>CM065598.1:100864829-101464829 GCA_033119425.1 Bufotes viridis
AATCACAGCGGGGTCGCCAAGCTGAATACATAGATAACGTACAGCAATGCACAAAAGATAAGTGGCCAAACGGAGTGCAAAAGTGGCGCTAATACATTCCTATGGATCCGGCATTACGGCACTTTGGACGGAGATAAAACTGCAGCATGCTGCGGTATCTTCTCCGTCCAAAACACCGTACAGTGACGGAACTGAAGACGTCCTGAACAGATTTCTCTCCATTCAGAATGCATTAGGATAAAACTGAAGCGTTTTTTTATGGCATTGAGCCCCGACAACGGAACTCTATGCCGTAAAAAAAAAAAAAAATGCTAGTGTGACAGTAGCCTAAAGCTGAATATTACTCCCGTATTCAGGACATTTCTTCTCTAGAATATTATACGGCCCTATTACATGGCAGTGCAGACAGGTTCTTGTAGATCTGCTCTCTTTGGGATCTCCATCAACGCGCAGGAGAGTTTTTTGTATTCAGGATATATGGATGTTGGCTGATTGCAGTCATTTTCTACTTTCATAAACGGAGATATTTCTATATGATTTCTACGGAACCTATGTTTTATGTTGAGACGTTGGATTATAGAAAACATTGCATACCAAAAACTAATAACTGAAGAAAAATAAAGCTGGAAGAGAAATCTCATCCACACGCTGCAAAAACTGCAGCATAAATCGTGCTTCAGGGTGCAACATATGACTTGTTCACACGACCGTATGGGTTTTGCGGTCCGGTTTTTGTTTCAGTAGTGTTTCTGTTTCCGGAAACCGAAGCATATAATAATCGTTTAACAATAAGTACATTGAAAAAACTTCCCCATGGTATCTCTTATAGTATGTCTATAGCGCTTCTGACAGCGACTATCTCTTCTTTCAGCAGCTGCGGGCAGATCTGACGCATATCATCCAGGAGAAGAACCTAAAACATCCATTGATTGCCAATTTTTCCTTGTCTACAATCAAAGACAAGCTTTACGATATGTTTGAGAGCCAGATTCAGAATATTCCATCCTTCTTGCTGACTGTAAGTGGTTAACAGTATCTAATAGATCCATAAATGTTAGAGGTTCTCCCGTGACTAATGTAACAATAATCAGACACCATATAGACCATATAGTCCATGACAATACCGGCCCTGGACCTCACATGGAACCAGAGATCTCCACATCTAGATTTATATTAAGTTGACAGCTCAAGGGGCGTGTCTTTTCTGCTGCAGCTAAGGGGGCGTGTCCATTCTGCTGCAGCTCTCTCCCTATCACAGCTCAGTGGGCAGTTGAAGGATGAAACTGAGCATGTGCGGCCACCTCAGTGAGCAGGACAAAGAAATCAGAAAAAAAATATAGAGCAGGTGGCGTATACAGATCGATTTTATTTAATAACTCAGTAGCTATAATGCAGGGCTGGCCAACCTGCGGCTCTCCAGCTGTTGTAAAACTACAACTCCCACCATGCCCTGCTGTAGGCTGATAGCTGTAGGCAGACTGGGCATGCTGGGAGTTGTAGTTTTGCAACAGCTGGAGAGCCACAGGTTGGCCAGCCCTGCTATAGGTTGGGACGACCCCTTTTAATGTTCTGACGCAAAAAAGTGCCTAATCTTAAAGGGAAAATACAGAAAGAAGACTGGACCTTCCCCCTTGTAATTATTTATAGGCAAGGCCTTTTATTTTATGGACAAGGGGTTTTCCGGTTTTCTCACATTGACGCGCTATCTTCAGGATAGGTCATTTATATTAGACTGGCGGAGGTCTGACTCCAGACACCACACCGATCAGCTGTTTGAGGAGATCGTGGCAGAGCCGTGGACGGGACGCAGCAGCGGGGCAGTGTAATTACAGCTGCTGCGTCCAATGTCAACGGCGAGCAGGTACACGGTGAAGAGAGTGGCACTCGTAAAAGCGGACAGATTCAGTCTACTTTCACACTGGCATTTTGGTTCCGTTCAGGGCTCTCCCAAGCGGTCCAAAACGGATCAGGAATGGATAAGGATCCGCTCAGAAGGCATCAGTTTGGCTCCGCTTCGCTTCCATTCCGCTTTGGTGTCCGTTTTGTGAAACTAAGCCAAACTGTAAGTCAATGGGGATGGATCCGTTTTCACTGACACAATCCGGCACAATAAAAAACGGATCCTTCCCCCATTGATTTCAGTGGTGTTCAAGACGGATCCGTTTTGGCAATGTTACAGATAATAATACAAACGGACCCGTTCTGAACGGATGCGTTTGTGCAGATCCATGAAGGATCCGCACCAGACGCCAGTTTGAAAGTAGTCTTACCCTGGGTTCACACCTGAGCGTTTTACAGCGCGTTCAAACGCGCTGTAAAACGCTCAACAGATTAAAACCAATGCATCCCTATGGGAGTGGTTCACACTTGAGCGTTTTACAGCGCGTTTGAACGCGCTGTAAAACGCCCAACGCATAAACAAGTACTTGAGCTTCTTTTGGGGCGTTTGACGCGCGTTTTGTGATTGACACCACAGTAGTCAATCACAAGAACGCGCGTTTTACGCGCGTTTCCTATTTGCAAAAACGCGTTGAAATACGCGCGACAAAAACGCGCAGGTCTGAACCCAGGGTTAGGGAGAGGGTAGAAAGCCGCTGCCAGACACCTCTCTGGAGGACAAAAGGATCAGGCAGTTGAAATCCCCTGTGCCCGATCCTGCCCTGACATGAGCCGCCTGTTCGGCCCACATAGATCTAATGTGTATGGGCAGCTTAATATTGTGTGGATGGTATTTTCCAGATTCTTTGGAAGATTTTAATTGATATCTTGATATAAATTAGGTTTAAGACTGGAGAATTATCCTGACTTATGGTCCCTGTTTTAAGCTTGCACAGAAAGAGCCTGCAGATTTAAACGGGGAGTCCAAGGAACATCTCGCCTCCGATAAGCAGCCCGAGCAGATTTTAAGAAACGTCTTATCTTCAGGGGAAGATTCCTTGACACCAGATCTCGAGTCTCCGATCTTGGTGTCCCAGAGCAGTGATGTCACCAGTTCAGCAAAGGACAATGGGTATGTATAGTCAAGCATTAATGAAGTGTTCCAGATCTATAGTAATCTGAAGTATGAAGGCGATACATTTCAGTGTAAAGATCCCATTATGGCACCCGTCCATGCCATGTTTTCCTAATCCTGTACAAGCCCTTTAAAGGGGGGGTCGACTCCAGACCCCCCTGCCGATCAGCTGTTTGAAGAGACTGCGGTTTTCTGTGGAGACTGTGGACTCTTCCAAGGCCAGTGATGTCACGTTCAAGTGAATGGGGCTCAGCTGCAATACCAAGCACAGCCGCTATGTAACGTAAGGTACAGTGCTTGGCGAGCCGCGAAGAAGCGGCGTCGCTCTCCAAAGCAGCGCGGCCTCCACGCACAGCTGATCTGATATTGATCTCGGGAAGATGGTTGAAGACCTCTGTGATGAGGCAGTGGGCATTCATGAGCTGTATGTCCTTCTTGTCCTTATAGGTCAGAAGTAGACTGTGGTCCTACTTATAGCCTGTCTGCTATACGGTCTAAGTTCTTATTACTCTGTCAAGATGTCAACCCTGATGTTAAATTCAGACACCTGTGTGAGACAGACTTCTGTAGGGAAAACGCCTACCTACGAGGTGTCTCTGATAACACGCAGAACAGTAAGAGCCACCGTGCTTGCTCCCCCAGAGAGGAGGCTTCAGTCCTAAATGAGAAGGTACAGCGGAAATGTTTGACCCTCCACCAGTTGGTCATGGACCAGGACAGTCAGCTGGAGAGCGAAGAGGACGAGAAACAGGAGGAGCGTGTGAAGCAACCCCAGCAACAGAAGCGCAGCAGTGCCACCATCCGAAGACTGTTCAAGTCGCCCGTCACAATCAAAAGAAGGAAAACGGGGTAAGCGCTTAATGCATCAGAGTGTACGCACTAAACGTGGCCCCCAGCCAGTGCCAAAAGAAAGCCCTCTATGGTTCTGTAAAGTCACGTGCTCAGCTCTGAAAGAGATCATGGCGCACACCCCACAACTCAAAAACGGGAGTCGGATTGCGTCATGTTTTTTCTTTTCAGAGTTGCTGCACGTAGCATGCTATCTCTGCTTGCTGTCAGTGACTGGAGACAGTCTTTGTTTTCATTAAAAGTAGGGTTGAGCGAACTTTTATTTTAAGTTCGGCGTCCAAAGTTCGGGTTATCGAAGAATCCCGTTATGGATTCCGCTACCACATACCATAACAGAATTTGGAATCCATCAGGGGATTCTTCGATGAACCCGAACCTTGGATGCCGAGCTTAAAAAAAAAAAAAAAAAAAGTTTGCGCAACCGTCCTTCACTGCTCTACGTCCTTCTTCTTATCCTCCACACAGAGCCCAGGAGCTCCGCCCCTCATGTCACATGATCAATATACCAGGCCCTTTACCACCTCTTATCCAATCCAGTACTTAGCCACGCCCCCTGCACTGATCACATGACTGTGACATCACCCCCGGTCCTTAGTGTTGTCCAAGGTTCGGGTTCATCGAAGAATCCCCTTATGGATTCCAAATTCCATTATGGTCCGTGGTAGCGGAATCCATAACGGGATGCTTGGATAACCCAAACCCGAACTTTGGATGCCGAACTTAAAACACAAGTTCGCTCAACACTAATTAAAAGCAGTCTGTCACCAGGAAATTCACTGCTAGACCAGAGACGGTGCCTTATAGGACTAGCTCAGCTAATGATGCCTTTCCATTAGCTTGTTGCCTCATTATGGAGGAAAAGTACTTCCAGGTCACTCTGTGTGCCCTTGCTTCTCCTGCCAGCTCCTCCCTCTTCATGATTGACAAGGCCAGCAGAGATGATTATGCATGAACCAGGCCCTGTCTATCAGGAAAGAGGGGGAGGGGCGAGCAGAGGTAACGGGAGGAGCAAGGGTGCACAGAGTCGGTCATCTTCTGGAGGAGGAGTGGGCGGTGAGCCCCATCCCACCCATCACTGAGCTCCGAGGGTCCGTCACTACGCTGTGCTGGCGTCAGTGCTGGTGACAGGTTCCCTTTGAAATAGTTATTTTATGTAGATTAAAAGTCCATTTTCTCCAGAATGAAGCAATGGACCGCTAAGTGCAAGGTATCACTACACTCGGCTGGGCAAGGTCCGCTATTCATGATGTCTGAATATTCTAGTCAGACTCCAAGAGGCACATTTCCTAAGACCAACGTTGTAGGCGCCGGTCTTAATAACCCCTATATCTGGCGGAGGATCCGCTGAAGTTACATAGTGGCGTCGGCCTCTCCATAACTCCGGCGCATCCAGCGCCAGTTCTAAATGTAAGACCGCTTCGGAGCTCTCTTACATTTACACCATTTTCTACGCCTAAAACAGGAGCCAAAAATGGTAAACGAGACGGGCCTGCCATACCGTCACCTTCCCCGCCTACGCCGCGCCCGCTTTTTTAGACCCGGCATGAGCTGGGCGAAGTCGTAGATAGCGCCACCAATGATAATTAACCTTTAATACAGATGCAGGAGGCGGGTGCTGGCCTCTGACAGGGCGCTGCGATCAGCGGCAGTTAACCCCTCAGTGCCGGCTATGTGATTCTGCCGCCGGCACCTGCCTCCTGTATCGGTAATTAAGGTTAGTTATCATTGGTGGCCAGGCCGGGTACCTGCTGTGCTGGCTGCTTGACCCTGGGGAGGACACAAAACACTCAGGAGGAGACGGCTGCCGTTGGCCGAGCTGACTAGCTCAGACGGCGCAGCAGTTTATTACCTCCCCCATCCCGCCGCCTGCTTTAATTAGCCACACATTTATTGGTGCCAGTGGTGCGGGCAGCTTCATTAGGCTCAGCGGCGGCTGCGTCATAGGATTCCCTCCCTCCCTCCTTCTCTACTGTCTGGCCGGAGAGAACATAGCGCGCGGCGAGCGCCATCTTCTCTCATAGGAGGAGATACTAGACTCCGAATCGATTGGCTATCAAAATTTCGATAACCAACACAACCCTAGTGCCCAGTAATGCAGTTCAACTCCTTTCCCTTTGGCTCTGAGGCCCCTTCGTTCTGCCTGTGTTCTGGGGCCTGCAGATGAAACCCCCTACCATTAAAATATGTCCTCCAGCCTCCTTCTTTAAATCTAGACTATTTTCCACTCATGCCGGTGCACAGTTTATCAGTGTATCAGATCTCTAAGGGCGTCTTCACACGCTGCAAATTTTGTTGCAGAATTTTCCGTGATTTGAAATCGGTTCCATTTGCCTGAATTGGGGTTTGCAGAAATCCATTTAAATGACTGGAACTAATTTTCAGTCGTGGAAAATTCTGCAACTAAATCTGCAGCGTGTGAAGGCACCCTAAGAGGCTGAACTCCCCTTGGGCGTGATCAAGGCAGGTTGGGAATGATAAATGTTTCTTTTCAGTGACAGCAAGCAGAAAAAGCGGCATACAAATGGGCAATTGACATACTTTGTTTCCTAATTGCTATGTAAAATTGAAAAAAAATGTAATGTGCATTAAAATTATGTTAAGACTTAGTCCTGAAGCTTCAGTCTTGGGAGCCAGCTGCTGGCAGGGTATATTCATCAGAACACGTGTATACGGAAGCTGTAAGTGCCATCTGACCGCAGCGTCTATTGATCTTGTTTCCTCTGCAGAAGAAACAGTCGAGTCTCGGAAACGGCAAGTGTTGTGGAAGAGCCGGAGACGTGGAGCGATGAGGATGATCTGTTCCAGAGTAAGTGACTTGTGCTCCACGGCTACAGTAAAAACCTACTAGCTCTGGCAAGATTTGCACCTTCCTTTTCTGAAATCCTCTGTGCTGCTGGGCCCTTTCTGTCCTACACTTGCATGCCTACTTCTCCTTTTACTGCTCCTGCCTAAATGCAGCTGCAGATTAAGGGCATGGATGCAGTGATCCCTCGTGAGGTTAACGGCTTGTCCTGTTACCTCCTGAGACATCAGTACATCCATCCCCTTAAACACTCTGCACTGCTCTGATGTGTTCTAATCACGATTTAGAGAGGTCACAGGTCATGCTTCATCAAATAAGCAAGGTGGGATATATTAAGACTACCATTTCATACGTCAAAAACGCTGACTTAAAGGGGTTAATTCATACTATAAACTGCCCCCCCCCCTCTATGTGCCGGGCCCCTCACAGGGAATATACCCACCTCGCTCCCTGCGCTGCTCCTGGTCCCTGCACTGCTGCTGCTTCTCCCCGTGCGCTGATGAAAACATCCGGTGACGGGGGTGACGCAGCCAATGGCAGACGGGGACGAGGCTCCCTAGTGTCACCCGCGATGCTATGGAGGCCCATCCCCGCCTGCCATTGGCAGCTCCCCCCGACACCGGATGTTTTCATCCGTGTACAGGGAGAAGCGGCGGTGCAGGGACCAGGAGCAGCGCAGGGAGTATGGTAAGTATATTCCATGTGAGGGGCTCGGCACATGAGGGGGCAGTTTATCGTATCGGATAACCTCTTTAAGCCTCATTTACACGTCCGTGCTCAAATCCATGAGAAGGTGGACAGTGATGCATCCGTGAAGGATCCGTTTGTCTGTTTTTTGCTGTCCATGTGCCATCCGTGTTTCACTGACCCTGAACAGCTGAAAAATAATATTCAAAGCATATCTTATTAATGATCCGTGAAACACGGATGGCATCCCTGGCTTTCACGGACCCATAGACTATAATGGGTGTGATGGATCCATGAACATGGACAAAATAGAGCATTAATCCGTGCTGAAAACACGGACCGCGCTAAAAACACTGATGTCTGAATACACACATTAAAATGAATGGGGGCGTGTGCTGTCTGTGGCGAACGCGTCCGTGAAACACTGACGTGTGAATGAGGCCTTAAGATGGGCCAAATTTAGTAAGAGGCCTTTTGCTTTAGATATATATATGGAAAGGACAACTTGTAGTATAATTCTATGGATCACCACTTCTTTTTTTTTTTTTTGCAGGATCTTCAAAATCTACCAACAGTACAACCAGTTCTGGTAGAAGGAAGGTAAGTCGGCTGTGCTGCGGAGTTCTGCCATATGGCTGCTGCTTCTTCAGTCTAGATATACATGTAAATATATGTTCTTTAGGTTTGGTTCATAGATAAGGGAACTGCCTACACAACGATCACAGGGCCTTATGCACTAGCACTAAATCAGCGGAAACTCTTGGTACGCAAGTGAGAGGTTCCCATAAAGGCAATCTGTCAGGTCTTTATGGCTACTAAACTCTGTGGTTAGGGGAATTAGGACACGTAGCATTGCAGAGTAACATACTCACTAAGTTCCCCAGAGGGCAGTCGCAGGCCCTGCAGGTGCCCAGATTCTAGATCCTGCCCAGCGGCTCCAGCATAGTGCCACGTCACTGAACTCTTGCTCCTGTGCTGTGTTCCCGAGACAGCGCATGTGCAGTACTCTCCCTGCTGTAGGCAGCGACTCGGTGACATACTGTGCATATACCGCATCCATGTGTGCACCTTACAGAAGAGCTAGCAGGGCAGAGGCGAGACGTACTGTTATGGCACTAGGAAGTTCCATCACTGTATACAGACATGGCACACCGCTGGAGCCAGCAGTCAACACCGAGCGAGGTTTGCTCGAGAGCTGGAGCGATGGTCGGGCTTGGGATCCCTGGGGGCACTCGACGGCTCACTTTTGTTCGGGATACAATTTTTCTTTTCTTTGCACAAAAGCATCTTTACATGTGATTAGGTGCCCTAACCGTGGACACTCTTTCAAGGGGTTTTTCTGGGATTTTGATACTGATGAGCTATCCTCATAGGTCATTAGTATCTGATCGGTGGGGGTCCGACACCTGGGATCAACTAGTTGAGAAGGCACCAGTGCTCCTGTGAGCGCCGCGGCCTTCTCTTGGCTCACCAGGAACATCGCCGTACATTGTATGGCGGCTGAGCTTGGTATCGCAGCTCAGCCCCATTCACTTCAATGATGCTGAGCGTGATACCAGGCTGATCGATGGGGGTCCCAGGTGTCAAGACCCCCACCAATCAGATCTTTAGAGAAGATAGGTTATCTGTATCAAGATCTCGGAAAACCCCTTTACAAGGGCTCTGGCCTATCCTTAGGATAGATCATCAATATCAGATCCACAGGGATCCGACTCGCAGCACCTCTACCAGTCAACTGTTCTGCAGAAGCTCCGCCTGCAGCACTACACAGCTCCATCCATTGTGTACTGGCTGAACGGGAGCTGCAATGCAGTAACCAGCTCCGCGCGCGACACAATGGATGAAGCTGCGTAGCTCGGGCACCTATTTCTGGCTTGTTGGGGGTGCCGGGGACTGCTGTCAGTATGTTGGTAGCCCATCCTGAGAGGGTAGACCATCAATATAGAAATCACGGAGCGCCTATTTAAGGCATCCTGTGTTCGGCACTGAAGTCAGGCCATGGGTAGTTTTCGTTGTCCTGTTATTGGACCACTCCCGTTTCTCATTTAAACATAATATTTTATTAAAGGAATTGCTATATTTGCATTTGTCCAAGTTGCGTTTTTTTGTAGTGGTAAAAACTGCGTGCCACAGTCTTGCACTTGCCAATGTGGTTTTTACAGTTGAAAATTTTTTAACTATGTGGGCAAGTGCTACAAGTACAAATCTGTGCAACTTAAGATAAAACGGTTGTTTTTTTTTTTTTTTTTTTACTATAACAAAAATCTGAATGTATAAACCCATTCTAATATATCTTTCTCGTTAATGTCATTGGGGGACGCAGCACCATGGGTATACAGCTACCACTAGGAGGCAACACTAGATATGAAGGTTGGCTCTCCCCAGGTGGCTATACCCTCTCCACAGACACTAGGCTAATCCGTTTTAGGCCTCATGCATACGGACGTTGTTTAGGCATATTTTGCAGATCGGGCGCGGACCCATTCACTTCAATGGGGCCGCAAAAGATGCGGACAGCACCCCGTGTGCTGTCCGCATACATTGCTCCGTTCCGTGGCCCCGCAAAAAAAATAGTGTGTCCTATTCTTGTCCGTTTTGCGGACAAGAATAGGCATTTCTACAATGGGCCGTGTTCACGCGGAGCAGCTTCCGTGTTTTGCAGATCCGCGGTTTGCCGTCGTGAAACACATGTGGTCGTGTGCATGAGGCCTTAGTCTAGTGTCCGTAGGATCTGGGATGGAGCTTTCCCTCAATTTTGTTCCTCCTTAGGCAGAGTCCTTTCTCTTCTACTCCAATATCTCAGACGAGTGTCCCCACTTGTATTTCCAGCGCCTGTGACTCGTTCCTTTTTCCCGAGACTTCACGTGTCCAGGGATTTCTCTGGTCTTACATTTCACAGTGATATTTTATTCCAGTTTTTCTGAGGCTCGATTCTCGCCTTCGTTGTGTGGGAACCATGTCTTTACGTTCCCTTCTCCTGGCCATCACCAAGGACCCCCTTCTCCCCCAGGGGTTGGCTGCTTTCTCTGGCAGGATGGGGTTTCCACCTTCTCATAGGGCCTTTCTCTTTTCCCACCTGCCTTGCTGTGGACGGAGGCTTGCTTCCCTTCCCATGGGGAGTCTTTGCTATTCTTTCTCTCAATCGTTCAGCCTCCAGTGCCTCCTTGTTTCCTCTCTACCCTGGCCTTCACATGGTGTTTGCCACGGACAGGCCATGTTTTTGGTTTGAGACAATTTGGAGTTTTTTCCTTGCCGGGTCCTCTTACTGGGTGGGTTCCTTCGCTTCCAGGCCTTATGGAATCGCCTTCTTTTGCCGAGAGGTGGTCCACAGGGTCTTCCTTTAGTTTGTCCCCAGGAAGTTTTTTCCTTGGTTCAGGACGGTTCCTGTCCTTTTCCCAGGCATTTTCTCTCCTGCCTCATGGTCTAACTTTTCTTGTTGGGTCTGTTCTCTTAGATCCTCCTTCTATACGCAGAGCGCTAGGCCATTACCAACAGACGCCTTCCGCTTGTGCTGCTCTCCTGTTTCTTCAGGGGTCGCCCTGGTTCTTCCAGATCCTTCCTCGGGCTCTTTAGTGCGCACTTGTTCAACTCTCGGTTCTTGCGCAGGACATCTAGCCCTGCTCCCCGTCCTCTAGCTTCTTTAGTTTTCCCACCTTGGCTGGAGCTGGGGGTTTCCTTTTGTTCTTTTCTTGCATATGGCCTTTTTTCCCAGGCAGTTGTCCTTGGGATCCTGGCGGTCTCCCACAGTAATTTTTCTTTGGACTCTTCTTGGCCCTCACTGCCTTAGTTTTCTATCTTGGGTCACAGGGTTCTCCTGCACCTGTGCGCCCAACATTTTGCATGAGATTTCCTTCCCACCCTTGGGGACGTCCCATGGTGCTGTGTCCCCCAATGACATTAACGAGAACATTGGATTTTTGTCCTTTACTACCGTAAAATCTTTTTCTCGTTCAGTTCATTGGGGGACATAGGTCCCACCCTTTGTTTTCATGTCTTTGTCACCGGGCTGCTGTTCTTCTTCCTTCCCCGCTCCAGGACATGTTGGTTCTTTGCTTTTGTTTCTCTCTCCTACTGCTATTGGTACAAACTGATTAGCCTAGTGCAGGGGTAGGGAACCTCCGGATCTCCAGCTGCTGTGAAACTACAATTCCCAACATGCTCCCTTCATTTCAATGGGAGTTCAGAGAAGAGCAGAGGAAGTATGCATGCTGGGAGTTGTAGTTTCACAACAGCTGGAGAGCCGGAGGTTCTAGTGTCTGTGGAGAGGGTAGAGCCCACCTGGACGGAGCCAACCTTTTTCATATCTAGTGTCGCCTCCGAGTGGTCGCTGGTACCCATGGTGCTGTGTCCCCCAATGAATTGAACGAGAAAGGGATTTTACAATAAGAACAAAAACCCAATTTTACGCTCGGATGGTGCTGGCTGAATACCCTGCAGTGTCTGCAGGCGGGTGTGATGCACGGAGCTTACATTAGGTTATCATGTTTTTTTCCTTTTTTGTGGAATTGCAGTGGACAATAGAAGAAACTGATTGGATCAAGTCAGGAGTCGAAAAATATGGTGAAGGCAAATGGGCCCAAATCCTGAAGAACTATCCTTTCCACCAGCGCACGGCGATCATGATAAAGGACCGGTGGAGGACGATGAAGAAGCTTTGTCTGGTGTGAGGGAGGTCTGATGGCGGACGCGTTGAGTGCATCTTCCTGGTGTCGTGACTGCTGTAAATATCCGTTATATTGTCTCTGGGAGACTGTGCTTCTCGTTGTGTGCTGGACACACCGCAGTATTCTGCATATGTCTCTAATCACCAGTCATTAGGGGGCCGCAGGTCTAATACGATGTAGATCCTGCTACATACCTTGTCTGACTGGGGGGCCGGGTAGATTTCTGGTGCTGCTCCCGGTGTCACCGTAGCCATAAAAAATTACTTGTTCATATGTTATCCCTGTTTTTATGTTCCGACTTCTGGGAAATCCTTGTGTAACACACAGTTTGTCACGTAGCTTTCCTAGAGTACTCATGGTAGGCGTCTGCCCAGTTAAGCAGCTGCTGAATATGCTTCTGCATATCTGGGTGAATTTGCCAACGTATTTTAAAGGGGGTTATCCAAGACTATTAAATGCCATCCCCCCATATGCCCGGGCCCCTCACAATGAATATACTTACCTGGCTCCCCACACCGCCGCCGCTGCTTCTCCCCATGCACAGATGGGGAGAAGCAGGGGGGGGGGGGCGCCTCTCTAGCGTCCTCGCCTGCTATTGGCTGCTCGCCCCCCACCCCTGGTGGCGGTGCTGGGTAAGTATATTCAGTGTGAGGGGCCCGGCCTTGGTTGGCATTTAATAGTCTTGGATAACCCCTTTTACAGTGGACCCCCAATTGTCAACGTCAATTTTATTTTTTAGGTCCAAAGTTCTACGCTAATAAATTTTATAATAGCTTTTTTTTTTTTTTATAGAAAAAAAGTAAATTTAAATTATATTATTATTTTTTTTTAAAGAGCTCCAAATTCCATATTTTTCCCTCTTGCATATTGCAGATGAGGAGATGGCGCCTAGCCCCTGCAGACAGTACAGGGGCCCCATTCTGTCTTCCAGGTGAAATCACTAAGCGGTGAAGCTCCTTGCATTTGGGATTTCTGTCCCGGAGCGCCCCTGGGGTTGGCAGCCAGCATTTCATTTATGGTTTTGTGAATGGAAGCAGGGGATTTGGAGCTCTATATATCAGGGAGGATTGATTTGATAAGTTCTGTACATTGTTGAGGGCACACGTTAAGTAAAATTTACCCGAATGATGGCAGTGTTATCGGTTATTCCTAGGTTCTCGTTATATAAGAGCACGCCTATGTTGTTTTTGGGGTCATTCAGCCCACCTCTTAGGGGTATGAGGACACAGCGGCACCTTTGTCCATGGGCTGGGTCCGGTATTGCCGGAGAGTCCCACTTACTTAAATCTGCAATACCGGACACGTCCCATGACCAGACGTAGCACAGTTTTTGGTAAGAGTAGATCCTTTTTTTATGACCCTGGATTCCCCCTTTACATGTAGCTCTTATACCCTCCAGTTTCCTAAAGAATTTCAATTGTGTCCAAATTTTAAAGTACACGTTTGCCTAACCTGCCATTTTAATGTAAAATTTTTTTTTTTTTTTTGGGGGGGGGGGGGAGTTCTTTCCTGCATATTTTAGGGTCTGTACAGGACCGATACCGACGCAGAATAACATTGTGCCATGCAGCTTGTATATATTATGTACAGAATATTTTATCGGTTTGTGTTCTTCAATAAACTTTGCGTTTATTGTTCATGAATTGCTCGTTTTTGTGTTTCTTGCCTCGTTTGAGTGCGAAATATGGAAAATCTGATTGCAAGGACCTTGCTTGACCTCGCCTGCTGCAGTGCATCGTGGAAGGTGCAGGGTTTACGTTAAAGGGGTTGTCCAGGATTAGAGAAACATGGCTGCTTTCTTCCACGACACCACCTCTGTCCACAGGTTGTATGCAATATTGCAGCTCTGCCCCATTCACACCAATCGGACGCAACCCATGGACGGGCGGTACGGATTTTTGGAAGAAAGCAGCCGTGTTTTTTTTTTTTTTTCTAATCCTGGACAGCCCCCTTTAAGTGCCAATCTGAATACTTTAGATGCTGATGTGGCAGCTTATCAGACTTCCGAGTGCAGCTTTGGCGGCGACTAGAGTACTGGACAAAGAGAGCCAATTTTTTTGCATAGCCCCTCCATGTAGTTTGCATAGTTTTAATGCCTGCTTGCTTCTAGCCTCGGGCCGGAGAAGTTGGTCCCCTTGCTTTATCACGGCGGGGGCTGCCCTTCTGTCAGTGGGCGGGTTAATGATTGCTGAGGTGTACCTCTGCCATGGCTCAGATGCTGCCTCTGCCCGCTCACATCATGCTCGGTCTTGCTGTTCTCCTCCTGTCCCTCTTATGCCCATGCTTGGCACAGAAGTCTGAACCAATTAGCAATCACGGCTCCGAGCCTCTATTCCGGGGGGCCGATCGCTATGACTTCGCTATCGTGTTGGGTCCTGCAGGTACCGAATGCTTCTGGCACTTTGCACATCAGAATGCCTATTTCTACTTTGGGTATGAGGTAAGTGGACATCTCTGTTATTGCTTGTATCCCAGACCTATTCATCAACCGTATAACCTGACCCAGTATGACTCCAGCAATGATTCCATCAAATTCTAACCTCCAGCAGATACCTACTGGTTCTTGCTGGGATTTATAGTGCCACAAGGAATCTTTATTGGTCTACTATGCCATTCCTTGTATGAATGACCATTTAATTCCTGCATTTCATATACGACAGTGCTTTTCTTTACATTGTTCCTTAGTGCTGACGCAACGGCTGAAACGTTAACATCTGCTGCCGGCCAAAATGTTCTCAGCCCGCCTTATCACTTATACCAAGGTGACCCCTTCCCAGTGCAAACAGCCTGTCGTGTCCTAACAGTAGAGTCCCCTGGCACTAACATTTTACACAGCAGCGTGGCTACATGGGCACCGACAATCATCTGCCAGTCGTCATACCGCGGACGTGTAATGGAGGCCCGATACCCTGTACCCGCTTGTCTCGGTACACATCTACACTAGCAGTGCCGGCATGGTTTCCAGTTATTGCAATGGAATGAGCAGCAATCAGAGTGAAACCCCCGGGTGGATATCAGTAATTTTTTATTTTTTCCTTCTCTCCAGGTTCAATGGACGTCTGGCATCATGAAGAACAGGCAAGTCTCTGCCTCAGTCCATGATCCCAAAGAATTTCTCGTTGAGACTTCCAAGGACATGAGTGGGCAAATCAACTTCCAGACCAAGGAGACAGGTAATAAGGACGGGTAAAAGAGGCCAAATCGTCAAGTGTTTTCCCAGATTCTCATTAAACTGGTTCGGACCAACTTAAAACCGTCGCCTGCTTAAAGGGGTATTCCCATCTCAGACAATGGGGGCATATCGCTAGCATATGCCCCCATTATCTGATAGGTGCGGGTCTCAGCGGTGGGACCCTCACCTACAATGAGAACAAAGCGGGGAGCGCTGTGGCTGGAGGATCCCGGATTTTCCGGGGTCCGTCCACCACCAAGCGCTGCTCCCATAGAAGTGAATACGAGCGCACCGCACCGCACATGCGTGGCCCATGCTCCCATTCTTTTCTTTGGGGCAGACGGAAATAGCTGAGCCAGCGCTCGGCTATTTTCGTCAGCCCCATAGAAATGAATGGAGGGCGGCTGCGCATGTGCAGTGCGCCCTCCGTTCACTTCCCCGCTGCGTTCTCATTGAAGGGGTGGGACCTGCACCTATCAGACAATATCCTAGCAATATGCCCCTATTGTCTGAGATGAGAAAACCCCTTTAAATGTTTTATTGCCCGTGCCTGGGTCTTCCTGTACAATGCACATGCTTCTGTTTTCTCTTTATAGGGTTTTATCAGCTCTGCATAAATAACTGGCAGAACAGCTTTGGCTCGGTCCAGGTGTACCTCAACTTTGGGGTGTTCTATGACGGACAAGGACCCGAGCACGTTGAGGACCACAAGCAGAAGCTAAATGACACTCTGATAACTATCGAGGTGAGCTCTCGGCAAGCAGCACTATCAGTATAATGGATGTGAAGAACCCGAGACCCCAGCACCAGGTCCCACAGCTAAGCATGCGGGGAGTTTGCTACTGTATTACAGCTTCTGTGGGAAGATATCATTGAGATATGAGCGCCCCATAGTGTACGAGGCCTAAGGCAACATTGACACAACAGTGAAGAACGTTCATTTTTAGAGCATGTTTTTATTTTGTCCGATTTTACTTACCAACAGTTTTTCAGAAATGCATCGGTAAAAATTAAAAACGGTCCGCTTTAATGGACATCTATTTCACTGCTGTGTGAATGTAGCCTTAGCGGAACTTGATGTTGAACCCTTAAAACGTCTTTACACTGGCCAACATAGCAAGCAATTATGAGAAACAATCTGTTCGTTCCCGATAATTGCCTGCTGGTCAGAGAAGATGAGATCCGTTTGTACCCAGTAGTTGCCGTGCGTGACGGGACCTTTAGGCCCCTTTCACACGGGCGAGTTTTCCGCGCGGGTGCAATGCGTGAGGAGGACGCATTGCACCCGCACTGAATCCGGACCCATTCATTTCTATGGGGCTGTGCACATGAGCGTTGTATTTCACGCATCACTTCTGCGTTGCGTGAAAATCGCAGCATGCTCCAGTTTCTGCGTTTTCCACGCAACGCAAGCCCCATAGAAGTGAATGGGGATGCGGGAAAATCGCAAGCATCCGCAATCATGTGCGGATGCGTTGCGATTTTCCCGCATGGTTGCTAGGATACGATCGGGATGGGGACCCGATCGTTATTATTTTCCTTTATAACATAGTTATAAGGGAAAATAATCGCATTCTAATTACAGAATGCAATGTTCCCCGGGCTTTAAAGGGTTAAAAATAATAAAGAGTTAACTTACCTTTCTCCCATTGTACGCGCAGAGCCCCAGAACGTCTTCTCTCTTGATAGTTTGGATGCTTGAGGACCTGTGGTGACGTCACAGGGTCACATGGTCCAATCATAGAAGCATTCGAGTGGACCATGTGATCCTGTGACATCACGGCAGGTCCTTTATCCAACATTGGATGAAGGACCTGCCGTGATGTCACAGGATCACATGGGTCACATGGTCCACTCAAATGCTTCTATGATTGGACCATGTGACGTCACCACAGGTCCTCAAGCATCCAAACTATCAAGAGAAAGACGTTCTGGGGCTCTCTGCGCATAATGGGAGAAGGTAGTTAACTCTTATTATTTTCAACCCTTTAAAGCTCGGGAACATTGCATTCTGTAATTAGAATGCGATTATTTTCCCTTATAACTATGTTATAAAGGAAAATAATTACACATACAGAATACTCATCCCGAAACCAGACTTCAGTGATGAAGTCTGACTTCGGGTCTGGGTACCAAGCATGCGGATTTTTTCACGCGCGTGCTCAACGCACTACAAACGTTAGCACATGCGCGGAAAAATCGCGGCGATTCCCGCAACGCACCCGCATCTTATCCGGGCATCAAACATGACGCCCGTGTGCAAGAGGCCTTAGGGTGCTGCCACTTGTTGCGGCTGTGCATTCATTTCTGCAGCGCAGCTCCCTCAGGGTCTATTTGCATGCGGCGGATTGTCTGTCCAAATTTAGCAGATGTAAAATCCGCAGCGTATTACAGTGGATGACGTTTTAACAAGTGTTATCCACAGACTGCAGAAATTGGGGTGTGGTGTGGATTTTGAGATCTACAAAAAGTTTGCTTGTAGTTTTATATATATATATTTCCCTCCATGCAGTGTCCTGTATGGATGTGTACCCTTAGGCTGGGTTCAGACTTGCGCGTATTTGATACGCGCGTTTCTGCAAATAGGAAACGCGCGTCATACGCGCGTTCGTGTGATTGACTACTGTGGCGTCAATCACAATACGCGCAACAAAACGCCCCAAAGAAGCTCAAGAACTTTTTTGAGCGTAGGGCGTTTTTCAGCGCGTTCAAACGCGCTGTAAAACGCTCAAGTGAGAATCAGGGCCATAGGGAAGCATTGGTTTTCATGTGTTGAGCGTTTTACAGCGCGTTTGAACCCAGCCTTAGGGTTAATGCACACGTTCACGATTTACGTGTGGACAATCTGCACTGAAATCTGCAGGTCAATCCGCATCATTTAATGTGGGAATTCCCCATTGAAGTAAATATATAAAATCCGGACAGGAAAAATAAATTGACATGCTTTGGCCTTGAGAAACTGCACGGAAAAAATCTGCATCATGTGCGTGAGAATTTCTGCACGCATTCCTTAGTGTGTGCATTTGGCCTTAAAGGGAACCTGATCTTTACAGAGGTAATAGTCCAGATCACTTTTATTAAACTACCCTCCTCTGCTGTTAGCCCCCAAAGCTGCACTGGAATACGTTGTCGGGACTGCTGTGCGCGCGCAGCTGTTAGGGCTGACGGTGGAAGAAGAGGGGGCAGTGGGGGAATAAAAAGTAGTGATCTGCAGTACTACCCATGTTGTATTGCAGATGAGTCCACGATTGTGGTGACAGATTGCCATTATGTGTAGAACACTGATACAAATTATCAGGTCTATTGTGTTACATTGGGAAAATGGGGCGCATCATTCATTCTCTGAAAACGCCTTTGGGGTTGTGGTCTGACAGCAGAAGTTGGTGAGGATTCCATACCAAAAACAGGTGGGCGGCCGCACCAATCTGCTGCCAGGGTTGTCCAGTTTCCTATCTTGATCACTTAGTTCAGGAATCAGCAACCTTCGGCTGCTGTGAAACTACAACTCCCAGCATGCAAACATGCTCGGCTGTTTTTCTAACTCCCATAGAAATGAATAGAGAACTCTGGGAGTTGTTGTTTCTGAACAGCGGGATCGCTGACCTAGGTCATCAATATCAGATTGGTGGGGGTTCCGACTCCCAGCACCCCCCCCCCCCCCAACGAACAGCTGTTTGAAGAGAATGCAACTCTCCTGTAAGTGCGGCATTCTCGTCACTGTTTACCTGCTGGCCGTCCCCATTCACTTCAATGGGAAGGAGCAGTTGTAGTCACTCCGTCCTACCAAGTGAATGGGACAAAGCTGCTGTAATTAGACCGCTGCACTGTCATCGGTGGGGAGGATGCTGCATTCTCTTTAAACAGCTGATCAGACGGTAGGGGGCCCGGGAGTTAGACCCCTGCAGATAGCAGTATAGGAAACTGAACAACTCCTTTAAGGATGAGATCTGCAACTTTTAAAATTCTAATTTTTTTTCTTTCTTTTTTTTACGCTCCAGCAAAGTGCTCAGATTGTACAAGGTCGTGTTCTTCACATGTGGAGATACTACAACTTTGCTCGCATGAGGAAGGGCTCCGACTACTACAGGCTCATGTCCAACTATCACTACGTGAACTGGTGGTCAGCCGGCACCAGCGTCCTTATCGTGGTCTCAGGAGTCCTGCAGCTGTATTTCCTGAAACGTCTATTCAATGTCAAGCCAAGCACTGAGGGTCAGAAGCCCCGCTGCTGAGGAGGTCCACTGCGGGGGCCGACGGGTGCATCTCAGCCGGAAAGATTTCTAGATCTTGGAACTCTACCTGGACATTCACACTAATGGTGGGCTCGAAACCCCTAATGTAAAACATATCTTCCCGGTGCCCCTCTCAATACAAGCCTATGGTATGAAATCTATACTAGTTTAACAGAATAGCTGCATTCACAGTTGCGCTGGCTTCAGAGCGTAATCTCCCAGTACTCCCTGCTAGCTCGCTGTCTATTGCATTGTAGGAAAAACAGCCATCCCACTGCATTTAGGGATTTTTTTAAATAACTTATTTGCTGTTTCCATTGACAACCAGCAGAATTGTGAATGCAGCTCTGGCGTATAATACAGGCTGTAACTCTGGATCCGTGTAACTTAAGTAATGCAATGTATTTACAAAGTTTTTCAACTTTTTATGTGGATTTTGTTTCTTATATAAACTGTAGAATGATGGGTACAACAGCCTTTAAGGATTGTACAGAAAACACACCTGCCGCATCTCAATAAAAGGACAGTGGAAAATCCTCTCCGTTTTATCTTGTCTTGAAACCTTCACTTATTTATACCAATCAGTCCGATGGTAAAGAAATGATGAGCTCTATAAAATAAGACTGCAGGTCCGGCGCCATCGGGAGGAGTCCCCCAATAGGTCTTGTACTGAACCTATTGGGGATCGCTTTGGTCTGGTCACTGGGGCAGTAGATGAAAGGAGCTGGAAAAGTCTTTACACGGGTCTCTGATTTAGGTCAGGGTGTCCTCATGTCTGATGTATTCTCCAACGTCTGCTTGGTGGAAGACTACGATCTGCATTGGGTCCAGTTTCCTACATTCTTGCGTGGATTTTGCAGCTACGCCAAAGCCCTGGAAGGAGCAGAAGGTAGAGAATCAGCAGGTCTGATGTAAGGCTAATGTCTACTGCACACTCTGCAAAACGATTCTTGTAGAGGAAGCAGTTACACCCAGGTCCTTGTGCCTGAAGGGGGTCCGAAGACCCTCCACCACGTAAAAAGGCCAGTATTATAAGCTGTATATAAAGAAAACCGCACAGAAAAATAGTAGGCCCAGATGAAACGCGTTACCCCCTGGGAATCCTGATTTTACATTATGCAGTATTATAAACTGCACATGGGCGGTGGGGGCCTGTTACACCTCTGGATACTCTGGCCCTCCCTGAATCCATGTGTATCACACTGCCCCCTATAGGAGGGATAACACAATGGCCTAGGTTTACTATTAATTAGACGTCTGCCCGCTCAGCTAATCCTGGCATAGCACATCATTACAGGGTACCAGCAGGAGCGGATTGTCCATAGACTCTACAGGGAGATTTCCCGGTGGGCCGATGCCCAGGGGGCCACTCAAGCCCTCCTGGTGGTCGCAGGTCAGGTACGTAATGATCTGATTCTCAACTGCCGCAGCAGCCCTCCTGAACTCAACTGTATTATCGTCCTCATGATTATCAAAGAGTTGAATACTGTGGTTGGGGTGGCAGTATTCTGTGCTGCACCGATGGAACCCGCACCTATATAGAGACCAAAGCCCCACAAGTGAAGGAGGGCGCACTGCGCAAACACCCCCCCCCTTTATTTTCTATGGGGATGGCAAAAACAGCCGAGCGCTGGCTAGGCTATCTCTGTCGGCCCCTTAGAAATGAACGGGAGCGGGGGCCGGTCACTTCTATGGGGAGCCGGCTTGGTGGTGGCCGAACCGGAGTCCTCCAGCCACCACTTTGCGGGGCTCCATTCTCAATATAGGTGCCGGTCCCAGCAGTGGGACCCGCACCTATAAGACAATGGGGGCATATCCTAGCGATGGCTGCATCAAAACTGATTGCACCCGCGCGGAAAAAACTGAAACAATGAACGCAATTCACTGACTGAACTTGCTTGCAAAGTGGTGCGCGTTTCACTGAACGCATCCTGAAAGAATCCGTATCTTTCGTGTGAAAAAGAAGCTTCGCTTCTATGGGGCCAGAGCTGCGTGAAAATCACTGAATATAGAACAGGCTGCGATTTTTCATGAACACAGAAATGATGCATTGACATGAATGGGTCGGGATTCAGTGCGGGGGATATGCGTTTAGCTCACGCATTGCACCCGCGAGGAAACCTTGCTTGTGTGAAAGAGGCCTAAAGCAGCACTTTGGCCCCTTCAATCTTAGAATCGGTAGGGGCCCCATAAACCAGACCCTCTCCAGTCATACACTGACGGCATATCCTAGCCGCACGCCGTCACTTTCGACGATACATATTCGGAAAAGGAAATACTCACCAAGGGAACGTCGGCCATGGAGTAGACGATCACGCCCTGGTACTGCGCTGTGTTCTCCGTTATTCTTCCCAGCCCGGATTTAAGAACATGGTTGCCGTACAAGAAGGACTGCTCTGCCCCCGGCTTCACCCACACCTTGTACTAAGGAGGTAAGGAGACAGGCATCAGACTCAGGCCTCGCTGCAGGATGATGAGAGTAGAATCTGACCACAGACAAACTATACAATTACAATCACCTTTGCATATGGCGCCAGGTAATCCAGAGCCGTAACGTGAAGACGAAACTTCTGAGTCTTGGTAAACTTTCCGAAACAGGTTCCGAGAGACACCAGTTGGTCGCGGGCGATATTTGTAGCCAATTTCAAAATTTTCTCGCTGAAAGACACGACAAGGACGGGGTAAATTCTAAACCATTAAAAGGACGTGTACGTCCACAGCACGTTTTTATAGCGCCATTGCATCTAAGTGAGGAAACAGGCTACCTTATTGTGTACACAGCTCCTATGTAGATTCATGTGTATGAATGGCTGCAGACTACAATCTTTGTATGTAATCTACTCATGCCGTTCATGTAATATGTGGTGGGACAAGACTTCCCTCAGTAATAGCAGCAATCAGATGATTCTCTGGGACATCCCCTTAAAGGGGTATTCTGCTTGTCACGTTATCCCCTAGCCACAGGTTAGGAGGTCACTATTAGGGCTCATACGTGCAATACACGGGCAACGGCTGAATGCACCCCGCATCATGGATACAGACCCATTCACTCGAAGCTGCGGTGTGCAACGGAGTGATTCCTTGTTCTATTTTTTTGCGGTGCGGACGGATCACGGACCCATTCAAGATGAATGGGTCTGGATCAGTCTGCGGAATCCACGCGGATGTTGCCGTGCATTGGAGACCGCAAATTCACGGAGCGGCCGACCAACGGAGCCCTTAGATTAGTGGGAGTCCCTACCAATCGTGGGAATGGGGACCCGGTACCCTTCAGAGCCCCTGAAATTAACAAAGTAGCAGGTCGGGCATGTGAGCTGTTGCTGCATTCGCCTCTATGGGAGTTCCATAGCGGGGTCCTGTACTCGTCTGACTGCAGAGCCCTTCCTTAGAGAAGAATGGAGCAGCGGAGGAAAGGCCGTGCATGCCAGAGCTGCCGCTCTGTTCATTTGGGGGGTCTCTGAAGGGTACTTGGTCCACATTCTCATAAGCAGTGGGGGCCCCAGTGGTAGGACCCCCACCGATCTAATAGTTATTCCCTATCCCGAGGACGGGGATGACTTGTAGAATAGGGATGTCCAGCTCTCAGGTGGATAGGACATCTAACCTACTCAGCACGGATCCGGGTTGTGTTCCCCCCCCCCTCCAATAAATCAGGGGCTTTTAACCCCTTAAGGACGAAGGGCGTACATGTACGCCCTTCGTCCGCACTTTAAAGATGGCGCCCGCTCCCGCACGGAGCGGGCGCCCGAGCTGCGGGTAAACGCTTGATTCATCAAGCTGACACCCGCAGCTCATGCCCGCGACCGGCAGCGATGCCGATCGCGGACATTTAACCCTCAGATGCCGTGGTCAATCCTGACCACGGCATCTGATCAGCGCAAAACCGAAAGTTTCACTTTCGGTTTTGCTCGGCTCCCTGATGGCCACAAGGGGGAGCCGGGCATGCATGTAGTACCCTAGGTTTCTGTGAATGAAACCTAGGTTACTACACAGTATTCCTATGGAGCCTATGACTGTAATAGGCTCCATAGGAAATATGCATTTTCTCATATATTCCAATGCTATTGCATTGGAATATATGAGAATAACAATCTGATGATTGCATCTTATAGTTCCCTATGGGAACTATAAGAAAGTGGTAAAAAAAAAAGTTTAAAAAATAAAAATTAAATAAAAAAATATAAAAATTCAAATCACCCCCTTTCCCCAAAATGAAAATAAAATAAATAAAAAAATAAAAAATTACACATAATGGGTGTCGCAATGTGCGAAACGCCCATACTATAATAATATTAAAAATATTCACCATACGGTAAACATAAAAACGGAAAGAAAGCGTCCAAATGGCTAATGAGCCATTTTTGGACGCTTCATTTCCTAAAAAAATGAATAAAAAGTGATCAAAACATCATACGCACCCCATAATGGTATCAATTAAAAGTTCAGATTGCCCCATAAAAAATGAGCCCCTACACTGCTCCGTACGCATAATTACAAAAAAGTTATAGGGGTCAAAACATGGCGACAAAAAATAAAATAAAAAATTCCCACTTTTAATTTTTTTCACTATCAAAACGCATAGAAAAACTATACATATTAGGTATTGCCGGATTCGTACTGACCTGAAGAATAAAATTAACCAGTCAGTTTTATCGCAAATCGAACGTTGTAATTTAAAAACCCGTAAAACTGTGGTGAAATTGCTTTTTTTTTGCAATTTCACCCCATTTGGAATTTTTTTCCCGTTTCCCACTACATCACATGCAAAAATAAATGGTAGCGTTAAAAAGTACAACTTGTCCCGCAAAAAATAAGCCGTCATATGGCTATGTGAGCGGAAATATAAAAATGTTATGGCTTTTGGAAGGCAGGGAGTGCAAAACAAAAACGCAAAAATCCCAAAACCCCCGGTCCTTAAGGGGTTAAGGGAAGCGTTCTGGATCCTTACTCTAAATACAGTGTTTCCATATGGAATGAACTATTGCTCAGATATTTTGCTACATTATTAATGTTTAATCACATATTATGTATTTTTGTCTAATCCACTTTGTGAATCCTGTACAGCCGGGAACATGATCCAGATGGTTGACAAATCAGGGGCTTTTGGTAACAATAGAATAGTTTACAGCTGCGACCGTTCATGGTTTCGTATCTCCCATTTTATTTCAGGGTACTTTCACATTAGCGTTATTCTTTTCCGGTATTGAGTTCCGTTCTAAGGGCTCAATACCGGAAAAAACTGACCAGTTTAATCCTAATGCATTCTGAGTGGAGAGCATTCCGTTCAGGTTGCCTCAGTTCAGTCCCTCTTACGTTTTTTGGCCGGAGAAAATATGCTGCGGTATTTTCTCCGTCCAAAATTCCAGAACACTTGCCGGATCCGGAATTAATTTCCATTGAAATGTATCAGTGCATTAAAATCACCGCATTGACGGATCCGGTCAGACCCTTAAAAATGGGAAAAAGATAAATACCGGATCCGTTTTTCCAGATGACACCCGGAGAGACGGATCCAGTATTACAATGCATTTGTGAGACGGATCCGGAACCGTCTACAAATGGTAACCATTTGCATACAGATTGCCGGATCCGGCGTCGGAACTGCCTGCCGGAATCCAGCAACGCAAGTGTGAAAGCGCCCTTAGTGATCATGTTTTGGTTGTGCGTTTTCTACTACCTTGCTCCATGATTAAGACCTGTATAGGTTGAAACGCGTCAGTTTTTTCTACAAGAGGGATACTGTTCTGTATATTTTGTCAGAAGAAATAAACATTTGTTTGGTTTTACTCGCTGGATCCACTTCAGTTTTCTTGATAACTTGTAACACCCCTTTAAAGTGTTAAAACTGAACTTCCCCTTCAAACGCCATTTCCGCTCACCTGACGTAATACACGCGGTCATTGTGCAGCCGGAAGCAGTAGGTTCCGTCGGGCCGGTCCACAAGAAGCTTTATGTTTTCTCCAATGCTGCGGATCGTAGAAGAAGAAGAAGAGGTGGTTAATGAGTCCATTTCCAAAGACATCAAGATCTCAGTTTGCTGTCAATGAATGGGGAGATTCTCGTTTACACTGAGAGGCGGAAACCTGTACAGGCCCGTGTTTCTCGCAGCTGAGGATTTGCTACAGTTGCATCCAGTCTAGCCAATCCTATGTAGGCTAAATACATCAGCAAATCTCTCTTCTGTTCTGATAGTTTGTTACAATGTATCAGTCTGGAGTTCAGGCTGATAGCAAACGCTCAGCTGTGAGACGTATTAGGAGCCGTTCACAAGTTCCGGATTTGGTGCAGATTTCCCGCTGAAATCTGCAAACTTGGTTACAGCCCCTGGATATAAACAAGAATGTTCTCATTTACTGGCAGCAAGCAGAGATCTTGAAAATGTTGGCGAATTGATAGACAGTTCCTCCCCCCAGGACCTTTACGCCCCACTGGAAGGTGGCCCTTTAGGGCAGCACTCACTATTTGGAGAGCTTCTCGAACATGGTCTTGGTCTCCTCGTCGGTCAGCGGCCTCATCTTCCCCCCACGTGTGACACTGAAGCAGCCGGATACTGAGGAGCCTCGCGGTGCACTCTGGGAAAGAACCACACAGCCAATAGGACTACACACTGTACGTTTTCAATAAAGTTTGTTGACAAGTTATGCCTCCACTAACATGGCGGCGGTTTTCTGACGTCATCGCAGGGCGCACAGCCAATCGCAGTGATGAATGTCTTCTACGTCATGTTTGAAGTCGGAACCCGTCTACCTCCAGCAACATGGCGGCGGTGGACGTGGAAGACGAGAGCCTCCTGGCCTCGGTGTTCAGGAATAGTTTCCCGGAGAGCTGGAGGGACAGCCCGGACTACGCCGCCTACCTGCAGGAGCTGAGCTCGTTCGGGGTGGAGAAGCTGCGGCGAGAGCCGGAGAGGCTGGCGGAGGAGCGGGCGCAGATCCTGCAGCAGACCCGGGACCTGGCCTTCACTCACTATAAGACCTTCATCCGCACAGCCGAGTGCACCGAGCTCATATACCGGGACTTCGGGCAGGTGGAGGACAATGTGTCCCGGCTGCTCGGCAAGCTGCCCGGCTTCCAGGAGAGCTGCAGGTCCTGACCAGTCACTACTACTCCCATCCTGTCATCTGTGTGACTACTACTCCCACCCTGTCATCTGTGTGACTACTACTCCCACCCTGTCATCTGTGTCACTACTACTCCCACCTTGTCACCTGTGTCACTACTACTCCCACCCTGTCACCTGTGTCACTACTACTCCCACCCTGTCACCTGTGTCACTACTACTCCCACCCTGTCATCTGTGTCAATACTACTCTCATTACGCTGTCATCTGTGTCACTACTACTCCCACCCTGTCATCTGTGTCACTACTACTCCCACCCTGTCATCTGTGTCACTACTACTCCCATCATGTCATATTTCTTACTACTTATCCTAATCCATTACTTTCACCCCTGCCTTTACAGCTCCTATTCCCTGCTGTCACCAGTGCCACTACTACTCCCATTCTGCTGGTGTCATCTGTGTCACTACTACTCATCCTCCTGCAGTAAACTATGCCACTACTACTCCCATCCTGCCACTATGTGTCACTACTACTGCCACCCTTCTGCTGTGACCTGTACTACTACTCACATTGTTGTCACCTGTCACTACTACTCTCATTACTTTCAGCTTCGTCACTACCACTCCCATCGCTGTCCCATGTGTCACCACCACTCCCATTGCTGTCACTAGTACTCCCATCCTGTCATATTTCTCACTACTACTCCCATTCTCTGCTCTTGTCCTTGCCAATACTATTTCCACCCCCTGCTGCCATCACTACTCCTCCTATCTGTCACCTGTCTTCCTACTACTCCTCCCATGATCTCTCATTGCCTTGTTTCCTGTGACCATGCAGGGGGTTTGTGAAGCAGGCGGAGGAGATCAGCTCCAGCCGGCGGATGAACACGCTGACTCTGAACCGGCACACCGAGATCCTGGAAATCTTGGAGATCCCGCAGCTGATGGACACGTGTGTGCGGAACGGTTACTACGAGGAGGCGCTGGAGCTGGCCGCCTACGTGAAGCGGCTGGAGAAGAAGTTCTCTGCCATCCCAGTCATTCAGGTGTGGGCCGAGCACTTATCATATACATGCATCCTATCCCTTCACTAGTAAATGCTGTTTTCAGTTCGCTGACAGCAAGCAGACATTTTGAAATCCTGCAAGTTATTAGAGACCTGCAGAACTTTTAATTGTGTAGAATGTCCGCGCCTCACGCTGTGGTGTGCTCCTCCTCCGCAGGGCATAGTGAATGAGGTCCGCCAGTCTGCGCAGCTGATGCTGACCCAGCTCCTCCAGCAGCTGCGCAGTAACATCCAGCTCCCGGCCTGCTTGCGGGTGATCGGCTACCTGCGCAGGATGGACGTCTTCACGGAAGCCGAGTTACGTATCAAGTTCCTGCAGGCCCGGGACGCCTGGCTCCGCTCCATGCAGGGCTCCATCCCTCAAGACGACCCGTATTTCCATCTCACCAAAACCATTGAGAGCTGCCGGGTGCACCTCTTTGATGTCATCACCCAGTACCGGGCCATCTTCTCCGACGAAGACCCCCTGCTCCTCCCGCCTCCTCCTGCAGGCTCCTTGCCGGTCAGCGAAGGGGCCATTTTCCACGGTTGGGTGTTGCAGAAAGTGAGCGACTTCCTGCAGGTGCTAGAAAGCGATCTTCAGAGAGGCGTGGGCAGTCGTCTGGACTCTCTCTTAGGCCAGTGCATGTACTTTGGACTTTCCTTCAGCCGGGTGGGCGCGGATTTCCGCGGGCAGCTGGCCCCCATCTTCCAGAGGGTCGCTGCAGAGAACTTTTCCCGGGCCGCAAAGGAGGCGGTGGAGAAATTCCAGGAGGAGATGAACATGTACACACTGATCTCCACCACTGCAGGCCTGGGCTCCAGCATCCCACCGGTACCTGCACCTCCTGCCCAGCCCGGGACCCTGCAGCCTCCTATGGTTCTCCTGGACTTCCCGCCCTTGGCCTGCTTTCTCAACAACATCCTGGTGGCCTTCAACGACCTGCGACTCTGTTGTCCTGTGGCTTTAACTCAGGAAGTGACCAACACGTTGCAGGAGGCTTTGGAAAAGGTAGGTGCCCCGTGTGTCATGCTCCAGAGCAGATGATGAGACTTCTCATACTCTGCCGACCAGTTGGAAGCGTCATGTCATTGGTTTCTGAAAGTCCAATACATGTACGGTGGACACATTTACAATGCATTCAGAAAGGGTCATGCCTTACGGTTTGGATTTTCATACAGACATGCTGACGGTTTCCCAATCCTGTGGAAATTGGCTGGATCAGCAGACCGCTGTCTAAAGTGAGAGATCATGTTAGTGGGACTATAGGAAGACAATGGGGCCACAAAAGATGCGGACAGCACATGGTTCCGCGGAAAAGATGGAGCATGACCTGTTCTTGCTCGCAATCACGGACAAGAATAGGTATTTTCTATTATGGCCATGTGTGGTCTAATGGTGGGACATCCCCTTTAAAAGGGTAGTTTTGTCTCTATGACACTGGCTGACCTGTTCCATGTGCGCTCGGCAGCTGAAGGCATCTGTGTTGGTCCCGTGTTCATATGTGCCCACATTACAGAGAAAAATGATTATTTATAAATGCAAATGAGCCTCTAGGAGGAACAGGGGCGTTCCCCTTACACCTAGAAGCTCTGCTCTCTCTGCAGCTGCCACGCCCTCTGCACTTTGACAGGACCAGGCATTGTAAACGTCATCACACCTAGCCCTGTCAATCAAACTGTAGAGGATTCAGCAGTTGCAGAGAGAGCAGAGCCTCTAGGTGTAAGGGGAACGCCCCCGTTGCTCCTAGAGGCTCATTTGCATTTATTAAAACATCATTTTCCAGCTCATCCCTCATGACAGCACAACAGAAGGTTGTTCCTCTTTGACCTTCTTGGGACAGGAAACAGAGAGGTTAAAGGGTTGCCCCCTGCCTCCACCCACCAGTTTTCTTCCTGTCCCTACAGGGGGTGTCCGGCCTCTCCTTCCAGGTCTCGAATAGCCTTGCTAACACCTCTCGGGAGTAGAGGTCCCTTAGGAGCCCGGAACCCACCGGGCGGAGTCCGAGCCTATAGGTGGGTTCTCTGATGGCCTGGATCCGATCGTTGGATTCATCCTCATCCTTCTTACCCTATAAGTGGCCGTGCCCGTACCTCTTATGTGGAGGTCCCCTGGCTCGCTCCTAACCCTGGTGAAGCGGGTAATGCAGCTGGTGGTTACCTCACTATGGACGGCTCTGGGTTCATGGAGCTTAGATCCGCTGTTCCATAATAGAGTTCAGCAGGATTGCGCCTAAAACAGTCAGCAGCTGGAACGGGTTCTTTTCTTTTCTCCTTACCAACGCTCCATATGCAAGTGTTGGAAGAAGCTGCATGACCTTATTGGTGCTTGCTCTGTCAGCACAAACTCCAGATTGGTAAGTAAACCAGGCATGTGTTAAACCAGCTGGAACTCAACAGTTCTACTTACTTTAATTGGGAATCTGTGTGTGAACTCAGGCGATAGTAGCATCACCTGTTTCTTTAATGAGGACTAAATGTGGATTTAAAGTTTTCAGGCTGCATTCAGTTGACAAGGTCGCAGACTTAAATCTTTCAGGTCTAGCAACCTGGCTGAGTTATGTCTGACTTGATTCCTTTATCTAGTAAAAATTGATGGTGCGGCCGGCGTGCCGCCCCATGGCCTCCTGTGCGCGGCCGGCGTGCCGCCCCATGGCCTCCTGTGCGCGGCCGGCGTGCCGCCCCATGGCCTCCTGTGCGCGGCCGGCGTGCCGCCCCATGGCCTCCTGTGCGCGGCCGGCGTGCCGCCCATGGCCTCCTGTGCGCGGCCGGCGTGCCGCCCCATGGCCTCCTGTGCGCGCCCGGCGTGCCGCCCCATGGCCTCCCTGTGCGCGGCCGGCGTGCCGCCCCATGGCCTCCTGTGCGCGGCCGGCGTGCCGCCCCATGGCCTCCTGTGCGCGGCCGGCGTGCCGCCCCATGGCCTCCTGTGCGCGGCCGGCGTGCCGCCCCATGGCCTCCTGTGCGCGGCTGGCGTGCCGCCCCATAGCCTTCTGGTGCCCTGACATATAAAACAAGGTAGGAGGCAGGAAGTTAAATTGAAGCTAAAGGGGTCCTAAGGTGAAGACCCCGGGTAAGGACCCAGTGTGACAGAGGCCTTAGGGAAAGCCTAGAGGAGACGAGCGGTAGGTCAGTCTATGCGCTCTACTATGATTTGGGGAGTGGAGTCGCCTACGGTGCCTGTTCACAATCTACAGTTTAGCGCAAAGCTGTATTTGGAGCCACTTTCCTCCATGGACGATATTAATGGAAATTGTATATAATTCAAGGAGTGCAAGACGTATGTGCACCGGCCGTGTGATGTATAGGGTATAGTATACGCCACGCCCGGAGACGGTATGGGTCAGCCTGAAGTTAAAGGAGCATTAGTGTGACCAGAGCACTGAACATTAGTCCAGACCTGTCATAATGGAGGCAGCACCCTCCTGGCGGGAATTCGTCTATCCCTTACAGCTATCCCTTCTATGGCAATAAATTGGTCAATCTACCTCAAGACTAGTGATTTTCAGTAAATGTCAACTTATGCCCAACTAAACTCTTCACTGTTATTCTATCTATTTGCACCTAGGGGTGCCGATGTCACGAACATTAGGGACCCTGCCTTCGTGGCACCTAATACCCATAACCTCAAGGGCACCTCAGGAAGGAGACTCCCCTCACTGCAGACCGGCAATAGGGACTGTGCGTTCCTCGCTCCACATTCACACTTACAGCCACGCTCACACATAGGAGCTGCGGCTATGTCCGCTGCACAGCTCCTGTCACCTCCACAGCTGTTATTTGGAGGAATTTCATAATCGTTTTTTAATAGTTTTTTTTTCTCCTTAGGTCATTAAATCCATCCTGACTTTCCACCGAGCTGAAGAAGCTGCTTTCAGCCCCCAGGAACGTGAGCTCTTCACCCAGTTCTGCACGGTCTTCTTGGAGGACCTGACCCCGTATCTGAACCGCTGCTTGCAGGTCCTCTTCCCTCCAGCACAGAGGGCTCAGATACTTGGTAATTTCTTTATGTTGTGTACGGTACTGATACTAAACTACGGCCTGGGTTCTACTCCATTGTCCTCCAGAGCTGAATTCACAATTGCGCAAGCTCCTGAGCTAACCTCAGTGTCTAAACCTGGCATCGTCAACCTCTGCCGCTCCAGCGGCTCTGAAACGGCAACTTCCGGAATCCTCCTTTCAACTCCATCGGAGTTACAAGAACAGTAAAGTGAGTGCGCATGCTGGGAGTTGTAGTTTGACAGCTGTTGGAGTGCCAAAGGTTGCTGACCGCTGGTCTAAACAAAGCTGGCTCCGGTGAGAAGTATTCTTTTTCTTCAGCCGTAGAATGCTGCGTAGCAGGCTGCATTGCATTTCGGAGCTCAGCTAAGCGTCATGCTTGTTGACGGTTTCCACTAGAGATGTGAATGCGGCTTTGGCGTATGTGTCAGTATGAGAGTAAGATTAGCAGCGCATTTCCAAAGTTATTCAGTCCGTGCAGAGTGATGAACCTCTTGTGCTCCTTCCCTGTCCCTCTCAGGTGTCGCCCCTGCTCACCTCTCCCGCTACGGCGATTTGGGTTCCATCAACGTTACTCCCCTGCATGAAGCCTTGGAGGGCATATTACCTCAGAAGGAGCCTGAAGTGATTCCCCCACCTCAGGCTGAGCCGGAGAGGTCTCAACCACCCCTGGAGAACGCGAAGACAAAGGACGATGCACAGGTGGTATCACCGGCAGCCGCGCCGGACCCCCGGCAGGAGATGCCTGACAACTGCACCTAGCGTGAACGGATTCTGACTTGGGGATGGGGGTCTGCCGCGGCGACTGACGTTTACAGTGCTATAAAATATGCGCGCGTAAATTATTGATTAATAAATACTTCTACTTGGGAAACCACTCGTGTCCTAGCAACCGGTCAGAAGTGGGACGTATCGAAAGCCGCGTTTCGGAAATGAGAGCTGCAATCTGATTGGTTGTAAGGAGGGTCGGTTTTTCCTATGCTGCGTCTGATCGTGTCTGAAATCATTAAAATGAAATGAGACTTCTCCGTGTAAAGTAGAAGAAATCTGTATTAAAATCTAATTATTTTATGATTTTCTGGGCTCTCATTTTGTGGCGCCCCTTCATCTGCGTTGGCGTGGAGCGTTGTTTTTTCTTCGCTCTTGGAGCGCACCTGAGCCGTAAAAAATGCGGCTCGGATGCAGAACCAAGCCACGGTCGTGTGAATCAGCCCTTAGATTCTATGGGACAGAGTCTGTTTCAGCATCAGGGATGTGGCAGCAAAAATGGGGCTGCGTTACAGTCGACTGCATACAGCTTAGGGCTCATGCACGCGACCGCGGTCGGCCCGGGAAACGCGGTTCATTCATCGGCCGCGTCTCCGCTGACCTGACTGTATTGTAGTAATTTATGATCCAGCCAGTTCATGTGTGATCGCGGGGCTATTGTACTGACCGGATGATGGTAGTACTCTGTAATAGCCCCGCGATGGGATAGACTGTATCGTAAATGACTATGATGCAGTCACTTATGGTCGGTGGAGCCGCGGTCAGCGCGAAAGATGAAGCCGATCACTTTTGTCTGCATGAGCCCCTAACCCTTATTCCCACAGAAGGGAAAAATGCCCCCCGAAAATAACAGGCTATGGCTGTATTCAGACTTTTTTTTATGGACCGCCAAACAAAAAATAGGGCATTTTTGTCCATTTTCACGGCACCGCTGCCTCCATGCAATTCAGCGGGGCTCATTCTCAGAAACGCATCAGTGGAAATTGTACCGTTTTGCCGTTTTCAATGTTCGTATTCATTCACACTGCAGAATATGTGCGGTTTTTTCTGAGATGAACACCGCCGTATATTACAGTACAGGCAGAGTGTAAGAGATTAGACAATTATGTAAACTTAGCTTTTTTATTTCCATGTGGAAATTGACCTGCCGTGCGGATTACGTTTGCGGTTTGCTGCGTATTTCACCCTTTTCAATGGAAGGTTGAGATCAGCGGCAAAACCGCATAAAATCTGCACAAAAAATCGCAATTACAAATTGCAGATTTGGGTGCAAAACGCACGGAAATTTCTGTGGATCATAGGTGCGTTCACCCACACCCTTAAGCAGTAGGGGCTCATTCACACCGACACCGGCCGTGTACACCCCGCATCACGGATGTGGACCCATTCACTTGAATGGGTCCACAATCTGGAAGGTCGGAATGGAACCCTGTGGAAGCACTCTGTAGCGCTTCCGTGGGGTTTCTCTCCGTGCCTCCGCACCACAAAAAATAAATAAAACGTTCTATTTTTTTTGCGGTGCGGATGGATCACGGACCATTTTAAGTTGATTGGGTCTGGATCTGTTGCGGCAGCTGCATGGATGGTGTCTGTGCATTGGGGACCGCAAATTGCGAATGGCCATTGGCCAAGCAACGGCCGTGTGACTGAGTCCTAATGCAGTTACCAGTCTCGACTGTGGCCCTATGACACAAATTAACAGTAGCATAGGGATATGATGATGGCGCTTCAGAATAGCGTGTGGTGTATTTTACCTCCGTAAATTTGGCTGCAGCAAATCTGACACAAAAGAAAATTATGTTTTGCGGTGGATGTGTTGTAAACATATCTGTGACAAATCCCTCCCAGTCATGTGGCATGCTAAAACGTGGCTGCATTAGGCCTGTCAGAATGTGGCCTCAGGCTGCAGTTACACATAAATGCCTTTGTTTTTAATGGACTTAGGCCAGAAACCGTATGAATAATCCTCCATGGACAAGCCAGAGCAAAACCAGCCAATCAGACCCCTTCTCTCATTCTGCAACCAGTACTGGAAAAATGTAAGCTGCAATCTGATTGGTTACCAGGGGCAAGACAGATTTTTTTTATTTTATTCTTTTTACTTTTTTTATCCAGCTTTGGTTTTCATTTTGACAGCCCCTAGAGGGCGAACCTCTGCCCCAAACCACACAGCTAGCAATTATTATCTGCTCAGGAGGGCGCTAGGTGCGTAGTGGCGGTGGAAAAGTGAAGAAAACACCCGCGTCCGTACAGGACACACTGACAGAGAGGAATCATCGGGGCAGCAGAGCTATCACAGTGTACCCAGCGACAAACTCCTCACAGCAGCACGGCAATGTACTGTGCTGGCGGTGGAGACAGGACTACATTTCCCGGCATGCCTCGCGGGATGACGTGTTAGGAGCGCGCCGCGGCGCAGTGTGGGAGCTGTACAGGGGAGACAGGACTACATTTCCCGGCATGCCTTGCGGGATGACGTGTTAGGAGCGCGCCGCAGTGTGGGAGCTGCACAGGTGAGCGGTGTTTGTCAGGGTCAGGCACGGGGCTGCCCGGGCGGTCTCAGGAGGGGGTTTCTTCAGGGTTAAGATGTATTTTCTCTGCAGGTAGGTGTACATGACTGACCCCCCTATGTACATACATACACGTGGTATGAGGTCACCCCTGTAATCACACCACATTCAGGGGGAGGGGGGGCTTCTATGGGACATTCTGAGAATCTCCAGGTGTAATTGCATTAAAGAATGAGATGTATTAAGGCTGGCGCCATTTTTCCACACTTTTCCGTTTCCTGCCCCGCAGGCAGTACGACCTCAGATTTTTGCAGTTGGGTCTCGCGGCTGTGACAATTTCCAGCGTCGTCCAACACCCGGATCATACATTTTGGATTTTTGCTGATTCGGCAGATAAGAGGCATCTGTGGCCCCCGGCAGCCCCTTATCTCCCACCTTCCTTGGTAATGAACCGTTTCGGTGCGTACATACGACGGATTTTTCATCAAGTGCACGGACTTGTGGATCCGCTTAACCCAGCCGCGGTTCCCTTGTGAGCGTATGAAATCTATGGGGTGCGGTTTGTGGGCAGATTTCAGACCGTCTGACAATTGTAATGTGTGAACAAGCCCTTAGGCTCCGTGCACACAGCAGTGTAGTTTAGGCGGATTTGCTTGCAGTTTTCCCTGCCTATCCGCACTGAAATCTTCACGTGTTCCTTGCAGACTTTGACGTAGATTTGCCCCAGAGTCGATTCTTCACGTTGCAGAGGGTTAAAATGCTGCGGATCTCAAAATCTACACCGCAGGTCAATTTCTGCGGAAAAAAACCCATGCCTAATACCCTCCACTGGCATATACCTTAAAGGGGTTGTCCGGGGCCTAGATATTGATAATTAGGGGTGAGCGAACTTCCAGTTTTGACACTCGGGTCTATGCTGGACTGCGTTATGGATTCCGTTACCAAGGACGGCAACTCAATTCCATGTTGGAATGCCTTTAGAGTCCTCTCCTGCATAACAAAAACCGGACAGATCCGTTATACTGGCCATAGACATCTATTAGGACGGAAGGCATTGTGTTACGGTCGGTGGTAACGGAATCCATAACGCGATTCACCATATAGACTTGAAGTTCGCTCATCCCTATTGATGACCTATCCCCTAGGACAGGCATCAGCAACCTTCGGCTCCCAGCTGTTGTGAAACTACAATTCCCAGCATGCTCCATTCATTTCTATGTAAGTTCTTAGAAGAGCAGAGCAACTATGCATGCTGGGAGTTGTAGTTTCACAACAGCTGGGAGCCAAAGGTTGCCTACCCCTGCCCTAGGATAAGCAATCAATAGCAGATTGGTGGGGGTCTGACACCCGACAGCCCCGGCTGTTTTGGGCAGGAGCTGGCAGCAGAAGGTTTCATCCTCTTTAAAGGGGTTGTCCCAAGTTATAAACGTATGCCCTATCATCCGCAGGACAGAAAAATACGCTTCCCACGGCAGGTCTGGCTACGTGCGCGCGGGGGAGTGGGGGCGGCGCGGTCTCTCAGGGGGTGAACCGCAGTAATAAGAGGCATGCCTCAGTCTTATGACCGTAAAGGGCCTCTGTAGAAACTGGAGCAACATCTCAAGAATTATGTTCAGAGATGCACCAAATTTCTCAAATGCTGCAAAAGGGACTTCAAAAATTGATAAGTTTACCCCAATGTCTGATTGATCAGTTGCGTTCTTTTAGCAGATGAGGCGACCATGTTGTCTTCAAGAAGCTGCAGAGTCTTCGGTCTCCTCCAGTCCCATTACTCTCATAGTTTCGGTGGTGTCCAGCCTTTCCGCGCCTGCGCCTCCTGGACTGGAGTGAAGAAGCGCAGTTATTGGAGGTACCTGAAGAGGTCTATCCTGGGGAACCCCTCCCCACCTTACAAGCGGGTGACTCAGACAGGAGATCCGGTTTTGCGGGTCAAGACTCAGACGGTTCCCCGAGACCACATCTCGCACCCCGATACTCAGGTTGTTCTGAAGCGATTGGTGCAGCTCCTGAAGTCCTGTGGTTGTGTGGGACTAAGTGCCCCTCAGTTAGGGGTCCCTCTCCGCATTATAGCTTTGGAGCTCCGAGAAGAGATGTGCCAGTTGGTGCCCCCTGACGTACGGGCGCAACGTGAGATGGATCCTTTCCCACTCAAGATCTTTATTAACCCCACTATGCGTATTCTAGACTCCCGAAAGCTGAGCTTCCCAGAGGGCTGCAGCAGCATTCATGGATTTTCAGCAGTCGTGCCCCGGTACCACTCCGTGGAGATATCAGGTGACATATGTATATAAAGGGACATTTATATAAAAATGTGGAAAAAAGGGAGGCAAATGTGATTCAATGGCAAGGGTAAAGCCACTGGTTTACATTTAGTTTCAACGTGAATTCAAAGCTATGGGAATAAGATAGGCTTAAGTGAATAAAAAGTTTACTAAGCAGCGATAAAATATATAAAAAATATGTACTCTATATATACAGACAGATCACATACAGCTTTGGGCGCATTCATGTCACTGTTTTCCGTTTTTCTGATCCGTCGGAAGGACAGATAAAAAACCTCAAGAACGGATCTATTTTTTTGAGTATCCGTTTGAATCCGTTCCTTTTGAGACCCATTATTGTAGACAGGAGAAAAAGTATTGCTCGCAGGACTTTCTACTATCTGCCATAATGGAAGGAACTGATCAAAACGGATCCTTTTTTTTTTTCTGTAGTTTTGACGGATCAAAATAACAGAAAAGAAAAAGGTGATGTGAATGCGCTCTTAAAAGTAAGTAACAATCACTTACCCCATCAATGCTATCAGTAGAGCTAAATCCCTTGTTACGTCCCGCCCCTCCCCCTCCCCGGGCAAAAAGCCAAAATAAAGCATTCACAGTGCGTCTTCTGTTTCCATCTCTAGGCCTGAACGAGAAAGGAGAAGACACCAGCTGGAAGGCACAAGGCTGGGCGGCCCGGGTTATCCAGCACGAGATGGACCACTTGGACGGAGTCCTTTATGTAGATAAAATGGATCCTCGGACCTTTGTGAATGTAAACTGGATGGAAGTTAATGACTGAAGTAAATTCCTGACCTTTCGCACTGCTGTTGTGAATCTGTGATGAATGTAGGCTGCCCTCTTGTGGTAAGAGGAGTTAATACAATTTCGTCCCATTTGCACTGGTATGGGGTATCAATAGGACATGCCATCAATATCCGACATGTACAGATCCCACTCCACTCTCGAAAGTGGGCCCTGCTGTGAATGGAGAGTAAGCTGCCCGTACATGGCTTTCTTCATTTATTGGTATGGAGGTGAATGAAAAAGGAAGGGGGGGTGTGGTATGGGGTTGCGCATGCGCGGTGTGCCCTTCATTCACAATAGGCCATAAATGTCCTGATGGGAGTACTCCTCTAGGGAGCTCCCCCTCACACAGTCATAGATCTGAATACTACAGTTAGGTATGGCTGCATTCTCCACTAGGGGGAGTTTACTGTATATGGATTGAACGCACAGCTCCCCCCATCAGCCAAGACTTAACATTTAAAGGGGTTTTCCTGAGACTTTTATAGCGATGACCTATCCTTCCATCAGTATCTGTTTGGTGGGGGTCTGACACCAGGGACCCCTGCCAATAAGCTGTTTGAGAAGGAGGCGGCACTCGCGGTAGCAAAACTTAGCTTAGGCCATGTAATGACACGTTCATCGGTCACATGGCCTAGACGCCGCTCAGCCCCACTGAAGTGAATGGGGCTGAGCGCAATACCAAGCACAGCCGCTGTAAAATAGAGGGCGCTGTGCTTAGCGAGCATGGAGAAGGCCGCGGCGCTACGGCGGGCACCAATGCCTTTTCAAACAGCTGGGACTCCCACCGATCAGATACTGATGACCTATCCAGAGGAAAGTGCAGGTTCACGCTGCCATGGCTAGAAACAGAAAGTAAAAAAGCACAATGCAGCAGCACTCTGCAGACACAAATAAAGTGCAATAATGCCATAATTTTAGAAAATATTTCGGTGCTTATGCTACACTTATTTTTCAAATTAGAGTTACTTTGCGAATACATTTTGTACAAAACTATTTGGGCCTGTCTGCCAAATGTCCAGGCGATCTCTATCAGACGGGAACCTAACACGGAATACTACCTGTAATGTGCCAAAATGGCCACCATAAAATTCAGGGAGTGCAGGTTCCACATGCATGCTGGGTCCACTCTGCTTTTTACCATTTTTGGTGCCATAACGGCCTCCATTAAATCCAGGGATGCAGGTACCAACATGCATGCTGAGCCCACCCTTCTGATAGAGATCGCCTTGACGTTTGGCAGGCGGGCCCAAATAATTTTGTACAAAATGTATTTGCCAAGTATTTTTAATTTGCAAAATAAGCGCAGCATTAGCACCAAAATGTTTTGTATACTTCTGCACTTTATTTGTGTCTGCAGAGTGCTGCTGCCTTGTCCTTTTTTACTTTGTGCTTCTATCCAGAGGAAAGGTCACCAGTATAAAATTCCCAGAAAACCCCTTTAATGCTTTGGCTGTTTGCAGGGATGGACAGGGCTTGCAAATGAGCACCAACCCCTGTGAAGGTATAACGGACACAGTCGGCACCTCCTAACAGTATGTCATGAATGGACCCTACAAAGTGAAGAAGGCAATGATGTGACCTGATTCAACCTCCATTTTTAGATCCCAGCAGACAAGTTGGCGGTTACCTGTAATAATGCACGTTTGACGCACGGGAAGTATGGATATGAATGCATCAATTATAAATCTTCACCCTCAAGTCGCATTGCTCGCCCCTCTGCTGTTGGCACACAATGAAGTGTATGAGCAGCTTTATTTAAGAATGAGCATCAGACATAGGATGTGATTTGAAAGAGAGACATCGGATATATTTACAAAGCTGAACACTCATCCCCAGTAATGCACAAGTCAGAAACCGGGGGAAGATACGGACTTGGGCAGGGGTACGGGGGCCCGGGATTGGCAGTGTATTGAAACAAACCTGTCACTGCACCCAGGAGGACTCAAGGGGAAGGGACATTACAGTCAATTAGAAGTCAGTTGTAACTGCAAGTCAGGCATTGTGGGGAAGTTGGAGCCCCCAGAGGTTTGTTAGAGGAGGAGAGAACAGGAAAGGCCATCACATTGAAGGTCTGGTGACTGCTGAATGTAAACCTCAGATACAGAAGCTTGTTGAAGGTAAGTGGTGCCTCCCAGGCAGTGCAGGGGCCTAGGGGAGGGTAGGAGTCCTGGATATGGGAGAGGGTGGCCAGAGCCTGCAGTTTCCTGTGATGTTATTGGTGGGGGGGCACTTAAGAGATAAGCAAGCAAACCTGATGCCCCCTCCCCTCGTTGCGCACAGTGCACTTCATCCCTCCTGCCCAAAGTCTTCTGTAAATTTCTTCACTTTCAGTAGGTCCTCCGCGTTTACAGTGGGCCGGGTGGTAGCCAAAGATCTCAGCATATCAGACTGTAAGGGGAAAAAAAATAAAATAAAAATGGAATTAGGGCTCATTCGCACAACCGTATGGCCATGGTGCCAGCGTTGGGTCCGCAATCCACAAGATGCGTTAAAAAAGATTGCAGAGCGGAGGCAGGGTTCGGAAGCCCTCGGAAAACCTTCCATGGGCTTTCGGGTCAGTGCCTCTGCAACACAAAAGACACGACATGTCCTCTCTTGACGTATTTTGCAGATCATGGACCCACATAAGTCAATGGGTGCGCAGCACAGAGTTCACACAGCCGGTGCCCGTGTATTGCGGACCGCAACACGGGCGCGGCGGCCATACATTCGTCTGAATGGAGCCTTAGGCTGAGGATACAGACGTGTTGTGCGTACAATAACCCATAAAAGATCGGTATTACACGGGTTTCCTACTCACCATGCACACTACAGGCTCCAGCAGTTTATCGCTGGCTACTTCCATCCAAGTCATCTCCTGGGCTCCCGGGTCTCCCGGAGAACAGGGTGTTAGAAGGTCATCCACTATGGCTCCAGGGTTGGTGCGAGAGGGACCTCGTACCTAGCAACAAATGCAGTGACATGAGTGGACCGCACGCCAGCACTGCGGGCCACTGACCACGTCCCCTGAGATTTTACCTTTTTGAAGTGTGTGGCTGATTGCACCTTGCGCACAGGCTGCATTAGCGCGTCTCTGACGATGATGCTAATGTCTGCTCCTGAGTATCCATCGGTTTTGTTGGCCAGCTCGCGGATGTTTGCCTCGCTCAGGTTGTGGGCCGTATTACCTAAGTGCAGCCGGAACATCTGGGCACGAGCAGGATCTTCCGGCAAAGGGATGTATATCCGCTTCTCAAACCTGCAATTCAGGACACGTGCATCAGGACCGCCGTGCACCGTTCCAGGATACATTCTGTCACTAATTCACAAGATCAGATGAATAGAAGTCCTGCGCTCGATGCTTAGATCATAGCTAAATGTTTAGGCGCTAGGGTCACCCGATCATAAAACTACCTGGGGGCTTCAGAATGCACTGGAGTAAGGCTGCATTCACACGTCCGTGGAACACGGACCCACACCCTGCTTAGTGCAGGAGCGCACGGCGTCATTCGTTGCTATGATGCCGTGCGCTGCACTGTAGTATACTCCTATGATCTATACGAGTGTATTACTGTACTGTGGCGGCAGCATGAATCGCACGGCGTCATAGGGACCAATGACGCCGTGCGCTCCTGCTCTAAGCAGGGTGCCAGTCCGGTATCACATGGTCCGTGTTCCACGGACGTGTGAATGCAGCCTAAGAGGCGCAGGCCTCTTAATAAATTTGGAGCATCTTTTAGCAGCATGTGCACCAGAATCTCAAACCTACTCCAGCTTTAGGGATGCCAATTTCGGACGTAAATTATAGGAAACGCGCCACACTCCTGCTACAGCCAATAAGAAATTCCTCCCTATGGGTTTCTTTACATTGTGTGGTCAGATTGTGGTTTAGCAAAAACTTCAACGTGATAAAATACCCCATTGAGTTCACTCTTAGGCCTCATGCACACCACCATGTCTGTTTGCGGATCCGCAAAATATGGATGTGGTACCTGTGCATGCTGCATTTTGTTGTGGACCCATTGACTTCTGAAAAATGTCCTATACTTGTCTGCAAAGTGCGGACCGGACTTGTTGAAGTCAATGGGTCTGCAACAACATGCAGCATGCACACGGACCGCAAAACGGACACGGTCATGTGCACAGCCTTAATTAGCGGGAAAACCTCTGTACTTTCCCGATTTGGGCTCATGCACATGAACGTATTTTCTTTCCATGTCCGTTCCAATTTTTTTGGTAGACCGTATGTGAAACAATTCATTTCAATGGGGCTGCAAAAAAAACCCAAAAAACTGAAGTTTCTCCATGTGCGTTCTGCAAAAAATAGAACATGTCCTATTATTGTCCGCATTACAGACAAGGATAGAACTGTTCTGTTCCGCAAAATATGGAATGCACACGGACATCATCCGTATTTTTTGCAGACCGCAGAATACATTCGGTCGTGTGCATGAGCCCTTTGTCTGTAAGCGAGCTGCCACATATTCAGGGTTTTTTTGTAAGTTTTTGAAGCCATTGAAAAAAGTGGAGAAATTGCCCTGAATACTTTCTCTTCCATTACGATCCACACCTAATTTTGGCTTCAAAAACTGCATCAAAAAGCCTGAACCGGGTGGCAGCCTCCTTATTATACTTGTATCCTCCTTAAAATAAAGTTAGAATTTTTTAAAGAATGCTGCACCGTTCCTCTGCTGTTCCTCCTGGAAACCTTTAAATGAACCGATAGCTGGATAATACCATTACAAAATCATACATGGTCCAGTCAGTGCTGACCATGTCCTTGTGTAGAGAATGGGAACACCCAGCAGTTAATTTCATCAAACAAACAACGCCCCAGCATTGCTACCTCGTGAGGAACTATTTACTAGAACAGACGTATCATGCGAGGCACTGGAACAAAGGCTCTGCCCCCCAGACATACCCCGCTTAAATTAGAGATGTCTTTCATAAAGCTAATAGTGGTCCACGACTACTGGGGTATTATTAAACAGAAGTTCTAACTTCAAGGCCTTTGTTCTGGTGACCCCCTTCAAGGTAAGTTAAACGCCTTCAGGACCCTGCCATTTTTCACCGCAAGGACCCGGCCATTTTTAGCAAATCTGACATGTGTCATTTTATGTGGTGATAACTTTAAAACGCTTTTACTTATCCAGGCCTTTCTGAGACTGTTTTCTCCTGCACATCACGTACATGCACGTGAGGATGCGGTAAGGCACCACATACGTACATGTACGTGATATTGCGGGAAGGGGTGTCACACGATCAGGGCCTGCTTTCTTCCAGTAACAGTTGCATGTTTGTCCCAGTCCAATTCTCTTCAATGGAGCCGAGCTGCAATACCACAGACAGCTCATGGACATCCTTCTTTCACATCATAATAAATAGATGCGACTTTATTTTGCACCTTTTTTTTTAAAGCATATTTGTGACTTTTCTGGGAAAATGCTATTTTTTTTTTTAAACCATTAGATTTGTGACAAAAGGCAGACCAGACATACGTAACACCGAGAAAATACAACACCTCCTAAAACAATCTGATTGATCAACTCAGATAGGAACACCCGATAAACTGGAGAAACGGAAACTTTCAACCCACAGAAAAACTGGTGGAAAAATAGGCGTAAAATTGTACTAGTATAATAAATGAGCCCCAATATCCTCACCTCCTCCTGATTGCAGAGTCCAGCACCCAGGGTATGTTGGTGGCTCCCAGAACCAAGACACCATCATTGTTATTTCCAACACCTGAAGAGCAGAACATGGAGCAAGATGTATTAATTGGGGCGTTGTGGAGAGGTCATAGAGAATATGGCGCATAGACGGACAGCAGCATTATGATTTCAGTTTGTTCACACCTGCTCGGTGTGGGGGCAGGCAGATCAATCAGCAAACGACCGTATGAATGGGTCTGCATCTGTTCCGAAATTTTGCGGAACGGGTACGGATCCATTCATTTCCATGTGGCCGCAAAAGATGCTGTCTGTGTGTACTGTCCGCATCCGTAGTTCCGTTCTGCAGCCCCACAAAAAAAGACCGGGCATATCCTAGTCTTGTCCACAATCGTGGACAAGAATAGGCATTTCTATCATAGGGTCGGCCACGTGCGGTCCGCAAAATGTGGAACGCACACGGCCGGTATCTGTGTTTTGGGGATTAACAATTTGCGGACCGGAAAACACATACGGTCATCTGAAGGTAGCCTAATGGTGAAGTATGAAACTCTTTGCTAAGACCTTTAGGATAGTGACAGCTAGAATCTGGCTGCTTTTCAACACCCATATTAATGCTGCAAAACCTGCCCCCCCCCATTGGAGATCTGGGACGGTAGAGCAGTATGGGATCCGGGTGTTACATCATAATATGGATGCAAGCATACCGCCATATTGTGGACATCTTTAAAAGCTAGCTACACCTTTGGGGAAATTTTTTATGATTGCACTTTACTCATTTTGTGCTAAAAAAGACAACAACATTTTTTCACGACGTCAGGAGATTAGAGATGAGCGCTACACGTGAGCCGTCAGATAACAAGGTTAAAAGAAAACAGACTGTGATAGCCTGCAAACAGACTAAGAGACTAGGGCCCTATTCACACGTCCGCAATGTCGTCCGCATGTATTCCACAATTCTGCAGAATACATGCGGACCCATTGACTGTGAATGGGGCACGGAACGATGCGGAGAGCACACACTGTGCTCTCCGCATCAGTTTTTGCGGAGCGCGCCGCCGATCTTACGGCCGCAGCTCTGCAAAAAAGTAGAGCATGTCCTATTCTTGCCCGCAATTGCGGACAAAAATAGACATTTCTATGGGGCTGCCGGCCGGGTGTGTTTATGGATCCGCAATTTGCGGATTCATAAAAACTACGGACGTGTGAATAGGGCCCAACTCTTGTATCTTAGAAATGACTAAATATTTTTAATAAAAACCAATTGAAAAAACGATTTTTAGCCCAAAATGAGTAAAATCCGATCATAAAAAATGGATTTTGTAGGCTCAAATACGAACTTCAAAAGCATTTAAAAAAAAAGCTAAAAAAAAAAGTTAAATATATAAAAGTTTAAATCACCCCCTTTCCGTAGAATAAAAATATAAATACATAAATAACAAAAAATATAAACATCATGGGCATCACTGCGACCTAAAATGTCTGTACTATAAAAATATTTTTCCAACAGCGAATGGTGTAATTGGAAAAAAAAAAAAAATGGGAAATTGGCCGTTTTGACCCTTTTTTCCCCTCCAAGTCTAAATTAATTTTTACACTATTTAGACACAAAAAGAAAACCTATACATATGTGCTATCGCTGTAATCGTACTAACCCAGAGAATGAAGGGCACAGATCAGTTTTGCCGCAAACGGAACTTCGTGGGAACAAAACCCGTAAAACGGTGGAGGAATTGCGTTGTTTTCCCGCTTCCCACTATTATATGCCATATTAAATAGTGGCATTAGAAAGTACAACTTGTCCCTGAAAAAAATAATCCCTCCTACAGCTATGTGAACGGAAAAATAAAAAAGTTATGGCTCAAGGAACATAGGGAAGAAAAATAAAAACGCAAAAATAAAAAAACCTCCGATAAGATAGGTGGTTCCTCGGGATGAAGAGATTGGGGGCCACCAATGTGAAGTGTACCTCCAATCTACACTACAGGGCACATTAGCGGAGACCGTAGACTAATGCCTAGGCCAGTGATGGGCAACGTGCAGCTCTCCAGCTGTTGCAGAACTACAACTCCCAGCATGCAAAGCCTGTCTATAGCTATCAGCCTACTGCAGGGCATGGTGGGAGTTGTAGTTTAGCAACAGCTGGAGAGCCGCACTTTGCCTATCACTGGCCTAAGCGGTTCCTGACTGTAATTCGTACGGGTGAGGCGGCGGTTTACCTTGCATCTGCACCAGAAATTCCGTCTTGATTCTCCGAGCAGCTTCACTTTCGTTTTCATTCCGAGAGCCGCAAAGCGAGTCGACCTCATCGATGAATATAATAGACGGTTTATGCTGCCTCGCTAGCTCAAAGAGGTTTTTCACCAGCCTGTAAAGCATCGAAAGCAAATGACGTGATGCCCGTCTCAGACACCTGCATGTGTGGCCCCTATCGGGATCACTCACTTCTCACTCTCGCCCAACCACTTGGACATCAAATCGGAGGAGGACACGGAGAAGAACGTAGAGTTATTGGCTTCGGTTGCTACAGCTTTGGCCAGGTAGGATTTTCCTGTTCCGGGTGGTCCAAACAACAAGATACCGCGCCATGGCGTACGCTTTCCTTAAAAAAATAAAATAAAATGGTGCACATGTTAGAGGACAGAGGTTGCACTACAATCACGAGTAGATGAAGCTTTTAGAATTTAGTAATCTAAAGGCTGGACGGGCCGAAACGCGTCCATTGTTAATTTTGATACATTGTTACTGATGACATAAAGAATGCATCAATTGAAGATCAAGCGCCCGCTGGGAATTTTCTATTGCTTTTAGAATTTAATCGCTTCTCCCCAAAAAATGTAGTTACTGCTTTACACACTGCTTTTCCCTGCGTGCCTCCAAATGTAGGAACAAACAATTATATTTCAGGAGTGCGCACAACGACGGTTTTCACCGTAAATCACCTAGATAGCAGATTTTGCTTCTAAATAGTAGCAGGGTGTGGTGGGCTGCTCATACCCATGGGTCCTGCGCCGTGTCCTGGTAAGGGGGCCCGCGCTGTAACATCACGTTACATCCTGCACTGCTCCTCTACAGTAGCCTAGAAATGTCCTCCCACTCCGCAGTGGTCGAGTGACATCATCGCTGCAGCCAAACAATCTCAGCGGTCTCTTGTGCTTGAACGGCACATGACCACTGATGTCAGCGAATGGCTGCAGCAGTCAGGTGAATAAAGAATAGCGTGCGACCACCAAAGGCCCAGAGGGGATCGGAGTGACAGGGCATCTAAAAGATAAGTCTCTTTCTTTTATATCGCCCCTTGCTTTGTGATGATTACAGGACCCAGCCCACGAGAAAGGATGAAAAACGCGCAAGTTAGAAGCACGATATCTTACCGCATTGTGCCGTCAGCTCCCTGGCTGACATGGATAAAAACAAGCAAAAAAGGGGAGAGAATGATCAAACTGGTGTAAATTAGAACTGGCTTAGTTGCCCATAGTGGCCTCTGATTGGTTGCTACGGGCAACTAAGCCAGGTCTACTTTACACCAGTTTGATAAATGTCAGAAAGACGAACCTGTGAAGAGATGGGGAAACTTAATGGGTAAAATCACGGCCTCCTTCAAAGCTTCCTTAGCCCCTTCCAGCCCGGCCACGTCATTCCAACTAACGTTTGGCTTCTCCATTACGATGGCACCTACAAATATTTAAAAAAAAAATGAAAGGAAGGTAGAAATAAGCCTAAAGCGGCAGAGAAATGGTAACACATAGAATGGCGGCATTAAAGAGGTTAATAACGGGACAAAATCTAAGACTCTGCAAGTGTCAGTGTACTGTCCCTGTCATTGACCATAAGACTGACCAGCGGGAACACAGCTACCCCCCTATACAAAGGCCAGCTTGTGTTAAAGGGCTATCCTGGGTTACAACGAGTTATTCCCTATCCACAGGATCCGATTGGCGGGGGTCCTACAGCTGTGACTGGAGCGGTCGGTTGGAAAAGCGCTCCGCTGCTCCGTTCATTTGTATGGGATCGCCAGAGATAGTCGAGAACATCGCTTGGCACGCCCACAGAAATGAATAGAGCTGTGGCCACTCCGTTCATTTCAGGCGGGCTCCACAGGGTACGGGGTCCCCATGTTCGTGACTGGTGGGGCTCCCAGCAGTAGGACCCCCCAACAATCTGATCAGGATAGGGGATAACTTTGAATACACCTTTAACCCTATGCGACCCATCTCTATTATGTTCTTTTGGCAGTCCGTCCCACTTCTCCGATCTTCTCCCGCTTTCATCATCGCCACCTCCCATCTTCTCCCTCCTTCCACAGAAGCTTCTGTACCCCGGACGTACCCATTAGTTGTTCCTGTAGTTTCTTAGTTTCGGGATTTTCTCCTTCACTGTCGCTGTCACTTCTGTGGGGACAGAAGATAACATTGATTAGATCTACGGTAATACATCCTACACCAGCGCTGGTCATCTATTAGGGCAGGGGTACACGTCGGTGACATGCGTTGTGATTGGGGGGGGTCTACGAGAGGGGCGTCCCGTGCTGCTCACCCTTTCTCATTCTGGGACTCTTTCACAGGCTTCTTGCCTTGCTTGTCCTTTGTCTTTAGATAATCCTTAAGCTTCTCGGCTCTGTCCAGGTACTGCATGCACTTGGCTCGGATGCTCTCCTTGGCCTTGTCGCTGTGAGCTTCATCTGTAGGCAAAAACAAAAAATATATGGTTTTCAGCTTCTGTGATTTATTCATCCAGGAAAATGAGCATGATGAAGGGAGGAGGCCGCTGACAGGCGCCTCCAGGGGCCGCGTATCTGCCACGAAACAAAAGGATAAGGCATGCTGAAATGCGACTGCCTGCTCCTTATCTGCCCCATACACATTGGATGGTTGAGCGGTCCTGTCTACATTCATCTAAGGCTACTTTCACACTGGCGTCTTGTGCGGATCCGTCATGTATCTGCACAGACGGATCCGCACTAATAATAATCCGCATGCATCCGTTCAGAACGGATCCGTTTGTATTATCATGAACATAGGCAAAACGGATCCGTCTTGAACACCATTGAAAGTCAATGGGGGACGGATCCATTTTCTGTTGTGTCATTGAAAACGGATCTGTCCCCATTGACTTACATTGTATGTCAGGACGGATCCGTTTGGCTCAGTTTCATCAGACAGACACCAAAACACTGGTGTCCGCCTCCAGAGCGGAATGGAGACTGAACGGAGCCAAACTAATGCATTCTGAGCGGATCCTTATCCATTCAGAATGCATTAGGTCAAAACTGATCCGTTTTGGACCGCTTGTGAGAGCCCTGAAACGGATCTCACAAGCGGATCCAAAAACGCCAGTGTGAAAGTACCCTAATGTGCATGGGCAGAGTAACCCTCTGACAACTGCAGACTGTGGTGCAGGGGCTAGCTATAGGGGGTGCAGAGGTAGCAGTCGCTCCCGGGCCCAGGAGCCTGAGGGGGCCCAAAGACCCTTGTGCCGCAAGGGAAGACACACAAAGCACTGAGGGAAGGGGGGCCCAAGCTGAACTCTTGCACCAGGGCCCATGAGCCGTTAGCTAGGCCCCTGCTGTGGTGCCAGTCTGCCATCCATGATGAACACTTCCTCTCGGCTGTTTGTGGCTCTGCCATACTGACGTGGCATCTGTGGCAGGTTCTTCATGCCGTCAATCTGCTGACCAAAGGGTCACCATGGAGGCTATGCTGCTGCCAGAGATGCCCACCATTGAATCCCTGCTGCCCACAGACTTACACTTGATGGCGTGCAGGAAGTACTCCACCGCATGCTGGTATAACCTCAAAGCCTCCTCATAGTTCTTGTTCTTGTCCTCCTCTGTGGCTTTGGTCACCAAATCAATGGCTTTCTGGAAGGACGAAGAAAAGTTTGGATAAATAGACACGAAGGACAATTCACGTGCCCACTGGGCAAAATGCAGAAATGCCCCTTTGCCTGGACATTGCAGTTACATAGTTATAGCGCCCCCTGGTGTTCCTTCAATTCCCACTCCGGACGTCCACTTCTCGTCCAGTGATTTTCTAATGGCCGCCTGAACATTAACCGGAATTACTCCGCAGCTCGCCCTCAGGAGGATCTGGGCAGTGCACCTGAGCTACTGGGCATGTGGGACCACCGGCACCAGATGTATTTGGCAGCATCACACTGACACACCCCAGGGGTCTGCTGCTCCGATGTCTGGCCGGTATGTCTCAGTATACCTCTATAAACGGGGGTGCAATAGGAGGAGGAGAGTAGGGATCGGAGTGGCAGTGACAAGAGAAGGGACAGAAGTAGGGACCAGAAGGAGTCAGTCCAGAAAACGCGCAATTCCAACTGTCCATGACAGGGGGCGCTATAGGAACGCCCTGGACTGTAATGTGGGGAGTACACATAGATTATATAGTGCTGGCGTCCAACATGATGCCTTCTCTTCCTCAGTGAAACATATCACATTGTACTCCACGTGGCGGTTTTACGATTTATCCCATGAGAAATAGAATAAGAATAAGGCAATGCTCATGAACGGATATGGATGGCTCTCATTGATACCGTACCATGCCATATTATTGGGCCATATAATCCTCCCTCGGGCGGCAATATCTGTAGCATCACATCCTAATGTGCACACATTATGCATGGGTGATTTTAAAGGGGTCCTCTGGGCTCTTAATCATCGATGACCTATCCTCGGGATAGGTCATCAATATCAGATCTCTGGGGACCCCCGCTGCCCTGATATTGATGACCTTTTCTGAACCCCTTTAACATGCTTCATGACCCCTCCTTAGATCAACTTGGCGTGAAAGTGTATGCTACCACCCCAGTACACCCATCCTAGACAAATTTATGCAGTCTAATATCGACAAATTTAGGGATTAAATAGATTCCTAGTTGGCAGGAAGAAAACCTCGACCTCAGGCCTCATGCACACGACCGTTGTTTGATTCCGTGTCCGTTGCTCCGTTTTTCGTGATTTTCTGCGGACCCATTGGTTTTCAATGGGTCCGTGAAAACCTCGGCAAATGCACCGTTTGTCCTCCGCGTCCGTGATTCCAGTCCGTCAAAAAAATATAACCTGTCCTATTCTTGTCCGTGAAAGACGGTTCACGGACCCATTCAAGTCAATGGGTCCGTGAAAAAATGCGGATGGCTATCCGTGTGTCATCCGCGTTCCGTGTCCGTTTTTTTTTGCGGATCCCTTGGCAGGCACTTGGGAAAAATTGTCAGCCTGTCTTTTGGTAAAATCTTTTGGGTCATGTCCGCTAAAAAAAACGGAAGACACACGGAAACACAACGGAAGGCAAAAACGGACACGGATCACTGAACAACGGAACCCCTTTTTGCGGACAGCATAAAAAAACGGTTGTGTGCATGAGGCCTCAAGCAAAGGATGGTCCTGGATGCGCCAATAACACTAGAGGAAGTCCAGCAAGCTATAAAAGATCTCAATAACGGAAAATCTCCGGGTCCAGATGGCCTACCATAGGACGTTTATAGGAGATATACTCGGTGGTAGAAACAGGATCACTCCCCACGTCATTTCTGGAATAAACGGTCATTTTATTGCTGAAACCAAAGATCCTCTGGAATGTGGTTCTTACCGACCGAGAGCGTTCATCAATGTGGATTATAAAGTCCTTACAGGCACATTAGCTACCGGACTCGACCAGGTAATCCTATCCTTGATAAACCAAGATCTGCCCGGAAAGTCAACCACGGCTAATGGGTTTTAGACGCCGATCTTAATAAAGGCCCTTAGCTGATGGAGGATCCGCCGGAGTTATGAAGACGCACCGGCCTCTCCGTAACTTTGGCGTATTCTGCGCCAGTTCTAAATGTAGGACGGCCTCCTAGATGTGTTACATTCAGACCTTTTTCTACACCTATAACAGGCCTAGCAAATGATGAATAAGACGGGGCTGCCGCCCGCCCGCGCCACAGTCCCTATATCCACACACTGAGCACGTGGAAGCTGCCGTGTACGAAGGCGAGGCGTACCGTATGTGCCGGACAGTGGTGTGGGTTATCGCCAATTCAATATACGTGTCACGGACTATGCAAAATGCTCAACCCACCTCTTTACGTCCTGGACGCCATAATGTGTAGTGCATTCCCAGCCGGCCGGCAAACGCGAGCCCTCAGGGCACTAACGCTCTTCAACGTTCCTTGATGTAATGTTGTTACAGTAACGGCGACTTTCACACTTGCGTAGTTAATTCCGGAAATAAACGGATCCGTTTTGATTTTGCACATCAGGATGCATCCGTTCCGTCAGAATGCGGTTGTGTGAAATCAAATGGTAAAAAAAAAAAACGGATCCGTCACTGCTGACTTACATTGCTTTTAGTGACGGATCCGTTTTTTTTCACTTTCTATGACCGGACACACAACCGCAGCTTGCAGCTGTCGGAACGGAAGACATCCTGATGCAACGGTTTTATTTTGGGGTTTTAAAGATCCTCTGCCGGATCTCAATACCGGAAGACGACAACGCAAGTGTGACGCAGGCCTTACTTCACTGTGGAATGAGACGCTTGTGTATCAGTCTCATCATTCTCACTACGTTATTCCTGCCCCGGGATCGGGGGGGCGTGGCGTGTGCGCGGTTGTCACCCTCCTGTCATCTGAAGCATGTGACTCCTGCAATCACCAGCACTACCTGAGTCACGGGGATATATTTAGAGGCCGCACATCACATGACAGGTACCTTTAGGTGGATGTCTGGGCGCAGTCAGATCACTGAGGTCAGACGCAACCGGAAAAGCAGGAATTCAAGGAAACAATAAGGGCCAATGTTCCCCTGATCCTGGAGGAGAATCTGGGCTCCTCTGGGAGCCGCCGCCAGATGATAACTAGACCACGGGACAAGGGTCAGTAGTCCTGGACCATGGACTGAACCTAGGGCTCGAGCTGTCTGGTCACATGATCATACCAGGGGGGAGCTGTGCTTCTGGGTATGTTTGCCTACACATGCATGCTCGGCCACTCATGCACGCGGGAGCGTCTTCTCGAACCCACTGATGAGTAACAGCCAGGAGAGCCACATACAGATCATCGATATATCACGTGTGTGGACAGCTTAAAGAGGGCCCGCCCCCGCTCCTGACTGGCCTGTGTTAATAGCTTCATGCATTCCCTGTGTAATAACGATCCTGGAAGATCTATTCTATGACTATGTCCTGCCATTCCTTTATTATTCCTGCTAGCAGTCTGCAATAAGAGTACAGAGGGGTGGTAACCAGTTAGGGGGGTGTCCCTGCATAGTCTCACTCTATCCAATCAGTGCTGCCATTTTCAGACTGTGCAGGGACACACCCCCAACTGGTTACCACCCCTCTGTACCCTTACTGCAGACTGCTGCTCAGCCAATCACTGGCCGGGGCGGGTCATTGCTGCAGGCTGTGATTGGCTGAGTGGTCTCCACAGCCATTTCCTGCCGTGTCGGGCGGTCGGCAGGAAGCGGAATACAGCAGGGACCCCGGCATGATCAGAACGGCAGCGGAGGGGGATGGGCAGGGGAGCCTAACTTCTGTCCTTTTTTACAGCATTTTTCTTTTCCTTTTTGTGCTGAAATACCTCTTTATGTCCAGACCGGAAATATTCCGCAGCGGTTTTGTCTTTTGGCCGAGGATTCGCCGCGGGTTCCATCCCTATATATTAAACGAGGGCGATATCTACTGTGAAACGGCCGCCTTCTCTTTAATTCTGCAGGGAACGTCCCCGCTACATGAGGATAGCGTTTTTATCCACATTTATTACACTGCAATTTGCTGCGGATTTCATATCTGCCTTGTGTGAACGCACACTTGCGGTCTACACGGGGATTGCGGCGACGCAAAGGGCGAAACTACTGCGTCTAGGTAAGATGCAGCGCGGCCATACCGGAAGCTCCAGCCGCATGCTATACCGAACACTAGACAAGCACTGTGGCCCTTGTGTGGCCCCCCGACCCTCACACTGTACAGTCTTCGGGTAGCCTGGGCTGCAATCCCTGGCGCTGACAGGCAGGGGTTAAACAAGGCTGTCCGTCCGTCCTCACGCCGCCATCCCTGCCTCGTATACATTACTAAGAAGGAGGGGCTGTGACGGCAGGACCAGACTACGCAGGGTCTGTCTGTAGTCTGTTGCCATGGAGACACACAGGAGCTGTGGATACAAAATGACTGATCTTTTAACTATTTGAAATATTGTTTCATTCCGGATACAATAGAACCATAAAAATGGCGGCACAAGGACCGTCCTCTGACCCGTAGACACTGGAGTTAAGTTTTAAGCAATTGTCTATATAATAATGTGATTGGGAAGGTGACCCTGCGGGCGATGCCGGTCGTACAGAGGGTCTTGGATTCTATAAAAGTAGGATTTGGGGTCTCACCTAATAATTCGAGACCCCTCAATATAATATTTTATAACCGCCGTAGAAGCAGCTTATATTCGGGCGCTGCCTCATGAGGAAGTAGAAGAGAGAGCTGCAGCAGAAAGGACACGTCCCTTTACCCAGGGCTGGGGGGATGTCCTAGTGAAGGATTAGACTGATTCAGGAGTCTGGGAAAGCTGGGTGATCACCAGTATACATTACATCACCGCTGCCATAGAGCTTTCCCAGGGAGATCTGTCCCTCAGGAGTCTGGGAAAGCTGGGTGACAACCAGTATACATTACATCACCGCTCCCATAGAGCTTTCCTGGGGAGATCTGTCACTCAGGATCTGGGAAAGCTGGGTGATCACCAGTATACATTACATCACCGCTCCCATAGAGCTTTCCGGGGAGATCTGTCACTCAGGGTCTGGGAAAGCTGGGTGATCACCAGTATACATTACATCACCACTCCCATAGAGCTTTCCCAGGGAGATCTGTCCCTCAGGAGTCTGGGAAAGCTGGGTGACAACCAGTATACATTACATCACCGCTCCCATAGAGCTTTCCTGGGGAGATCTGTCACTCAGGAGTCTGGGAAAGCTGGGTGACAACCAGTATACATTACATCACCGCTCCCATAGAGCTTTCCTGGGGAGATCTGTCACTCAGGATCTGGGAAAGCTGGGTGATCACCAGTATACATTACATCACCGCTCCCATAGAGCTTTCCCGGGGAGATCTGTCACTCAGGGTCTGGGAAAGCTGGGTGATCACCAGTATACATTACATCACCGCTCCCATAGAGCTTTCCAGGGGAGATCTGTCACTCATAAGTCTGGGAAAGCTGGGTGATCACCAGTATACATTACATCACCGCTCCCATAGAGCTTTCCAGGGGAGATCTGTCACTCATAAGTCTGGGAAAGCTGGGTGATCACCAGTATACATTACATCACCGCTCCCATAGAGCTTTCCCGGGGAGATCTGTCACTCAGGGTCTGGGAAAGCTGGGTGATCACCAGTATACATTACATCACCGCTCCCATAGAGCTTTCCCGGGGAGATCTGTCACTCAGGGTCTGGGAAAGCTGGGTGATCACCAGTATACATTACATCACCGCTCCCATAGAGCTTTCCCGGGGAGATCTGTCACTCAGGGTCTGGGAAAGCTGGGTGATCACCAGTATACATTACATCACCGCTCCCATAGAGCTTTCCCAGGGAGATCTGTCACTCAGGGTCTGGGAAAGCTGGGTGATTACCGGTATACATTACATCACTGCTCCCATAGGGCTTTCCAGGGGAGATCTGTCACTCAGGGTCTGGGAAAGCTGGGTGATCACCAGTATACATTACATCACTGCTCCCATAGAGCTTTCCTGGGTGGATCTGTCACTCGGGATCTGGGAAAGCTGGGTGATCACCAGTATACATTACATCACTGCTCCCATAGAGCTTTCCTGGGTAGATCTGTCACTCAGGGTCTGGGAAAGCTGGGTGATCACCAGTATACATTACATCACTGCTCCCATAGAGCTTTCCAGGGGAGATCTGTCACTCAGGGTCTGGGAAAGCTGGGTGACAGCCTCTGTGGATTCCTCAGGGCAGACATATTTCCCAGAAACTGATAGTCTTACAATGGGATCCTAAGAACCGGGCAGTAAAGGGTGGTTTATGGTCGGCTCCTGTACATCCATCCATCTGCCCCCCGCCCGTGTAGGGGGGCAGAAGGCAGCCCAGCCGCCCCCAAAACCCGGCAATAACGCCCTCCAGACCTTAGTCCCCCTCTCCGAACCCGGCCATTACCTGCAGAGTTGACGTTGTCATCTCATCTCCCGGTCCCGGTCCCTCAAGGGTTCCTTTGGAGTCCGGGGCCTGTCACTTCACCGGAACCGGAAGTGACATCTAGTCGAAACCATTAATAAAAAAAAAAAAAAAAAAACACAGCATGAAACAGGAAGTAGCCCTACAGATCATGTGACACGTTGCGCGCTGACTGCGGCGGATGTCATGGTAACCGTGACGCTCCGGCCATTGCTAAACTACAGTTCCCAGAATCCTTCAGGAATCGGAATGTACCATTTGGAATTATGAGACCTTCTCCCCCTGTAGACTGCTGTAAAAAAAAAACAGGCCCCTAAAACTGTAGAGTGTCCCTTAAAATGTTTAAAAAAGTGCAGTATGTTCCAACTGTGGCCACACTACTGCCTCAGGAATACGTGCTGGGAGTTTTTTTTGGCAGCAGTCCAGCCACAGGTTGGAGAACATAAGATACTATATTCTGAACCATATACTCCCCCAGCCCCATAGAGATGAATGGAGCTGGAGTGCACATGCCCCACGTGCTGCTTCTTTCATTTTGGGGGCCCCACCAGGTATAGAGTTCCTGTTCTCATGATTAGAGGGGTCCTAGCAGGAGGAACCCCACAATCTAATAGTTATCCCCTATCCCAGGGATGCCCAACCACCTGCGGCCCTCCAGCTGTTCAAAACAACAACTCCCAGCATGCCCGGACAACCTACAGCATGGCATAGTAGGAGTTGTAGTTTTACATCAGCTGGAGGGCTGCAGGTTCGCCATCCCTGCCCTATCCTGTGTATAGTGGATAACTTGCTGCAACCAGAATACCCCTTTGAAGGGAATCTGTCAGCAGTTTTGTCCCTACGACACCGGCTGACCTGTTACATGTGCTCTTGGCAGCGGAAGGCATCTGTGTTGGTCCCACGTTCATATGTGCCTACATTGCTGAGAAAAATGATGTTTTAAAGCCGGTCTGTCACCAGGATCAACCCTAATAAACCATACTGCCAGGTAGGGCTGATCATGCTGATTAAAACCATAGCTTTCTTTTGTCTGTATGATAGATGTTTTCATTCATATACAAATAAGGGGTTTCAGTACCAGGAGGCAGCTCATCTACATATCATATACTCTATGTACTATAGCTTCACCACACTGAGATCTGCTCAGAAAGCTCATCTACATATCATATACTCTATGTACTATAGCATCACCACACTGAGATCTGCTTAGAAAGCTCCTCTACATATCATATACACAATGTACTATAGCATCACCACACTGATATCTGCTCAGAAAGCTCCTCTACATATCATATACTCTATGTACTATAGCTTCACCACACTGAGATCTGCTCAGAAAGCTCATCTACATATCATATACTCTATGTACTATAGCTTCACCACACTGATATCTGCTCAGAAAGCTCATCTACATATCATATACTCTATGTACTAAAGCTTTCTGAGCAGATCTCAGTGTGGTGAAGCTATAGTACATAGTGTATATGATATGTAGATAAGCTTTCTGAGCAGATCTCAGTGTGGTGAAGCTAATCTACATATCATATACACTAGGGGCCAGATTTATCATTAGCCTAAGTCACTTTTCTGGAGTTGAAAAGTCGCAAAAAATTGCGCAAAAAGCCAAATTGCGCAATTTTTTGCGACTTTTTGGAGACTTACGCCACTCACTCCAAAACCAAGTTTATGGGCGTTTTGTCGTATGTAAATCACTTGCAAGACAGATTTATTATTGCGACTTTTTAAATAGTCGCAAAAAAGTCGCAAAAAATTGCGCAAACTCACTCCACTCATGACCATGCTTATGTTTGACAAAATCACTTTTTTAAAATGGCGACTTTTCCAAAAACAAAGCCAAAATACAACTAGGAACCAGAAATACACCAGATTTATCAACCTCTGAAAGAGCCCATGATAAATTTGACTTGACTCAAATACACATACGCCTTCTTTGAAAGTGGAGTGAACTGCAAGAGTAATGATAAATCTGGCCCTATGTACTATAGCATCACCACACTGAGATCTGCTCAGAAAGCTCATCTACATATAATATACACTATGTACTATAGCTTCACCACACTGATATCTGCTCAGAAAGCTCATCTACATATCATATACTCTATGTACTAAAGCTTTCTGAGCAGATCTCAGTGTGGTGGAGCTATAGTACATAGAATATGATATGTAGATGAGCTTTCTGAGCAGATCTCAGTGTGGTGAAGCTATAGTACATAGAGTATATGATATGTAGATAAGCTTTCTGAGCAGATCTCAGTGTGGTGAAGCTAATCTACATATCATATACACTATGTACTATAGCATCACCACACTGAGATCTGCTCAGAAAGCTCATCTACATATAATATACACTATGTACTATAGCTTCACCACACTGATATCTGCTCAGAAAGCTCATCTACATATCATATACTCTATGTACTATAGCTTCACCACACTGAGATCTGCTCAGAAAGCTACTCTACATATCATATCCTCTATGTACTATAGCATCACCACACTGAGATCTGCTCAGAAAGCTCATCTACATATCATATACACTATGTACTATAGCATCACCACACTGAGATCTGCTCAGAAAGCTCCTCTACATATCATATACTCTATGTACTATAGCTTCACGACACTGAGATCTGCTTAGAAAGCTCATCTACATATCATATACACTATGTACTATAGCTTCATCACACTGAGATCTGCTCAGAAAGCTCCTCTACATATCATATCCTCTATATACTATAGCTTCACCACACTGAGATCTACTCAGAAAGCTCCTCTACATATATACTCTATATACTATAGCCTCACCACACTGAGATCTGCTCAGAAAGCTCCTCTACATATATACTCTATATACTATAGCCTCACCACACTGAGATCTGCTCAGAAAGCTCCTCTACATATCATATCCTCTATATACTATAGCTTCACCACACTGAGATCTACTCAGAAAGCTCCTCTACATATATACTCTATATACTATAGCCTCACCACACTGAGATCTGCTCAGAAAGCTCCTCTACATATATACTCTATATACTATAGCCTCACCACACTGAGATCTGCTCAGAAAGCTCCTCTACATATCATATACACTATGTACTATAGCTTCACGACACTGAGATCTGCTTAGAAAGCTCATCTACATATCATATACACTATGTACTATAGCTTCATCACACTGAGATCTGTTCAGAAAGCTCCTCTACATATCATATCCTCTATGTACTATAGCCTCACCACACTGAGATCTGCTCAGAAAGCTCCTCTACATATCATATACTCTATGTACTATAGCTTCACCACACTGAGATCTGCTCAGAAAGCTCATTTACATATCATATACACTATGTACTATAGCATCACCACACTGAGATCTGCTCAGAAAGCTCATTTACATATCATATACTCTATGTACTATAGCTTCACCACACTGAGATCTGCTCAGAAAGCTCATTTACATATCATATACACTATGTACTATAGCATCACCACACTGACATCTGCTCAGAAAGCTCATCTACATATCATATACACTATGTACTATAGCTTCACCACACTGAGATCTGCTCAGAAAGCTCATCTACATATCATATACACTATGTACTATAGCTTCACCACACTGAGATCTGCTCAGAAAGCTCATCTACATATCATATACTCTATGTACTATAGCTTCACCACACTGAGATCTGCTCAGAAAGCTCATCTACATATCATATACTCTATGTACTATAGCTTCACCACACTGAGATCTGCTCAGAAAGCTCATCTACATATCATATACTCTATGTACTATAGCTTCACCACACTGAGATCTGCTCAGAAAGCTCATCTACATATCATATACACTATGTACTATAGCTTCACCACACTGAGATCTGCTCAGAAAGCTCCTCTACATATCATATACTCTATGTACTATAGCTTCACCACACTGAGATCTGCTCAGAAAGCTCATCTACATATCATATACACTATGTACTATAGCTTCACCACACTGAGATCTGCTCAGAAAGCTCCTCTACATATCATATCCTCAATGTACTATAGCTTCACCACACTGAGATCTGCTCAGAAAGCTCCTCTACATATCATATACACTATGTACTATAGCTTCACCACACTGAGATCTGCTCAGAAAGCTCCTCTACATATCATATGCTCTATGTACTATAGCATCACCACACTGAGATCTGCTCAGAAAGCTCCTCTACATATCATATACTCTATGTACTATAGCTTCACCACACTGATATCTGCTCAGAAAGCTCCTCTACATATCATATACACTATGTACTATAGCATCACCACACTGAGATCTGCTCAGAAAGCTCCTCTACATATCATATACACTATGTACTATAGCTTCACCACACTGAGATCTGCTCAGAAAGCTCCTCTACATATCATATACACTATGTACTATAGCTTCTCCACACTGATATCTGCTCAGAAAGCTCATCTACATATCATATACACTATGTACTATAGCTTCACCACACTGAGATCTGCTCAGAAAGCTCATCTACATATCATATACACTATGTACTATAGCTTCACCACACTGAGATCTGCTCAGAAAGCTCATCTACATATCATATACACTATGTACTATAGCTTCACCACACTGAGATCTGCTCAGAAAGCTCCTCTACATATCATATACTCTATGTACTATAGCTTCACCACACTGAGATCTGCTCAGAAAGCTCCTCTACATATCATATACTCTATGTACTATAGCTTCACCACACTGAGATCTGCTCAGAAAGCTCCTCTACATATCATATACACTATGTACTATAGCATCACCACACTGAGATCTGCTCAGAAAGCTCCTCTACATATCATATACACTATGTACTATAGCTTCACCACACTGAGATCTGCTCAGAAAGCTCCTCTACATATCATATACACTATGTACTATAGCTTCACCACACTGAGATCTGCTCAGAAAGCTCATCTACATATCATATACACTATGTACTATAGCTTCACCACACTGAGATCTGCTCAGAAAGCTCATCTACATATCATATACACTATGTACTATAGCTTCACCACACTGAGATCTGCTCAGAAAGCTCATCTACATATCATATACACTATGTACTATAGCTTCACCACACTGAGATCTGCTCAGAAAGCTCCTCTACATATCATATACACTATGTACTATAGCTTCACCACACTGAGATCTGCTCAGAAAGCTCCTCTACATATCATATACACTATGTACTATAGCTTCACCACACTGAGATCTGCTCAGAAAGCTCATCTACATATCATATCCTCTATGTACTATAGCTTCACCACACTGAGATCTGCTCAGAAAGCTCATCTACATATCATATACTCTATGTACTATAGCATCACCACACTGAGATCTGCTCAGAAAGCTCATCTACATATCATATACTCTATGTACTATAGCTTCACCACACTGAGATCTGCTCAGAAAGCTCATCTACACATCATATACACTATGTACTATAGCATCACCACACTGAGATCTGCTCAGAAAGCTCATCTACATATCATATACACTATGTACTATAGCCTCACCACACTGATATCTGCTCAGAAAGCTCATCTACACATCATATACACTATGTACTATAGCTTCACCACACTGATATCTGCTCAGAAAGCTCCTCTACATATCATATACACTATGTACTATAGCTTCACCACACTGAGATCTGCTCAGAAAGCTCCTCTACATATCATATACACTATGTACTATAGCTTCACCACACTGAGACCTGCTCAGAAAGCCCATCTCCATATCATATTCACTATGTACTACAGCTTCACCACACTGAGATCTGCTCAGAAAGCTCCTCTACATATCATATTCACTATGTACTATAGCTTCACCACACTGATATCTGCTCAGAAAGCTCCTCTACATATCATATACACTATGTACTATAGCTTCACCACACTGAGATCCGCTCAGAAAGCTCAGATACATATCATATTCACTATGTACTATAGCTTCACCACACTGATATCTGCTCAGAAAGCTCATCTACAAATCATATACACTATGTACTATAGCATCACCACACTGAGATCTGCTCAGAAAGCTCATCTACATATCATATACACTATGTACTATAGCTTCACCACACTGAGATCTGCTCAGAAAGCTCATCTACATATCATATACACTATGTGCTATAGCTTCACCACACTGAGATCTGATCAGAAAGCTCCTCTACATATCATATACACTATGTACTATAGCATCACCACACTGAGATCTGCTCAGAAAGCTCCTCTACATATCACTGCTGTATTCACAGGCACAATATGTGATTATACAGACTCCAGTAATATGTGATAGCTTCTAAGCATAGAAAAAACTGGCTTCTCCATGTGGTAATGCTGTAGCTTGGAGGTAGGCTACTTTCACACTCGCGTTTGATGCGGATCCGTCATGGATCTGCACAAACGCATCCATACAGATAATACAACCGCATGCATCCGTTCAGAACGGATCCGTTTGTATTATCTTTAACATAACCAAAATGGATCCGTCTTGAACACCATTGAAAGTCAATGGGGGACGGATCCGTTTTCTATTGTGCCAGATTGAGTCAGTGAAAACGGATCGGTCCCCATTGACTTACATTGTATGCCAGGATGAATCCGTTTGGCTCAGTTTCGTCAGACAGACACCAAAACGGAATGGAGGCGGAACGGAGCCAAACTGATGTATTCTGGACCTAATGTGAGAGCTCTGAACAGATATCGCAAATGGAAATCAAAACGCCAGTGTGAAAGTAGCCCAAGTGTTTGGTTTTGCATGTAGAGATCCCAGGTCTGAACCCTGGGAGAGACTTTAAGGTTTTTATTCTTCCAAGTTTAACCCATAATAAAAGTCTATGGGGGTCATTTAAGAAGTATACACCACTTTCTGGCGTATTTAAGGTGCAGATTTTGTTGCAAAGGGATCTTGCTCACGCCATTTTCCCGGGTGGCGTGGGCAGAGAAGGCGGCGGGCCGGTCCTTATTATTATCGTTTCGGTATTTTTAATGATGGATCCGGCACTAATGCATTTCTATGGGAATTAATGCCGGATGCGTCATGTCTTCAGGCATTTTGGCTGGAGATGCTGCGGTATTATCTTCGGCCCAAAACGCCGTTCAGTCTTTGCATGCTGGGAGTTGTAGTTGTGTGACAACTGGAGAGCTGCAGTTTGCCCATCCGTGGTCTAATGTAACGGATTGAAAAAATAAACCTTACTATTCAGGCTTACTACAAACTGGCCACTAGGTGGCAGCATGACACCGCTGCATAACTGAAAATCATCACTAAGGCAGAGGCGGCCATCTTGTGGATGGCCCTCAAATCTGATTTAATACCCCTGTGCCTAAACCCCCCCGAAAGCAGTCGTACAGGCTTATACGGGAAAATATCTCTGTTTATACAGAGTCGATGGAGCGTGCAACAATTTCTTTTTCCATATGGAATCCAATAGAAAAAAAAAAACTCATACTCTGCATGAAATCAAAAGCAGATGGGGGTACAGTAGAGGACAGCCATATTATTGTTCCTTATCCAAATCTGTAACTTTCCAATATAGTTTGTGTCTCACTGCGTCACCGTTTTCAAGACCTCTGTTTGCTGTCAATGAATGCGACCCTTCAGAGGCTGAAAACCCCATACAGAGACCTGAAACACCTGACACCTGAGCTGAATACATCAGCGACACAGATATCTCTCCTGTCCTGATCGTTTGCTACAATGTATTAGTGCAGGGAAAAAACGTATCGGCCTGGAGTACTGCTTGCTTGCGTCATAGAGGATTGCCTGGGCTGTTGGAAACGCTCTGCTGTATTTGATCGGTACGGGCTTTCGGCCTCAGGTAGCAGACAAGAAGGCTTCCAATCGCTGACAGCAAGCAGAGATCTTGTAACCGATCAGCCTGATTTACATAAAGCTGGACATGTATATAGGAGTTAGGCCTCTTGCACACGAATGTGCTTTTTTCCCCGTTTCCGTTCCATTTTTTGCGCTCTGTATATGGACTGTATACGGAACCATTCATTTCAATGGATCCGCCAAAAAAACGGAAGGTACTCCGTATGCCTTCCTTTTCCGTTTTTCCGCATAACGGACAAGGATAGTACCGTTCTATCAGGGGCCAGCTGTTCCGTTCCGCAAAAAACGGACGTAAAAAAAAAAAAAAAGCCATACGGTCGTGTGCAAGAGGCCTTAATGCACACATTCTAGAAAGATAAGAGTGAGCCGGAATCCTTTAAATGATGTATATTTTTCCTTGAAGCGAGTCATCTCTTCCACAATACATACGGTGTATCCCTGCGCGCTATAATCTTTGGTTAAAATTAACGGCCGTTTGGTCTGAACTGAGACCCAGAGGCAGCCAGAGTCCCAAAACGGCGGCTCGCGGCTGCTGGCGAGGACCCTGCGTCTAGAGACGGTATACGTGTTATGTACGGTGCAGATCTATACATATGTATATATATATATCTCTATATCCTCTATAAATATGATTTGTGCATAATAAAAATTTAAGGCAGCAGTAACATAAAAGGCACTTTGGTCATAAAAACGATATGGCTTCATATTCCCAGAGGAAAACTTCAGTCACTGTAGTGATAAAAGACACCGGGCGCTGCTTCGTCAGCGGATCTCGCAGCACAAAACAAACAGCGAGTGTCTGTTGAATTGACGGGCTGCGGCTCCTGGGGGGGGGGGGGGGCCCCACACGTCCTGTCGGTCCATGCGGTCACGAGACAGGATGGCGGCTCCTTGGTGAACACGTGGTAGGAGCGGACGGCGCACCTTGTCCCTCCTTACATGTTCTTGATTGTCGCTGGAAGGCACGGATCATAGGGATAGCCCTGTGCGGAATGTGTCCTGCGGAGGGCACTCTAGGGTCAGGCCAGCAGACCCATCCGGGTGACCTTAGCAGAAAGGAATGTGTGCAAGAGGAAAACAACGGGCTTCGGGCACGTGTGCAAATCCAGAGCCTGAAAGAGATAAGGACGGCCGTGAGAAAATATATTCGACAAGAACTGCAGCAAACACCCAGTGGTTTGTGTACAGTAAGCTACATGAGTCTAGATGCAGCAGAGCTGAACATGTCAGAGGCTAAGGCCAAGAGTGCAAGCAGAGTGAGTCGTGGTTGAGCGCGCCACCCGAGGAGAGTGAGTCGTGGTTGAGCGCGCCACCCGAGGAGAGTGAGTCGTGGTCGAGCGCGCCACCCGAGCAGAGTGAGTCGTGGTCGAGCGCGCCACCCGAGCAGAGTGAGTCGTGGTCGAGCGCGCCACCCGAGCAGAGTGAGTCGTGGTCGAGCGCGCCACCCGAGCAGAGTGAGTCGTGGTCGACGCGCCACCCGAGCAGAGTGAGTCGTGGTCGGCGCGCCACCCGAGCAGAGTGAGTCGTGGTCGAGAGCGCCACCCGAGCAGAGTGAGTCGTGGTCGAGCGCGCCACCCGAGCAGAGTGAGTCGTGGTCGAGCGCGCCACCCGAGCAGAGTGAGTCGCGTCAAGCTCGCCACCCGAGCAGAGTGAGCCGTGGTCGAGCGCGCCACCCGAGCAGAGTGAGCCGTGGTCGAGCGCGCCACCCGAGCAGAGTGAGCCGTGGTCGAGCGCGCCACCCGAGCAGAGTGAGCCGTGGTCGAGCGCGCCACCCGAGCAGAGTGAGTCGTGGTCGAGCGCGCCACCCGAGCAGAGTGAGTCGTGGTCGACGCGCCACCCGAGCAGAGTGAGTCGTGGTCGAGCGCGCCACCCGAGCAGAGTGAGTCGTGGTCGACGCGCCACCCGAGCAGAGTGAGTCGTGGTCGAGCGCGCCACCCGAGCAGAGTGAGTCGTGGTCGACGCGCCACCCGAGCAGAGTGAGTCGTGGTCGAGCGCCACCCGAGCAGAGTGAGTCGTGGTCGAGCGCCACCCGAGCAGAGTGAGTCGTGGTCGAGCGCGCCACCCGAGCAGAGTGAGTCGTGGTCGAGCGCGCCACCCGAGCAGAGTGAGTCGTGGTCGAGCGCGCCACCCGAGCAGAGTGAGTCGTGGTCGAGCGCGCCACCCGAGCAGAGTGAGTCGTGGTCGAGCGCGCCACCCGAGCAGAGTGAGTCGTGGTCGAGGCGCCACCCGAGCAGAGTGAGTCGTGGTCGAGCGCGCCACCCGAGCAGAGTGAGTCGTGGTCGAGCGCGCCACCCGAGCAGAGTGAGTCGTGGTCGAGCGCGCCACCCGAGCAGAGTGAGTCGTGGTCGAGCGCGCCACCCGAGCAGAGTGAGTCGCGTCGAGCTCGCCACCCGAGCAGAGTGAGTCGCGTCGAGCACGCCACCCGAGCCATGTCAGGCGGATAGGGTAGTGCATGTCCACCTTAAGGGCGTGTTCACACGACAGATTTTTAAAACATGCTGATTTTCTGCGTGGTTTTGACACTTTCAATTCATTTCAATAGGAGAATGAGCACGGTCCGCTCCAAGACAGAGCACGCGGCTTCTTTTTCCCATGCTGTTTTTTTAAGTGTGGAATAAAAAGCAAGTTCTGCCTCCCACTGAAATGAATGGGAGGCTTTTTAGAGGCGCTTTTTTGTGCAGATTCCATGAACAAAACGCGTGAAAAACAGCGCCAAAAAATGTTCCCTAAGATTGTAAAACGCAGCAGAGCTGAGTGCGTCGGGTGCAGCGAGGTACTGTATCATTCACCACAATGTCCGTTATAACGGTCAATAACACCATCAACTGAGTGACAAATTCAGCTCTGCTACATGTCTATTATATAATGCCATGAGGCTGGTGTCACACAGGGGGTTTTGATCATTTCTGAGGGGTTTTATAAAGCGTTTTTCTGCAGCATTTTCAAAAATTTTTTTGGGGGGGGGGGGGGGGTCACTGGCATTACTGAAGTTGCCGCACGCTCTGGTGGTTTTTTTCGCAGCGTGTGTGGTGGCGCTGTATCGGGTCTCCCCCTTGTATGTAATATGCCAGTATAATACCAGTTCTCCTTCTGGTCCACCAAAATCCAGGTAAAGATGTTTGGTCCCATCGTCTGCCGACATACGGAGCTTCTCAAACGGGTATCTGTACATGACGGGGCCCGAGGGCCCTCCGCGGCACACTGTGAATCCTGTGTCGTAATGGATGGAGAGGGAGACGGCTTCCCCGCGTAGAGAACAGCCTGTTAATACACAGAACAGCAATGCGTTACCCTGAGATCTTCCCAATGTAAAAGGGGATTCCCAGCTCGGACAATCCCAACGATATGCCCCCCCATTGTCTGATTGGGACCCGCACCTACACTGCGAATGGAGTGGGGAAGATGGTGGCTGGAGGACCACCACCAAGCGCTCTCCCCGTAGTAGTCAATGGGAGCGCACCGCGCTTGCGCAGCCACCACTGCCATTCATTTCTATGGGGCCGATGGAATTATCCGAGCCTCTGCGCAGTGTGCCCTCCATAACTTTCTGGGCTCCGCACAGAGGTGGGAGCCGCACCTATAAGACAATGGGGGCCTATCCTAGCAATATCTGAGATGGGAAAACCCCTTTAATATAGAAGGGCGTGACACGATCCCAGAATCGCCGCCAGTATTCCCAGCATGCTTTGCAGTCACGTAAACGCCCACCAGCCCCACCCCCATCGGGACACGGTTCGCAGGACTGGCCCGCCAAAATCGAGACATGCTATAAGGCTCTTTAGCCAATATTTCTCACAGCTGAGACTTTGCCACAGTTGCATCCAATGTAGACGATCCTCTAAACAGTGTAGCAAAAGCTCAGCCGTTTTGATCTTCTGAATGTAAAGCACAGGTACATGTGATTGTCTTTGCATTCTTAAAGGGGTTGGCCTCAGACTGAATGGGCGTGCAAGTCCGTGCTGTGCCACAGTAATGTCACAAGGCTATGCAAACATCCCACGCCTGCCGTGTCCATGGGGAACAAAATGGACGCAGTCACATGGTTTAATCACATGATCGCCGACCTCTGCTGCACAGGCGCCGGACAGTTCTTGGACTGATCCAGTTCCTGTGCAGGAGCGGACAGGTAGGAGAGCGGTCACGTGATTAAACCATGTGACTGCAGCCATTTTGGTTGCCATGGACAACAGCGGCTGTTTACATAGCCATGTGACGAGCAGTTCAAGTGGTACGCATCAGATTACTGTGGCACAGCATGGATTTATGTGCCCGTTCAGGCTGGGGCCAACCCCTTTAAGAATGCGAAGACAATCACACTTAACTCTGCTTGCAGTCAATGAATAGAAAAATTCCTTTTTACTGTGGCACAGCATGGGCTTGTGTGGCAGTTCAGCCTGGATTCTTTTAAAATGGCCAACCCCTTCAAGCAATGGACTCTATGCTGATGACACATTACCCCTACACTCATAGGGGAGATTCAGCAAACCTGGGGTATAGGAAAAGTGACAGTTGTCCATAGCAACCAATCAGATTCCACCTTTCATTTTCCACAGCTCCTTTGCAAAATGAAAGGCCGCATTTGATTGGTTGCTATGGGCATCCAAGCCAGTTTTCTGTTACTCCAGGTTTCATAAATTTCCCCCATGGACTGTACCAAACTCTCAGCTGTGTTCAGCCTCTACATGTAAATAAAGATTTTTCCATTCACTGACAGGCAGTTATTCGCCATTGCCTTGGCATTCTTCAAGGAGACTTATCAAAGCTGTCTGGGAGAAAATCTGCTTTGGTTGCTCATAGCAACCAATCACAGCACAGCGTTCGTTTTTCAAGAGCAGAATTTGAAATGAAAGCTGCTCTGTGATTGGTTGTTATGGGCAACAAGAAGCCATCGTTTTAGACAGTTTCCTATATCTATCCAAAAACGTTATTTTACCCCAAAAGTGACTTACTGATGGTGACCTCCCTCGTGAGTTCGGCTGACAAGTGACACCCCTGCACCAGCGCTCTCGTCCAAGCAGAAAGATCCCGCTGGTTCTCCACGCGGAAGACGCGCATGTCAATTCCCTGAGGGCACCCCGTGCGAGTGGCAAACGTTAGATGTGGCGCCAAAGAGGGCGAGTTTTGCCCCGGTCCTGAGTGTACTAATCTAAAAGGACAATAATATAAGCAATAATGTTACACCGTGAACACGACAATGCTACTATACAATATGGCGCTGGATGAAACAAGAAAGACAGCGCCACTCTTATCCACTGGATTTATTTGGTATTGCAGCTCAGCTCCATTAACTCAATATAACTCAGCTGCAATACCAGGGCCTGCCTGTTGACAAGAGTAGCGCTGTTGGGTGGCAAATGGCGGTCTCTTGTTGATAACAACCAATGAGATTGATTGCGGCTTTCCCCTTCTTATTTGTACACCAGAAAATCCGCTCAAATCTGAATGGTTGCTATGGGCGACTCGTATACAGGTTGCTATGGGCGACTCGTATACAGGTTGCGAGGGCGACTCGTATACAGGTTGCGAGGGCGACTCGTATACAGGTTGCGAGGGCGACTCGTATACAGGTTGCGAGGGCGACTCGTATACAGGTTGCGAGGGCGACTCGTATACAGGTTGCGAGGGCGACTCGTATACAGGTTGCGAGGGCGACTCGTATACAGGTTGCGAGGGCGACTCGTATACAGGTTGCGAGGGCGACTCAGTATACAGGTTGCGAGGGCGACTCGTATACAGGTTGCGAGGGCGACTCGTATACAGGTTGCGAGGGCGACTCGTATACAGGTTGCGAGGGCGACTCGTATACAGGTTGCGAGGGCGACTCGTATACAGGTTGCGAGGGAGACTCGTATACAGGTTGCGAGGGAGACTCGTATACAGTCTAATATCGTATTGCTGGCGGCTACCTTGTCGCGGGTATAAAGCGCAAAAATGCTTTATATACAAAAAAAAAACAAAAGAAAGGATCAAAGGAAAAAATACCAAAGTTATTGATCCTGTTGAGGAGAGGGCGACATAATAACCTCTCAGCTCGTTTGCGAGAACCTTAAAGGGAATCTGTCACCAGGTTTGAGCCCTGTCAGCTAAACATATGCTGACGTTCAGGGTCTCATTAGCATGCCTAATATGGGCTCATCTAAACAAATGGTAGCGTTATTTTGTCAAAAAACAGGTTTAACTAACCTGTCAATCACACATATAAGGAGCCCAAGGGGAGGTCCAGCGATGCAGGGTGCCGGGCCGCAGACATCGCTGTATGTGGCCAGCGCCGCCTCCAAATGCTCCGTGCCGCCTCTCCCTCCCCCTCCTCCCGCTGTAAGCGCTGGCTCGTACGCACACGGCGCGTGCGCACTTCACTTCAAGAAGCCGATCCAAGAAGTCCGCGCGTGCGCACAGGCCTGCACCCGTGCTAGATACCAAACCAATGATACAACCTGTACAATGATGGATAATGCAATATAATACCACTACCTTCAAACAATACTGAATATCGCCAATCAATGCAATGATATGCAACAATCCAAATTAAAGAAAAGTACCCCTTTCTATCACCTTTTAACCAATTGAGGTATATGGCGGCACTATAAATTTACCAGCTCGGTATCAGGCTAGGGAATGACAAAGTTCCCAAGGACTAGGTATCAATGTCTGATGCTCCATTACCAATATGCATCTTTGTTAAGGGAATGATCAGACTTGATTAGGAGCCTTATCAATTACAGATCCACAATTGGGGATCTTTGACTATATACCGGGCTAAGTAACTTATCAATACCGCAAGCAATAAGCAAGATATACGTTACCAAGGGTCAAAAGGTGAGTAGGGCTCCGGAGGGACGGTCAGCTCTCCAGAGGGTTCCCGGGATCTCGGGTTAAATCCACGTGTCTGTTTAATCCTTTTCTCTGGACCCCCCTCTCATACCGTCTATGATTAATATTCACAGACTTATCAAAAGCATACACCCTTTTAGATAACGGTCTTCCAACCAAACCAGGGGGTGTGCACATATGGTAATGATACTATGAGATCATACATTACCCAAAATATTTTGTGGTGAACGTGTTATGTTACCTGCCGATACCTAGGCGGCAATGTTGTATAAGCTATAAATGTGAAGCTTTTAAGAGTTAACTTTATAAAATGTGACTCCATGTTATTTGTTAAACATGCAGCACCTGGGACACACGTCAGAAGGGATGTGCGCCCCCTACACTTGAAGCAATTAAAAACCCAGATTCCCATAAACTAGTCCGATTGTTTTCATAAAACAAATGTGTGGGTTTTGGGTCTCACGGATGCTTCGGCTATGAAAACAGCACAACTTCTCTGAGTAACTCCTCATTATAGGAATCCAATTTAGAATATTTTCTTTTATACTCCCCGGAGTATACGCTTCTAGTGATACACACAGAGGATACATACATACATATATATATATGCTAATACACAATGATAATGTGTAATGTGTGAGCAATATATGTGTAGCAATATAAAACAATACGTATGTGATATATCGATTGACTTATGTGAAAAACTAAATATAATCAACACATAAAATAATAGGATTATATGTTTGCTTTGTTAGTAACCCTCATTATAGAGGCATGCCAGGTATATGCCAGGAAGCATCCCCCACCCCGGTGCAGAGCCTAGGACAAGGTGACATTACTCCCTTAGATAGGCATACATCTGCCAGGCTGAACCTTGAAACATGTAATGTTTTTCTGTAACGAACAAACTTTAGCTTAGCCTGTCTCTTAAAGGCAATGAACTTCCATCTTGACTACAATAAATGGATATCAATATATATATATACCTATGAAAAGGCATGACAACCTGCAGAATTTAATGGTCAAGAAGCGACGCGAGTGCCAGGAAGCGAGGTAAGTACTATCTGTGTGAGGGGCCCAGGCATACGGGGGGCATTATAGGTCTTGGATAACAGTTTATTTACAATGTTTGGGTCCATTCATACATCCGCAAAATGGGTCCGGATCCGTTCTGCACAGTGTGCTTTACACATCCGCACTTCCGTTCCGCAAAAAAAATAGACAAGAGAAGACAAGAAAAGGCATTTCTATTATAGTGCCGGCGATGTGCGGTCCGCAATTTGTGTTTTGTGGATCCGGAATTTGCGGACGTGTGAATGGAGCCTTAGTCAATCATTAATGCATACTGATACCTATAAAACTATCCTTCACCTTGTGGAGATCAGCGGCAACTTATGCTTGGGGTGCGCCCACTCTTCCCGCGTCCTGGGCATTGCCTCGAAGAGAAGAAAATCCTTCGGAGAAACAACTGCAAGTGTTGGATGCCATAAAGCCCGGCCATCTTCCTGAGAGACCTGAGACAGAGAATGATGAGGGTGAGGGCAGAGTACTATGGAGGGTCTATGGGCGGGGCCAGGGGGACGCTAGGGGGCCAGGGGGACGCTAGGGGGCCAGGGGGACGCTAGGGGGCCAGGGGGACGCTAGGGGGCCAGGGGACGCTAGGGGCCAGGGGACGCTAGGGGCCAGGGGGACGCTAGGGGGCCAGGGGGACGCTAGGGGGCCAGGGGACGCTAGAGGCCAGGGGACGCTAGGGGCCAGGGGACGCTAGGGGCCAGGGGACGCTAGGGGCCAGGGGACGCTAGGGGCCAGGGGGACGCTAGGGGGCCAGGCGGACGCTAGGGGGCCAGGCGGACGCTAGGGGGCCAGGCGGACGCTAGGGGGCGAGGGGGACGCTAGGGGGCGAGGGGGACGCTAGGGGGCGAGGCGGACGCTAGGGGGCGAGGCGGACGCTAGGGGGCGAGGCGGACGCTAGGGGGCGAGGCGGACGCTAGGGGGCGAGGCGGACACGGTATACAAACCTGTTCGGCCACCCAGCCTAGATATCGGAGGTCGTCGGCCGCCGCTCCCAGCATGCACTGGGTTTCCGCCAGGACTTGTGGCAGCAGAGCGGTAATGTTGTTGTGCAGGGCCTGTGACCAGGACAGGGCGGAGGCGGAATCTCGACAGCGCAGCACCAGCGAGTGACATCCATCCGGCGAGCGCAGCTCTACCAGCCTGTAAGACACGTGGACATAAGAGGAGTGGAGGAGGCACGAGGCACACTGCTACATGTACCTCCTGCAGAGACAAACAGGAACATTGGAGTCACGCACACATTGCCACTGACCGTCCCTCGGGGTCGTACATGCTCAGATTTCTCGCAGCGTAACACATTTTTAAGGGAATGACCTTGCAGTCCCTGGAGCCGTGTTTGGGAGACCCGGACGTATCGCTGTGCGCTGGACTGCCGAGGTCGCAACCGTCCCAGGGAAGCTCACCCACCAGGGACGCCTTCCGGATATAGGGGGACACGTCCTGCAGGAAGCGCACTGTCGGAAGAGAGAAGGAAGACCGTCTATTGTATAATTCATTGATATAACAGCGACATATCCCGCAGCGCTGTACAGAGAATGCCATCGCTCATGCTTAGATGACATATGGCGGTATTATGGGATTAATATTTTGCTGCATCATCGGATTTAAAGGATATTTACTCTTTGTAGAAGCCCTTGAATGCTATATACGGGTTTCTTAGGTAGACTGGCTTCGGAGAGAGCTGGGTGACAACTAGGGATGAAACGATTACTCGATTGAATCGAGTAATTCGACACAAAAAAATCTTTGATGCAAATTTTTGGCATCGAGGATTTGTTTGTGTCATGGAACCTCAGAGCGGGGGGCCAAGATGGTGGCACTGGGGGGAGGTACAAGCTGGTGGCACTGGGGAGGGGCCAAGCTGGTGGCACTGGGGAGGGGCCAAGCTGGTGGCACTGGGGAGGGGCCAAGCTGGTGGCACTGGGGAGGGGCCAAGCTGGTGGCACTGGGGAGGGGCCAAGCTGGTGGCACTGGGGAGGGGCCAAGCTGGTGGCACTGGGGAGGGGCCAAGCTGGTGGCACTGGGGGGGACCAAGCTGGTGGCACTGGGGGCCAAGCTGGTGGCACTGGGGGGGCCAAGCTGGTGGCACTGGGGGAGGGAGGGAGGTACAAACTGGTGGCACTGGGGAGGGGCCAAGCTGGTGGCACTGGAGGGGGCCAAGCTGGTGGCACTGGGGAGGGGCCAAGCTGGTGGCACTGGGGAGGGGCCAAGCTGGTGGCACTGGGGAGGGGCCAAGCTGGTGGCACTGGGGAGGGGCCAAGCTGGTGGCACTGGGGGCCAAGCTGGTGGCACTGGGGGGCCTAGCTGGTGGCACTGGGGGAGGGAGGGAGGTACAAACTGGTGGCACTGGGGAGGGGCCAAGCTGGTGGCACTGGGGAGGGGCCAAGCTGGTGGCACTGGAGGGGGCCAAGCTGGTGGCACTGGGGAGGGGCCAAGCTGGTGGCACTGGGGAGGGGCCAAGCTGGTGGCACTGGGGAGGGGCCAAGCTGGTGGCACTGGGGAGGGGCCAAGCTGGTGGCACTGGGGAGGGGCCAAGCTGGTGGCACTGGGGAGGGGCCAAGCTGGTGGCACTGGGGAGGGGCCAAGCTGGTGGCACTGGGGCGCACCAAGCTGGTGGTACTGGGGCGCACCAAGCTGGTGGTACTGGGGGCCAAGGTGGTGGCACTGGGGGCCAAGCTGGTGGCACTGGGGGGCCAAGCTGGTGGCACTGGGGGCAAGCTGGTGACACTGAGGGGGGGCCAAGGTGGTGGCACTGGGGGGGGGGGCCAAGCTGGTGGCACTGGGGGGGGGGGGCAAGCTGGTGACACTGAGGGGGGGCCCAAGCTGGTGACACGGGGGGCAAGCTGGTGACACTGGGGGGGGGGGAAGCTGGTGACACTGGGGGGGGGGGGGGCCAAGCTGGTGACACTGAGAGAGGATTGATGAGTTTTTATAAAGAAAAACATTCTTTTAATTAGTTTTTTGTTATTAGAGTACTCCATTTATCGATAGAATACTCGATTACAAAAATAGTCGATAGCTGCAGCCCTAGTGACAACCAACATGGCCGCCCTTAGAAGGGTTAGTATGCCTATGAAAGGCAAGTCAAGAGTAAATCCAAATAGTAAGTTTCTTCCAAAAACAGCGCCACCCCCTGTCCACAGGTTGTGTGTGGTATTGTAGCTCAGTCCCGGTTGCTTCAAAGGAGCGGAGCTGCAACACCAGACGCGCTGTTTCTGGAAGATGGCAGAAAAGTTCACCTAGGCCTGGGCTTACCCTTTAAGGATGACAGATTTGCCATTCAGGATCTCAGGAAAGCTGAGTGCAAGCCTCGTGACATTTCCGATAGACAGGATTTGGCGATTACAATGCACCGGGAATTTGGGGATTTCACAGAGAAATTCTACACTGGACATTGCATAAGATGTGAGTCATACGATGAGGGGGAAAAAAAGGGCAGGTTGAAAGATTTCCTCTTCATTTTCCCTTACATGGGGTCTCCAGAATCAAAGTAATGATGGCGACTGCCAGACGTCTTCCCCCCGCCTCGTTCTTCTGGGACGTCAAGGGGTTAATCTAGACTGAAGCTGCTATCTAACTGCAGATTATATTTCTCGCTGCAAAATACGGGAGGATTAGGGAGAGTCTCCATATAAGGGAGCGAAGCATCCCACGGTGTAATAAAGGGAGAGGCGCCGAAAAGGAGGATGGAAAGGGGGGCACTGGGGGGTCTCGCTCCGGGACCTGCTGCCCCTGAGGACAGGTGCAGCCGTGACAATGACCATAGCAGGTCACCACGCTCCATAGACAGAGTGTTTTCCCTGTTCAGACAGTGCATCTCTTCCTGGGAAAGCCGGACTTGTCACTACAGTGCAATGGAAGCAAGGGCCGCGGATATTTGGGGCCACAGCTCAGCCAAGGAGGGGGCATTAGTTGTTTCTCAGTGGACTCCAGCCTGTGGCTCACTAGCTGCTGAGAAACTACAACTCCCAGCATCCCCTGACAGTCTTCAGCAGAATCACCAGCTGCTGAGAAATTACAACTCCCAGCATCCCCTGACAGCCTTCAGCAGGATCACCAGCTGCTGAGAAACTACAACTCCCAGCAGGCCCTGACAGCCTTCAGCAGGATCACCAGCTGCTGAGAAACTACAACTCCCAGCAGGCCCTGACAGCCTTCAGCAGGATCACCAGCTGCTGAGAAACTTCAACTCCCAGCAGGCGCTGACAGCTTTCAGCAGGATCAGCAGCTGCTGAGAAGCTACAACTCCCAGCATCCCCTGACAGCCTTCAGCAGGATCACCAGCTGCTGAGAAACTACAACTCCCAGCATGCCCTTACAGCCTTCAGCAGGATCACCAGCTGCTAAGAAACTACTACTCCCAGCATCCCCTGACAGCCTTCAGCAGGATCACCAGCTGCTGAGAAGCTACAACTCCCAGCATGCCCCGACAGCCTTCAGCGGGATAAAGCCCCTGCAAAGAGAAAATGATCTAGAGACGTTCCCACTGTGTCCCCCTTTTTGAGGATTTTGGTCACAAGAAACAGATGAACCACATCTCAGCCCTTCAAATGAAAGCTAATGGCGGGGGCAGAGTTGTGCCCCTTGTATCAGGGGTACTACATGCGGGTTACAGTCCTCCTGAAAAGGACACTAAAAGGAGTGAACTCTATCGGCCCATGGTTCTCTCTGATTGGCGGAGGGCTGCTGAATGACAGGACACTCCCCTCCGAAGCACCGCCCACATGTCCTTTCTAGAAGGACGCCGAGATGCACTGAGCACCCATGAACCCTGATTGGTGGAGCCGTTTTCTGGAGCTCTGCACATCCCTGATAACCAAAGATGTCACATTTGTCAGCGTCCACATCACACGCAGCCATATGTCATCCCTTCTGCCTGGGGCCATAGGGTTCAGACGTCTTCCGTGATGACCCCGCAGGATTCAGTCACGGGCTACGCCCTATTAAAGGTAATCGGATACCTGTGTGATTCTCCTGCTGATATGTACATTACGCTGGGAATGCAAGGCGTGGCCTCGCCGGACAGGAGGAGGGAGAGACCCCACTGCACTGACCGAGTGACTTCGTCCAGAAACACGGACAGGAGGGGGTGATCAGACAGGACAAGATAATTTCAAGGGATCGTCCAGGACCATTTATAGAGATTTATACGGTTATTTTATTTATACTATTTATAAACAGGGGGCGTGTCCCTACACAGTCTGACACTATTCAGTGCTGCCAATGTCAGACTGTGCAGAGACACACCTAGGTAGACCCTCACTGCCCAGTGCTGGCAACTTTTAGTAGGAATAATAGAGTCACAAGAATAGATGCTCTAGAATTGTTACTACATGGCGGATGCAACAACCTGTCATGAGGGGTGACCGCTCCTCTCCAAAAATGTCGGAAAAGAAAGAGGTGATAAAATAACAACCTGCGTTACCTGGAACATCCCCCGCGAACTCCAGTGCCGCCATTACCTCTGCTGTCCTGTAGTGCTGACACTGCGATCACCCATGTGTCCCTGCTGCGGTCCTCTCCTGTGGGTGGGTGCAACATCATCACTGCAGGACAGAGAGCGGGAGCACCAGATCAATTTTCCGGGCGAGTAGTATTTAACTCGTTATTTTATCTCTTCCACTTTCTTTTCCGAGATTTTTAAATGTCCTCAGACAAGCTCTTTAAAAAATACATTCGAATTTATAACTGCAAAATCATACCTGTAAACAGGGGTGGACTGCCTGCGACATGCATGCTGCTGCACAGTGTACAGCCTGCTGCCTCTCCTGTGCCTCCCACATGCATCATGCATTCCGACTGATGGGATCTGCTTCCTTAGAGGTCTGACCAACGTGTAGCTACCGGAACTACTCCCTGCGTTTCCACGCTAAAGATGGCAGACACGCTATTCTAATGTAGGTGAGGTTAAGGGGGAGGGGGCACGTTGCGTTAACCGGCCCGGCAGGTCTTGGAAATACACATTTATCAGCACATCGGAAAAGACTAAAGTACAACTTATAAAATACCGTACAATACAAAACGTCAGGGCGAAGAAAAATTACCTTTCCCCTGGAAGAGACAAGAACTGCGCAACGTCAAAGCCACCGCTGAGGTGTGGCGCTATTTATTTTTTAAGAAAGCGGTCATGGTTTTCTAAAGGGGTTGTCCTAAGTTAGGCCTCATGCACACGACCGTTTTTTTATGCTGTCCGCAAAAAGGGGTTCCGTTGTTCAGTGATCCGTGTCCGTTTTTGCCTTCCGTTGTGTTTCCGTGTGTCTTCCGTTTTTTTTAGCGGACATGACCCAAAAGATTTTACCAAAAGCCAGGCTGACAATGTTTCCCAAGTGCCTGCCAAGGGATCCGCAAAAAAAACGGACACGGAACGCGGATGACACACGGATGACCATCCGCATTTTTCACGGACCCATTGACTTGAATGGGTCTGTGAACCGTTTTTCACGGACAAGAATAGGACAGGTTATATTTTTTTGACGGACTGGAATCACGGACCACGGACGCGGAGGACAAACGGTGCATTTGCCAAGGTTTCCACGGACCCATTGAAAACCAATGGGTCTGCAGAAAATCACGAAAAACGGAGCAACGGACACGGAATCAAACAACGGTCGTGTGCATGAGGCCTTATAAACAGAGGACAGGGGTATCTGATCAGTAACGCTGGGTTCAGACCTGAGCGTTTCTGAGAGGCGCGTTTTCGGCAATAGTAAACGCGCGTTTGTGTGATTGACTGCAGTGTTGTCCAATGACCAAATATCCCTGTCTATATGAAGTTTGGCCAATCAGAGCTGGGGTTTGGCCTTTCCAGCATGTTGCAAATTCATAAACGCGCGTTCGAACGCGCGTTGTCAGTGTCAAAAACGCGCAAAATACAAGCGTTGCGCGTTCCCATTGAAGTCTATGGGCCAAAACGCGCGACAAACGGCCCAAAAAAAGCTCAAGTACTTGTTTATGCGTCGGGCGTTTTTCAGCGCGTTCGAACGCGCTGTAAAACGCGAAAATGTGAAGCAGTCCCATAGGGAAGCATTGGTTTGCATCGGTTATGCGTTTTACAGCGCGTTCGAACGCGCTGTAAAACGCGCAAGTGTGAACTGAGGGTAAGGGTGCAACTGCTAGGAACCCTACCGCTCACAAGAACAAGGTTAGAGTACCCCCCAATGAACGGAGCGGAGGTTGAGCACGCACGCTGCCACTCCATTCATTCTCTATGGCACGGCTGGACAGAGAAGCGGCAGCAACGATTGACTGCCATACCATTCATTTTGGGAACTAAGGACTGTAAAGGACCCCATGTTTTATAAGCGGCAGGACCCCAGCAATCACTTACATCTTGGGACCGCCCCTTACCTCACTCCAGGCCCAGCCTCTAAAGGCTCTGTCTCTGCCTGTAAAGACCTGGCTCATACCTCTAGCTGCTACACATCCTGAGATACAGCAGGTTATAGCAGCCCCTCTTCATGGCTATGGCCTCAGCTACTGAAGGGAACATCGCTGCTTGTCTGGGCCCCACAGCAGTAGTTCCGTCCCTGTCTGCAGGATATGAGAGACCTGCCAATAATTCCTAAAACCGCTGAATGTGAACAGAAACGTATCTGTATTGCTCCAAAGCATCCGGAATAAAAGAAAGCATGTGGGCAAATAATAAAATAACTTGCTCCGTATTTGGTATACAGCTCCAATGCAGAGCTAAGTGTGCTGCAATCGATTAATAATTTGCAGTACACAGAGTGCACTTTTTATACGTTTTCATATATTTTCATGACCCCTCCCAAACTTGTACCGTCGCCGAATGTTTTACGAAGCTGAGTAAACAGCGGCATCTTGTAACACTTACGTGTCGGACACACGCCCAGCGCCCAGAGACCCGGCCGTTCCCAGTCCCCCAGATGTTGAGCTATTATACGTCTCCAGCTGTGGGAATCTGGAGGTCTGTCATCCCACCGGTGGTCTCTGACCTGTGCCTCTCTCGTGGCTGTCGGACTACAACTCCCAACATTGCCTGAGTGTATGGCTTTTTTTTAAAAAAGGGGGTTGGGGTAGAAACTCATTCTTAGATGTTGACCCTCGAGCATCTGCCAAACGTTCAAAAACGGATTAGCTACATTTACATCCTCATGCTTGCTGTCAATGAATGGAAACATTTTTTATTTATTTTTTTGCCTCCTTCACATTCCCAGCTGAAAACCCTGGACAGCTGAGGGTCTGCTACCATTGTACCCAGTCCAAGTCTCTGAGATAAGGAGTCCGGGCTCCGCACTGACACATTGTAGCAAACAACCAGAACCGGAAAGATTTGTCCTGCTGAGGTCTTCAGTTTGTCTGCACTGGACACATAGCGGCAAACCCTCCGCTGTGGGAGGCATCAGGTCTTTATGGGTTTCTAGATTCTGGATGTGATCTCTTGCAAATGCTGGGAGTTGTAGTACATAAAAAAAAAAAAATACTAATAATAGTTTCCTAAAATACTTAGGAATTTGTGGATGAATTGCTGCCAGGGACGGCGCCATCTATGCCAAGTTAATCACATGCCTCTTATTAAGGCCTCATCCACACGACCGTTTTTTTATGCTGTCCGCAAAAAGGGGTTCCGTTGTTCAGTGATCCGTGTCCGTTTTTGCCTTCCGTTGTGTTTCCGTGTGTCTTCCGTTTTTTTTAGCGGACATGACCCAAAAGATTTTACCAAAAGACAGGCTGACAATTTTTCCCAAGTGCCTGCCAAGGGATCCGCAAAAAAAACGGACACGGAACGCGGATGACACGCGGATGACCACCCGCATTGTTTCACGGACCCATTGACTTGAATGGGTCCGTGAACTGTCTTTCACGGACAAGAATAGGACAGGTTATATTTTTTTGACGGACTGGAATCACGGACGCGGAGGACAAACGGTGCATTTGCCGAGGTTTCCACGGACCCATTGAAAACCAATGGGTCCGCAGAAAATCACGAAAAACGGAGCAACGGACACGGAATCAAACAATGGTCGTGTGCATGAGGCCTAACAGATAATTTAAAAAAAAAAAATGAAAATTAAATGAAAATTAAAAAAAAGATGAAATTGTTTCCACTATTATTTTTAACCATTTGCTGCCCGATTTGCCGTTATTGTGCATAATTCTCGACACCCGAGTCGCCGCCTCTTTCTAAGGATTTTATTACAGACCCCGAGGCCTACCAATCACCACCCGCCAGACAGCGGAGATTAGGGTGAGGTAGCTGGCGGCTGCGTTACAATGTAACGGCACCGGAAACGCGCTGAGTAGCACACAATGAGGCGGATTATGCTCTGCGGAAGGTGACAGCGGTAATGGGGGGGTTAATACTGATTAGCATTGTCAGGTGCAGACTCAGCAAATCCCTCCGTTCTGACTACACGCGAAGGGTTAAGGCGTCTGCACACAACCCGATTTCCGGAGCGAACCTGGACAGGAGGAGTCCGGAGGATGGGGGTCGTCCTGCACCAGTAGAAAGTAGAGGGCACATGGTCAGTCATTGCGCCCAACGTGAAGAATATCCGAAAATTACTCTTCGCTGTGATTACCTAATATCTATGGGCAGCTTTAGAAAGAGGGATCTTTAAAGGGCTATTCCCATCTTAAAGGGGTCATACAGGATTAGAGAAACGCGTCTGCTTTCTCCCAGATAGAGTGTCACACTGCGATGGATGGGGCTGAGCTGCAGTACCACTCAGAACCTGTGGACGGGTGGGGCGCTGTTTTCTGGAGACAAGCAGTCATGTTGTTCTAACCATGGACAACCCCTTTAAGGGCTCATGCACACGCAGTAACCGTTTTTGCGTTCCACATACCGCCCATGTGTGTTCCGCTTTTTGTGCCCTGTACAGAAAACAGTCCTATCCAAACGGGACACGTTGTACGTTTTTGTGGGGCCACGGAACGGACAGGCGGCTGCACTGGCGTAGTGTCTTCCCTATGGAGGTCTATGGGGGGTGAAGGTAGCAGCCCCCACGTCATAAAGGCGACTTCTAGGACAATCGTAGGTCAAAAATCAAAGCAGTCAGAGGTGCTGCGCGAAGTGAAGCTGAATAACTGAACGGAAAGTCATGCAATGCAAGATCTGTGCTTGCTGTCAGTGAAGGGGAACATTCTCGCTAACATCCAGAAGCTGGATCGCGTGATCTCATACCTGAAGGACTCTTACAAGTGCATCCAGTCAGCGCACAGACAGCACTGCTACATTGCAGGAAGCCATCAGAACGCAGAGAGGTGTATGCTGCTCATGCACTCGGGTCCGGACCGTACAGAGGTTTTAGCCTCTGAATAGAAGAAAGAATGTAATTAAATATTTCTCCTCCGTTTAAAAATATCTTTAACTTCAACATTATAATTACAAAATCTGCAAAAAATTACATTAACTGTACTGATCCTGAGTTATATCCTGTATTATACTCCAGAGCTGCACTCACTATTCTGCTGGTGCAGTCACTGTGCACATACATTCCCAATCCTGAGTTACATTCTGTATTATACTCCAGAGCTGCACTCACTATTCTGCTGGTGCAGTCACTGTGTACATACATTACTTATCCTGTACTGATCCTGAGTTCCATCCTGTATTATACTCCAGAGCTGCACTCACTATTCTGCTGGTGCAGTCACTGTGTCCATACATTACTTATCCTGTACTGATCCTGAGTTCCATCCTGTATTATACTCCAGAGCTGCACTCACTATTCTGCTGGTGCAGTCACTGTGTACATACATTACTTATCCTGTACTGATCCTGAGTTATATCCTGTATTATACTCCAGAGCTGCACTCACTATTCTGCTGGTGCAGTCACTGTGTACATACATTACTTATCCTGTACTGATTCTGAGTAACATCCTGTATTATACTCCAGAGCTGCACTCACTATTCTGCTGGTGCAGTCACTGTTTACATACATTACTTATCCTGTACTGATCCTGAGTTACATCCTGTATTATACTCCAGAGCTGCACTCACTATTCTGCTGGTGGAGTCACTGTGTACATACATTACTTATCCTGTACTGATCCTGAGTTACATCCTGTATTATACTCCAGAGCTGCACTCACTATTCTGCTGGTGCAGTCACTGTGTACATACATTACTTATCCTGTACTGATCCTGAGTTACATCCTGTATTATACTCCAGAGCTGCACTCACTATTCTGCTGGTGCAGTCACTGTGTACATACATTACATTACTTATCCTGTACTAATCCTGAGTTACATCCTGTATTATACTCCAGAGCTGCACTCACTATTCTGCTGGTGCAGTCACTGTGTACATACATTACTTATCCTGTACTGATCCTGAGTTACATCCTGTATTATACTCCAGAGCTGCACTCACTATTCTGCTGGTGCAGTCACTGTGTACATACATTACTTATCCTGTACTGATCCTGAGTTACATCCTGTATTATACTCCAGAGCTGCACTCACTATGCTGCTGGTGCAGTCACTGTGTACATACATTACTTATCCTGTACTGACCCTGAGTTACATCCTGTATTATACTCCAGAGCTGCACTCACTATTCTGCTGGTGCAGTCACTGTGTACATACATTACTTATCCTGTACTGACCCTGAGTTACATCCTGTATTATACTCCAGAGCTGCACTCACTATTCTGCTGGTGCAGTCACTGTGTACATACATTACTTATCCTGTACTGATCCTGAGTTACATCCTGTATTATACTCCAGAGCTGCACTCACTATTCTGCTGGTGCAGTCACTGTGTACATACATTACATTACTTATCCTGTACTAATCCTGAGTTACATCCTGTATTATACTCCAGAGCTGCACTCACTATTCTGCTGGTGCAGTCACTGTGTACATACATTACTTATCCTGTACTGATCCTGAGTTACATCCTGTATTATACTCCAGAGCTGCACTCACTATGCTGCTGGTGCAGTCACTGTGTACATACATTACTTATCCTGTACTGATCCTGACTTACATCCTGTATTATACTCCAGAGCTGCACTCACTATTCTGCTGGTGGAGTCACTGTGTGCATACATTACTTATCCTGTACTGATCCTGAGATACATCCTGTATTATACTCCAGAGCTGCACTCACTATTCTGCTGGTGCAGTCACTGTGTACATATATTACTTATCCTGTACTGACCCTGAGTTACATCCTGTATTATACTCCAGAGCTGCACTCACTATTCTGCTGGTGCAGTCACTGTGTACATACATTACTTATCCTGTACTGACCCTGAGTTACATCCTGTATTATACTCCAGAGCTGCACTCACTATTCTGCTGGTGGAGTCACTGTGTACATACATTACTTATCCTGCACTGATCCTGAGTTACATCCTGTATTATACTCCAGAGCTGCACTCACTGGCGGAGTCACCTAATCTGACAACAAGCTTGTTGACTGTTTCCAATAACGGACAGTAGAACCATGATTGCAGCTCTGGAGTGTAATGCAGTCTGTAAATCAGGACCCATGCGATATACTAAGGGACTTACAAAGGTGCTACAGGTGTACACTGTAAAATGAGGTTGAAGGGTGGAGCTACCCTTTAAGCCATTTTTCGGTTAGTGGGAGGAGGTGTCGGGAGCGGCGCGGGGTCATGTGAAAGCGTCCGGGGTGTGGATGCCATGACACAGACGTCGTCTCGTGAGAAGTATCAGGACAAAGCTGCGGGACACCGAGCGAGAAACAAGAAGAGCCCGGCCCGTTCTGGGAAAGCTGGGTGACTACCAATATGGCCGCTTACCTGAGGGACACCTTCCGTGCTGTGGGAACCTAATGATGGCAGCAAAAGACGACTTAAAGGGGTCGTCCGCAGCTCTCTCCAACAGCAGGGCGCGTGCTCCTGATGGGTGCGGGTCCCGGCGCTCGGAGGCGTATCCTGTGGACGACCCCTTTAAGGACTTTGCTTTTGTTATTTCAAATTCTATTTAGTCTCTGGGTTGTCAGGAGGTTGTCAGGAGGAAAGAAGCAGAGGAACTTTCTATAAGACGTGCACAGACCCTGCTGGCCGGCCATCGGAGCAGTTATCGGGGTGTCTATATGATGCCCTAGGGTGGTGGGTGTCACCCCATGCCCCCCTCCTGCCCGAAGTGTAAGAGGGGGGGGGGGGGATCACTTGACCATCTCACCAACACCATTAAAAGGATCTAGTGTTTTTCCACCACAGCGCCACCGTGTCTACAGGCCGTGTCTGGTACTGCAGCCTCAAGTGAATAGAACTGAGCTGCAAAACCACATCATGCCTGTGGAGAGGAGGGGCGCTGACCCTTTTCCCAAATTCAGGACGACCCCTTAAAGCGGATCGGGTGATCCCTGTCGGCCAATCAGAAAGCATTGTTACAAACAATAGTAATAAATCACCGCTCACATGATCCCCATACGCCAAGGCTCCGCTATTTATTGGTATTCCAGTAAATGGAGCTGAGCTGCAATTCCACCTCATGCCCGTGGATAAGAGGGGCCGTTGTTTCTGGAAAACCAACAGGAACACCCCCCAAAAAAAAAAAAATTACATTTTTTTTTTTTAATGGAGAATTCCTTGACAGAGCGGATCAGGTGATCCCTGTCGGCCAATCAGAAAGAAGCATTATAGCAGGCGACCAGTCACATGATCCTCATAACTTCTACACAGACAGTTAGATGGGGGGGCATTGCCAGGGGGTGGGCACCTGAAGGGGGGGACTGCCAGGGGGAGCACAGGGCACTGCCAAGGGGTGGGCACCTGGGGGGGGAGCACAGGGCACTGCCAGGAGATGGGCACCTGGGATGGGTGCACTGCCAGGAGGTGGGCAACTGGGCAGGGCACTGCCAGGGGGTAGGCACCTGGGGGGCAATGCCAGGGGGTGAGCACCTGGAGGGGGGGTGAGCACAGGGCACTGCCAGGGGATGGGCACCTGGGGGGCACTGCCAGGGGATGGGCACCTGAAGGGGGGGTGAGCACAGGGCACTGCCAGGGGATGGGCACCTGGGGGGCACTGCCAGGGGGTGGGCACCTGGGGGGCACTGCCAGGGGGTGGGCACCTGGGGGGCACTGCCGGGGGGGGGGCACCTGGGGCTCCTACCTTCCAGTGTCACCTCCTTGCCCGCTTTCTTCAGCACTTGCACAGCTTGGTCATGGGTGGCACTCCTCAGGTCGGCCCCGTTGACGGCCAGGATGGCATCCCCCACCCGGAGAGCCTGGCTCTTGTCCGCTGCCAGCCCCGGGAAGATCTTGGAGATGAGGATGGGCATGCGGTTCTCCTGGCCGCCCTTGATGCTGATGCCCAGTCCTCCGAACTCCTGCTTCACCACCCGCACCTTCCTCACCGGCTCCGCGCCCACCTCCGGGCCCTCCAGGGGGAACCTGGGCCCGGGGCTGCCCACACCGGACTCGGAGCCGCAGTCTGATCTGGGGGAACTAGCGCCGGAGCGCCCGGGGCCCCTGCGGGGACTGCCAGGGGCCAGCTCCGTGCCATTGCTCATGCCATTGAGCGCCGCCGCGGCCGGCTCCTGCTCCGAGGTCAGGCTCAGGGTCTCCCCGGAGAGCTCGGCGTGGACCCGCACCCAGTGGTCCTGCAGCAGCAGATCCAGGAGCCCGGACTTGGAGGCTCGGGTCCACACGGCCATGGCGAGCGCACTGACGAGCCGCCTCCTGCGCGAACTTCCTGCCAGTGTCAGCGGCTCCCTCCTCCCCGGCCTCCACACACGCGGCGCAGCGACACCTGGCGGCGGCTACTGCGCATGACAGCTGGGGCCGGGCGCAGGGCAGGAGGAGCAGAGCTGGAGGAGCGGAGGAGGAGCAGAGCTACAGGAGCGGAGGAGGAGGAGCAGAGCTGGAGGAGCAGAGCGGGGAGCTGAGCAGGAGGAGCAGAGCTGGAGGAGCAGCGCGGGGAGCAGAGCAGGAGGAGCAGAGCTGCAGGAGCAGCGGGAGGAGCAGAGCTACAGGAGCAGAGGAGGAGGAGCAGAGCGGGGAGCTGAGCAGGAGGAGCAGAGCTGGAGGAGCAGAGCGGGGAGCTGAGCAGAGCTGGAGGAGCAGAGCCGGAGGAGCAGAGCCGCGGGAGGAGCAGAGCTGGAGGATCTGAGCGGCGGGAGGAGCAGAACTGGAGGAGCAGAGCTGGAGGAGAAGGAGCAGAGCTGGAGGAGAGGAGCGGCGGGAGGAGCAGAGCTGGAGGAGCAGAGCTAGTGGAGCAGAGCTGGTGGAGCAGAGCTGGAGGAGCAGAGCTGGAGGAGCAGAGCTGGTGGAGCAGAGCTGGTGGAGCAGAGCTCGGGCTTTCTCCACATATTCTCCTCCTCAGTAAAGCAGACTATACAATATTCACATTCACTTTCCTCTTCTGCCATGTCAGCCTTTATATCTACCAGATGAGTTCGGCAGTGATTTTGCATTTTTTAATTTTTTATCTTTTATTTTCTACAGCTGATCCTCCGCATACAACCTACTGGGAAGCTGAAAGAAATTCTAACTGTGGCTGGAACTGGAAAAAGAGGCGCAATTCTGACCGCCTATACGGTAACAATGACAGGTTATGGTGATTCTCCGGGTCGGTACCATTACAGCAGATCCACTTTCTTGTGTTTAAATAGTTAAAAAAATAATCATAATAATTTTAATATAAAAACTTTGGGAGAAAAAATAAATTTTTTCTTTGCATCGCCATATTCTGCCCCCCATAACTTTTTATTTTTTGAGGGCTTGTTTTTTGCGGGGCGATCTGTAGTTTCCACGGATACCATTTAGGGGTGTGTATGACTCTTTGATCACTTTTTAATTCAAATTTTTTTGGGGCGGAAGTAAAGCAACCAAAAACGGTGAATCGCCATTTCGATTTCTTTTCCCTTACGTGTTTCACCGTATGGATTATATTTTACCCATTCGGGCATTTCGATTTTTTTATCTTTTTATATTTTTAAAATGGTGAAAAGGGGGATGATTTGAATGTTTATATCTTTTTGGGGGAGAGTTTAATATTTTTTAAAACTTTTTTTCTACATTTAATTTTTAGTTTAGTCCCCCCCTAGGGGACTTTAACATGTGATTGACTGACAGCTCGGATTTACCACCGCAGCGTATGGGAGGATCGCTACCTTCCGATCTGCCACAGGCAGGGCCTTAACCCTGGGTTCAGACCTGAGCGTTCTAAAAACGCGCGTTTTACGCGCGTTTTTGTCGCGCGTATTTCAGCGCGTTTTTGCAAATAGGAAACGCGCGTAAAACGCGCGTTCTTGTGATTGACTACTGTGGTGTCAATCACAAAACGCGCGTCAAACGCCCCAAAAGAAGCTCAAGTACTTGTTTATGCGTTGGGCGTTTTACAGCGCGTTCAAACGCGCTGTAAAACGCTCAAGTGTGAACCACTCCCATAGGGATGCATTGGTTTTAATCTGTTGAGCGTTTTACAGCGCGTTTGAACGCGCTGTAAAACGCTCAGGTGTGAACCCAGGGTAAAAGATCTCTGCTAGAGCAGGCCTGGGAGCCTTCAGAAGGCCCGAGGTTGTCATAGCAACCAAACGGCTCCTGGAATTACGTTGCCGGGTGCCATTCGATCACCGTCAGCGCAGTGCTCCAAATAACTGACTGTTCAGATGCCATGGTCTCAGCTGACCGTGGCATCTCAGGAGTTAAAACAGGCCACCATCTTTAAAGGGGTTGTGTAAGAATGTTTTTTGTTGTTGTTTTTTTTGGCCCCTGTAAAGCGAAGATGACTTACCTGCTTCCTGGCGCTCCTTCTTCGCCCTGGCATGTGATGATCCGCTGGGCTCCCTCGCTCTCAACATCCGGTTTGACATCGCCGCAGCGGAGAATGGATCCCATTTGTCCTGACGAATGCGGTGATTGGCTGCGGCGATATCAAACTGGATGTTTACAGCAAGGGTGCCCAGCGGATCGTCGCAGGCCCCGGCGCCAGGAAGCAGGTAAGCCATCTTCCCTTTACAGGTCCAGCCACGTGAGGGGGGTTTGCACAATCCCTTTAAAGACCCGACATCCGCTGTATATGTATGGCGCATGTCGGAAGGGGTTAAAAAGGACCTGTCGCCTCTCCTGCCACTTCCGCTTTAGTAAGTGCGTGCATTCCCCAACAACTCTGCATTGTGAAATTCCTCTGTTATTACTCCTGAATAAATAAGTACGGACCATAGAACGGTGAGACCTATTTGTCAATCAATTCCATCATTTCCAGGAGGAATAAGAGAGGAGTGACACAATGTAGACACTCTCAGAAATGATTTCATCTCGGAAGGCAACTATTGCTGGTCTAGGATAAATTCTTCCGCCATGGCGTCTGTACGGCATTTTACAATTTCCCATTGAGCACCCTGTGACATCCGGCCGCTGCGTTTTTTTGTGTTTTTTTTGCTTTAAAATTATAAAAATATGTTTTTCCAAAAAAGTAGCAGGAAAAAAAATCGTCCTCAGGAATGTTTCTAGGGAATGTGGGGGACACAGCGAGGGCCCCGCAGGAGCGCGTGACGGTGTCACACTGCTGAACACCAGGTTGATCGTATAATGGAGGCTCCTTAGTGGAGTTTCCCTTTAAGAGCATTTCCCAGACCTGCACTGATCTTGGGAATGGTCTATACTCGGAATACCCCTTTAAAGGTATGTCAGCTCCACGTAAGTGTTCGTCGCCCCCCACCCCCCACTGCGAAAAAGCACTAGGAAAATAATCCGGACGCATTTTGGAGACGTCAGCAAATTCCAGATGTCTACGGAGCAGACGGCGGTCACGCCGATAGCCTTAGGCCCCATGCAGACGAGCGTGAGCGGATTAGGTCTGGATGCGTTCAGTGAAAACTGCGCAATTTCGCAAGCAAGTCCATTCACTTTTGTTTGCGATTGCGATCAGTTCAGTTTTTATCGCGCGGGTGCAATGCGATTTAATGCGTGATTAAAAAAACAATGTTTACAAACAACATCTCTTAGCAACCATCCGTGAAAAACGCATCGCGGATACAATGCGATTTTCATGCAGCTCCATTCACTTCTATGGGGCCAGCGTTGCATGGAAATTGCAGAGTATAGAACATGCTGCGATTTTCACGCAATGCACAAGTGATGCGTGAAAACCAACGCTCATGTGCACAGCCCCATTAAAATGAATGGGTCCGGATTCCGTGCGTTCGCATCACGCATTGCACCCGCGCGGAATACTCGCTCGTGTGAAAGGGGCCTTACACTGCAGAGGGACACCGTAGATTTGACACTACACCACCCTGGGGCACCTAATGAGAAATCTGTAACAGTGGCCCCTCTATTCTAGGGTGTGTAATTTATAGCACTGGTCTCGTCATATCCAGCAAAATGACCTTTTGGACCCCCCATGAGGGGCCCAAATGTGACTGCAACAACGCCTATAGCTATGCCCCTGCCACTTACCTCTAGAGGGGGGCTGCTTTGCCCCTACAAACCACCCACGGTGTACCAGCTCCGATGGAAGTAGCAGAGGTGGATCCGCTAAGCTAAGCGGCGCAGGAAGACTGATGACTGGAAGACCAATGTAGCAGAATCGGAGAGCCGTGTAGCAGAGCTGCAGAAGTGAGGCAGCGGCGCTACACCGTTGAACAACCTGTTGTGTCGTAGCGGGTGATCGATATGGAGTGATGTAACAGTGTTGTAGCAGCATGCTGGAGACTGGTGTAGCAGAGCTGTAGCAGTCAAATAGCGGCAAAGCAGAGCGATGTAACAGAGTTGTAGCAGGAGAGTGGAATAGCAGAGTAAAGTAGTAGAACTGTAGAAGCATACTGAAGACTGCTATAGCAGCGTGATGTAGCAGCAGACTAGAGAGTGGAATAGCAGAGCTGTAGAAGTGTACTGAAGACTGCTATAGCAGCGTGATGTAGCAGCAGACTAGAGAGTGGAATAGCAGAGCTGTATAAGTGTACTGAAGACTGCTGTAGCAGAGTTGTAGCAGCAGACTGAAGAATGGAATAGTAGAGTGAAGTAGCAGAGCTGTAGAAGTGTACTGAAGACTGCTGTAGCAGAGTTGTAGCAGCAGACTGAAGAATGAAATAGTAGAGTGAAGTAGCAGAGCTGTAGAAGTGTACTGAAGACTGCTGTAGCAGTGTTGTAGCAGCAGACTGAAGAATGGAATAGTAGAGTGAAGTAGCAGAGCTGTAGAAGTGTACTGAAGACTGCTGTAGCAGTGTTGTAGCAGCAGACTGAAGAATGGAATAGCAGCATAATTTAGTAGAGCTGTAACAGCAGAATGGAGAGCAGAATGGCAGTGTGATATAGCAGAGTTGTAGCAGCACACTGTAGGCTAATATAGCAGAGTGATGTAGCGGAGTGCCGATGGCTGATTCAGTAGAGCAGGGCAGAGCAGATTAACTGGTGGCCAAAAGCTGGGATGTTAAATAATATAACCAAGTACCGTCCTGTCGCCTTAGCCTGGTGGCGGTATGATGTCATACATGTACACCCCACAGGTGAAGAGACTGGAACGGCCGAAAATGGGGAGCTGGGCAGCACTCCGGGATCCAGGACTGGGACAGATTTTCCTACTTTCCTACAATGGGATCCGTTCCTGTTTTTTTTGTTTTCCCAACCAAATCCTCCTGTTACGTTGGCATGGTGGTGATGCCACTGCCCGCCGGGCACCACGCGCTCACCAGTGACATTCTCCCACACACTCCAGATACACGTGTAATATTTGCATTGTCCTGTCGGTGCAGATTGCGGCAGGACCACAGCAGGTGTACGGGCTCGGAGAGACCTCATCTCTCCTCTTCCTGACAAATATTTGCATTTTTACTAAATATAACATAGTGCAAAGTGGAGGCGGCTTCCCGGGAATCTGCAGACCACGAGTCCATGGACCAAAGCTTCAGCCTTACAGCATTAGGGGCTGAATAAGGTTAAAAAAAGAAACAGCGCCTCTGTAGTCTATAGGCCGTGTCTGGTATTGCAGCTCAATGAAACAGGAAGGACAAACAGAAGATGCAATGACTTATTCAGATAATTCTACGGATATTAATAGTTCGACCCTCCCAACACAGAAAAAAGGGAAGTGTCACTTTAAAGCGTCGCTGTCACCTCTCCTGACATGTCTGTTCTAGTAGCTAGGCGCATCCCCCAGGTAATGATCGGAACGTTTACACTGGGTTCAGACCTGGGCGTTCGTGCAGCACGTTTAATTCGCGCGTTCTTAACGCGCGAATTAAATCGCGCTGCACAAAATAGGAATCGCGCGTTTAACGCGCGTCCCTATTAAACTCTGTTTATGGGGACGCGCGTTAAACGGGCCAAAAAACGCAAACATACTTGCTTTTGCGTCGGCTGTTTTTATGCGCGTTCGAACGCGCATAAAAACGCACAAGTGTGAACCAGGCCCATAGGAATGCATGGGTACTGTACAGTTGTGCGTTTTTATGCGCGTTCGAATGCGCGTAAAAACACTAAAGTGTGAACTGAGGGTTATTCTTATGATTCCAGGTTGTGCTCCAGAATTGTTATTACACGGGGAATGCATAAAGCTCCTTTACCCTAAGTTCACACTTGCGCGTTTTACAGCGCGTTCGGACGCGCTGTAAACGCTCAACACATGCAAACCAATGCTTCCCTATGGGACTGGTTCACATTTTCACGTTTTACAGCGCGTTCGAACGCGCTGTAAAACGCCCTATGCATAAACAAGTACTTGAGCTTTTTTGGGGCGTTTGTCGCGCGTATTGTGATTAACACCACAGTAGTCAATCACAAGAACGCGCGTGCGACGCGCGTTTCCTATTTGCAAAAACGCGCTTTAATACGCGCGACACAAACGTAAACATAAAACGCGCGTTTCAAGAACGCTCAGGTCTGAACCCAGGGTTAAAGAAGAGGCAACTATAGCGCTTGCACAGGATTGTCACATAGGATACCCCTTCATACAGCTGTTCGGCGGGGGTGCCAGGAGTCGGACCCCTGCCAATCTGATATCGATGACCTGTCCTGAGGGTTAAGCCACTGCACAACCCCTTTAAAGTGAAGTTCTGGTTTGGAACAACTTTAATGGTGAAGGAATTGCATAACTAACAATTACCTAATACAGTGTCATTACAAGGGGGAGTAGTTAGAGCAGTGGACGGCTGCAGCTTTGAGCATGCTGGGATTTGTAGTTGCAGAACCCTTAAAGGGATTATCCGAGACAAAAAAATGCCCCCTATACGCCCGCCCCGTCACGCTGAATATACTTACCTCGCTCCCTGTGCTGCTCCTGGTCCCCGCACCGCAGCTGCTTCTCCCCGTGCGCAGATTAAAAACATCCGGTGTCGGGGGGGGGGGGAGCAGCCGATGGCGGACGGGGACAAACCTATCTAGCGTCGACTGCGATGCTAGGGAGGCTCGTCCCCATCACCATTAGCTCCAAAAAATGCAGATCAGACGAGGACCAAAAACACAATGTGCGTACGATCCCTTAAACATAGCAGCAGGGAGGGGGAGGAGGTTGTACATGGCAGATCAGAAGTGGAGAACATTTGAGGGCAGCTCAAACATTTGATATTACTGGGAGGGACTGACGCCAGGAGCAGGCTGCAAACTCAATATCGGTGGGTCTGATATTGTTTCCATGTCAAAGGTGTCCATAGCCTTTAAAGGGCTCCACACCTTGTCTCAGGGAGTCTGCATCAGGAGTACTATCCTAATTTAGACCCGTGATGCACTGCTCAGCTGGAGGGCCCCACACCCGCCCGTGCCCTGCAATCTGCATTTCATTGCTTCGCTTCCTGTGAGGTCAGGAGATCTGCAGATCTTGCAATCATTCTGAACATTCTCGGGTCTCCCGTAGAAATATTTGCTGCAGTATAAATAGTTTTGCTTCTGTTTTATGTGATATTTTCTTTTAGATTCCTCTTATGTTATATTTAAAGGGGTCGGTCAGTGTCTGTATACCGCGCACTGCAGGGGTGCACCTAGCCTTTCTGCTGCCTGAGGTGAAAACTGAAACGCGCCCCCCCCCCCTATGCCAATTTCTTAACCTAACCCCTTTGCCACAATGAAAGCGCTCATTGCCCGTGGCCCTTCCGCTGCCCCCACCTGGTGCTGCCTGAGGCGGTCGCCTTACCTGGCCTCATTGGCGGTGCACCCCTGCTGAAGTGACAACCTCAGTGGCTGGTCACAGGGCCCTAACTGCCAGTCCATAGTCTAAGGACAGTAGATATCGCGGTGCCGCAGCTGCCACATCCATAAGAACCAAGATGGTGGCGCTCACCGCTCTCAGCGTTCCCTGCTACATCATCTTCTGCGCAAGCACAGAGCCTCCCTGATGGCCAGCACAGCTGCCCCTCCGCCAAATCCTAATTTTCAGGGGTAAGGCAGAAGGGGTTTCCTGAACTGGACTACCCCTTTAAGAACTACAAATGAACCAGGAGTTACCGTAAATGCCGGTTACGACACTAATGTGCACAAGACCTTAGGGAAGCACCGTCTATGAGGTGGAGATGCTGGAGGTTAACGCTCCCTTGGCGGCGTACAATGGCTGATTTTCCAGAGACAACAAATAGGTGAATTGTCCACGGCGCGTATGTCATGTGTCAGGCCTGCTTATCTGGGAAGCCCTGGCGCGGACATGAGGCCTTCCTTCCTTCCTTCCTGAGGACGCACTCGCAGAGATCTGTTGAACGAGGTTTAACTCATCCATAACCTGAAGCAGTTACTGATCATCCGCTAGAGAAGCCGCAACTAACGCACCAAAATGAGGCCTCGTTGCCCATACCTACCAAAATACGGCACATGGCCCTCTGTGGTAACACTGCGGGCACTGTCAGCAGTTTACAGCTTCCTATGGCGGCACTGTCAGCAGTTTACAGCTTCCTATGGCGGCACTGTCAGCAGTTTACAGCTTCCTATGGCGGCACTGTCAGCAGTTTACAGCTTCCTATGGCGGCACTGTCAGCAGTTTACAGCTTCCTATGGCGGCACTGTCAGCAGTTTACAGCTTCCGATAGCGGCACTGTCAGCAGTTTACAGCTTCCTATGCCCCCCCACCCCTTCCCCACAATTAATTAAGGGTACTTTCACACTTGTGTTGCTGGATTCCGGCAATCTGTATGCAAACGGATACGTAGGGCGAATGATAGTGACCGTAGTCAGTGGTGTCACCCATCCCCCACCATACAGGCCTAGGTATTCAGTATGGCCTCTGTAGAAACGCATTAGTTAAAGGGGTTAATTTAATGTAATTCAGCATAAAAAAACTAGTTATTTTTGTAATTTACTTTTTTTACTAAAACGCTCCAGTTGTGAGATACTCTTTTTATATTATAATGGCGCCCCCTGGTGTTTAACCTGTACAGTAATGTGCACGTCCACCTACTGAGGTGGTCACACATGCTCAGTTCCATTCTTCAACTGCCTCCAGCGAGATCTACTGTGACAGTTGCGAGAGCGCTGCAGCAGAGAGACACACGCTCCCTGAGCTGCAGCAGAGAGAGACACACGCTCCCTGAGCTGCAGCAGAGAGAGACACACGCTCCCTGAGCTGCAGCAGAGAGAGACACACGCTCCCTGAGCTGCAGCAGAGAGAGACACACGCTCCCTGAGCTGCAGCAGAGAGAGACACACGCTCCCTGAGCTGCAGCAGAGAGAGACACACGCTCCCTGAGCTGCAGCAGAGAGAGACACACGCTCCCTGAGCTGCAGCAGAGAGAGCACACGCTCCCTGAGCTGCAGCAGAGAGAGACACACGCTCCCTGAGCTGCAGCAGAGAGAGACACACGCTCCCTGAGCTGCAGCAGAGAGAGCACACGCTCCCTGAGCTGCAGCAGAGAGAGACACACGCTCCCTGAGCTGCAGCAGAGAGAGACACACGCTCCCTGAGCTGCAGCAGAAGAGACACACGCTCCCTGAGCTGCAGCAGAGAGAGACACACGCTCCCTGAGCTGCAGCAGAGAGAGACACGCTCCCTGAGCTGCAGCAGAGAGAGACACACGCTCCCTGAGCTGCAGCAGAGAGAGACACACGCTCCCTGAGCTGCAGCAGAGAGGACACACGCTCCCTGAGCTGCAGCAGAGAGGACACATGCTCCCTGAGCTGCAGCAGAGAGAGACACACGCTCCCTGAGCTGCAGCAGAGAGAGACACGCGCTCCCTGAGCTGCAGCAGAAGAGACACACGCTCCCTGAGCTGCAGCAGAGAGAGACACGCTCCCTGAGCTGCAGCAGAGAGAGACACGCTCCCTGAGCTGCAGCAGAGAGACACGCTCCCTGAGCTGCAGCAGAGAGACACGCTCCCTGAGCTGCAGCAGAGAGAGACACGCTCCCTGAGCTGCAGCAGAGAGACACACGCTCCCTGAGCTGCAGCAGAGAGAGACACACGCTCCCTGAGCTGCAGCAGAGAGAGACACACGCTCCCTGAGCTGCAGCAGAGAGAGACACACGCTCCCTGAGCTGCAGCAGAGAGAGACACACGCTCCCTGAGCTGCAGCAGAGAGAGACACACGCTCCCTGAGCTGCAGCAGAGAGAGACACACGCTCCCTGAGCTGCAGCAGAGAGAGACACACGCTCCCTGAGCTGCAGCAGAGAGACGCTCCCAGAGCTGCAGCAGAGAGACACACGCTCCCTGAGCTGCAGCAGAGAGACACACGCTCCCTGAGCTGCAGCAGAGAGACACACGCTCCCTGAGCTGCAGCAGAAAGGACACATCCCCTGAACAGGCAACACAAAGAGAATCTGGTGAAGCATTTGGTGCAATGAATGGGGAAATCTCTGGATCCATGGGAGCTACGGGGCTGGTTCTAGCTTTGCCATAAAGAAGGTCACGGACTATGTCTCTGATGACATCAGTCCCAGCATAACCCCTTTAAGACTGTTCTGGGCTACTAGTTTACCAGAGAGGATCTTCCCTTAAATAGCGGCGGATGCCAGTTCCTCTCCTATCAATCACCGCCTAAGAAGCCATTATTCCTCTCTGTGCAGGGAGACGTCAGCCGGCAGTCTTAATGAAGAAACCAGTGTGAAAGGAGTGCGCTAAATAAATAATGAGGGAGGTTACTAACAATTAGCGGTTGCTGAGAGAGCTGACCCCGGCGAGCAGACTGACCGTTACAGGAGGGAGAAGTGAAAGGGGCCCCATTCACACACTCTCCATACCAAACCGCATAACAGGTCTCTGACCTAACCAGAGGGGGCGTTCCAAAATGAGCAGATGTTGCCATTGCTAGGGGTGCAACCTCTGGGAACCACGACAATTCCGAGAAGTTCCCTGTGTGAATGGAGCGGTGGGGCGCAGGCATGAAGACTGCTCGGTTCGCTCCTATCAGACTGCCGAGTACAGCCTTCAGCTGTCTCACAGAAGTGAATGGAGCAGTCTCTGCACAACCTGTTGCCATAATTCCCATTCACTTGTACAGGGGCTACAGAAACAGTGTTCTGGGGATAGACTTGGGTCCCCGATCTATCAGACATTTTACCTCGGGAGGAGGGGTGGGGTTGGACAACTCCTTTAAGACTCCATTCACACGTCCCTAAGTGTTTTGCGGATCCGCAAAACACGGACACCGGCCATGTTCACATGGTCTGCACTATAATAGAAAATGCCTATTCTTATCCGCTATTGCCGACAAGAATAGGACATGTTCTATTTTTTTGCGGATCCAGAAATGCGGATGCAGACAGCACATAGTGTGCTGTCCTCATCCATTCCGGCCCCATTGAAAATGAATGGGTCCGCACCCGTTCCGCAAAAAATTGCGGATGTGTGAATAGACCTTAAAGGGTACCTAAACCTTTCCACAAAACACGGAAGGTGCGGCAGCATTTCTCAGAGCGCTCATAAATGTTTGAGATGGATATACTCCCTTGGTAGGGTACCTAAAGCTTCCCGCTATAAAAAAAACACGGTAGGTGCAGCGGCATTTCTCCCAGCGACCTGCCCCTTGGCTCTGCTTTTGCAGTATCTGGATCCATATAGAAAGCACGTAGGATCCGTACTCCGCACGCGGAGAGCGGTGCTGATGTAAGTGGAAGGTGCAGAGCGCTCTGAGAAATGCTGCTGCACCTTTCACCATCTGCGGGAAGTCTTAGGTGCCCTTTAAAGGAGTTCTCCAACCTTCAAGGTAATGATCTTAACAACCACTCCCTCGCTCAACGGCGCTCCGTTCCAATGCGGATGGTCCTAATCTTCACAGCTTCCAGTCCCATGGACCAGAAATGCGACACCCCATCCGTCCTCACGTGCACTGCTGCAGCCATTCCACATGCTGCTTGGCGACGCGTCAACGCCGAGGCCAGTGAAGGTCTGTAGTGACGCACGTGACCACTGATGGGACATCACTTCTGGTCCACAGGGGGTCAGAAGCAGTGGGGACCCTCAGCGTCAGAATACAGTGCTGGTGAACAGGTGAGCGGTTTACGTTTTTAATGTTAGATGCATTCCAGGCCTTCGTTAATTTTACCTTGGGGGTCAGAAAACACCTTTAGGGTACTTTCACACTTGCGGCAGGACGGATCCAACAGGCTGTCGGATCCGTCCTGCCGCTATTTAGCCGTGCCACCGGACTGCCGCTCCGTTCCCATTGACTATAATGGGGGCGGAGTTACGGCGCAGCACGGCGAGAGGCTGCCGGACTAAAACTACGACATGTCCGACGGCACCTCGCCGTGCACTGCCCTGCTGCGCCGTAACTCCACCCCCATTATAGTCAATGGGGACAGAGCGGCAGTCCGGCGGCACAGCGAAATAGCAGCAGGACGGATCCGACAGGGTGAACAGCCTGTGGGATCCGTCCTGCCTCAAGTGTGAAAGTACCCTTAATTGTGAAGCGGTTTCCATCACGGAGGTACGAAATACTTCACATGAACATCCACACGCAGGACTGAATATTCCTCCGTGAAGACAACAAATCAGCAACCACAGGAAAGCCAATAATCCGTAATCATAATATATATTCAAAGTGGGAAATGGACAAAGAAATGACATTTTGAGTCCATAAAAAATGCAACCTCATAAACTGGGTCAGAACGGGTCCATTCTTGGCGTTTTGAGCGCTGCCACACCAACGTCCATTTCTTTCCAGTCCAATCTGTGGTGTGACAAACAATCCGGGCCCTCTGCCCCCCTCCATTACAATAAAACCATCGGATTATAAAAGATAAATCTGAATAGAGAATCTGGGAAGGAGTTTCTATGTTCCAAACTTCTTCTGTTTCATTGGCGGAGGCAGCTGAGCCAGGATGTCACGGAGCGGCCTCTCCACCAGGACCAGCTCCCCGTCGTCCAGCAAGTCCATGAAAAGCAAGGGCTGCAGGGCGTCCAGGAGAAAGGCGAATATTTGATTTTAAAAAAAGGGAAAAAAGTTAAAAGCATTAAAAAAAAAAAAAATAAATAGTACACAGGCAGTTTACCTCACAAAGTATTGTCTATATCCCCATTGTTTTTTAGGTTTGGCTCTTACGTGGTAAAACGTTGATATGTTCATTTTATTCTGAGGGTCAGTACGATTACAGAGGTACCACATTTATATGATTTTATTAGGTTTTACTACCTTTTAATTAAAAAAATGCTTCGTGCTGTGGTATCCCGACACCCATAACTTTTTTGCTTTCCTACTGACAGCACCTTTTTTTTTGGCAGGCGGAGCTGGGTCCCTAGGGGGCTGGAACCTTTGATCGTTGGATCACTTGTCAATACGCTGCTATACTTCAGGTATAACCACTTAGAAGCTACTGACTGCAGCATCTAAGGGGTTTAAAAAGGCAGGGATGAGAGTTATCTCCAATCTCGTCCTTTGCAGGGAGGGTCGGCTGTATAAAGCGGCTGGCACTCACTGTCACTCATTTCCTGAGCCAGCTTCGTACAACCTTTACACGTATGCTGTGGTGCACGTAAGGGTTAAAGAGCATTGGTCAGCATGATCAACTCTATTAAACCGGACATAATGGGTTGATCATGCTGATTACAATGATACCCGTCTTTCCTCTGTATGTTGACCAGTCCTTGGAGCACTGCTCCTGTAGCGCCCCTGTGCTCTGCCCCTCATTTACCATCTACTTCTTGAGGAAAAATGGAGGATCAGCATCCTACCTGAAACCTTTTGGTTATTTTGAAGGCATGCGCATGACTTCTCCTCGCGCTTTCTGACAGCTGTTTCAGCGAGTTCTGGTTCACCAGAGGTGTTTTATCATCAGGCAGAGGCTGCGGTGATAAGAATAGGATGACATATAGATACGTGCAATGATGACGAAGCATAAAAGTCACCAGGGCCCACCGGTCACGACACCATCACCACCGCCCCCAGTTTTAACACTGGAATGCAGATTGCCATTGGTAGAGATGGAGCAAGATCGGGCCCCCAAGTAGTTCTGTTGCTTACCAGAGACTTATCCAGGACACAGAACATGTAGTTATCATGCAAAAGAATGTGTTCAGCCCTCGTGGGGTTAAAAGTGATGCCCGTGATGGGAGTATCGCGCTCAACCCAATCACGATGGAGACCGCGCTGCAGGACTTTTCGACTCCAGTCGGTGTACTGCTTTTGAGCAATGCTGAACTCCAGGATCTAGAGGGTGAGAGGGGCAACGTAAGAGTCGTGTTATAGGGGAACCCCCGAGGAAAGTGTCTCCGTCCCAAGCAGAACCCACCTGCTGGTCGGGGTAGGCAATGACCAGGTTATTAGTGGATGGATGGATTCTGATGGCTGCGGGAGTACAATTGTATTGAGGTACTGAGCATTCGTACTGGAGGAAAGACAAGAAGGGGTTAATAGAATATACACTCCTAACGTCGCTTTTCTAAAACTGCAGGAATAATTCGGTTTCTTCTCACTTTTAGCTTCTTCACATCATATATATCGATCTGAGCATTTGCAGAGGCCACGGCCAGTAGGGACCCATCTGAACTCGCAGCCAAGAGATGCACAGGGTGGGAAGAACCTGTGAAGAAACATAATTTCCGGTTAGACTCTTCTCCAAGGCAGCGGGGCTAAGGCGAGTCAAACGACAGTGGAACGAAATGGCCGTTAAAATGGCAAAATGGTCTATTTTTAATCTAATACTTTGTTGAAAAACCGACATTAAAAAAGTCGCCTTTAATAGTACGGGAGCTGTCTGGCCGTGAAAACAGACAGAATAGGACAAGTCCCATTTTTGATGTCCGTTATTCACAGCCCATGTGAACAGAACCACAGACCGCAATGGTTCCAAAAATATCAGCCTGACGGCCGTCACACATCAATTTGTCGTTGGAATGTAGCCTAAATCAGACAGCTCCCTCCACCTTCATGACCACAAATAAATTTGGGGATTTTTATCTCACTGTTCCTCTTACCGTACCGAGTATTGGAAACCCACAATGCAGCAGAACAGATGGGCTGCAGTATTAGGCACAGTGACGTGTCAGGGTACAGGACACCCGTTCTCAAGATCAATTGGGGTCCCAGAAGTAGGACCCCCTCCGATCTGATACTTATAGGGATAGGGGATAACTTCTTTTAACCCCAGCTCAACAATCAGTATAAATCCATCCAAACCAAATCCGTTGGTTGCCAGCTTCACTCAGGCTGAGGATTAGGACAAGTATTGGTAACTTGCCTCTGTAAAGCTGCCGCCAAACACTTGACAAAAGAGAAATCCCTCATCTTTCGGGTGATTGCATGCTTCAAGTGCCACCAAAGCACCTAATCTGTCATAAGCACATTGCCCTGTGTAATGTATCGGGAGGAACAATTGTCGTAACGATTATAGAACGCGATTATAGCGTGTTTGAGATTACCATTCGCCAGGGACAGCAACATCCAACTTCGATCTGGGAGACAAAACAACACCGGCGAACATCCGGCCACATACATGTGGTGAAAACACGGCAACATTCATATGTTCGCATAGCACTTATGGTTCGCTTGCTGATCGATCGCTAGGCGATTTTCTCATGCGATTTTTTTATATAAATCTTTACGCTTGATCTGTGGCAATAATTGTCGATATCTATGATGAATATTGAAGGATGAATTAACCACATATTTGAAAGAACAAATCCCTTATCTAAACCGGGGAACATATAAGTGGATCACGATGATCTACTTTGTACCAACCAACCCAGGTGAACAAGTGACTGTTCATTCTCTACTATTTTAAAATAGGAAATAATTTTTTTATGTGAATGGCGATGCCGGACCTCGTTATCGATTGGCGATCACTCATCTCTGTTTTAATTCAAGTAATTATATGTTATATGTCAATATAGAGTACTTTATTTTTTGCGCCGATAGATGTATTAGATTTTGGTATTGGCCCGTATTATGTACATCCATTTATTATAATATACGTCAGGCACCACTGTCCATGAGACACCAGTAGAGAAGCCACCTCCCACTCAATATCTACCATCATCTGAATACTAACTCCCAATCCTCGGTGGCAGGACCCCATTAAAATGTAAATCGTCACCAATAATACCCCCAAAGGGCAACTGTATCAGCTACACGCTACTGCAGCCTCAGCATTTACAGTCACTCTCTACAAACTTTACTAAAATGTATAACTTTCTCTCTTCCCCTTTAACATGTCTCGTACCTGATGGACGCTCTAGCGTGTGACTGTGCTGGCACGCGCCCTCAGACAGCTCCAGGACATGAACACGTCCCCCCTCTGACCCCACGTAGAGCCGCTTGGAGTCAGGAGAGAAGAGAAGCTGCAGAGTCTGTAGCTGCGGCACTTTGGGAACCTGTGGGGGCACAGGGAGATTATTAAGTGTGGATATACCAAGAACGTGACGTAAACTAGTGAATGAATGCTACACCACAGTATACAAAGCTCTCGGCAAGTCTGACTCACCCGGCTGATTCTTATATTATCCTGATCATAATGAAGCCTATGAAGGAACAGACGGGAAGATGTGGCATAAGAGACCCATGAACCGCAGCGGGAGATGGTGCTGCAGCGGATGCACTCGGAGCCCTGAAAAGAGATGAGAAGACCGATTAACCCCTACAATCCTATACATAAGAAGCAATGCCTTTGATTAGGGCACACAACTAACGGCACATGAGAGTAAGGGCTCATTCACACGACCGCATGAATGAGTCCGCATCTGCAGACCCATTCGATTCAATGGGCGCCCCTCCCCCGCAAAAAAGAGAGCAGGTCCTATTCTGGTCCGCAATTGCCGACAAGAATAGGCATTTTCTATGATAGCGGCCCAAAATTACAGGCATCCGCAAAACACTACGGTCGCGTGAATATAGCCTAATACACACATATTTGCTTTTGATCAAGATGCAGCATTTTCCTTAACTTTGTTCAAGCAAAGAAAAAGCCACTGACAATACGTCAAAAAACGGATTTCACTCATAGCTCCGAACAGCAGAGGCTCCATGCTGCCCCCTGGTGGCACTGCTCACCTTTCTCTTCAGCTGCAAAAGAAGTTCTTGCTCCTTGCTTACATTAAGAAGGTCACCATCGATTCCTACAAGCCACAAATATATATTTACAAAATGCTTCCAAAAACACCATCATGAAAGTGACATGATTCATTTGTTGCCTATACATAATTAAATTGTATGCATTATATAACCGTTTATAAAAAAATAATCTGCTTTCCCCTTGAGACTTTAGAGCAATTAAAAAGGTCATGATGCGATGCGCTAAAGGGGTTGCCCCCCAGTGTCTGATAGCTAGGAGTCCCAGAGGTGCACCTATCCCTAGAATTGAGCCCACAAAGTAACGGAAAGCAGACCATGCATACGCGGCCGCCTCTCCAGTTCCACGGGACTGCTGAAAATAGCCGAGCAGCGCACTCGCCAGTGCTCGTCTCTTTTCGGCAGTCCCATAGAGATTGTGCACTCGCTTGCAAACACCGCTTGCGCACCTCAGATGTACAGTTATGTCCGAGAGAGTGAAGGGTTTAAAATACATGTATAAATATCTACGCTGGAGTAACTCGACATACCCGATTCATTCGTCTGTCCCAGTCGCCACAACTCTAGATGTCCTGGAAACTGGAACAGAAGCAGTCGGGAGGCTTGGGCACAGGATACAAGATGGCGCTATCGAAAGAAAAACATGGTCAATACAAGGACAAACAATCATAATTATTTCTATAGACAAATTTAAGCTTTTCACCTGTCCACAGCTTAGGTCCTAAATAGGTTGTGCAGTGCAAAGATACTGATGGCCTAATCCTGGGGATAGGTCATCAATATCAGATCTGCGCAAACCTACCGATCAGCTGCTTGAAGAGATAGCAGCGCTCCACTTCAAAATGACCTGCGCGCCACCTCACTTGTAGAGGCGGTGCAGTGTAATTACAACTGCTCTACCCATTCAAGCTCTAGGCCAGGGACGTCACCTTCATCTGTCACATTCCAATGAATGGGGCTGAGCTGCAATACCAAGCACAGACACTATGCAACGTAAGGCTCTGCGCTTGGTATGCGGTGAGGAGGCCGCAGCTCTCTCTGGAACACTGCTACCTCTTCAGATGATCGGTCGGACCACCGCTGATCTGATATTGATTGCCTATCCTGAGGATAGGTCTCAATATCTTTGCACTGCACACCTTTTTACGAGTCTTTATGGTTGGTGCCTGACACCCAGGATCCCCACCAATCTCAAGAACGGGGTCTGAGCACTGTACTCGCTTATCTTTGGCAGTCCCATAGATAAACCGAATGGCAGGGCACAGGTTCGATACAGGAACAAGGAACTCTGCTCTCGTGATTGGTGGGAGTCCCAGTGGTTGTCCCCCCACACGCGCATAGGTGATAAATTCAAATATTGAATCATCCCCTTTTAGAAAACAGAGTCACTATGAAAGTCTAAGAATGGCTTCAGACAATCACAGCATGGTCCGAAGTATCTGGAGACCATCGAGAGTATTGCAGAAACCTACAGGTCCACACAGCCTGAAAACAGCATGTTACCTGGGCCTGGTTGAGAACATTTTGGTCACATCTCTAGTCATTATGGGACTTACATGAGGAAACGTGATTTTTCTCAGAGCAGCTTCATAGGATTTTGTTTGCACCTTTTCCATCAAAGGTCGGGAGACAACGTAACCATCAACACCTGTGAAAAGAAGAAGAAGCGGGCTTCAGATCTGCTGCTCAATGTCCTCGTTGCTCTATGGAATCGGTGGATCTGATACACATGCTACGGCAATGTACGGCATTAAATGTATCCTGGAGAGAGGCTCAAGATGTCATACAGAAAGCTCTCTCAGTACATATACCACAGGATCCTAAGGTCTGCATTTTGGGTTATGTGTCAGGGGTGAAAACGGAAAACATGATCAAAGTGGCATAGGTCGTTTGCTATATGTGGCTAGGAAACGAATGGCTCTACACTGGATACGAGCTGACCCTCCGACACTAAGAGCACGGTTAATAACATGTTAGTATATGAAAAGGCCGTCCCCTCAAATATGAGAAATTATGGGAGCCGCATGTGCGGTCGAGTAATATTACGGGGTAAAAATACAGCTGATACCGGAATGGGGGGTTAGTTAGTGAAGGTGGTGGGGAGAAAGGGGGGGATATTACGGGTTCAGGGAGGGGTACTGTATGCAATTAGATTATGTATACAAATTTACATGTAACGTTGCATATGTTGAGAATTGCTTCTGGATGTGGCTTTATGGTACGATGTTTCTACTTTCTGTAAGGCTACTTTCACACTGGCGTTTTGGATTCCGTTTGTGAGATCCGTTTCAGGGCTCTCGCAAACGGTCCAAAACGGATCAGTTCAGCCCCAATGCATTCTGAATGGATAAGGATCCGCTCAGAATGCATCAGTTAGGCTCCGTTCCGCCTCTATTCCGTTCTGGAGCCGGACACCAAAACGCAGCATGCAGCATTTTGGTGTCCGTCTGACGATGCGGAGCCGAACGGATCCGTTTTGACTTACAATGTAAGTCAATGGGGACAAATCCGTTTTCAATGACACAATATGGTGCATTTGAAAACGGATCCGTTCCCCATTGACTTTCAATGTAATTCAAAACGGATACGTTTTGACTTTGACATTTTTCTTTAAAGCTAATGCAAACGGATCCGTTCTGAACGGATACAAACGTTTGCATTATAGGTGCGGATCCGTCTGTGCAAATAACAGACGGATCCGCACCTAACGCAAGTGTGAAAGTAAAATAATAAGTGAATATAAAAGAAATAAAAAAAAAAAGAAAAGAAGAAGAACCTTTAGAGAGGAGGCAGAACGATGTGTACATTAAACCATAGTGGGCACCATACCTCCAGAGATGAGAGCGGTGCTGCTGTGCGCCACAGCCCTTACATCATGGGTGTGATATCGAAATGGCTTTGTGCGGACCCACTGTTGCTCTGGCTTCCCTGTCTGAGTGGCCAAACGTTGGAACTGGAGAACGAGCCCTTCAGCGGTGCCCACCAACAGGCTATCCTCACTCTGCCAGGACAAATGAGCAGCACGGGTCAGCATTATCATTCATTACGTTTTATAGGACGTTTATAATAATGAGCATCACCTGGTTCACCGCCAGGCTTAGGATGTCACAGGTCGTCACGTTGTAGGTGCGGAGAAGCGTTCCGTTGTCTAATTCCCAGAACTGGAGTTTTCCGGTGGAATCCACACTGATGACTTCTCCGCAGGACAGGACGGCCACGCTCCACACGACGCACTCACGATTCCGTACAGCCGATGTGCGGCGGTCCACCTTCAGTCTGTGAAGAAGATGACCTAATAGGAAACGACATTACAAACCAATGAACTACAGGTCTGGTGTAGACAGCAAAGATGACAGACAGTAGAAGTCGGTTACCAGATCTTAAAAGGCTATCTACACCTTTGGGGGCAATTTCTTTCATTATTATTGCATTGTACTCATTTTGAGCTATAAATGTTGTGCCCTTTTCCCTGCGCTGCATTGAGTTTATCTAGTAGCAGGATCCGAATTTTCTCTCTGCTCCCTCAGGCAGGGAACTGAGGCTCCTCATCTCTGATATCCTAAACTCCCATTATAGCTCAATCCTTATTTTACCGATAAGAATGGGGCTTAAATAACTGTTTAGGACCTTTTAGTAAATTAGAGATAAGGTTTATTAGATGACCGGCACAAAGCGAAAGAACCAGCCACACAGCAAGACCAACAGTTCAATACTAACCGCCGTTTTAGTTTATTTTTTTTCTAATGTGTAGGGACAGCGACAAGTAACATTTTTGTGATATACTTTATTTGGGGAAAACGTTTATTTTTGGTAGAAAACTGGGTCTAAAATGTCCCTTCGCAGCGCTCTCTGAGACGAGCGTTGCTTAGGGCCATCCGTTTTCTATTAGCATAGGAGAGACAGGCAGTGCGGGAGCTGCGGGCCTCTGCCTGCGCTGCCCCCTCACAGCCTGGTGGGCACAGGAGCCTTGTGTGTTAAAATTAAATCTACCTTTACCCCTTTTTATAAAATATAATGGACTTGTACCGTCTGTATGCTCACTGACCATAGGCGGTGTAGGGAGGCAGGGGGCAGCTGCTGTAAGGACTGCTGATATATGAAGAATACAAGCCATCTGAAAGTTTAGTTAGGGCTCTTTCACACTTGCGTTGTTTCTTTCCGTCCTAGAGTTCTGTCCTCGGGGCTCTAGGACGGAAAGAAACTGATCAGGATAATCCTAATGCATCCTGAACGGAGAGAAATCCGTTCAGGATGCATCAGGATGTCATCCGTTCAGTATGTCAACGTTTTTTGGATGTTGACAAAAGCGCAGCATGCTGCGGATTTGTCTCCGTCCAAAAAGCCGGAAGACATGCCGCAATGCCGGATCCGGAATGAATGCCCATTGAAGAGCATTATTCCGGATCCGGCATTAAGCTAAACGTCGATTCAGCGCATCGCCGGATCCGACGTTTAGCGCTGCGCATGCGCAGCAGCCGTTCGATCGGGGCCCCAGTGTAGCTGGGGCTCGATCGATACCATGGCAGCCAGGACGCTACTGGAGTCCTGGCTGCCATGGTAGTACTAACGCAGCAGTGTACTTACCTGTGCTGCGGCCGCCGGCGCTCCATTATGACATCACAGGTCCTGCCGGCGCATTGATCTATGCGCCGCCCGGACCTGTGACGTCATTAAGGAGCGCCCGGCGGCCGCAGCGCAGGTAAGTACACCACTGCTGAGTACCATGGCAGCCAGGACTCCAGTAGCGTCCTGGCTGCCATGGTAACAGTGAAAGCATGTTGAAGACTGATCAGGAAACTGATCAGTCTTCAAATGCTCTCCGGCCACTTACGTTCTGACGGATCTGGCGGGACGGAAGTGCCCGCCGGATCCTCAGAACGCAAGTGTGAAAGAGGCCTTATACTTTAAGCATAAACTACGTGCTGCCACAATGGAGTAGCATAAGGCGCCTTCATCGAGGTGGGCACACTCCCCATCCCCCAATGCAGAAACAATACCCTACCCTGGTACTCACCTGATGAAACACTAAATACTCTGATGACATTGACAGAACCAGTGACAATCTGAGATCCAGACGGATGCCAAGCCAGGCACAGGATACGATCTGCAGTGGGAGAAAGAACAGGAAAAAAAATGACGCTCGCCCGTCAAGATCAGTCAGAAGCAGGCGACTACCTCACTAGATGGACCCGCCAATCACCTTTCTGCCGGTTCAAGGATTTCTCGAAGACAATCTTCTCGGGGCTGATGTTGAACAGCTTGACAGAGCCATCTTCACAGCAAACCTACATCATAAAGGAGTGCACCAGCATAAGGGTGAGGGGAGATCACACAACGCAAAGAGGCAACAGCATTAATGCTCGGGATGGGGTACATACGGCAAGTTGGGTGCCACTGGGACTGGCCGCAATGCCCCAAATGGGGCCCCCGAAAGCATCCAGAGAATATTTAACACAGAGCTTCGTCAGATCATACTCAATGATCTCCCCATTCAGACCGGCGGAGAAGAGCCGGCCGCCAGGGGCCCAGCATATGGACTGCGTGGTCCTTCGATCATCACCGGGAATAACCTGCACAACAAAAACACAAAGGGGAGATTTATTAACCCTTTACGCTATTAGACAAGCCTACAACCAGTGACCCCGCTGCCTCACCACCATGACCAGCTTCACCCTCACCTACTGTGTCCTTCCGCCAAACCTCGTAGATTGTAAGCCCTCCCGGGCAGGGCCCTCTCTCCTTCTGTACCAGTTTGTAACCCGTCCTGTTCATGCCTAGTGCAATTGTCTGTATTATGTATGTGCACCGCTTATTAGGCTACTTTCACCCTAGCGGCAGGACGGATCCGACCGGCTGTTCACCCGACGGAATAGCCAGTCGGATACATCCTGCCGCTAGTGAACGTGTGACCCCGGACTACCGCTCCGGCTCCATTGACTATAATGGGAGCGGGGCGGAGTTCCGGCGGAGGCATGGCGTGAGGCTGCCGGAATAAAACTACGACATGTCCGACATTTATCTAGACAGCCTTGCCTGCGCCCCGCACCCCATTATAGTCAATGGGGCCAGAGCAGTAGTCCGGGGCACACGTTCACTAGCGGCAGGACGGATCCGACAGGCTGTTCTGTCGGGTGAACAGCTTGTCGGATCCGTCCTGCCGCTAGTGTGAAAGTAGCCTGATACGTACAGCGCCAGGGAATGAATGGCGCTTTAGTGATAAATAATATTATTATGGTCTAAAAAAGTGGCACGTTATGGAGCACGCCATTTGTGCACCATAATTTGCAATGTGCCGAGAAAAGGGGGCGGGTGGACCCACACCCATCTCCAGAACGGAGCCCCCAAAGTGAATAAAGAGCAGCCGCGCATGCGCGACCACCCTGTGTTCATTCTCTAGATGGGAGTGGGTCCCAAAGGTGGGACCTGCACCTTTCTGACATCCTAGCAATATACCAGCAATGTCCGAGATGAGCCAACAGCTTTAAAGGGCGTCCGTCACCTCCACCCTCAGCTTCTAAGTAAGCATGCCGTCATGTGGGGTAGGTGCCATGAAGCATAGCCATACCTTTTATGTAATAATCCGGTCCTCTAATCCTGAGAAATGCTCCTTTTTATACAGCAAAACAAGCTGCCAAAAACCTTATCTGCATAAAAATAAAAAGGTGCATTCCTAGGATTAGGCCTCGTATTGCAGCCACCCGCCGTGTGCTCCCCGCATCACGGACGTGTACCCATTCACTTGAATGGGTCGGAAATCCGGAGCCACGGTGTGAAACATTGGGGGATTTCTGTCCGTGCCTCCGCACTGCAAAAAAATAGAACTTGTTTTATTTTTTTTGCGGTGCGGACAGATCAACTTGAATGGGTCCGGAACCGTCGCGGCAGCTGCTCGGATGGTGTGATTGTGTTCCTAAATGCAAGGACAGGCCGAACAACAAGAGGCCTAAGAAGAGCTGGATTTCCACAAGAAAAATATGGTTATTTGTCAAAGGGACCTTACTTTATAAAAAAAAAAAAAAGTAATTTTGCAGGTGACAGAATCGCGTTAATTATATCCATTTCACAAACCTCTTTGAGGCAAATTTACTTTGTTAATGGGGCTTTCTGAGTGTTACATACTGGTGACCTACCCTGAGGAGGGTCTGACAACCCACACCCCTGCTGATCAGATATTGGTGACCTACCCTGAGGAGGGTCTGACAACCCGCACCCCTGCTGATCAGATACTGATGACCTATCCTGAGGAAGGTCTGACAACCCGCACCCCTGCTGATCAGACATTGGTGACCTACCCTGAGGAGGGTCTGACAACCCGCATCCCTGCTGATCAGATATTGGTGGCCTACCCTGAGGAGGGTCTGACAACCCGCACCCCTGCTGATCAGACATTGGTGACCTACCCTGAGGAGGTTCTGACAACCCGCACCCCTGCTGATCAGATACTGGTGACCTACCCTGAGGAGGGTCTGACAACCCGCACCCCTGCTGATCAGATACTGATGACCTATCCTGAGGAAGGTCTGACAACCCGCACCCCTGCTGATCAGACATTGGTGACCTACCCTGAGGAGGGTCTGACAACCCGCACCCCTGCTGATCAGATACTGATTACCTACCCTGAGGAGGGTCTGATAACCCGCACCCCTGCTGATCAGATACTGGTGACCTACCCTGAGGAGGGTCTGACAACCCGCACCCCTGCTGATCAGATACTGATGACCTATCCTGAGGAAGGTCTGACAACCCGCACCCCTGCTGATCAGACATTGGTGACCTACCCTGAGGAGGGTCTGACAACCGGCACCCCTGCTGATCAGCTGTTTGAAGAGGCTGCAGCGCTTCGGTGGGCGCCGGATCATACCAAGCACAGCGCTGACCCCCACGATCAGATACTGGTGACCCATCCCAAGGATAGTATCATACGCTCAGAAAACCCATTTAAAGGGGTCGTAAAGATTTGAAAATCCATGTTGGGGGTTGTAGTTTTGAATCAGCTTAGCAGACCCGGGTTGGGGACAGTGCCGTATGCATTAATCGTCATACCGTCTCCTGGTAGTAGTTGGCAGGGAAGTTGTAAACCTCCACAGATCCGTCGTTGCGAGCCACAGCGAGCCTCTCCGTCTCTTCCGAGTACGCCATACAGCACACGCCGGACGGCACATAGTCAAAGAAGCGGACACGGTGCACCTTGAACTCCCCCATACCTGTATAATGACACAAGAGAGGCGGAATTTAGTGCGGACGCACCACGCCATGAGACCACGTGACCCTCTATGTAAACAATCGGCTACGGGGAACATTTTTGCGCCTGTATTACGTCCAGGCATTCCGTCTTATCCCTAGGATGCTGCCTGTTCAGATCCTCAGTCGAATACGCCTGTGTGACATGTGGGTTGCATTCACGGGTGGCGAATTGTCACAGCGGCTCTGACACGAGGATCACATGATTACCAGGACCAATAGAAAAAAAGCAGCACTGCACTGTTGGGTCTCACATATTAGGGCTGGCCTTGTTGCCAACAGCAGCCAATCAGAGGGCAGCTTTTATCTGGTAAACTACTGCTCATATAAAATGAAAGGTGTACTTTGATTTGCTGGCCTGGCTGCCAAGAGCAACCAATCAGGGAACAGCTTTAATTTCTTAACCTGCTGAAGTAGAATAAAAGCTATGCCGTGATTGGCTAGCCTTGTTGCCAATAGCAACCAATCAGAGGGCAGCTCTCAATTCTTAAACTGCTGTGGTACAATGAAAGCTGCGCAGTGATTGGCTGCTGCGGGCAGTTAGGCACTGGGTACTACGGAAGGAAGGTAGCTGGCTGGCTGTCTCCAGTGCATAAGGTCGAGGGAAACCATTGGAAGTGTGGATCCCGGTGACGTTCTTCGTGTCACACGGTGGACAGCACTCACCTCCCCGGCTCTGCCGCTCACGTTGCTCTTCTTCCTTCACGTGTGCGGCGCAGTGCACGGGAAACGGAAACGCGTCACACCACAAGCCCCGCCCTCGTCACTGGAGCGCCAAGTTCAGTTCCCGGTGGAGCGGCCCGTAGTCACCGAGGAGGATGGTTCAGATCGTCGTGTCCAGGTCTGTGGCCCTTGTCCCTGCCTAGCGGCTCCAGCAGAACTACTACTCCCAGTGTATCCGTGCGACTACATGCCCTGTCAATTACTCCCAGCTGCTGTAGAACTAGAAGTCCCAGCAGATGCTTTCAGTCTATGATTCTGGATGTGGATAACATGTTCCTGCATTTCTGGCCAGTCTGTGAGTGTAGGGGGACTACAAGTCCCATCATATCCTCATTCTGTAGCACTACAAGTCCCATCATGTCCTGTGGGTCTCATTCTGTAGCACTACAGGTCCCATCATGTCCTGTGGGTCTCATTCTGTAGCACTACAGGTCCCATCATGTCCTGTCGGTCTCATTCTGTAGCACTACAAGTCCCATCATGTCCTGTCTCATTCTGTAGCACTACAAGTCCCATCATGTCCTGTCCGTCTCGTTCTGTAGCACTACAAGTCCCATCATGTCCTGTCCGTCTCGTTCTGTAGCACTACAAGTCCCATCATGTCTCATTCTGTAGCACTACAAGTCCCATCATGTCTCGTTCTGTAGCACTACAAGTCCCATCATGTCCTCTCGGTCTGAGATCACTGGTCACAGTGACGCTTCCAATCTGGTAGGGTTGCTGCATAGTAAACCAACAATGGCTAGAGACCTCTGCTTGCTGTGAGTGAATGGAAGCCCCAGTCCAGGTTGCAGTGCCGATCCTTCACTTCCTCTGTGTAATTCCAGGGACGCCCCGGGGCAGCCGGCCGAGTGGTTACTTATGGAGCTGCAGGGAGAAATAGAAGCCCGGAAAGAGGACGGACTAGCCGGGAAAGTGATGGGCGATCTGCACTACACCAAAGAGGTGAGCGCGAGAGGCATGCTGGGGAACCCCGCTCATCCGGCACCCGATAATCCGGAACAGAACTGAGCGGAGATGGGACTCGTCTGAGATAATGGAGTCTGGATTAAAGGGACGTGCCAGCTCCGATCTGATATATAAGGCGCCGCCAGTGCGATCCCGATGGCTCCGGATACGGTGTAACTCTGGCAGAGTTGCAGCATTTGTGATGTAATAACACACTCAGCCATTCATTTCCCTGCTGCTCCCATCCTCCCGCCAGGTTTTTTTGGCGGCAGCGATGACATATACTCCGTGTGACCGCACAGCAGCGTCCGGGTATACGGCATGCCAAGAAGATGACGCCGTGGAGGATCTGAGCAGCGGCAGGAGAATGAAGTAGTCTCACAATCGCTGCTTTGTGGGACATCTTCTTAAATGGACAACCCCTTTAAGAAAGAAATTTGATTAAGGCCTGATTTACGTAATGGCTGTCAGCCCAGGAAACATGGTCCATGTGACAGCCGCATCCCCGGAGCCGACCATGGCTCCCCGAACTGAATGTATGTGCCGTCAGTTCCTGTCCGATCGATTGCACCGACATCATCATTACTGTGAGACAGTCAGTTCGGTTCAGGAGCGGTTGGCCTGGTGGATGCGGGCGACACACGGACCACGTTTCCCATGGTCAGCCCTAATAGGAGGTCACTGTCATACTACTGTTAGGCCACCTGCGCGCAGCTGAACCCGCATAAGATCCGCGCAGATTTCTGTGCGTTTCTGCTGCATATCCGCACCAACATTTTGTCTCAGATTTGATGCGGTTTTGCTGCAGATCTCGCCCTTCATTGGAAAAGGGTGAAATCCGAAGCTAAAACCGCAAACATAATTGACGTACCGCGGAGATTTGGAAATCTGCCATGCAGGTCAGTTTCTGCACAGAAAAAAATCCGCAAAGTGTACATGGGATCTGTGAAATCTCATACACTTTGCTGGTACCGTAACACGCTGCGGTTTTTCCGCACAAGAATCCGCCTTATGCTGCTTGATTGCGGCGCCATCTAGCGGCAGAAGAGTGAAGAATCAAGCACTTGGGCACTTTCACCTGGGGGGGAGTTTTTAAGTTATTTTTTTTTGTCTGCCTTGCTCCAGTTTGCACCAACTTTATCCGATGTTGCACATTGGTGGATCTTTAAAAATAACTCTTCTGTCTTTTGTTTTTTGCCACCCGGAGCAAAGTTGTGACATTTTTCGGTAAGTCGCATTTGATAAATGTGGAATGTACACAGAACCGCAGGCAATTTCACATTCGCTTTGCAAAAGTGGCCTTTTTCTCCGGGAAAAATGTTGTGCGCTAAAATTTGCAACTTGTTTTTACAGCAGAAAACTGTCAGACGGGGCTTCGTACATTCTGCCAGGCTTTTATGATAACTAAAACACTGAGGCCAGAGAACCACAAGTCTCACTACTACAACTCCCAGTATGTACATAGTATGCAAATAGCACCCTATATATCAAGGAACGGCACAGGGGCCGGCGCTACGGCGTCAGAAGTATAGACACAGCCCCCCAAATATCTGTATCTGAAGAATATACCGGTTTTGGGGGCTCGCCTCCCTTCTTTACTGTGGATAAGGTGCACTTACCTTGTGACTCACCCCCTCAACTGAATAGAATCCAATTATTTGTAACTATGGACGGGCACACCTCAGGGTACTTTCACTCTAGCGTTTTGGATTCTGTTTGTGAGATCCGTTTCAGGGCTCTCACAAACGGTCCAAAACGGATCAGTTAAGCCCCAATGCGTTCTGAATGGATAAGGATCCGTTCAGAATGCATCAGTTCGGCTCCATTCCGCTTCTATTCTGTTTTGGAGGCGGACACCAAAACGCAGCTTGCAGCATTTTGGTATCCGTCTGAAGAGGCGGAGCCTAACGGATCCATTTTAATTACAATGTAAGTCAATGGGGACGGATCCGTTTTTAATGACACAATTTGGTGCATGTGAAAACGGATCCGTTCCCCATTGACTTTCAATGTAATTCAAAACGGATCCGTTTTGGACTTTGTCATTTTTCTTTAAAGCTAATGCAAACGGATCCGTTCTGAACAGATACGAATATTTGCATTATAGGTGCGGATCCGTCTGTGCAAATAAAAGGGGCTCAATACCGGAAAAGAACTGATCAGTTTTATCCTAATGCATTCTGAATGGAGAGAAATCCGTTCAGGATGTCTTCAGTTCAGTCACTGAACGGCGCTTTGGACGGAGATAAAACCGCAGCATGCTACGGTTTTATCTCCGTCCAAAATGCCGGATCAGTTGCCAGAATTTCGGATCCGGCATTAATTTACATTGAAATGTATTAGTGGGGTGTTCTACCAGATTTCTATATCTAGACAAAAGTCTATACCGGAAGTGACGCAGCCGCGCAGAGCTGAGTGCTGGATATTTTGGGGTACACCACAGAGCTGAGTGCTGGATATGAGAGCTCTGCCGTAAGGATGAAGTGCAACTGATGATTTGTGCGCGCGTGCGCACTCAGGGGTAGGGAGATCTGATGCAACGCTTTGTGCTGCAAAATCTCTATACCCCTAAGTGCGCACAGTACTTCTATGGAGGCGCTGCAATGATTCTTTGGTAAGACAGTGGATGTGCACTTGCGCCGCGCTGCGCACACCCTCCACCAGCTGATTGATGCGCGACCGCGTCACTTCCGGTATAGACTTTTGTCTAGGTGTAGAAATCTGGCAGAACACCGGATCCGCATTAGAGATACCTGAAGCACGGATCCGGCCAGCGCATGCGCAGACCTTTACGCTGGGTTCAGACCTGAGCGTTTCTGAGACGCGCGTTTTTGTGTGCGTTTTTGGCAATAGTAAACGCGCGTAAAAAAAACTACAAGACGGATCCGTCTATCCGCGTGAAAAGCGGAGAGACGGATCCGTTCTTGCAATGCATTGGTGAGACGGCTCCGCGTCCGGATCCGTCTACAAATGCATTCAGTTTACATCCAGATTGACGGAACTGCTTGCTGATGCGATCCGGTATCGAAGGATCTTTCTTCACTGTTCCGAGATCCTGACTGTTATTTTCTGTATTCATCGCTGACTCTGTATTTAGTTCTCATGAATCCTATATACAGCTTATTGTGCTAGACCAGGGAAGGGCAAACTGCGGCTCTCCAGCTGTTGCAAAACTACAACCCCCAGCATGCCCAGTCTGGCTACAGCTATGAGCAGGGCATGCTGGGAGTTGTAGTTTTACAACAGCCGGAGAGCCGCAGTTTGCCCATCCCTGTGCTAAACGATCTTTTCTCACTGTATAAAGATCGTGTTCTGTCAGTCTCTGTGTCCTCCCGTGTGGTGTAAGTAACGTTCCGCTCAGATGCAGCGGCTCCCGCTATCTCCGATGCGGGTGGTCAGCCTGTATTGTAGAATCTCGGCGTCCCACGTGTTGACACGATCTTGGTGTACCACGTGGTGAGACGTATTAGACTTTCAGAGGGATATCCAAAGCGCTCCACAGCTCTCCTTTTAAGAACGTAAATTTCAAATCATCAAATGCAGTGGGTTCTGGACTCAATATAACTCTTGTATCAGACGCGTTTCGGAGCCCTACCGACTCCTCCTTCAGTGGCCATAATGATATTGTAGTCTTTCCCACTTTTATACCCATTTTCCAGTGCCAACCAAAACCCCCACTGGATGATGTGATTTCTACATTTTTAAGAGGAAATATCACTGTTTATTACCTTTCTTAAGTTATCATCAATACTCTAATATAATTTCAATGCGTTTCTTATCTATTTGTGTGTTTGTTTCTTTTTGGAGATAGTTGCTTTATTACTTGTTTTTTCAATCCAATACTTCCAGTTTTACAAAAATGTATAAAAGAATTATGCACAAAATAAATAAAATGAAAAATATATATATAAAAATTTGCAAAAATATCTACAAAACCGCAATATATAAACATGGTGAACTCATAATATTTTTAGTTTGTTACTTATGAGAACATGTGAGGGGGAACGTATCTTTATTTTCCTAAATGATCCCTAGTTGATAGAGGAGATGTAATGGGGTGGGGGTCCCCCACCAAGGAAAGATCGGGGTGCTGGTATAACAACCGGACTCCGACGTCTCATCAGTGAGGGGCCCATCCATATCCTCACAAAAAAACTAAAAGTTCCAATTCTGCATCTCAATGTATCAGCAAATTAAGGCCTCTTTCACACTTGCGTTGTGAGGATCCGGTGTACACTTCCGTCCCCGGAAATGCCCGCCGGATCCGTCACAACGCAACACACCTGAAAGCATTCGAAGACAGATCAGTCCTCAAAATGCTTTCAGTGGTACCATGGCAGCCAGGACGCTACTAAAGTCCCGGCTGCCATGGAAAAGTAGTGGGGAGCAGTGGAGAAGCTACTTACCTGTCTGTGCGGCTCCTGGGGCATTCCACAATGACATCACAGCGCCCTACGTGCATGGTCACGTGATCCATGCTACGTAGGGGCGATGTGATGTCATTGTGGAGCCTCCCGGGAGCCGCACGGACGGTAAGTAGCTTCTCCACTGCTCCCCACTACTTTTCCATGGCAGCCGGGACTTTAGTAGCGTCCTGGCTGCCATGGTAACCATTCAGAAAGCTAAACGTCGGATCCAGCGATGCGCTGAAACGATGTTTAGCTTAAAGTTGGATCCGGATTAATGCTTTCCAATGGGCATTAATTCCGGATCCGTCCTTGCGGCATGCCTTCAGGATTTTTGGCCGGGGGAAAATCAGCAGCATGCTGCGGATTTTGCTACGGACAAAAAACGTCTCGGTCCTGAACTGAAGACATCCTGATGCATCCTGAACGGATTTCTCTCCATTCAGAATGCATTGGGATAAAACTGATCAGTATCTTTGCGTCAAACGAGAGTTTGAATAACATAAGATTTGTCTGGATTCCTCCGAATGAAGTGTGCCCGTCCGTAGTTAGGCTACTTTCACACTGGCGTTTTGGATTCCGTTTGTGAGATCCGTTTCAGGGCTCTCACAAACGCTCCAAAACGGATCAGTTCAGCCCCAATGCATTCTGAATTGATAAGGATCCGTTCAGAATGCATCAGTTCGGCTCCGTTCCGCTTCTATTCCGTTTTGGAGGCGGACACCACGTCTGAAGAGGCGGAGCCTAACACAATGTAAGTCAATGGGGACGGATCCGTTTTCAATGACACAATTTGGTGCATGTGAAAACTGATCCGTTCCCCATTAACTTTCAATGTAATTCAAAACGGATCCGTTTTGGACTTTGTAATTTTTCTTTAAAGCTAATGCAAACGGATCCGTTCTGAACGGATACAAACATTATGCATTAGAGGTGCGGATCCGTCTGTGCAAATAAACAGATCCGCACCAACGCACGTGTGAAAGTACCCTTACAAATACCTGTAGCAGTTTAATTGGCATCTTGTGAAGTGCCATCTCGTACCATCGTTTACTTTTCCTTGTAGAGGTTGATAAAAAAATAATAATTTTTCGCTGTGAGAGTGGAAAATAATGAATACTCTGGATACTTTCCAAACCATGTGAAAAAAAAAATGCACTGTACGTGGCAAGGTTTGAAAAACTTTGCAGCCTGTAATACCAGGTTCGGCCACAAGGTGTCTCACATACATAGCACATGACTGGAAACTTTGGAACTCGGCAGGGACTCGCCTGCAGCAATCTACGGTGCTATGATGTCACACGTCACATGACCCTAGTATGGGGGTGCACAGAGATAGGAACCCCCAGAGGTTAAAGGGGTTGTCCCACGAAAAAAAAATTCTTCATTTTTCAAACCAGCACCTTGATCGGAATACTTTTGTAATTTCCTGTAATTAAAATTCAGCATAGCCACTGAGCTATTCGATGAAATCGATCTGTATAGCGCCCTTTTTCTAAATTCTCCGTGCAGCTCACTGAGGTTGACACACATGCTCAGTTCCATCCTTCAGCTGCAGCAGAAAGGACACGCCTCCTGAGCTGCAAGCTTGAAATAAATGTAGCTAGAGCAATAGCAGCAATGATACGAGATCTGATTTTTACATTCCTATGGGGTTTTCCCACGTCAGACAATGGGGGCATATCGCTTGGATTTTGTCTGATAGGTGCGGGTCCCAACAGCATCGAAAACGGAGCCCTGGAAGTTGTGGAGGGCGCACTGTGCATGCGCAGCCGTCCTCTATTCATTTATATTGGGGCCGCCAAGAATAGCCGGGCACTGGCTCAGCTATTTCTGTCGGCCCCATAGAAGTGAATGGGAGCGGTGACTTCTCTGGTGGTGACCGGACCCGGGATCCTCCGGCCACCACCTTCCCCGCTCCGTCCTTGGTGTAGGCGCAGGTCCCAGCACTTATCAGACAATGGGGGCATATCCTAGCGATATGCCCCCAACGTCTCAGATGGGATTAACCCTTTAAGGGATCTAATTTTTTTGCTCTTTTCATTCAGGGGGTTCCTGTTCTCATCATTGGACATCACATCTTGTACGGAAAAGTGGCACGTCTGGAGAAGCCGTTTGCAGTCCTCATGAAGAGTAGCAGTCCCTCCCCGGGGGACGCCATGGACACCGGAGATGTGACGGAGACGAAGTATAATGTGACTGCGCTGATTAAGAGGAAAATCATTTTTAAAACCCGGCCCAAACCCATCATCACCAATGTGCCCAAGAAGGTGTGAGGAGCAGGAGACGTTCTCGTGGTGGGTTTGGACTTTCACGGAGCAACCTTTCCTTTGGCGGGACCATAACTGAATGTAGTTCTTCTGTTATATTCTGATCCCCTGGAGAAGGCGAGACCCTACGTTCTGTATCGTGCCCCCGCTAGCTCTGATCTAGGACACGAGCCCTGGCTCCATATTTTAAGGGATCTCATCAGGGCAGATGTCCATTAGCTTAGTCTTATCAGAAGGGGTTGATTTGTTTTACTTAAAGGCATTATGCCAAGTTTTAAACATATCCCCTGTCTATGTATGCTGACCACCGGGACCCCTTCGGTGGTGACAATTAGGTTCCTTCGTCCTACTATATGAATGGGGCAGCGGTCGAATCTGTGTGCTGCCACTGATCTCTGTAAGCATACATGCACACGGCAGTGGTTTTTTGCGGCCTCCGTTCCGATTTTTTGCGGATCCGATGGTTTCCCATTCATTTCTATGGATCCGTTAAAAATGCGGATGCCTCTTCCGTTTCCTGTCCGCTGTCCGCATTTCACGTCCGCAAAAAAAATATGGCATGTCCTATTCTTGTCCGCAACAAACGGTTTGCGGACCCATAGAAGTCAATGGATCCGCATCCGTTTTTTTTGCGGATGGTTGCTTGGAAACCGGGGCACTTGTACAGGTACTTTAAGAAACTGGTTCAAGCCTTCCGTTTTTTTTATGCGGATCTGCAAAAAAAACGGAAGACACGGAAACACAACCTACAAAATTTGCGGACTTACGGAACAGATGTGGATGTGAAAAAAAAAAGGAAGACGGATCTGCGATTTGCGGACAGCAAAAAACTGTCGTGTGCATGTAGCCTAAGGGTCCATTCACACGTCCGTGTGTGTTTTACGGATCCGCAAACACGGACATCGGCTATGTGCGTTCCGTAATTTGTGGACCGCACATCGCCAGCACTATATAGAAAATGCCTTTTCTTGTCCGCAATATTTTTTTCGGGAACGCTATTGCGGATCCGCAATTGTGGACCCGGGCGGGACATCATCTGTCCCCATTGAAATGAATGGGTCCGCAATTCCGTTCCGCAAAATGCGGAACAGAATTGCAGACGTGTGAATGGACCCTTAGACTGCTGATGAGAAGTCCCTGGCTGTCTCCAGCCGTCCCCTAGGGCAGTGTTTCCCAACCAGCGTGCCTCCAGCTGTTGCAAAACTACAACTCCCAGCATGCCCGCACAGCCAAAGGCTGTCCAGGCATGCTGGGAGTTGTAGTTTTGCAACAGCTGGAGGCACGCTGGTTGGGAAACACTGCCCTAGAGATGAATGGAGCGACAGCGCGCGTACTCGACCCCTGCTCCCTTTTTCCGGGAAGACCCAGGACCTCCCCCTTGTGATCGGTGGGGGTCCCAGCCATCATACACAAATTGTGTCTAGATAGTAGAAGTTTAAAGCTTGGCACAGCGCCTTTGCTGGATGTCCAGAAGGGCCGACTCCTCAGGGTGAGATCACAGATGGCAGATTTGTTGCAGAATGAACATCCGTTCCATTCGTCTCAATGGGGTTGGTTCAGCAGGAGGCGCAACATTTTCTGCAAGCCCCATTCAGATGCAGCGGACGTAATTTTGCAGCAAATCTGCCGCCTGCAAATTCTCCCCTAGGGACCAGGAGAGGTGAGACCTGATTGATAGCAGCAGCCGCTGCAGGGAGTCTGTCAAGTGCAAGGCCATTTTGTAGGTTTATTTTATTATTAGGACTTCCACATGCGATGGAGCTTCCCTTTATGGGAGGAGAAGGCAATGTGGATTTCCTACAGCCCCCTATGAGATCTGAGATCCACCAGGATCTACTGATCACCTAAGACAGGGATGGGCAAACTGCGACCCTCCAGCTGTGGAAAAACTAAAATTCCCACCATGCCCTGCTGTAGGCAGTCTTTGCATGCTGGGAGTTGTAGTTTCGCATCAGCTGGAGAGCCGCAGTTTGCCCATCCCCGACCTAAGAAATGGTGCTTGCACTGACGCCCAGTAACGGCCGCAGCGCCTGTGCACTGAATATTCCTGGAAAACCGTTTTCTCTGCACTTTTCTGTGTATATAAAATGTACGGATGTATTTTTGTTATAAAGAATACCAGTCCTCCCTCGGAGTGGATCACTGTGGTCCGGTTCTATAAGTTTACTGTGAGCGTAGAACAGGGGGCCAGGTCCGCCAGAACCCACCCCAGCTGGACTTCCACTTCTGGTTTTGCTTCACAGCCTGCATGCGTTTCAATCCTAATCAAGGGTTGTGCAGCGCAGGGGACTCTTCACTATAAATTCTATATGCCCCCCCCCCTCTCTGTTATCCTATCGATATGCTATAAGTCTCTTGGCCGGGGGGAGGGGGGGGGGGCTCAATGACTTGTGTTCTTGTCAGTGAACCAAATGAATTAAGAAAATCTAATCTTGCAAACAGAAGCAGAAGTGGAATCCAATAAACACGCGTAATGGTTAATCAATGGCGCTCAGCACAAGGACGTCCAGATAACGCTGTATGTGCAGATGTGAGGGATGGTGGCGTCCACTGTGGGCCCCGTCATGACATTGGCGAAGCCTGGGGGTCTGTAAAACTAAGATTCCCTGTACGCCCACTACCATAAATGGTCACTCATTGCGCATAAAGCCGGTAGGTGCTCGTCTCCAGACGCCAGAGCTCCTAAATCACGGTGGAAAACCCATCACGTTATCATCTGCGGAGAAGAACGTCATCCCAATCACTTTGCTTTATTTTATGAAAACTTGAAAATGCAAATCACAAAATAAATAAAAAAAAAAAACGTAAAAGATTTCAAAACTGTACAAAGTTAAAACAAGCAGACATTGAGGTGGAACTTGTCGTATTTCATGCTGCATGCGGAGACCGCGCCGAACCCTGCCATGTGCATAGGGTTCGCTGTATGACTGCTGACCGTTCCCTCTGGGCGGTGTATGCGGCAGATGAAAACGGATCCTGCGAACGAACATGGCGCATCACTAACCAAGCGTGGATCTATAAAACGTATATTGGGATCCCCTGTTAGTGCTTGTATTACCTGCAGCGCACATTAATACAGGGCAGCCATTGGTCTCTATTGCCCTCCGGTATCTAAAGTCACATTTGGTGACTTTGTTATGGCCCATGGAGGGAACGCCCATCTATGGGCCACGCCCGCACTAGTAGGTCAATGCGAGAGTTGCATAAAGGCCACCGGACAATTAACAAATGTCTCATTGGTTGAACCCCCGCTGATTACCAAGCCGCCGCGAGGAGGACTTTGAATGGAGGATCGGTCGAGCATGCACATTTCTGCTCTGGGGCTGAGGATGCTCGGCTGTTCCCATCAGCACCATAGACATTGAACTGAGTAACAGGGCACATGCTTGACCGCCGTCAGGACCCCTGTTCTGGGACGGTCCCTTTAAATTGAAGAATTGATGCCATTAAAGGGGTTATCCACAGGACAGCTGATAAATAACATCCTGAGGACGAGGGGTCTCCAAATCCCCTGAACGGGGCAGTGATGTGTTGCTTACCGCTCTGTCAGCCCCATAGAAATGTAGCGGTGGACAGACGTGCACTACTCCAGAGAAGGCATTCGTGGACCCCTCGTTCTCGGATTATGGTTGGACCTCCCACCATCCGTTAGATCGGTGGTAAATCATTTTCCTGGTGCAGCCCTTTAAAATAGGCTTTGCGGGTTCTGTAGAGCAGTGTTTCCCAACCAGTGTGCCTCCAGCTGTTGCAAAACTACAACTCCCAGCATGCCCGCACAGCCAGATGCTGTCCGGGCATGCTGGGAGTTGTAGTTTTGCAACAGCTGGAGGCAAACTGGTTGGGAAACACTGCTGTAGACAATTGGTGCAGGCTGCGGACCGCATACTATGGCATATGTAATAGATCAACTCCAGCCCTGCCTGCGTTAGCATAACCCTGAGAGCTGGAGCGGAGGCTGGTGGTTGTCATCTACAGGAGCAAGACTGGTGACATCTGGACAACACGATGCACAGTATAAGGGGATAAAGCGCAGAAAACGCAGTGTACCGAAGCATGGGACACAAGACAAATCCCTGAGCGAATGTGCATATCCTCAGCATCAGTCTTAGGGCAGCTGCCAATGGGTGCCGGGGAACGCACATAAGATCCGCGCGAATGTCTAACAGCGGTTTTATCGCAGATCTCACCCTTCCATTGAAAAGGGTGAAATCCGCAGCTAAATCCGAAAACATATTTGACCTGCTGAAGATTTGGAAATCCGTAATGCAGGTCAATTTCCGCATGGAATGCGTCATGTGATATTGTCATTGGCTGATTCTATCCACGTAAGGCGGCCACAGAATTACAGTAGATATAAGTCAGCAGGCTTTGGTGGGATCTTCTGACCCTCTAATATCTATGAAGATACCAGACCTTCTTTACCTAACCTGAATTTTTTGGGGGGTACTCATCAGTTGGCTTCATACACTGGCTGATTAAGGCTAGGGCTGGACGGCCATCTTGGTCACAGGACAAATGTTAGCGTCTGTGGGTTGCCTATGATTTTGGATTTGCAGCGTCCATTGACCACATTAATTTCTTGCGATGTCTCAACGCCACGGTCGGCATGTAACCCTATGGTCTACTGCCGGAGATGCTGAGGAACGGAGGGGAGTGCAGGGTTGTTGTAGGACTCTGAAGATACCCGGCACTGGCCGGAGGGGGAAGGTGCTGCACCAGGCAAAATACCTGGGCAGGTACGCCTCGTGCTCTGTTCTAGCAGTGGTGTAGCCGAGTGCCAAGTCTGAGGGGAGTGGTGGATATCGATGCTCAAAAACTGCCCCAAGGTGGTACCTTGAACGCTGGCGGCTCAGCTCCATTGCTGCATCTTCAAGTGGTGTCCATTCAGACACTGCGCCAAGAAGGTGCGGTCACATCTTTAAAATGCCATCCACTCAAACTGCACTGCTGCCTCCCATTAAAAACAATAGGAGGCAGACACCACGCGGCCGCTGCCATAATTTTTGGCACAGAATGCGAAGCAGACGCTGGAACAAAAAATCATTGCGTCTGCCGCATATGACCCTACGTAAAAGGGATGTGCTGCTCACAATATACAAACTGTATGGGGACCAAACGATCACACAAACGATGTCAAAGGCCGTTTAAGCGAGCACCAATCGACTTGTTATGTTGTTGATCGGCGCTCATTCCAGGCCCTCAGACATGGTCCTCAGTCTTCTTTCTCGGTCAACCTTTGTAACATCTTGTAGCAGGGAAAGCGAGGCGCAGCAGCATTCTGTAACGTACGGTATACGATCCATATATAAACTAATACCCCATCTAATATATAGTCAGACATGAGGTGCTTAGCTCAAAAAATATCTGTGCCCATCCACCACAGCAAGGTGACCTCAATACAGATAGAAGCTACCTCTGTACCCACTGTGCCGTACATAAATTCAAGGAGAAGGGAACCCAAATACACCTTTGTCACCTCTTTATTACATGGGGTTTTAGTTTATATATAGATCGTATACTGTACATTTATAGAATGCCGGCTGTGCCACTTAATTATGACTCCGTGTCCCTGCGTATTCATCTTACCCGGCAGAATGGACTGGCTAACTCTGTTTCTGTTCTTTGAGTCTGCAGCATGTATCTTGAGGTGTGGCGGCCTCCATATTGGTTGCTATTGCTGACCCATCCTTTCCGCAGCCTGTTTTTAATTAGCGTGCCGTGTATAGCTAAGTCTGCCTGCTCATAGAAGCGTTGCTGGCACAGAGTAATGCAACAGGTCATGGCCTGCTCAAGCAGAAAGACTGTAGCAGTCGCAGGGTGTATGTGGGTTCCACTCTCCTTGAATCTAATTATATGTCTATGTACGGCATAGCGATGGGAGTAGCGTTAGGTTCCCATCTGTATGGAGGTCGCTGTTGTGGTGGATGGGCACAGTAGTATCTTTCGCATTATAGGATGCACTACAACCCCCCACCCCCTAATTGTGGAGGAAAAATAGCAGTGCGTCTTATAAAGCGAATACTAATGAGTGCTTACATTATGGAAGTGCTCATTAGTTTGCAGGAGGAGCAGTGAGTGTGGCTGCACTCACCATTCCCTGGTCGTCTTCCGTGCGCCGCATTACACTGTCCTGACTGCATATAGTGTCATGATGTAGTGCACGTAGGCGTGAACTATGACCTCACGCTGTGTGACATCTGGTCACGGGGCCGGCAGAGGACCAGGGAGTGGTGAGTACAGGAAAAGCACACCATCCGGAATAGGAGTCGAGGTAAGTACATTTATTTTATTTCTGATCTGAGGTCTGATGAAGACTGGGGGGGTTATAGGATGCCCACATGTCCACAGACAGCCTAAGGGTGGGTTCACACTAGCGTTATGGTTTCCGTTATGGCCTTCCGTTATAACCTGGTTGTAACGGAATCCATAAGACGGAAGGACGGATCCGTTCTTTTGCCCATAGACTTCTATTATGATGGAATGCAAAACAGAAGCCTTTAAAAGGCATTCCGTTTGCTCTCTGTCATCATGCAAGTCTATGGGAAAGCATAGCGGATCTGTCTGTCCACAGGACTTTTTTTTCCGTCTTGCATAACGGGAAGACTTTTAAAGGCTTCCGTTTTGCATTCTGTCTGGGCATTCCGTTCTAACGGAATCCCTAACGCTAGTTTGAACCCACCCTAAGTTGCATCCTGTCCTGTATACCGCAAGGACGGCAGGGCTGTGGAGTCGGAGGCAATTTTGGGTACCTGGAGTCGGAGTCGGCAAAAAATGGACCGACTCCGACTCCTACTAGATTTAAATTGGAATAAAAAAAAATTGGAATAAAAAAAAAGCAGGTTTATATGTCCCAATTCAGATAAAGTTATAATTAATTACTTCTCTACTGTAGGAATAAAGGCCAAAGCATGCAGTCACGTTACCGCTAAACAAAGACGTTAAGTGACCGTGAAGAAGCATGCTTTTCATATGCTTTACTATGCAGTTAAAGGGACACTGACAGGCTGATTTACCGGCTAAAGATATATCTGCTGGTATTCATCAGAGGATTAGGAATACAACTATAACTTAGCTGGAAAATCAGCCTGTCAGTGTCCCTTTAAGGAGCGGCAATACTTACACTTTCCATTGTCTTGTGGTCGGCTGTTACAGGGAACCTATGGTTATCCTCGCCTCTCACTGATAACTGATTAAGGACTGGAGACACTTGTATAAGTGAAGGGAATGGATAGTCAATAGTTCAAGACTGAAGCTGTAAACCATTTGAAAAACTGCTATCATTCAGCTAAGGCTATAAAACATGTAAACTCAGATTGTTAGTTTAAATTTTAAACATGACTATGGGATTCTACTAGGAAAATCATGTTTTAAAATAAATGCCCCTTCCCCTGCCCCTTCCTGGATCCTCCCACTGCTCTATCTTCAGCAGAAGATCAGCACACAAAGGAGAAGGCAGCAGCTTCTGCTCAACTACCTCTCTGCGCTAGAGGAGATTAGAAGAACTTGGTGGAACAGCTTCATATTTGCATATTAAATACAGAGGAGTCGGAGTCGGAAGTTTCAAAATCTGAGGAGTCGGAGTCGGACAATTTATCTACCGACTCCACAGCCCTGAAGGACGGTCAACATCCTATGGGGAGGCTGTAATGGCGGCCATATTGGCTGTCACCCGGAAGCAGATATAACTAGGAGCACAGCCCTAAATGATGTGTCACTATAGTATCCAGAAGGTATTGTACGTGTATCTTATTGCACTAAGCCCTATATATTAAGGAATAGAGGATCTACATTTCTCAAAAATGTAACCTTGAGTCAATGCCATGCAAGTCTCATCCATGCTGGGAGTAATCGTGGCTGGAGATATCTCAGCGGCCGCATTATGGACGCATCCTTGGAGATCTTCTCTTCAGCAGCCTCTTCCGCCGGCGGTGGGGCTCACAGTTAACCAGGTTTCTAGCACCATTACCAGTAGGACATTTATGGGCACCTTAAGGCTGCGCCAGCTATGGCTTTTATTGCTTTGGCAAACTGCTCTACTTCTTTTGTATTTGCCTGAGGTATTTGTTTGCATAGTAAGGTCTCTAAGACATTGCTGGTGAGACCATAGCTTACCATCTTCTTTTGGAAGAATGTCTGCCGCCGCCATATTGCCGAGACATTTCCATTCAGTTCCCATCATTCACACTTCCGATAATGCCAGGCTATACAGCTCCTGCTTCTTCCCGCAGCGCCTGGCTACTATTGTCAGGTACAAGCTGAGCAGCGCCAGCCAGTAACACCCATAAAGGATGGCCCCAGTCACCAGGAATAACAGCTCCGTCTCGGTGAAGGGATCTTGACTTTGGCAGTACGATGTATACATCAGCCCACCCAGGAGGACACAGAACCAGACTGACACTGGCACCATACCAATGAAGTTCACCACCAGCTTCCTCCGGCCAGAGGTCCCCCATCCAGACTTGTTGATTGTGAGCAGTGCGAACATTTTAGAAGGCAGCAGGCTGGTCATGTAGAGGAGGGAATACAGAGACATAAAGATCATTTCGGCATTGCCGCGCAAGAAGCAGGCGTAGGTCGCCTTCACGATGCCCACTAGCTGGACGGTCAAAAGAAAAAGCATTATGTTCCAGATACGGCCACGGTAAAAGAGCTGCACTACTGTAGCCACCAGAAAGAAAGGGAAAAAGCCGGTGACCACAGACTCGTAGGTCATCCACAGGTGATGCTTGTGGAACCACAGCGCGTTGTATAACCATTCCCGAAAGTAGGATTTACTCCACCGAGTCTGCTGATTCAACCAGCGCAAATACTTGGTGGGGGTCTCAGTCAGGCACTTGGAGCGCGCCGTGTACTTAGTCCTATAACCCATGCTCAGCACTCGATTGGTGAGATGACGGTCATCTCCAAAGCTGCACTTCTGACCTAGGAAGGTCTGATGGTACCAGTCCTCCAAAAAGTACTGCAGCAGGCTGTTCCGATATATGCCCAGAGGACCACTGATGCACTGCACGCACCCAAAGTAGGATTGGCAAGCCCGTTCTACGTTAAATGCCATCCAATATCGCACGCTGCTCAGGAAGGAGATCCAGGAGTCGTACTTGTTCAGGATCTGTAGAGAGAAAGACGTTTGGAGCAGGTGAGATTAAGGGGCTGTCCAAGTTGTTTTTTTATTTTTTTATTCTCCATCTGTACCTGTTGGGAAACCTATACTTACCTGCTCCGTTCCAACTCTGTGGCCCCTGGGCTCCCTTCAATGGTCTTCCGTTCCTCGTCTGTACACTTCGGCACGGATGGGGTCACATGTGCGGCTGCAGCCAATGCCTGGCTGGGAAACCTATACTTACCTGCTCCGTTCCAACTCTGTGGCCCCTGGGCTCCCTTCAATGGTCTTCCATTCCTCATCTGTACACTTCGGCACGGATGGGGTCACATGTGCGGCTGCAGCCAATGCCTGGCTGGGAAATCTATACTTACCTGCTCCGTTCCAACTCTGTGGCCCCTGGGCTCCCTTCAATGGTCTTCAGTTCCTCGTCTGTACACTTCGGCACGGATGGGGTCACGTGTGCGGCTGCAGCCAATGCTTGGCTGGGAAATCTATACTTACCTGCTCCGTTCCAACTCTGTGGCCCTTGGGCTCCCTTCAATGGTCTTCCGTTCCTCGTCTGTACACTTCGGCACGGATGGGGTCACATGTGCGGCTGCAGCCAATGCTTGGCTGGGAAATCTATACTTACCTGCTCCGTTCCAACTCTGTGGCCCTTGGGCTCCCTTCAATGGTCTTCAGTTCCTCGTCTGTACACTTTGGCACGGATGGGGTCACATGTGCGGCTGCAGCCAATGCCTGGCTGGGAAATCTATACTTACCTGCTCCGTTCCAACTCTGTGGCCCCTGGGCTCTCTTCAATGGTCTTCAGTTCCTCGTCTGTACACTTCGGCACAGATGGGGTCACGTGTGCGGCTGCAGCCAATGCCTGGCCTCAGCGGTGACGTTCCCAAGCGGCACGTAAACCAACAGTGATATGCTGCTTGGATAAACGTCTGAGGCTAGTCATCGGCTGCAGTGGCACATGTGAACCTATCCATGTGGAAGTTGACAGAGAGGCATTAGAAGACCAGTGAAGAGATCCAGGGAGCCACCGAGTTAGGCTACATGCACACGACCATATGTGTTTTGTGGTCCGCAAATTGCGGATCCGCAAAAAAAACGGATGAAGTTCTGTATGGCATACGTTTTTTTTTTTTTGCGGATCCATTATAATAATACCTATCCTTGTCTGCAAACATGAGGACATGCTTCTATTTTTTTTGCAGGGCTAAGGAACGGACATACTGGTGTGTGTGCTGTCCGCATTTTTTGCGGACCCATTGAAATGAATGGGTCTGCATCCTATCAGCAAAAAAAAAAAACGGAACGGACAAGGAAACAAAATACGATCGTGTGCATGAGGCCTTAGAGGGGAGCAGGTAAGAATGTATTTCTTAACAGACGGAGATTTTTAAAAAATGTGGACAAGCCCTTTAAGTCGGGCACCAATGAAATGAAATCGTAAAATGTGTGCGCTACCAGTACTACATTTTAACAGATGATCTACAATCCCTATAACAGGGGTCAACAACCTCCGACACTCCAGCTGTTGTGAAACTACAACTCCCAGCATGCTCCATTCACTTCTATGGGAGTTCTGACAACAACCAAGCGAGTGTGCATGCTGGGAGTCGTAGTTTCATCACAGCTGGAGTGCCGAAGGTTGCTGATCCCGGCCCTATAACATATCCTTATATAAGCAGATGAATTACTGCAAGAAGCAGACAACGTAATCTCACCTGCACGTCTCCTCCAACTCCACCCACTTTAGGGTCTTCTTCCAATATACGCAGCATCTCTGCAGTGCACGCCGGGTCAAGTACCGTGTCAGAATCACAAACCTGCAACCAGAAGAGAACAGTGATTTTATGTTACCAAAGGATCCTGTGGGTAATATATCAAACTCCTGGCCCTCCAGCTGTTGCAAAACTACAACTTCCATCATGCTCAGACAGCCTAGAGCCGGGATGGTGAAACTGCGGCCCTCCAGCTGTTGCAAAACTACAACTTCCATCATGCTCAGACAGCCTAGAGCCGGGATGGTCAAACTGCGGCCCTCCAGCTGTTGCAAAACTACAACTCCAAGCATGCAAAGACTGCTTACAGCTATCAGCCTACAGCAGGGCATGGTGGGAGTTGTAGTTTTAGAACAGCTGGAGAGCCGCAGTTTGCCCATCACTGGCCTAGAGCTATCAGGGCATGCTGGGAGTTGTAGTTTTGCAACAGCTGGGGGGCCACGAGTTTGGCCCCTTTCACACGGGCAAGTTTTCCACGCGGGTGCAATGCGTGATGTGAACGCATTGCACCCGCACTGAATCCTGACCCATTCATTTCAATGGGTCTCTGTACATGAGCGTTTTTTTTTTTCACGCATTACTTGCGCGTTGCGTGAAAATCGCAGCATGTTCTATATTCTGCGTTTTTCACGCATTCCTGGCCCCATAGAAGTGAATGGGGCTGCGTGAAGAACGCATTGCATCCACAAGCAAGTGCGGGTGCGTTGCGTTTTTCACTGATGGTTGCTAAGAGATGTTGTTTGTAAACCTTCAGTTTTTTATCACATGCGTGAAAAACGCATCAAAACGCATTGCACCTGCGCGGAAAAAACTGAACGCAATCGCAGGCAAAACTGAATGGCTTTGCCTGTGAAATCGCACAGTTTTCACTGAACGCATCCGCAACTAATCCGGACACGCTCGTGTGAAAGAGGCCTTTGATATCCCTGCTTGAGAGGCTGTATATGATTTCAACGGGGAGAGAGGAGAAAGTGACTGCCGGACACCATTAGTGACGGCTTATCTCTGGGAGAACAAAAGGATCAGGGGTTGAAATTCAACATTTCCGATCCTTCTCCGGACCTGGTGGGGAGTGTCAGAAGCTCCGCACCCAAGATTGTCAGCCGGGCCGACATTGGGGTTACCACTAATTGCCAGGCCACACCTGGACCTGCCCTTTGAAACATAGCTGCCGTCTTGGTGAAGCCTGGTAATTAGCGGTAACCATGGGGTGGTACCTGCAACTCCAGCAAATACAGAGTGGTAGTGCAGGCACTAAAGGGGTCCTCTCACTTCAGCAACCAATCACAGCGCAGCTTTCATTTTTTAAAAGCATTATAAGAAATTAAAGCTTTGCTGTGATTGGCTGCTATAGGCAACAAAGACTGCTTTTCCTTTAGTCAGTTTCATCAACCTGCCTCTGTTCTCTTCAACAAACTTTATTTATATACTGATGAACAACCCACTTAAATGGTAGTCTGACATCAGTAAGTGGCATTTATCATGTAGAGAAAGTGAATACAAGGCACTTACTAATGTATTCTGATACTCCATATTGCCTCCTGTGCTGGCTTCATTCATTTTTCCTTCACATTATACACGGCTTGTTTCCAGGGGTTACTTCGACTGGTTCAGCAGAGATACGGGGTGGCCGGCACAAGAGCTGCTGCGCATGCGTGCCTATGTGCGCTTTCACAGTCCCAGGTAGTAGAGAAGCCTGTGCCTTTTCATATAGTGTGCAAGCGCGGCCACTGCTGCTGGATTGCAGGGTGGTTGTAACCCCTGGAGACGAGCCGTGTATAATGTGATGGAAAAAGGAATCCAGCCAGCAGAGGTGGCAATATGGAGAATCACAATACATTAGGAAGTGTCTTGTAGTCACTTTCCCTACATGATAAATGCCATTTGCTGAAGTGAGAGGACCCCTTTAATATAACCGTTTGAGCAAGAAATATGTTGGTCTAAGGGTACTTTCACACTAGCGTTTTTCTTTTCCGGCATTGAGTTCCGTCCTCGGGGCTCAATACCGGAAAAGAACTGATCGGTTATATCCCAATGCATTCTGAATGGAGAGAAATCCGTTCAGGATGCATCAGGATGTCTTCAGTTCAGTCACTAAACAGCGTTTTGGACTGAGATAATACCGCAGCATGCTACGGTATTATTTCTGTCCAAAATGCCGGATCAGATGCCGGATCCGGCATGCGCAGACCTTTAAAACTGTAAAAAAAAATTCAAGACGGATCCGTCTATCTGCATGGCAAGCGGAGAGACGGATCCGTTCTTGCAATGCATTTGTGCATGCATTGAATACAAATGTATTCAGTTTACTTCCAGATCGACGGAACTGCTTGTCGGATCACTCTGCCGCAAGTGTGCAAGTACCCTAAGGCAGGAGACGTCAGGCCCTTTGTAATCTGTCAGCGAAGGGCAGGAAGCAGTCGAGAGCGCAGTCTTTGGGTCATGGTCAGTATATCTGTATTTTGTCTGACAGGACTGATAACAGAGCTTTCTGGAAATGGTCTCGCAGTGACTGAAGACTCAAAGGCTGGGATCCAAGTTGATCCAGCACAGGTTTAAAGGGGCTCTCCGGGCTTTTAATATTGATGACCTCTCCTCAGGATAGATCATCAATATCAGATCGGCGGGGGTCCGACACCCGGCAACCCCGCCGATCACCTGTATGAGGAGACGGCGCGCGCAGTGTGCCAGTGCCGTCTCCCGTCTCTTCCTGTTCACCGCTGCTGTCTATGGCAAAGCAGCAGCGAGCAGGAAGAGAAACAGCACATGCGCACTGCGCGCACCCTCTCTTCGTACAGCTGATTGGACCCTCGCCGATCCTAAGGATAGGTCATCAATATTAAAATCCTGAAGAACCCCTTTAAAGCCCTGCATCATGCGTCATACTCAGCTGAGGGGCCTGCAACCTGAAAAGGCAGTGAAATATCGCCACCAAAAATCCACATGGCGCAAGGGGTGGCCCACTTGGGATATTGACGCCATATTGTTAGGATATGCTATCAATGTCAAATAGGTGCCGATCCCACGTCGGGGACCCATTCATATCTCCAGAGCAGGAACTACGAGGTGAACAGAGAGCAGGCGCGCATGTGCGTTGCGCTCTCCATTCACCGCTATGGGAGTTCCGGATATAGCCAAGTGCGCTCGCTCTGCTATATTCAGTGAATGCAGAGAAAAAACTAAAATGTAAATTTTAGAAAGATTTAGCACTTTATGAATGCAATAAAAATAAACTCAAATTTTCTTACCTGCACATAGTCCACACTATCTCCAAGAGCCCGGAACGCAGTGTACATGACTTCTCGCTTTCCGCCCCATTTCTGCATGATACAGGCGTACGGGAACTTCTGCACCAGCTCCTGCACTCCCCGCTCGCCCTCCTGCCCGCCTTCTTGCGGATCATGGTAATTGTTGTCCCAGACATAGCAGCAAGTGCCCTCTGATCCCATCACCTCTCGAAAAATGTCCATCATGTACCTATCATCCTCTGAATTCCCGTCAATCACCATGACGATTCGGAGGTGCGGGTAGGAGATCCGTCGTGCCGACTGCAGACATTTCCTCAGGTACTCTGGGTCTTCTTGGTAGGCCGCAATGCACAGGGCCACCGTGGAGGATCCCGGAAGAACCTTGCCGCCTTTCCGCATTTGTTTGTGCTCCAGATAAGCGAAAAGGCTCTGAGTGAGGAGGTGTAGCGCCAAGATAGCTCCATACAGCCCGAAGGACAGGTGATGGCGGTCAGTGTGAATGAACTGGTAACCGGTCACATATGCCGCAAGTATGCCCCCCAGCACCAGCACGGCAAATAGGCTTGTGCCTAGGATTCTCAGGGTCGTCTGCAGCCGTCCAGGCATCTGTGCCACAAAAATAAAGCAGAGTCAGGGATGTATCCTATACCAAGTCAACACATGCCACTCCTCCGGTCTTCCTGCAGCGTCTGCCAAAGTGTACCTTTTCATGTGGTAATCGCCTTAATTATATTCATTTTACTTCTGACTGTGCACAGTTCACACACACACTAAAATCCTTCATTTATTGCTTATGGCGCCCCCTATGTCTTAAAGTAGAGCACACGGCTCAGGTAATCATTTTGTATGGAAACTTAAATTCCCTAATGACTGAGCCGCACAGGAAAATTGCTGCCGCCATGTAACCTAACATTAGCAGTCAGGCAGAGACCTGTCCTCCCGCAGCCATGCCTCTAATCATGGGTGATTATCAGGCGATTTAGGTCAAATTAACTTTAGAAACGTCCGTTTACAGAAGACACCAATTGCTATCTCACTAGACCAAGTCAAAACTAAATCACAAGTAGAACTACAAGGTCAAGCATTATCCATCGACCTCTGGCCATCACTGGCTGCCTATAGGTAGATATGTAAGGAGCTGACTGCATACTCAATAGTATATCGAAAGCCCCGCCATAACGAAGGGAGCCAGATCTCTATGGCGAGAATTTATTAAAGGGGTATTCCTGTGGATAGGGGATACCTAAATGACAGGTGAGGGCCGACCGCTGAGAATCGGGGTGTGTCCCCTCACCCCGCCTTGATGGAGCAGCAGGCAAAGCATGCACCCTGCCAGTCCATTCATTCTCTATGACGGGGATCAGCAACCTTCGGCACCCCAGGTGTGCTGAAGCTACGACTCCCATCCAGTTTTTTGGCTAGGAAGAGGCTGCAGCACCTCTTCAAACAGCTGATCGACAGGGGTACCAAGAGTCAGACCCCCAGCAATCAGATACTGATGTCCTAAGGATAAGGGTTAATTTACACGTCCGTACAATAATCCGTTCCGCAATTCTGCAGAACGGGTGCGGACCCATTCATTCTCAATGGGGATGGAAAGGATCCGGACAGCATACATTGTCCGCATTTCCGGTCCGCGGCTCCCGAAAAAAATAGAACATCTATTGTGGACAAGAATAGGCATTTCTATAGGGGTGCTGCCCGGTGTATTGCGGATCCGCAATACACTACGGACGTGTGAATGGTCCCTAAGGCCTTAATATTAAAGGGCTTATCCAGGAAATGATAATGATGACCTATTCACAGGATAGGCCATCAATCTCACACTGGCGGGAGTCCGAGTCCCGATCAGCTGTTTCAGGATGCCACCGCACTCATCTCAGCTCTGGTGAGCGCCGCCGACTCCTAGCAGCTCACCAAGCACAGCATTCACCTCATTCACCCTAAGCCATGCGACCGATGTACGTGATGTCACCTGTCCTTGTAGGACGCCACGGCACTCACGGACCTCTTCTAACAGCTCCTGGGAGTCGGACCCCTGCCGATCTGATATTGATGACTTATCCTAAGGATTGGTCGTCAATATTTCCAGGATAACCCTTTAAACTCCAGGAAAACCCTCCTAACCTGCATCGAATGTTGGCCCTAAAATGGACATGTTTTAAAGGGGCGCATACAGCAGCAGTTCCCTAACGTCTGATTGTCTTGTGTGGTCGGACTGTTTGCAGTGCTCATCATAGTTATCTGTGGGGGACTTTTCCTGCCGTACACCTCTGATGAATACCATTATATAGGCAGACAGGGGCATATGTCACCCCCCACGTTATCATGAGAAATGTAGACTGCGCAGAATATCCGTTTTTTTTTTCTGAATGCCTCTGTTTTATTTCTACTGCACTATACTGTTGTACCGTTTAGCCTCTGTTTGGTGAATAGAGGCCTATGGACACGTTTGTCGTGTGCGCCCGAAGCCTCCCTGGGGCGTACTGCAAAACGCAATGTGACAGCCGCCTTACTTTGGCTCTGTTTTGTCCTTTAGGAGTCTTGAAGTCAGATCTGAAGCCACTTCTGAGGAGGTCATACGTATCGGGGTCATTAAGCAGTCAGATCCCTTCCCAGTAATGGAAGAAAGAAAAAGAGTCTTGTGGAATAGTCTGATAGTCTTACTAATTACCGGGCCTTAAGGAGGTAATGAAGAAGAGGAGGAAATGAAAAGGCTACCTGTAAGGGAACGTCCTAAGGAACAAAGAGACTTCAAAAGCCTGGTATGACGGGGAGGGGGGCACGGAGGGATCCTAATGACAGGTTATATTTGAGGGAGTCTCCAGCTTGTCTTTAAATTGGACTTCTAAAGTGAGGATCAGGAGCTGCAAAGCCTAAAATTCGTGGTGACCTTTGTGTGATCTGTCAGGGTGCAACAAACAGGGACACGGTCACCCCTATATTCCAGAAATAGAGAGGCGCTATTTAAAGGGCTGCTCCAGAACTGTATCAATAACGTTTATTAAAAAAGGCGCTTTTACTATATTTTTATTTACACGTATGCGTTCCTTGTCCATTTGCAGCCACGGTGCCCACAGTTGCCAACAGTCCCAAATTTGCAGGGACTATCCCTAATTTTCAGAGACACGGCAACTTTGGGCCGTCCCGGGACCACATGGACTTATGTAAGCCAAGTCCATAAGTGGGTGGTCCTGGGCAGGTTTGGGGGGCTTAAATATACTGAATTTACCAACTACAATGCTGGTCAGTATGGGTGCCTAACAAAATATTGTTATAATATATATAATATAGAAAACTGTCTGAAATATAAACTTTAAAGGGGTCCTCTCACTTTAGCAATTGACATTAATACCAGGTGATTACTAATGTATTGTGATTCTCCATATTACTTCCTTTGCTGGCTGGATTCATTTTTCCATCACATTATACACGGCTCGTTTCCATGGTTACAGACCTTCCTGCAATCCATCAGTGGTGTTCGTGCTTGCACACTATAGGAAATAGCGTCAGCCTCTTTGGTGGCCGGGACCATGGGAGCGCACATGGGCTGGTGCTTTTTCTTATATTGAGCAAGCACGACCACCACTACTGGACTGAAGGGTGGTCTGTAACCATGGAAACAAGCAGTGTATAATGTGATTGAAAAATGAATCCGGCCAGCAAAGGAAGCAATTTGGACGATCACAATACATTAGTAAGTGCCTTGTATTCACTTCCTCTACATGATAAATGCCACTTACTGATGTCAGACTACCATTTTAAGTGGGTTGTCCATCAGTATATAAATAAAGTTTGTTGAAGAGAACAGAGGCAGGTTGATGAAACTGACTAAAGGAAAAGCAGTCTTTGTTGCCTATAGCAGCCAATCACAGCGAAGCTTTAATTTCTTATAATGCTTTTAAAAAGTGAAAGCTGCGCTGTGATTGGTTGCTATGGGCAACAAAGACAACTTTTCTTTTAGTCAGAGTCAGAAGTGTGTTCAATAAACTTTATATACCGTATTCATGGACAACTTATTTAAAGGGCTGTTTTATCATGATGACAGTGCAGGTGCCATGACCATCACGATGAAATACATAGACAGACCTTCTTTTTCCCTAAAGGTGTTTTCCGAGATATTTTAACCGATAACCCTCTGGATCTGATCAGTGTGGGATCAGGCGGTCCTATCCATGACCCTGCATACAGAGATAGCTGTCAATCAATGATAGGACCGCCTCCTGGACTTCAAAGCCCAAAATGAGCAGGAATATAAATGAATAAAATGCAAGTTATACTGAATCTTCTCCCAGAAAACTATATATCAATCTGCTCAGCTCCTCCTGCTCTATAACACGCTGCCTGTAGCGTACAATGCTTTTTCCTAGTAAAAGGTTCCCTTTAACCAAAGATGCAACTATAGGCAAAAGACACGGCTAGAGGAATGGCAAATATATAATCGGTATAATCAAATCTCTAACATCACCACAAACACTGTGCTGCCTTTGGGTTCGGGTTGAGTAGAACAGACCTCAGAATGGGTTTTCTCCTTGATATGATGTACCCGGAAATGTTACTATGAAGCCCAGATATTTCTACGTCAATGGTAATAATGGACCCTCTACTGACAATCTGTACAACTATACTTACAGTTCCCGATATCAATGTGGGTTCCATTTAAAGTCCCCCTAAAGTCTACCATAAGTAAATGCTGGGACCTACAGTTCTATAACAGCCGGGTTTTAGGTTATATCGGAGGCATATAGGGGATTTGATACCAGAAACTAGTATGCATAGTGGGGGAGGGGGCAATGGGCATTGCTTCTCTACAAGGACATGGGGCAAGGGATTTTCTACGCATACACTGTAGCTGCACGGTCCCAGCCCAGTCCTTAGTGGCTGCTGTCCAGTGCACAATGCAGAACAGCAGGGAACACTGCAAGGTCTACGTCTGTGAATGGATCCAGACGGGCAGCTACGGTAGATCCCATGTGCATGCAGCAGGGAGCCCATTCATAATACTGTAGCTCACCTTGTATCTGTCCCTATGTGGATTATTCCTTACTTGCAGGGTCTTCTTTCTCCCAAGAGAAGACAATAAGTCTGTGAGGGTGTTCTATGGCTTTCTTCTTCATGCATCCTGGATCTCCTCTCCTATCACTAGTGGACCTTCATGCATTCATGTCACCTCTGCCCTACTGCAGCTCCAGCAGTCTCTCAGCACTTCATACACTGCAGCGCTCTTCTCCTAGGATTCTACTCAATTCTTTGCATTTCCTCCCCTGCACTCACTGCAATCTGTGTGGTACACTCAGCCCCATATACTGCACTCTTCTATCCTCCTCTGCACTCACCTCTCCTGTGCTTTTTCTTCCCCCTTCCTTCCATCAGCAGGTTGCTTTAACCTCCAGCCTCCCACTCCCACTTCCAGCCCACCACCTACAGAACAGTCAGAGACCTCCCTTACATCCCACCCCCCCCCCTTGCATCTTATCTTTTTGTAACTCACCCCACCTTATGATCAGGCACCTCCTTTTCTCAGCCCATGTGCTCGGCTGGTTGTAGGAGCTGCTGTGGTAGAAGTGACAGTGCACACCTCTTCTCCATGTGATGCCTCTGGTCTATGAGCTGTAGTCCTGTGCACACCTCTTCTCCATGTGATGCCTCTGGTCTAGGGGCTGTAGTCCTGTGCACACCTCTTCTCCATGTGATGCATCTGGTCTAGGGGCTGTAGTCCTGTGCACACCTCTTCTCCATGTGATGCCTCTGGTCTAGGGGCTGTAGTCCTGTGCACACCTCTTCTCCATGTGATGCATCTGGTCTAGGGGCTGTAGTCCTGTGCACACCTCTTCTCCATCTGATGCCTCAGGTCTAGGGGCTGTAGTCCTGTGCACACCTCTTCTCCATGTGATGCATCTGGTCTAGGGGCTGTAGTCCTGTGCACACCTCTTCTCTATGTGATGCCTATGGTCTAGGAGCTGTAGTCCTGTGCACACCTCTTCTCCATGTGATGCCCCTGGTCTGGGGGCTGTAGTCCTGTGCACACCTCTTCTCCATGTGATGCCTATGGTCTAGGAGCTGTAGTCCTGTGCACACCTCTTCTCCATGTGATGCCTCTGGTCTAGGGGCTGTAGTCCTGTGCACACCTCTTCTCTATGTGATGCCTCTGGTCTAGGGGCTGTAGTCCTGTGCACACCTCTTCTCCATCTGATGCCTCAGGTCTAGGGGCTGTAGTCCTGTGCACACCTCTTCTCTATGTGATGCCTATGGTCTAGGAGCTGTAGTCCTGTGCACACCTCTTCTCCATGTGATGCCTCTGGTCTAGGGGCTGTAGTCCTGTGCACACCTCTTCTCCATGTGATGCCTCTGGTCTAGGGGCTGTAGTCCTGTGCACACCTCTTCTCTATGTGATGCCTCTGGTCTAGGGGCTGTAGTCCTGTGCACACCTCTTCTCCATGTGATGCCTCTGGTCTAGGGGCTGTAGTCCTGTGCACACCTCTTCTCTATGTGATGCCTCTGGTCTAGGGGCTGTAGTCCTGTGCACACCTCTTCTCCATGTGATGCCTCTGGTCTAGGGGCTGTAGTCCTGTGCACACCTCTTCTCCATGTGATGCCTCTGGTCTAGGAGCTGTAGTCCTGTGCACACCTCTTCTCTATGTGATGCCTCTGGTCTAGGGGCTGTAGTCCTGTGCACACCTCTTCTCCATGTGATGCCTCTGGTCTAGGAGCTGTAGTCCTGTGCACACCTCTTCTCTATGTGATGCCTCTGGTCTAGGAGCTGTAGTCCTGTGCACACCTCTTCTCCATGTGATGCCTCTGGTCTAGGGGCTGTAGTCCTGTGCACACCTCTTCTCCATGTGATGCCTCTGGTCTAGGGGCTGTAGTCCTGTGCACACCTCTTCTCTATGTGATGCCTCTGGTCTAGGGGCTGTAGTCCTGTGCACACCTCTTCTCCATGTGATGCCTCTGGTCTAGGAGCTGTAGTCCTGTGCACACCTCTTCTCTATGTGATGCCTCTGATCTAGGAGCTGTAGTCCTGTGCACACCTCTTCTCTATGTGATGCCTCTGGTCTAGGGGCTGTAGTCCTGTGCACACCTCTTCTCCATGTGATGCCTCTGGTCTAGGGGCTGTAGTCCTGTGCACACCTCTTCTCTATGTGATGCCTCTGGTCTAGGAGCTGTAGTCCTGTGCACACCTCTTCTCCATGTGATGCCTCTGGTCTAGGAGCTGTAGTCCTGTGCACACCTCTTCTCTATGTGATGCCTCTGGTCTAGGGGCTGTAGTCCTTTGCACACCTCTTCTCCATGTGATGCCTCTGGTCTAGGGGCTGTAGTCCTGTGCACACCTCTTCTCCATGTGATGCCTCTGGTCTAGGGGCTGTAGTCCTGTGCATACCTCTTCTCCATGTGATGCCTCTGGTCTAGGAGCTGTAGTCCTGTGCACACCTCTTCTCCATGTGATGCCTCTGGTCTAGGGGCTGTAGTCCTGTGCACACCTCTTCTCCATGTGATGCCTCTGGTCTAGGGGCTGTAGTCCTGTGCACACCTCTTCTACATGTGATGCCTCTTGTCTAGGGGCTGTAGTCCTGTGCACACCTCTTCTCCATGTGATGCCTCTGGTCTAGGGGCTGTAGTCCTGTGCACACCTCTTCTCCATGTGATGCCTCTGGTCTAGGGGCTGTAGTCCTGTGCACACCTCTTTTCTATGTGATGCCTCTGGTCTAGGGGCTGTAGTCCTGTGCACACCTCTTCTCCATGTAATGCCTCTGGTCTAGGAGCTGTAGTCCTGTGCACACCTCTTCTCTATGTGATGCCTCTGGTCTAGGGGCTGTAGTCCTGTGCACACCTCTTCTCCATGTGATGCCTCTGGTCTAGGGGCTGTAGTCCTGTGCACACCTCTTCTCTATGTGATGCCTCTGGTCTAGGAGCTGTAGTCCTGTGCACACCTCTTCTCTATGTAATACCTCTGGTCTAGGAGCTGTAGTCCTGTGCACACCTCTTCTCCATGTGATGCCTCTGGTCTAGGAGCTGTAGTCCTGTGCACACCTCTTCTCCATGTGATGCCTCTGGTTTAGGAGCTGTAGTCCTGTGCACACCTCTTCTCCATGTGATGCCTCTGGTCTAGGAGCTGTAGTCCTGTACACACCTCTTCTCCATGTGATGCCTCTGGTTTAGGAGCTGTAGTCCTGTACACACCTCTTCTCCATGTGATGCTTCTGGTCTAGGGGCTGTAGTCCTGTGCACACCTCTTCTCCATGTGATGCCTCTGGTTTAGGAGCTGTAGTCCTGTGCACACCTCTTCTCCATGTGATGCCTCTGGTCTAGGAGCTGTAGTCCTGTACACACCTCTTCTCCATGTGATGCCTCTGGTTTAGGAGCTGTAGTCCTGTACACACCTCTTCTCCATGTGATGCTTCTGGTCTAGGGGCTGTAGTCCTGTGCACACCTCTTCTCCATGTGATGCCTCTGGTCTAGGAGCTAAAGTCCTCCGCACACCTCTTCTCCATGTGATGCCTCTGGTCTAGGGGCTGAAGTCCTGTGCACACCTCTTCTCTATGTGATGCCTCTGGTCTAGGGGCTGAAGTCCTGTGCACACCTCTTCTCCATGTGATGCCTCTGGTCTAGGGGCTGTAGTCCTGTGCACACCTCTTCTCCATGTGATGCCTCTGGTCTAGGGGCTGTAGTCCTGTGCACACCTCTTCTCCATGTGATGCCTCTGGTCTAGGGGCTGTAGTCCTGTGCACACCTCTTCTCTATGTGATGCCTCTGGTCTAGGAGCTGTAGTCCTGTGCACACCTCTTCTCTATGTGATGCCTCTGGTCTAGGGGCTGAAGTCCTGTGCACACCTCTTCTCCATGTGATGCCTCTGGTCTAGGGGCTGTAGTCCTGTGCACACCTCTTCTCCATGTGATGCCTCTGGTCTAGGGGCTGTAGTCCTGTGCACACCTCTTCTCTATGTGATGCCTCTGGTCTAGGGGCTGAAGTTCTGTGCACACCTCTTCTCCATGTGATGCCTCTGGTCTACGGGCTGTAGTCCTGTGCACACCTCTTCTCCATGTGATGCCTCTGGTCTAGGAGCTGAAGTCCTCCGCACACCTCTTCTCCATGTGATGCCTCTGGTCTAGGGGCTGTAGTCCTGTGCACACCTCTTCTCCATGTGATGCCTCTGGTCTAGGGGCTGTAGTCCTGTGCACACCTCTTCTCCATGTGATGCCTCTGGTCTAGGGGCTGTAGTCCTGTGCACACCTCTTCTCCATGTGATGCCTCTGGTCTAGGGGCTGTAGTCCTGTGCACACCTCTTCTCCATGTGATGCCTCTGGTCTAGGGGCTGTAGTCCTGTGCACACCTCTTCTCCATGTGATGCCTCTGGTCTAGGGGCTGTAGTCCTGTGCACACCTCTTCTCTATGTGATGCCTCTGGTCTAGGGGCTGAAGTCCTGTGCACACCTCTTCTCCATGTGATGCCTCTGGTCTAGGGGCTGTAGTCCTGTGCACACCTCTTGTCCTCTTCTGTGCGTCTTTGCCTGAAGGATTGAAGCCAGCGGTCAGAGCTCAGTGTATGTGTATCTGCAGGCACTTCCCTCTTGCTGAAGATCATTACATTCTATGGACAGATTTATTAGGCATGTAAAATGTTAAATTTAGAGCAGGGGGTTATGGGCAGCTGTCAATGGAGGGACTTTGACAACAGGCGTTTCTATTATTGCAGACAAGGTCAGGGAGAATTTAGGATATTTTGGGTTGTTACAGGGTATTTTAAAGTCTGTTTTAGGGGAGGGTTCCGTACATATGTGTATCCTCAGAGCAGCCTGTATAGACATGGGCACTTTATCAAATGCAGCTAAATTTTTAAGATTACCCTGTAAAGTTTAGTTGGACATATATCCCAAAAGTGAATAGCCCTCTGTCTGTCTCCAGGAAATTCACTTTTACACTGGACACAATGTATTATATAAATAGCTGAGCTGAATGCAATTATACAGTTCACTTTTATTGTATATGCAAATGAGCAGTTAGGTGCACTCAGGGTGGGCCCAAGCTACTCTGTGCACCCTTGCTCCTCCGCCAGCCCCTCCCTCTCCTTCTTGACGTGGCCAGGCAAGATGATTATGCAATAATCTGGGCTTGTCAGTCAAAAGGAAGGGAGGGGGGGCTTGTGGAGGAGCAAGGGTGCACAGAGTGGCTTAGGCCTGCCCTTAGTGCACTTAACTGTTCATTTGCATATGGATTAAAAGTCCTTTATTCACATTACATGAAATTTGCATATATTAAAACTTCATTTTTCTCAACAATGCAGGCACATGTGAACATGGGACCAACACAGATGCCTTCAGCTGCCGAGCGCACATGGAACAGGTCAGCCGGTGTCAGATGCCCTTTAAAGGTGTTGTCTTACCTGGAACATCGGTGGCATATTGTTAGGATCAGACAGTGGGGGGACCCGCACCTATCTCTAGAACGGAGTTCAGGAGGCTGCACTGCGCATGCAAGGCCGCCCTCCATTTAATTCTATGGGACCTTCAAAAATAGCCAAGCGGCGTGCTCAGCTACTGTCATGGGTGCACCTAGCCTTTCTGCTGCCTGAGGCGAAAACTAAAACGGCCCCCCCCCCCGCCCAATGCCAATTTCCTAACCTAACCCCTTTGTCACAATGAAAGCGCTCATTGCCCCTGCCCCCCCCCCCCCCCTGCTCCTACCTGGTGCCTCACCTGGCCTCATTGGTGGTGCACCCCTGGCTACTGCTGGAAGTCACACTGAAATGAATGGAGAACACATTGTGCATGTGCAGCCACCGCTCCATTCACTTCTCTACGGAACTGCCAGAAATAGACGGACCAGCTCTCCCATAGAAATGAATGGAGGGCGGCCGCGCACGCTTTTTATCTGTACAATGAGAGGAACATTATGGACTCGTAGACCTTTCAATTTAAGACTTGGATGTAATAGTTGTGTGCATGAGGCTTGATACTATGGCCCAAGTTGGGAGATGTCCGGTTGGCCTACAAATTTTTTTTTATTATCGAGCAACAGCACACAACTTCACACGGGAGGGCTGTAAAGGATGCTACGTGACACAGTGCGATATGTATGCATATGACCTTACGTCGGGTGTCCTGTGACCCCAGAGCTCGGGGGGGGGCCACATTAGCACACCATCATCTTCGACAGCCCCTGTGATACTTGTCGGTGCTCTTTGAGCTAGGACATTTTACGATGTCACAAAAAGTTCAGGATAGGGTGTTACTGGTGCCCCATGGTGAGCACTTTGCTGGACTGGATTAATACTGGTTTCAGTCAACAAACCCCCATGGTTGTCATGTTTATAAAGAAGCCATGGTGTACCAAACCAAAACTTAGAGTGAGGTTCACCTTTCATCCGTGGCCCATTGCCTTCTTCACTTTCACCATCTGCAACGCTTACTGTGAAATGGACCCTCCTTAGCTGGTGGACGCCATTGCAGCTGCTATGCCCATACGGGGGCTACCGAGGAATAAACCCCAGGTCAGGGAAGACACCAACAAGCCACTTGGATATAGGACTAAGAGCTCATGCACACAAACGTATTCTCTTTCAGTGTCCGTTCCGTTTTTTTCTGAGAACCGTATGTAGAACCATTCATTTGAACGGGTCCGCAAAAAATCGGAAGTTACTCCATGTGCATTCCGTTTCTGTATGTCCGTTCTGCAAAAAAATAGAACATGTCCTGTTATTGTCTGCATTCGGAATGCACACGGACGCCATCTCTATCTTTTGCAGACTGCAAAATACATAAGGTCATGTGCAGCGAACTGAACCTATTTCCCAAGACAAGGAAAACCTGGCTATGGCTCCGTCTATGCCAGTTACCCTGGTGGTCACACCCAGGATGATCCGTCAGGAAATGATTTGGGATTTTCCATGTTCCATTGATTCTGCTGTAAAATTACCGGATCATGTAACTATTTAGACAGAAAGTTGAGTCCGATTCTTCCTCTTCAGCTTTACTGAGAATTTCCTAGAAATGGATCATTTCCTCAAACCTAAGTACTTGGGATTTAAAAAATTTCTGATCTTCCTTGTGACGGTTTTTTAAATGCACCGCACCCTCCTGTATTCCAGCGCTCTGATATAAGACTGAGGTTAACACCTCTACGCCGGAGGGGACAAATTAACATTTTTATTGATGATCCCCGGTAGTTTAACTCTTCCGGGTACATCGTTGGCTAAGATATGACAGTAATTAGAAATTACATTAGATTGTTAAACACAGAATGAAGTAAAGGGAACACCCAGTTACAAGACCAACAAGGACTGTAGCTAAAACATAAGAAACGGCTCCACTGGGGTCAGGAGCAGATAATGTCCCGTCATGCCTTCGGGCCCCTAAACTTTGGATTCTTAAGCCCTTTCTGGTACTTTAAAGGCATCTGCAGCAGATTTGTATCTATGACACTGGCTGACCTGTTAAGCCTCAGTCACACGTCCGTTCTCAAATCCGTGAGCAGGTGGTCAGTGATGGATCCGTGTTGGGTCCGTCTGTCTGTTTTTTGATGTCCACTGACACTGAACACCTGAAAAATCATTTTAAAAGTATCTCTTCTTGATAATCCGTGAAACATGGATGCAACACGGATGGCGTCCGTGTTTCATCCGTGGTTTTCACTGACCCATAGACTATAATGGGCGTGATGGACAAAATAGAGCATTCATCCATGCTAAAAACACTGACCCACGGACCGTGCTAAAACACTGATGTCTGAATACACACATTAAGGCTACTTGCACACGACCGTGTGTGTTTTGTGGATCTGCAAAACACGGAGGCCGCTCCGTGTGCCTTCCGCAATTTGAGGAACGGAATGGGCGGCTCATTATAGAGATGCCTATTCTTGTCTGCAAAACGGACATGCTCTATTTTTTTGCGGGGCCACGGAACGGAGCAACGGATGCGGACAGCACACGGAGTGCTGTCCGCATCTTTTGCGGCCCCATTGAAGGGAATGGGTCCGCGCCCGAGCCGCAAAACATGCGGCTCGGACGTGGACCAAAATACGGTCGTGTGCATGAGGCCTTAAATGAATAGGGACGTGGGCTGTCCGTGGAGAACACGTACAGCACACGTCCGTGAAACACTGATGTGTGAATGAGGCTTTACATGTGCTCTTGGCAGCTGAAGGCTTCTGTGTTGGTCCTATGTTCATATGTGGCCGCATTGCTGAGAAAAATGATGCTTTTATATATGCAAATGAGCCTCTAGGAGCAACGGGGGCGTTGCCATTACACCGAGAGCCTCTGCTCTCTCTGCAACTGTTGTGCCGGGCAACTGATGGACAGGACCAGGCAGTATAAACATCATTACGCCCGATCCTGTCAATCGACCTGCAGAGGGCTTGGCAAATGCAGAGAAAGCAGAGCCTCTAGGTGTAACGGCAACGCCCCCATTGCTCCTAGAGGCTCATTTGCATATATTAAAACATCACTTTTCTCAGCAATGCGGGCACATTTGAACATGGGACCAACACAGATGGCTTCAGCTGCTGTGCATTTGAAGTAGCCCGGCACGGTCACTCTCCATTATGGTAAATGAGCGATCGATACAAAGCCAAGCGTACACAATGCTTCCTCCCAAAAGGTCCTAATGCACCATAGGTGGACACCAGTCTTGCCAACGGTCTCGAATTTGCCAGGATCACCCCACATTTTGAAAGAAAATTCTGGCAAACTTGGCTTCTCCTGGCCCCGAATTTACCAACATAAACATAGATAGTGCCAGCATGAATTGGCAGGGACAACAGAAGTAGGCAGGACCAGCATTCCCATAGTACAGCACAAAATACCGCCCCCGCAGAACCAAATACCACAGTGAAGCACAAAATACCGCCCCCACAGAACGAAATACCACAGTGCAGCACAAAATACCGCCCCTGCAAAACCAAATACCACAGTGCAACACTAAATACTCTCATCCTAACCACAGTATTTAACTGTATGACTGTCCTGAGGATGGTGATACAGTAGAACTCAGAAGCGCACCCACAGTCATTGGCCAGGTGCATAAGTACCTGATGCTCCTACATTAATTAAAAGGGTTTTCCAAAATTGTAATACTGATGACCAATGTTCAGGATAAGTCATCAATATCTGATCGGTGGTGGTCTGACACTGGGGACCCCCGGCAATCAGCTGGTTGAGAAGGCACCGGCTCTCTTGTGAGGGCCGCTGCCTTGTTTAAGATCACCAAGCACAGTGCCGTACATTGTATAACGACTGTGATTGGTATAGCGCTCAGCCCCATTCACTTTAATGGGGTGAGCTGCTCCTAGGCCACATGATTGATGAACGTGTTGTCACTCGGCCTAGAAGAAGCAGCAAGAAGGCAGCGGCGCTACTGCATGCAACTCTGCCTTCTCGAACAGCTATTCGGCAGCCATTCCGGGTGTCGGACCCCCGCTGATCAGATACTGAGGATAGGTCATCAGTATTCTCGGAAAACCCCTTTAATGCTAAGAGAATGCGGCCATTTTGTATCCAGCCGGTGGCCATGAGGAGGACTCAGACAGTCCTCTTGGCATCAGACCTCTGGGAAATTTCCCTGGAGGGTCTATTGCCGGCCTACCCATATGCAGCCACTATGACACCAATATGGTAATTGCCTTTTAGGTACATGGCGGTACACATCACACATGTACAACTTCTGCATATAAAACTTACATTTTCTTATTTTTTATATACCAAGAGGGCGGCCATTATGGAGACGCAGAAGTAATGATAGAAACACGTTTGGACTAAGCGCCTCTATACAGCCGAAATTTTTTGGTGTGGGTCACCATGTAGATTTATATTCCAAGACTTGGGATAGTAAAAAAGTCAACATCTCTGCTGAGCGGGTGTTTTTGAGGGGCTTTTAATGAAAAGTGAAAAAAAATGACTTTGTATTTCTCTGCAGTAAAGTCTTGACCTGTGGTTCTACATACCAGAATTATAATACTAACACTACCGGTTCAAGCAAAACATCTACTCAGACAGCCGGGCGGCCATATTGGGAGTTTCAAGAGATAAGCAGAAATCTTTGAGGCTGTGGAGGTGGCCATTTTGTAAGTTTCAGAGATAAGCGGAAGTCTAAGAGGTTGTGGAGGTGGCCATTTTGTAAGTTTCAGAGATAAGCGGAAGTCTATGAGGCTGTGGAGGTGGCCATTTTGTAATTTTAGGAGATAAGCAGAAGTCTATGAGGCTGTGGAGGTGGCCATTTTGTAAGTTTGGGAGATAAGCGGAAGTCTATGAGGCTGTGGAGGTTGCCATTTTGTAATTTTAAGAGATAAGCAGAAGTCTATGAGGCTGTGGAGGTGGCCATTTTTTTAATTTTAGGAGATAAGCAGAAGTCTATGAGGCTGTGGAGGTGGCCATTTTGTAAGTTTGGGAGATAAGTGGAAGTCTATAAGGCTGTGGAGGTTGCCATTTTGTAAATTTAAGAGATAAGCAGAAGTCTATGAGGCTGTGGAGGTTGCCATTTTGTAATTTTAAGAGATAAGCAGAAGTCTATGAGGCTGTGGAGGTTGCCATTTTGTAAGCTTAGGAGATAAGAAGAAGTCTATGAGGCTGTGGAGGTGGCCATTTTGTAAGTTTGGGAGATAAGTGGAAGTCTATGAGGCTGTGGCGGTTGCCATTTTGTAATTTTAAGAGATAAGCAGAAGTCTATGAGGCTGTGGAGGTGGCCATTTTGTAAGTTTAGGAGATAAGCAGAAGTCTATGAGGTTGTGGAGGTGGCCATTTTGTAAGCTTAGGAGATAAGAAGAAATCTATGAGGTTGTGGAGGTGGCCATTTTGTAATTTTAGGAGATAAGCAGAAGTCTATGAGGCTGTGGAGGTGGCCATTTTGTAAGCTTAGGAGATAAGCAGAAATCTATGAGGCTGTGGAGGGGGCCATTTTATGAGTTTATCTTTTTAATTTCAAAAAGTCCTGATGGATTGCTCAGTAAATATGGTCTGCACTTGGACAAGAGACCCTGCGTGGTCACCCACTGACTGACTTCTGATGCTAGGCAACAACTCAACTATATTCACTATACTCAGCCCATGCTGTATTCTGCTTTCACCTTCGATCGTTATATAACTCTTCCACAGGAGCACGTGGTTTTAACCATTATTAATGTCCTATTCGTGACGGCCATTGCCCTGTGTCATGTCACTTTAAAGACAATTTATGGAAGTGGTAGCTTTTGACATCTACTTGGGACAGCCATATGTTACCTCTGCAGGCGGTATCATGTGTAGGGTGGGGGCAGTAGGTTTTCCAGAGGTCATGTGAAATATCAAATGCACTGAAAGCAATAATTATGATAATAGCAGCTTTACAGGTCGGGGCTATTACAGCCATCAATAATATAAAATTCAGTCATTGTCAGTTCTGCTTCACTCAAATTTTGTACTAGTAGATCTGAGAAGTTGGGACCAGATGCTTTCAACATGGGACAGTAGGATCATATTAGGCTCAGGTTCACACATACCATTGCACCCAAAATTGTTCCTTTTTTAATTCTTGCCCCACATACATCCTTGAAGTGGACTTCTATTCTGGATATTAACATTGATGGCACTTGGTTATGATATGCCAGCACAAAGCAACATTAGAAGCCAAAGTTGTTGGAATGATGTCTGATTGATGGAAAGCAGACCTCATATAGTACATGACAATACCTTTCTAACAAAGGTGGAACCAGCCCTGTGCCACACATGGATATAGAGTTCTCCTGTCAACACAGTGAGCCCTAACTGAACCCAAACCGCTTTCCCTGCCTACTTGCAGTGCAAGCCTTAAGAAGCAAGACCGCAACTGGTCAACGTTCCCTGTACTGCTAAGTGCCAGACAAACAGATGCAGAGACGCAACCACACAGAGATGAGTTGTAAAGAAAAAGGTCATAACCGGGTGGACAATGTGGTACAAAAATCAGAGGACGGGGAGTAGTTAAAATAGCCAAGCCAAAGTCAGAACCAGATGGGTAACATGTGTAACACCCCGGGTGTTGTTACCACTTCTGCACTCTGCTACTGTCTTTATTGGTCCAACCTGAATGTCATCTTATGTATTTATTCCAGGTCCTCCACAATGTGCATTCCTATTTTGTTATGCAACTGTAATGTTCACATGTAATGTTTCTGGTTTACCAGCCAGTGGCAGGAAACACGGCAGAGCTATACTTAGATAGAATGGAACCTTCCATTCTATTCTAACCCCCCTTCTGGAGAGAGGTGGGCGAGTCCTACGTCCTGCAGGAAGGGAGGGACAGAAGTTTGAGGTAGTCTAGCTTACCCCCTGATAGGGGACAGGTGTGCAGGGGCACGTCTCTGCTGGACGTGCCCACGCCAGCCAGAGCACCCTAAGCTCTGCTGGCCATGGAGGCCACAGCTTGAAGCCTCAGGAGCCAGGAGGGAAACTCCCTGGCATAGTTTAGTCAGACTACAGAGCAGCAAGCCTGTCAGTACAGCAGAGTCAGAGAGAAACAGATATAGCAGAGTGGAGTTTGCCTGCCAGTTTCAATGCTAAAGCCTGCTGGAACCAAGACAAAGCTTGAAGACTGTTTCTGATGAACGTTTACTAAAGTAAAGCTGCTGCTCAACTACATACAAGGTCTGGGCTCAATCTTTTTTTCAAATCCCTCAATTCTTCCCTCTATTTATTGCTTCGGAGCCAAAGCCTGGGGTCCAGCCGTGTCCAGGTAGGAGCACCGTGACACACATAGACATTTTAGGCCTCACTATACCACTCGACATTCCTAAACCTGGGACGTTATATAGAGGGCCCTAGGGGTAGGGCGCCTGTTGCACATGGTACAGAATCACTAGACAGAGGTAGGGCATAGGCAAAGATAGCAAAAAATCTAATGCTCACAGACAGCATCGGGGGCACAGCAAGGGAGTAAACCTATAACTGGCAAGGATGTATTGCTAGCAGGGGATTTAAATAGAGCGCTGAGTCCCTGGACCAGATAAGTCCAAGGACTCGGCGCCTATTGGACCAGAACATCAGTATTCTACAGACAGGAAGGCTCAGCTGTCACGCAGCCTGCATCAGAACACTCACTTAACTCTAATAACCAATTAAATCACCCACAGATACTCCTTCAGCATGTGTGTGCAGCGGGGAGGAGGTGAGCGAGCGCTCCAAGACATAGACGCGCTTGCGTCATCAGGGTGGCATGGTCAGACCCTGGAGCCCAGACAGGTAAGTTAGTAACATCTCCCTATTCATTGCTCCAGTTGCTCTGCTAGTTGCTCTGCTAGCCCCATGTCCTTTCTCAGGAGGCGTGTCCTGTCTGCTGTAGCTTTTTCCCTGTAACTGCTACAGCTGCTAACAGAACATATGGCTGGTGACAGTTGAAGATTGAAATTGAGCGTGTGCGACCACTGAAGTTAAGTGGACAAGAAATAAGTAATAGAAGCAACAGCAGGTGGCGCTGCACGGATACATTTCATTGAATAACTCAGTGACTATACTAACTTTTTCATTACATGCAGTTACAAAAGTACTCAGATCCAGATGCTGGTTTAAAAAATGTAGAATAGTATTCGTGGCACGAGGGACCGGAATGCTTCAGATTTCCCGCCGCAGATTTGCATGCATGGTGGATTTGGCTGTAGAAGCATGGCAAAATCTTTAGCTGCAATTCCGCTTCATGTAGCCGTACCCTTACACTTTGACTTACCTAGGAATGGGTGTTCTGGCTATCCCCCACCTACCTCTTTGCTGCAGCTTCGGCCCCTATCAGGCCGCCACTCATAAGTAGAGTTGCCCAAGACTGTATTGTAAATACGCATTGGCAACTCTACAGAATGCAGCTTGGCACTCGTGGCCAGGCACAGGCTTGAGCCATGACCTTGAATGGGATGCCATAGACCATGCTGGAACGTGTAGTTGCGCCACAAATTAAAAACCATGGCACTAAAGAGGAAGGTTCCTAAAAAAGTTTCCAATGGAAAAGGATATCCGTGCTGCCAAAGAAATTGTATCTGTACCTCCACATCGCTTGGATGGGCGCGACCCAGTGGTGTTGCTAGGGTCTATAGAGATATATGACCTACTTCCACCCCCCAAAAAAAAGCAAGATCATGAACACAAATATAATGATACTGAATAAAAACCACTGTACTAAGACCAGAATTACCACCGTACAGTGACCATATAACAGTAGATACCACTACCACAGTACAATTATATCTGTCTCTGATTGGAGGCATTTACGTGCCCATTTCTTCTCCATCCAGCCCAGACCACCTTAAAGACTTCTCCCAGCCACTATGTGTGAAACCCACATCTTTGGCTCATTGCTTTTCAGTACCCTCCCTATCTTGTGCCCACCTATACACAAGTCATCCATAATGCCCCCCCCCCCTCCTGTGTGCCACGCAGTAATAGTGCCTCCTTTGTATTTCCGCACAATAATAGTGCCAGCCCCTTTGTGCCCAGTTTCAATTATAATTTTCCACTTTGTGTACCCCATGTAATAATAATTTAATTGAAATTGTCTGTTTTGATCAACTTTAGACGGATGTGTATGGGCACCTTAAGGGTCCATTCACACGCCCGTTGTTTTTCTATAATCCGAAAATAGGACCTTTTTTTGCAGATCCTATTTTCCAACAATTCTTTCCGTTTGTCATCCGTTTTTTGCGGATCTGCAAAAACCGAATAGAAGAATAAAATTGCATTTCACAACGGACCACAATTTTCGCATTAGAATAGGACATGTTTTATTTTTTTACGGACGCTATGTACTGAGAAAATTATGCGGACAGCACTCTTTGTGCTGTCCGCATATTTTATAGACCTATTGAAAATCAATGGGTCCGAATTCTGTCCGCAACTATTCCGTGACTAGTCCGAAAAATCGGGATCAGATGCGGAACTAAACAACGGACGTGTGAATGGACCCTTAGTCTGTGCATGACCTGCTGCACCCATGGGACCTTGCAATGGGAGGGCAACTCAATTGACTGATAGGGACATTATGGGTGAGAAGTTTGGTGGGAAAGGTGACCGGGAGACCAGACCGCAGATGAACACATATGATATAGAATATACTGTATATAGCATCTAACCGTCCACCGTGTCTTGGCCTCCACTGCTGAAACGTGGCATCTGAACATGCCCGCACCTCCACACATAAAGGTCTTTTGCTCCTGCACAGACTTAATTAAGGGCTCCAACTCAAGAGAACTCCGGCCAAAAGCACCGACAGACATGCAAAAGACAAAAAGGACAACTCTACGAGGAGCTCCGTGGTAACGGCCCAACAATAGTCACAAATCCAGGGTTTCAACGCCGGACCTGCTCTGCATGCAGAATAGGCAGGAGCTCGGCCCAGTAATTGTAGGGTACAGGTGACCGATAAAAGAACCGGGTGACCCCACGTAACCCCAGCGTTTTTTTTCCCTTTGGATATAAATTTAAGGTTATTTTCCCATAGGAGTCCGTTGTGTTCTAGCACGGGGTCTGGTGGAACCAGTGGCATGCTGGTACTAATAGTGCTGCGTGATCTTATTGTGGTGTCATTCAATGTAAATCTTTCAAAAAGTCACTTACCATTTGCAGCACACGGAGGATGCATATATGGATTTTTCCTTCTTTACTTCCGCACCTCACATCCCTCTATACCGCACAGTACTTGCATTAATAGAAAAAAAAAATCAGTAATTTCGGTTGCCTTACCCCCTGGGTGGAGCGGGCAGCGGCCCTACGTTCATGCCCTCCTCCTACTTTCCTACAGGGATATAAATAAAATTCTTTTTTTTTTTTTCTTTTTAACACAAAAATCTCCTTGTTTGGAGTCTGAAACTGGATCCAGGAGAGGAGCGAGGAACAGGCAGCTCATTCTCTCATCCTCCTGAACCTGGAAAAAACCCTTCATCCATCTCATCCATAAACATCTTCAGGACATACACCTCCAGTGTCCGAGGACAGAGTGACAGGGCAGTGTGTCTGGGGACATGTGTCCGGCTCCTCGCTGGAAACTGTCCGACGGATTAGGATGACCTTTTTTATCAGGCAGAATGTAAAATGCAGGAGGACGACTAGTCTCAGTATGTGGGCACTTAATGGTTAGCAAGGTCACCTTATGGTACTGGATTTATATTATATACCAGCAGGTCTGTATATACGTAAATGGGGTCATTTATCAAACTGGTGTAAAGGAGAACTGGCTGAGTTGCCCATAGCAACCAATCAGGTTCCACCTTTCATTTTCAAAAAGAGCTGTTCAAAATAAAAGGTGGAATTTGATTGGTTGCTATGGGCAACCAAGCCAGTTCTCCTTTACACCAGTTTGATAATTGACCCCAAAAGTTTCTATATTACGGTATATCAGTGCTCAGGTTTTTTTTTTAAAGCACTGCTCCTACAGTATATTCACTCCACACCCTCTATGAGCATTTAACCACTTATGACTATTACTTAGTCACTGTGTACATTCATCACTTATCCTGCACTGATCCTGACATATATCCTGCATTATACTCCAGAGCTGCGCTCACTATTCTGCTGGTGCAGTCACTGTGTACATACATTACTTATCCTGTACTGATCCTGAGTTACATCCTGTAATATACTCCAGAGCTGCACTCACTATTCTGCTGGTGCAGTCACTGTGTACATACATTACTTATCCTGTACTGATCCTGAGTTACATCCTGCATTATACTCCAGAGCTGCGCTCACTATTCTGCTGGTGCAGTCACTGTGTACATACATTACTTATCCTGTACTGATCCTGAGATATATCCTGTATTATACTCCAGAGCTGCACTCAATATTCTGCTGGTGCAGTCACTGTGTACATTCATCACTTATCCTGTACTGATCCTGAGTTACATCCTGTATTATACTCCAGAGCTGCACTCACTATTCTGCTGGTGGAGTCACTGTGTACATACATTACTTATCCTGTACTGATCCTGGGTTACATCCTGTATTATACTCCAGAGCTGCACTCACTATTCTGCTGGTGCAGTCACTGTGTACATACATTACTTATCCTGTACTGATCCTGAGATATATCCTGTATTATACTCCAGAGCTGCACTCACTATTCTGCTGGTGGAGTCATTGTGTACATACATTACTTATTCTGTACTGATCCTGAGTTACATCCTGTATTATACTCCAGAGCTGCACTCGCTATTCTGCTGGTGCAGTCACTTTGTACATACATCACTTATCCTGTACTGATCCTGAGATATATCCTGTATTATACTCCAGAGCTGCACTCACTATTCTGCTGGTGCAGTCACTTTGTACATACATCACTTATCCTGTACTGATCCTGAGATATATCCTGTATTATACTCCAGAGCTGCACTCAATATTCTGCTGGTGCAGTCACTGTGTACATTCATCACTTATCCTGTACTGATCCTGAGATATATCCTGTATTATACTCCAGAGCTGCACTCAATATTCTGCTGGTGGAGTCACTGTGTACATACATTACTTATCCTGTACTGATTCTGAGTTACATCCTGTATTATACTCCAGAGCTGCACTCACTATTCTGCTGGTGCAGTCACTGTGTACATACATTACTTATCCTGTACTGATCCTGAGTTACATCCTGTATTATACTCCAGAGCTGCACTCACTATTCTGCTGGTGCAGTCACTGTGTACATACATTACTTATCCTGTACTGATCCTGAGTTACATCCTGTATTATACTCCAGAGCTGTACTCACTATTCTGCTGGTGGAGTCACTGTGTACATACATTGCTTATGCTGTACTGATCCTGAGTTACATCCTGTATTATACTCCAGTGCTGCACTCACTATTCTGCTGGTGCAGTCACTGTGTACATACATTACTTATCCTGTACTGATCCTGAGTTACATCCTGTATTATACTCCAGAGCTGCACTCACTATTCTGCTGGTACAGTCACTGTGTACATACCTTACATTACTTATCCTGTACTGATCCTGAGTTACATCCTGTATTATACTCCAGAGCTGCACTCACTATTCTGCTGGTGCAGTCACTGTGTACATAGATCACTTATCCTGTACTGATCCTGAGATATATCCTGCATTATACTCCAGAGCTGCACTCACTATTCTGCTGGTGCAGTCACTGCGTGCATACATTACATTATTTATCTTGCATTGATCCTGAGCTGCAGTCTATATTATACTCCAGAGCAGCACTCACTATTCTGCTGGCTCCAGAATTGAATCTCTAGACCCATTTCAATAGGTGTTACAGTAGGTAAAATGAAATCTCCCATTCAGCGGCTGCTCATGGCTTCTCTTGGTGATATTGATAGCCAATGGGTCCATGTTAGAAAGAGGAGAGTCTATATGGGATTAAACATGGTAGGAAATGTGCAACTTTATTTTGCTGAGATTGCAGATTAACCGGGAATGAGGGAATATACCAAATCTACATGTAGTCATTGTCTGGGTTGCAAAATACTAAAAGAAAATTTTCTCTGTAAATGAGGAAAAAGCTTGCAAAATATGGAAAATAGCGGCTCCTTTCCAGTAATGAGACAACGCTGGCAGAGAAGTCCTCATGGAGGAGAAGGAACATATGCAGTTTGTATACACTATTCACAAAAACGTTAGGATTATTTGATTCGTGGGTAAAATTTCCGGATAAACCTAAAATGCCCTCTAACCTTTGCAGGTGAACTTAATCTGACCTTCTCTAACCTTCTGAATGCACATGTCCAGCTCTTCAATGTTTCAGGACTTTTTGCACAACTTGCTGTTCTCTAACAAGGAGCTTAACGGCAAAACTCAAAACAGGAGTTTGATCCATGAGTCGCCCAATAAATTTCCTGATTCAATTAGAATTGGTATTGAAACAGTCCTCCTCATCATGCTGCTCACATTTGGACATCATGAGACCAAGACGACACCTAACAACTGATCACCAGTACCTCGCCATTGCGAGGCTTCAAGCAGGATGTTCTCAGACGGAAGTGGCCGCTGAGCTTAGAGTGTCACAGAGCGTCATCAGCAGGTTGTATCAGAGAGCCCGGAAGAGTCACAGAAAGTGGCATTTATCATGTAGAGAAAGTTAATACAAGCCACTTACTAATGTATTGGTATTATCCATTTTGCTTCCTTTGCTGACTGGATTCATTTTTCCATCACATTATACACTGCTCTGCAAAAAATACGGATGACGTCCATGTGCATTCCGTAATTTGAAAAACGGAACAGCCAGCCACTAATAGAACAGTGCGATCCTGGTCCGTTATACGAATAATAATAGGACATGTTCTATTTTTTTGCGGAACGGACATGCGGACATATGGAAACGGAATGCACACAGAGTGACTACCATTTTTTTTTAGGACCCATTGAAATGAATGGTTTCGCACACGGTCCACAAAAAAAACCTCAACGGACACGGAAAGAAAATATGTTCGTGTGCATGAGGCCTTATTAGTTCAGATAGATTATGTTTGTCTATAATTGTGACCGAGATAAATCTATGCAGTTCCAAAGGGTTCACTTACTTTTTTTTTTTTTTTTGCAACTCTCTCATGTGATTTATTTTAAGTGGATTTGCGCACCAAGATCCACTTAAAAAAGCGCTGTGTGAACATAATCTTAAAGGGGTTCTACAGTTCTTTTAAACTGATAATCTATCATCTGGATAGATCGTCAGCATCTGATCGGCGAGGGTCCCCAATGCACGGGCAACATCCATGCGGATTCCGCAGACGGATTCAGACCCATTTAACTTGAATGGGTCCATGATCTATCCGCACCCCAAAAAAGTAGTGCATGCAGTAGTGCTTCCGTGGTGTTCCGTGCCTCCGTTCCGCATCGGACCTTCCGGATTGCAGACCCATTCAAGTAAATGGGTCCGCATCCGTGATGTGGTGAAAAAAAGCGTCCGGGGCCTGTATATTGCCAACCCGCTGTTTGCGGGCACGGTCGTGTGCATGAGGCCTAACAGTGGATACAAGTTAGGTCAACTGGACAGGTGCACTCATTGTAGCATCCTTCGTAAAAAACGATTTAAAAAATTGCCTTGTTGCCCATAGCAACCAATAAGAGCTCAGCTTTCATTTCTGAAACGGCTCTGGGAAAATTAAATCTGCGCTGTGATTGGTCGCAACGGACAACAAGGACACTTTTTTGTTTGCTTTTAGTCATCTAACAAAACTTTATATGTCCTGATGTGAAGGAAAAAAAGGTTTATCAAAAAATGTTTAAATGGCCTTGTTGCCCATAGCAACCAATAAGAGTCCGAGTTTCATTTCTTAAATGGCTTTGGAAAAATAAAAGCTGCGCTGTGATTGGTTGCTACCGACAACAAGGACACTTTTTTTGATTGCCTTCAGCCATCTAACAAAACTTTATTCGTCCTGAAGAAAAAAAAAAAAAGTGAGTACATGTGTTTCCCCAGCTGGAACAGATTACATGTGTTGTCATGGGAACAAGCAGAGAGCAGAGGCTTTTGGCCTAGTTGTCACCATAGTCGGCTCTGTTACTGTGGCAACTGATCAGATAGCATGGCTCTAGGAGGATGGCAGGTTCTGTCTGCCTTGAAGGAAATGTGTCCTTGTTGCCCATTACATATTTTGTAGGGCAGGGTAGAAAATATAAGTTTAGCTGTGATCATACCTGCCAAAAATGTTAGGGCCCTGTTCACGCTGTGTATTCCATGGCAGAAACTTCTGTGTGAACCCGCTCACGGTTTAGTCTCATTTAATGGAGCTAAACCACAAACACCCGTCGTGGCTTCCAGAGGAGGGTGTCCGCACATCAAGAATGGACATGTCCTTTCTTGGCCCAGTCTCGGCTTCAAGCCACAACGGCAGCGCAGCCTCCCAAACGTATCAACATTGGAGTTGCATAGCTGCCAACTGTCCCGGATTTGCAGGGACTGTCCGTAATGTTCAGAGACAGTCCTGGCAAAATCAGGAGGGGCTAACGATAACCCCCACCCCCGCATTACGGACAAGGACAGGACTGTTCTATGGGGGCCGGCTGTTCCGTTCCGTAAAATACGGAATGCACACAGACGCTATCTGTATTTTTTGTAGATCCTTTTTGGCGGACCGCAAAATACATAAGGTAGTGTGCATGAGGCCTAAATCGGATTGCTGCCATGTTTCCAATTTATTTTTGGTTTCTCTTCTCAGGGACTGTAGAGAGTAGAAACCTCCTTACAGCCATCTCTCCGGGGGGCCGCTCCTCTCTGGCTGTGCATCTAGTGACCTCTAGAAAAGTCAGGATTTCTGTATTGATCTCGTCCAGTGTCAACACAGAAACTGCAGACAATGGCGAAAAAAGATCATTAAGAGCGGCAACTGTGGGGGGGGGGGGACCCCGGATCGATCTGATAGCGGACAAGTGATAAGACGGTAAGGCGACAAATTATCTGCGGCCAGAAAGAATGCTGAGGCACCAGGTGGTAGTGCGGCTGTCATTCTGGGTAGTGCGGCTGTCATTATGGGTAGTGCGGCTGTCATTATGGGTAGTGCGGCTGTCATTATGGGTAGTGCGGCTGTTATTATGGGTAGTGCGGCTGTCATTATGGGTAGTGCGGCTGTCATTATGGGTAGTGCGGCTGTCATTATGGGGTAGTGCGGCTGTCATTATGGGTAGTGCGGCTGTCATTATGGTAATCGGTGTCATTATGGGGTAGTGCGGCTGTCATTATGGGTAGTGCGGCTGTCATTATGGAGTAGTGCGGCTGTCATTATGGGTAGTGCGGCTGTCATTATGGGTAGTGCGGCTGTCATTATGGGGTAATGCGGCTGTCATTATGGAGTAGTGCGGCTGTCATTATGGGGTAGTGCGGCTGTCATTATGAGGTAGTGCGGCTGTCATTATGGGTATTGCGGCTGTCATTATGAGGTAGTGCGGCTGTCATTATGGGGAAATGCGGCTGTCATTATGAGGTAGTGCGGCTGTCATTATGGGGAAATGCGGCTGTCATTATGGAGTAGTGCGGCTGTCATTATGGGGTAGTGCGGCTGTCATTATGGGGTAATGCGGCTGTTATTATGGGGTAATGCGGCTGTCATTATGGAGTAGTGCGGCTGTCATTTTGGGGAAATGCGGCTGTCATTATGGAGTAGTGCGGCTGTCATTATGGAGTAATGCAGCTATATATGCAACCTTGATGAGAGATCAGGCACACTTAATTTCAACATGCCTCATCCTTGGTTCCCACGGAGGAGATACGCCTCTGTCAGATGTGCATGTCAAAAACACCATAACAAAAAAACTCTAATAAAAACGCTCAGAATTTTCAGAAATCCTGGTGTGTTCCACATGTCATGGGTTCAAGGGGTTGTCCAGTGGGAATACATGAATATATATAGCTCAGGGTGGGTTAAAAAATGCTGTACTCACTGAACCCTGACCCCTTTAATGACATCAGACAGCGCATGAAAAAGCTAGAACCAGCCCAGCACCTCACATGGATCCAGAGATCTCCCCATTCATTGCTCCAATTACTCTGATAGATTCTCTTCATTCTGGGAGCTCAAGGGGTCGTGCCCTTTCTGCAGCAGCTCCAGGGGATATTTGCTTTCCTGCAGGACTGGGAGGAGGGGGTCTATCCTTTCTGCAGCAGCTCAGGGGTGTGTGTGTCCATTCTCGAGGGGGGGTGGGTCTATCCTTTCTGCAGCAGCTCAGGGTGTGTGTCCTCTCTCTCTCTCGGGGGGGGGGGGTCTATCCTTTCTGCAGCAGCTCAGGGTGTGTGTGTCCTTTCTAGGGGGGGTCGGGACTATCCTTTCTGCGGCAGCTCAGGGTGTGTGTCCTTTCTAGGGGGGGGGGGTCGGGATATCCTTTCTGCAGCAGCTCGGGGTGTGTGTGTCCTTTCTCGAGGGGGGGGGGGTGTCTATTCTTTCTGCTGCAGCTCCCTCCTTGTAACTGTCATCGCTTCCAACAGTAGCCATAGCAGCTGAAGGATGGAACTGAGCATGTGCGACCACCTCAGTAAGTGAACGTGCACATTACTACACCGATTAAACACCAGAGGGCGCCATTATCACATATCTCACGAGTGGGGAATTTTTGTAACAGAAAGTAAATGACAAAGTAAAAGCAATAATATAGAGCATATCTGCAACTGCGGACAAGTATAGGCATCTCTATAGAGCTGGTGGCAAGGTGTGTGAATTAGGCCTTAGGCTCTATTTACACGTCCGCAATTCGGTTCCGCATTTCGCCCGGATCCGGAATTGCAGATCCGCACTTCCGTTCCGCAAAAAAATAGAACATGTCCTATTCTTGTCCGCAATTGCGGACAAGAAAAGGCATTTTCTATGAGAGTGCCGGCAAAGTGCGGACCCTTAAGACTGAAGGCGCCCTTTGCATGCATTACCTCCTCCTGGAGACATCTGACCGGCTGTGTTTGATCTTGAGATGACACTTTCATTGTGAGAAGGATTTACTTTTCTCATCTCTATTAATAGAAGCCGGGGAGGTCCTCCTCTGCCCCCACCGTGCTGAAAATGAACGGAGCGGCAGAAATTGGCAATGTCTCACAGTGGGTAATTAAGAAATGGAATTAGCTCAGGAGCTGAACTCGAAATACTGAGCTAGAACAGAATTAACCCTCAGTGCGGACTTTAAGGTCAGGTTCACACATTTTTCTGTTTAATCTCCAAAAGTGTTGTACAAAATGAGGCATATTTTCCATTTACTTGCTGTTAAAACAGAATTCACTTCCATTTACTCCCATAGTATGGCGCCACCTAGTGGTCACGATGTATAGCAATGTGCACATCCTCCTGCTGGTGGACTCACACGCTCAGTCACTCTCCCAGGTTTCACTGAAGGGCACCCATTAGAAATAGCTTTGTCAGTAGCGTGGCAGTAGTGCCGAGGAGACTACTTCTGCAAGGGTAGGAAGGAGGGACTATATTCTTAGCTCCCAGAGGCAGAAGGAGACTGATTCTGGCCAGAACACATTGCTAGGAGTAGCAGAAACAAGTCAGGGAAATGAAAGGACAGGTAGAAAGTTTGTCGTGGGGTTCCATTTTTTGGGAAAGCCTGAGAAACCTGACCTTTTTCACCCATGTGCATAAACGGTGCAGTGTGCCACACACAAAAAAAGTGCACAAGGATGCCGTCTAAAGCAGGCCCGCTCCGTAAGTGAGAGGACTCCCATTGACGAATCCCCATTGACGAATCCCCATCCTTCCAAGACAGAAGGCCCTGCAAGGGTCGGGGACAAGAGGCCGACTGCGGTCTAAACTGAGGCAGGGCCTGTTGTTGCTCCGGCTTCCACGAGAGCCTCAGTTGAGGTCTGCCTCCACCCTGGAAGGGGATGCCAAGGGGTTTGCAGAGGGGTAAGGAACCTAATGGCCACACAACCCGCCCTTAGACCTCAGGGGGTAGCCCCTAAAGGTGCTGTGTCCTGTAAGTCCTTGTGACATACCAGCGTGGGAATGGTGAAAGCGAGCTTCAAGTGACGGCAGTTTTGCATCGTTATGGCGGTATAAATAGGACTTTATATATTCTCGTCCCTCGTTACTATGATTTCTGGGCTTCGTCTTATTAGGACGCATGGAGAGTTGATCCCTTTTGGTTATTGACAGCTAATACCTGCCATGGCAATAACTGCTAGGTATGACACCAACCCTGCTACCCTAGCAGAATGGAAACCTGCACTTTTCTCTGTGTTTTCGTGACACCCAGAAAGTGAAAGTGTCTCCAGCACATCATAGCTTTATAAAACATTAATCTTTATTGTCACATCTTAAAAAGAACTTCTCCTGAAAAACTGTGACTAAAAGACACCGACGCGTTTCAAGCGAACTGTAACTTGTTCCTAGCCGTATCTCGAGTCCTACTGGGGTAAGAATACTTTTACAACCAGACAGCCATCCACAATTGCAGGGGACTTAGGCCTCATGCCCATGACAAATCTCGGATCCGCAAAACACGGATCCCGGCCGCGTGCACGCCACCATAATTTTTCAAACTCCTTTAGAAATGTCCTGTTCTGATCCGCAAAACGTACGAGAATAGGAAATGTTCTGTCTTTTTTTTTTTCGAGCCGCAGGATGGCGTGCTGTCCGCATCTTTTTAAAATGAATGGGTCCGCATCCGAACCACAAAAAATTCGGATCAGATGCAGACCGAACGTATGGTTGTATACATCAGGCCCAACTAGGGCTGCCACCTTTCCCATTAAGTGGGTGTGGCTGTGGGGCATGGCTTAAAACGGGGTGTTAAGTCACTATGTCATAATGTGACTCCCATTACTAATAATGCCCCATTAGCGCCCCCCAGTAATATTATTGCACCAATTAGTGCCCCCCAGAATTAATAAGGCCCTTATTAGCTCCCCCCCCAGAATTAAAAAGGCCCTCATTAGCTCCCCCCAGAACTAATAATGCCTTCATTAGTGCCCCCCAGAACTAATAATGACTTCATTAGTGCCCCCCAGAATTAATAAGGCCTTCATTAGTGCCCCCCAGAATTAATAAGGCCCTCATTAGCTCCCCCCAGAATTAATAAGGCCCTCATTAGCTCCCCCCAGAATTATTAAGGCCCTCATTAGCTCCCCCCATAATTAATAAGGCCCTCATTTGCACCCCCCAGAACTAATAATTTCCTCATTAGTGCCTCCCAGAATTCATAGGGCCTTCATTAGTGCCCCCCAGAACTAATAATGCCCTCATTAGTGCCCCCCAGAACTAATAATGACTTCATTAGTGCCCCCCAGAATTAATAAGGCCCTCATTAGCTCCCCCCAGAATTAATAAGGCCCTCATTAGCTCCCCCCAGAATTAATAAGGCCCTCATTAGATCCACCCACAATTAATAAGGCCTTCATTAGTGCCCCCTAGAACTAATAATGCCCTCACTGGATCTAATGGAGGCTGTTATAGCACCAGAAAGGGTTAATAGGTACGGTTGATCCCAGCATGCATGCTGGGCCCGCACTCCCTGGATTTTATGTGGCTGCCATGGCCCATAACAGGTAGGATTTAGCGTTAGGAATAGTGCCTGCTAGTAACCATCCGGTTCCAGGAGGAGTACACAGTGGGCTCAGCATGCATGTTGGTACCTGCGTCCCTGGATCTAATGGAGGCTGTTATAGCACCAGAAAGGGTTAATAAGTATGGTTGATCCCAGCATGCATGCTGGGCCCGCACTCCCTGGATTTTATGTGGCTGTCATGGCCCATAACAGGTAGGATTTAGCGTTAGGACCACTCACGAGGCGGCCTTGGTGTGGCGAGTGGCTTATTACCTTTTGATCAAAATGTACACTAACTACCTCTTACAGCTTCTGTCATAGAGGCAGGGCAGAGTTCTGGTTGCAGAGTGCTGTTAAAATTTTTTGTTTGTATAATAATGCCCTCATTAGCGCCCCCTAGAACTAATAATGCCCATATTAGCGCCCCCCAGAATTAATAGTGCCTTCGAGTGATCGGTATATCACCATACACTCTCGGGTCCTCATTTATCAAAACTTTCTAATGGAAAACTGTCTTAGTTGGCCAAAAAGTTCTCCTTTTATTTCTTAAAGTCTTCTGAAAAAATGAGAGGTGAGCGTGTATTGGTTTTCCATTAGACAGTTCTGATGAACGAGGCCCTCAATGCGTTAATTACTATTCAAATAGAGAAACATCAAAAGGATCAAAACAAACATAAAAAATATTCATAAAAATACATCAAATCCGACCTCTTATTCCTGCCCCAAGGGAACCTCATATCTCAATTTAAAATCGAAAAGCTTTCTCCGGTACGTAACTTATGTTTCTCTCCGTAGGTGGTTTACTGACGCGATTCACGCCCCCGTGACACCTGTGCTGTCCAGACTCCCCGCATGATATGCAATGAAATGTCTTTTAAATATCTGGATTCGGCCTTATGCACATGACTGTATTCTGCGGCCTGCAATTTGCTGATCTGCAGAATACGGATACAATCTGTATCGCATCTGCCACCATCAGCTGGGGGTACAGACCACAGCTGGATGCGCTGTAATTCATCATTTGCACTTCGCAAAAAAAACCATTCGTAATTCTTCTACGTCTGCCCGATCCTTTGACTGCACCAAACCCCAGGGAACAACAGCCTGAGGGCGTACACAGTGACACGATATCTCATCAGGGCCACTACCACTCCCATCCTCCTCTGGGGCTCGCTGCACATGCCATATATTCAAATGTTTGATATGTAGGGAGTATCATTGGAGAAAGAAAAGGATCCTTGGCATCTAATCAATAAAATCAACCATTCTTTATTTCATATCTTTGTACAGCAGTAAAACGCCAAAAAACGGATTACCGCGAGAGCCATGCGGAAACGCATCAGTGAATATGTTGCACAGGTCACTAATCCAGGCATGCCTGGTGTTCTAACCAAAAACCTTACCTCGTTAAAAAACCTTACCCCCTCGTGACTTCCGGTGACGCGGCTGCACAGGACATGACGTCGAGGAGGGGGTGTGCGCCTCAGCGCAAGCGCACTACCACAGGTGCGGAGGGGGTGTGCACCTCAGCGCACTACCACGGGTGCGTTTAAGGGAAAATTACAGGGAGAATCGTCCACCAACTGCGCATGCGCGGCAAAGTAGGCCAGGACAGCCTGAGTCGCGGACACCACTCATGCGGCCTCGGGGGTAAGGAGATCTGATGCTCTTTTAGGCCTCATGCACACGACCATATGAGTTTTTCGGTCTGCAAATTGCGGATCCGCAAAAAAAACAGATAACGTTCCATATGGCATCCGTTTTTTTTGCGGATCCGTTATTTTTGCGGATCCATTGTAATAATGCCTATCCTTGTCCGCAAACTAGAAAAAATAGGACATGCTCGATTTTTTTGCGGAAACGGAATGCACACGGAGTACCATCCGTTTTTTTTGCGGACCCATTGAAATTAATGGTTCCGCATATGGTCACGGAACGGACACGGAAAAAAAATAAGTTCGTGTGCATGAGGCCTTATCTTGTGAAATCTCCTTACCCTCACACTGCGCACATGCGGACACAGCCAGCGCTTCACTTGTGTCCGCGCGTGTGCAGGTAAGGAGATTTCACAAGCTAAAAGAGCATCAGATCTCCTTACCCCTGAGGGCGCATGCGCGGTGTCCGCGACTCAGGACTCAGGCTGTGCTGGCTTACATTGCTGCGCGTGCTCGCGCGCATGCGCAGTTGGTAGCCGGTTATCCCTGTAATTCTCTCTTAAGCGCACCCGTGGTAGTGCGTTTGCGCTGAGGCGCACACCCCCTCCTTGACGTCATGTCCGGTGCGGCTGCGTCACCGGAAGTCACGAGGGGTAAGGTTTTTTAACGAGGTAAGGTTTTTTTGTTAGAACACCGGCGCTAGCACCCGGCAAGGTCGGGCAGCTGCCGGGGCCCACTGCTTCTGGGGGCCCACTGAGCTGCTATGAGCACTTCCATCAATACAAAAGCATTGCTGTCATTTCACTTAGGCAGTACCCCTTTCTGAAGGGCCCTGCTGGATGTTGTAGTAGACAAGCAGCTTCATGTTATTTGTTTTACTGCTTCATTAAGCAGTTTGCCTCCATGACCCCCCCCCCCCCCCCCGCCATATCCTGTCCTATCTCAGGAGCCCCTGCTGTCTCCTTTCCTCCCTCATGTATCCAGAGCTTCTGTCTCCTATTGCTGCCCTGCACAGACCTCCTGCCACTACTTCTTATATGAATCCCCCTCAGAGCTCCTTCAACCTACTTGCTGTGTTCACCCCTCCTGTCCATCCATGGCCCCGGGCCCCTGTGTCACTCCACTGCCTCTCATTATAGTGGTGTCTAAACTTCATGCACCATAAGGACCTTCTAACGTCACAGGGTCATGTGACTGTGCCCCCCACCCTGTACTGTGCCCCTCATCCCGTACTGTGCCCCCTTATACCCTGCTCCAGCAATGATAGGTATGTGAGGGGGCCACTGGGGGGGGGGTCATTACACTGTGAGGGTCCCTTACACAGTATAATGACCCCCAGTGAATCCATTTAGTATAATGATCCCCATTGACCCTCTATTCAGTATAATGAGCCCCAGAGCCCCCATTCAATATAATGACCCCAATGCCCCCTCCATACAGTATAACCCCCAGTGTGGGGGTGACTGGGGGTCATTATTCTTAATGGGGGGCGACTGGGGGGTCATTATACTGTGTGGGGGGCACTGGGGGTCATTATACTGTGAGGGACCCTTACACAGTATAATGACCCCCAGAGCCCCCATTTAATATAAGTAAATATACCCCAGTGACCACTATACAGTATAATGCCCCCCAATGCCCCCTCCATACAGTATAACCCCCAGTGTGGGGACCACTGGGGGTCATTATTCTGAATGGGGGGGGGGGGCGACTGGGGATTATTCTGAATGGAGGGCCACTGTGGGGTCATTATACTGTGTGTGGGGCCACTGGGGGTCATTCATTATACTGTGTGAAGGGCCAATCGTGGTCATTATACTGTGTGTCGGGCCACAGGGGAACATGTAAATGTAAAAAAAAATGCCTGAAGGGGGCCCACTGGGATTTATGGCGAAAGGGCCCACATGAACCCGGAGCCGGCCCTGGTCCAGGTATATATAATATATCCTTAGCTTCAAGACATTTCATTCCATATCCTGAGTCTGTACCAGGGGTGCACCACCAATGAGGCCGGGTGAGGCGATCGCCTCAGGCGGCACCGGGTAGGGGCAAGAGGGGGCAGCTAAAGGGCCAGGGGCAATGAGCTCTTTCATTGTGGCAAAGCGGCTAGGTTAAGAAATTGGCATGGATGGGGGGATTGCAGTTTCAGTTTTTGCCTCAGGCCGCAGAAAGGATAGGTGCACCCCTGGTGTGTAGCAGTGTGAATGGCCGCTTGCTTGTAAAAGTATTCTTACCACAGTAGGGCGAGAGCCAAACGAAGAACAAGTCATACTTCGTTAGAAATGCGTAGGAGTCTTTTATCCACACAGATTTTCATAAAATGTTTCATAAGAAGATGTGGCAACAAATATCAAAGCAGCCATCTCACTTCAGGAAATGGCCTTTATCATGTAGACATGTTAATACCAGGCACTTACTAATGCATCGCGATTCTCCATGTTGCCTCCTTGGCTGGCTGGATTCAGTTTTCCATCACATTATACACGTTTCGTTTCCAGGGGTTACGACCACCACTGCAGCACAGATACAAGGTGGTCGGGGTGGGAGCTGCTTTACATGCGTGCCTATGTGTCCTCCCACGGTCCCGTCCAACAGAGAGGCCGGCGCGTTTTCCTATTGTGTGCAAGCACGACCACCGCTGATGGATTGCAGGGTGGTCGTAATCCGGGGATATGAGCCATGTGATGGAAAAATTAATCCCGCCATCAAAATACATTATTAAGTGCCTTGTAGCAACTTTCTCTACATGATAAATGTCATATCTGAAGGGAGAGGACCCCTTTAGTGTTTTATGGAGTGCTGGGGCGGCTTCCACTTTCCGGATCTGGACTCTCCTCCCTGCACTCGGAGTCCTGCTCACATGTATTGATCGTCGGGGATGAGCTTTTCTTCAATCTTTGTTTCGATTATGTACAGCACCCCCAATGCCCTTGGTTATATGATGCACTTTTTTGGGTGTACATTAAAAAAGCAGGTAATGTGTTCAAAGAAACAAGCGGTCGGTCACGCCGATCTGCCAAGGACCGCCAGGGAAAGGCACCGCATGGTGGCGGATAGCTGTCCTGGCGATTTGTCTATTTTAATCTGTTTAAGGGTCCATTCACATGTCCGCACTTTTGGTCCAGATCCGTTCATTTTCAATGGGGACGTAAAAGATGCGGACAGCACACAGTGTGCTGTCCGCATCTGCATTTCCGCTCCGCAAAAAAATAGAACATGTCCTATTCTTGTCTGCAGCTGCGGACAAGAACAGGCATTTCTATTGGGGTGCCGGCCCGGTGTTTTGCGGATCCGCAAAACACTGCGGACGTGTGAATGGACCCTAAGACGTCACTGTACTTCTCCCTGTGTCAGACAGGGCACTTTTAATGGGGAATTTACTTTTACATTCTGCATTTCATCTGACAGTTTATTTTCCTTAGTGAATACAGTGGACAAAGAAATATTTAATAGTTTTGCTTTCTCCTCGTCGCTCTCTGCAACGGACCCCCTCATTACTCTGCAAAGGGCCGACACCTTCAGATTTATACTGTTTACCATTTATATAATTGAAGAACATTTTAGGGTTAGTTTTGCTCTCTTTGGCAATCAATCTCTCGGTCTCTAGTTTGGCTGCTTTCATTTGTTTTTTACATATTCTATTTTTTTCAGTGCTTCCTGGCTCCCCTACTGTTTTAGAGATTTAAAGGGTTTCTGTCACTAGAAATCAGCCTCCTAAGCTGTCTGACATAAGCTATGGGCTAATGTCTGACTAACCTAATACTGTAAATGAAATGCCTCTCTGACCTGTAATTACTGTAAAAAACGATCTTATGTGATATGCAAATTAGCCTCTAAGAGCAGGGAGGGCGTTGCCCCTGCTCCTAGAGGTTCCGTGTCCCCACCTGCATCTTCTTCAGAGTGACAGCGCAGCTCTCCTACCCGTGGCCGTGTCTTCATTCCGAAATCCCGCGCCTGCGCCGTCCGCTTCTGTATCTCGGCGCAGGCGCAGTGAGTGAAGATCGCTCGCCTGCTGCCTGCTTCCTCACTGCGCCTGCGCCGAATACGTCGCAATGCTCCCAGGAAAAGAAGAAGACAGCTTAGGAGGCTGATTTCTAGTAAAAGAAACCCTTTAAATGCTTTCTTTACAGTTCTATTTATCCACATTGTTTTTTTTCTTGTTCCTTCACCTTTTATTCCCATAAGGTATTTACCTCTCACAACTAGATTTTAGGATGGTTTTAAAAATATCCCATTTTGTGGCTGTATTTTTATTTTTGAGGACTTTGTCCCAGTTAGTTAGGCCTGTGGCCTCGCTTAGTTGGCTACATTTTGCTTTTTTTGAAGTTTGGTATTTTTGTTCCTCCCTTTAGAAACTCTCGTTTGAATGATAATCGGAAGGTTATTACTTTATGGTCACTATTTCGTAGGTGTCCCCGACCTGCACGTCTACTAAGTCCAGTATGGCCGTCCCTCTAGTCGGGTCCTGAACCAGTTGGGAAAGGTAATTATCTTTGGTTATTGCCAAGAACCTGTTTCCTTTATGGGATGTACAGCTTTCAGTTTCCCGGTCTATATCTGCGGAGTTCCCCCATAATAACGACTTCATTATGATCTGCCGCCTCGTCTGTCTCGTTTAGTAATAGATTTTCTGTGGACTCTGGTATATTAGGTGGTTTATAGTAAACTCCTATTAGTAATTTATTATTGTTTTTGGCTCCATGTATTTCTACCCACAGTGACTCCACATCTTCATGTCCCTCACTTATATCTTCTCGGACTGTGGGCTTTAGATAGGACTTTACATAAAGGAGAACCCCTCCCCCTCTCCGGTTTTGGCGATCCTTTCTAAAGAGACTGTAACCCTGTAGATTAACTGCCCAGTTATAGCTATCATCCAGCCATGTCTCAGTTATTCCCACTGTCATAGCTATCATCCAGCCATGTCTCAGTTATTCCCACTGTCATAGCTATCATCCAGCCATGTCTCAGTTATTCCTACTGTGATAGCTATCATCCAGCCATGTCTCAGTTATTCCCACTGTCATAGCTATCATCCAGCCATGTCTCAGTTATTCCTACTGTGATAGCTATCATCCAGCCGTGTCTCAGTTATTCCCACTGTGATAGCTATCATCCAGCCGTGTCTCAGTTATTCCCACTGTCATAGCTATCATCCAGCCGTGTCTCAGTAATTCCCATTATGTCATAGTTATCATCCAGCCATGCCTCAGTTTTTCCCACTGTTATAGCCATCATCCAGCCATGTCTCAGTTATTCCCACTGTCATAGTTATCATCCAGCCATGCCTCAGTTTTTCCCACTGTTATAGCCATCATCCAGCCATGTCTCAGTTATTCCCACTGTTATAGCCATCATCCAGCCATGTCTCCGTTATTCCCACTATGTCATAGTCCTCCTCCCACATCACTAATTCCAGTTCCCCAGTTTTATTCGTCAGGCTTCTGGCATTAGTATACATACAATTAAGAGGTTTCTGTATATTGTTTACCCGATACCTTTCCTTCTGAACCGTTCTAGTCCCCCCTTCCATTCCTCCCCCAGTCCCACTACCTCGCCCCCGGTCTCTATCTGCACTATCTTCCCCTCCTATAATGTAATTACCTTCCCCATTGAGGTACAGCCCGTCCCTACGATAAAGCCTGTACAGAGACGTCGCCCAGTTCTCCAGGAACCCAAACCGCTCCTTCCTACACCAGTTCTGGAGCCACTTGTTCCCCTCCCTAATCTCCCACTGCCTTTCTTGTGTGGCTCGTGGTACAGGTAGTATAACACCCCGGAGTAGCATTACCACTCCAGCACCCTGCTACTATCTCTAATGGGCTAATATAATGTCATCTTATGTATGTCTTTCCAGATCCTCCACAATGTGCATTCATAATCTTGATATGTAACTGTGTATTACATGTAATGTGCCTGGTTCACCAGCAGGTGGCAGCGTAAATGGCAGAGCTATCCTTAAAGAGAATGGAACTTACCATTCTATTCTCCCCCCTTTGGGCAGAAGTCGTCCGGTCCTGTTTGCTTCCAGAAGGAGGGGGGGGGGGGGGCGCCAGTCCTGTTTTTAGACTCCATGTTGGAGCTGCCAGGATTCTGACCTACTTTTTGGCTGAACATAAGTCTGACTACAAGAGTGAAGTGCAGCATAAAGAGGAAACAAAGACACGTCAGCTCGTCAGTACAGCAGAGTCAGAGAAAGATAGAGCAGAGCTGAGTTTACCTGACAGTTTAATGCTAAAACCTGCTGGAACCAAGACAAAGCCTGAAACTGTTTGGAGAAATGTTGAATCAAGTAAAGCTGCCATTGAACTTCATCTCAAGGTCTGGATTCAAGTTATTTCTTCAAATCCCTCATTTATTCCCCCTATTTATTGCTTTGGAGCCAAAGCCTGGGGTCAGCCGTATCCAAGTAGGAGCACCGTGACACACATAAAGAGACATTTAGGCCGCACTACAGCACTCGGCATTCCTACTAAACCTGGGATGCAATATAAAGGGCCCTGGGGGAGGCGCACGTTGCGGTAGTATTTAAAAAAACACTACCTTAGAGGACCTTGCCCTAAGCTTGTGACCTAAAATCATTTTTAAGGACGGTCCACCTACCTCTAACTTTGTCATTGGTTCCGATATGGACCATGACTGCTGGGTCTTCTCCAGCCCCCCCTGTAATCTGTCAACCCGATCCGCAATGTGTCGAACTCGAGCACCAGGAAGACAACACACCGTTCGACGATCCCGGTCTTTGTGACAGATTGCCCTATCTCTACCCCTAATAATTGATTCTCCCACTACCAGCACCCGTCTGCCCTGATCTCCTGGTTCCCCGCTTACTGGAGCCGACATTCCCCTGACTGGCAGAGGAAGTGTCCGGCTGCAGCAGTGCCGTCCCTAAACTGACATCCCCCTCATCTGCCAACCTTGTGTCAGATCAGGGCTAGCCTTCCTGCACTCTTCCCTCTACCCCGCTTTCTAACTGTTACCCAGCTAGCTACCTCACTTTCCTGAGCCTCCTCGCTACCACCCTCCCCCACATATACCCCATAGAGTGCTTGCTCGGTGAGAATCAAACTCTTTTCCAAATTGTCAACGCTTCTCAGTGTTGAAACTCGCCCTGTTAGATACACGACGTGCGATTCGAAACCGACAATTTGCTCACATTTTGAACAAAGATATGCACCCTCAAACGGCTGTTTCAGGACTGCAGACATTAGACAAGACGTGCACTGGACAGCGCTGTCAGTGTCCGAACACATACTAAATGGGGATTATGCAAGAAAAGAGAAAAAATACAATATAGTGCAGTGATAAGAATCCAATTTACTGTAGTCCCCTCCTAAAGTCCCTGAATCTCAAGTCACGTAATCTAAATTCACACACTTAATACAAACACACACTTGAACTCAAACACGTGAATGCTCACAAACTCGAATTGTTTGTTTCTCTGCTTGTATAAGTGCAGCTCTCAAACTAGACTGCTTTTTTTCCTCTGTGCCGTATCCAATATCTTGATGTCAGGTCCCCTTTACACGCGATGGAGAGAACATTTATTGCTGATACAACCACGTAAAATGGTAACCATAAAAACTACACAGGATAATAAACCGCGCTAGTGATATACCCAGGAATACACGCCTGTATATTGATGGACCTCAGCGTTCCTGCACAGTGATTGTTCCGTTTTTCATCTGGACTCCAGACAGGAAGAATACGGCAACCATAAGGAGAAGGAGAAGATTCTGCGCGGCCGAGCAGTGTTAGCAATTCTAATATGTGCAATGAAACGCGTTGTATTAAGTCATAGGCCGGTGGCGTCCGATCCCATTACTGCAGGACTTAAAGGGCACAGAATACAATCCTATAAAATGCCAATTACATATGGGACAGAAAATGCATCTCATCTTAAAGGAGCACTATCAATGCGTGCGATTGTGTGTGTGTGGGGGGATTGATTATTTATCACCTTCCATCCCGAGTCAGTGTATGATCATGAGAAACGTGCCCCCTCCGCGTCTGCTGTACTTCCAATGATTGATCCTGGCACTTGAAGAGTTACCAGCGGCTGGGACACAGTAGGGAGAATTTACCAAAGCTCTATGCCAGTTTTTGCTTATTTTGTACCTAAATTTTGGACATTTCTCGCTTTTCTGCCACATTCATCACTTTTCTAAAAAGTGGGTGCTGGGCGATCAGTATCTGATCAGAGGGCTGTCCGACACCCGTCACCGATCAGCTGTTTGAAGAGAAACGTGTGTCCGTTTTTATCACCCGTGCTTCATCCGTAATTCACTGACGTTACTCAACTGAAAATTAATTTCCAAAGAATCTCCTATCAGTCTTCAGTGAAAAACGGACGAACCACGGATACCATCCGCGGTGTGTCCGTGATTTTCACGGACCCATAGACTTCTATGGGCATGCTTGGTCCGCATCACGAATCAAAGTAGTGCATGTCTTCATGACTGAAATGTAAACAGACACATTTAAATCAATGGGTACGTGTGCTGTCCGCGGAAAGTGCGGACCACGTATATAACGAGGTTTCTCCTACAGGTAGGTTCCGTGTAATTAAAGGGGTTATCCTGGAAAAGATTATGATGACTTATCCTCTGGATAGGTCATCATTATCACATCAGCGGGGGTCCAAGTCCCGACATCCCCGCCAATCAGCTGATTCAGGGGGCAGCTTTCCAAGGACAGCGCCGTATATTGTATAGTGGCAGTGCTTGGTATTGCAGCTCAGCCCTATTGACTTTGAGCTGCAACTAGCCCATATGGCCGATGTACAGTCTCCTCATACAGTGTCGGACCCCCGCCGATCTGATATTGATCACCTATCCATAGGTCATCAATAGTTCTTTTTTAAATTGAACAGCGCACATCAGTGAAAAACGGAAATGTGGACAAGGCTTTAGGGTGTATTCACACGTGACAGATTTGTTATAGCAAATACTGCGCCTGTCCCGTTAATCTGAATGGATTTTACAGAAAAAACTTGTACTTGCTGCCAAAACCCCACCCGGATGAATGGAGCCGACCTTCAGTCTATCTGCCAAGATTGAATATCCCTCAAAGCTTTGGCATCTAGGGATTCTACGGATATTACATGCAGGCGCTGCTTTCCCCGCCACACACCTGGCGGAGTGACTAAGGATCAGCACGGGATGCAGATGGATCACACCCAGGATATTACTCCTCTTACCATCAAAGCTTCTGCGAGACGTCCTCGGGCTCTTCTGTGTCACCTGCTGCTACTTCACAATGTCCGACGCACAGACATGTAGGTGAGATGAATAAGTCAGAACTGATGATGCAGCAAAAATCTCCGAGGCGGCTTGTCGGCTGAACATTTTGGCCACGATACCAAGACGCTATGTGGTGCCCATATTCAAAAAAGGATCTAGGTCCTCTACGGGTAATTATAGACCAGTTAGGCTTGGAAAGTATAGTTTGTAATTGGATTAAAAACTGGCTGAAGGATCGTGTCCAGAGAGTTGTGGTCAATGATTCCTATTCAGAATGGTCCCGGGTTATAGGTGGTGACCCCAAGGTTCAGTGCTGGGCCCTCTATTATTTAATTTATTTATTAATGATATTGAGGATGGGATTAATAGCACCATTTCTATGTTTGCAGATGACACTAAGCTGTGTAATACTGTACAGTCTATGGAAGGTGTCTATAAACTACAAGCTGACTTGGAGACTCTGATTGAGTGGGCATCAACTTGGCAAATGAGGTTCAATGTGGATAAATGTAAAGTTCTGCATCTTGGTAGTAATAATCTCCATGCTTCATATGTCCTAGGGGATGTAACACTGGGGGAGTCACTTGTAGAGAAGGATTTGGGTGTCATTGTAGATGGTAGATTAAATAACAGCACAATGTCAATCAGCTGCTTCTAAGGCCACCAGGATATTGTCATGCATTAAACGAGGCATGGACTCACGAGGCAGGGATGTGATATTACCACTTTACAAAGCTCTGGCGCAGCCTCATCTGGAATATGCAGTTCAGTTCTGGGCACCAGTCCATAGAAAGGATGCCCTGGAGCTGGAGAGAGTACAGAGGAGAGCGACTAAACTGATAAGGGGCCTGGAGGGTCTTAGTTATGAAGAAAGAATTGAATTTATTTAGTCTTGAGAATAGACGTCTAAGGGGGGACATGATTAACCTATACAAATATATAAATGGGACAAACAAAAAATACGGTGAAAAACTGTTCCATGTAAAATGCCCTCAAAAGACGAGGGGGCGCTGCCTCCGACCGGAGAAGAAAAGGTTCAGTCTCTGGAAGCATCAAAGCTTCTTTACTGTAAGAGCTGTGAATCTGTGGAATAGACTCCTCAGGACGGGGTCACAGCAGGAACAGGGACGGGTTTAAAAAGGGTTTAGATGAATTTAGATGAGGTTCTTTATCAGTATGACAGGTTCATATTCACAACAACTGGTCCGCATGTGCGCGGAAAATAGGCGCACGTCTCCATGAAATTACACAAAATGTGCCGCCACTCAAAACAGAGGCAGAAAAGTCCGCCAGCCCTGGAGTGGAGTGGAAATTAGATTGTTCTTATGACTAGATCAGGCGCAAAATAAGGCACATCTACATAAGTAGGTCATAAAATAGGTGCAAAAGTTAAAAAACTTGTGAGTTAGTCTAAAAAAAAATAAAAAGGGGAATGCAAATGACTCCGAAGCAGGTGCATCTTAAGTAGTAAATGAGACAGTCTAATTCAGCAGTTTTAAGGTTAAAAACAGGCGCAGACACTATAGTAAATGTACCCCTAATAAGTCCATCTCAATCTAGGATGACCATAGCACTAACCCTTGAGCAGTGACCCAGCGGGTCGCTGCACTAATATGTCTGAGCGAACAAATCTAAATGAGGTAATGTGCCAATAATCACCTTCCGGATCATATAAAAAGTCATCACCGTAGCTTGCGGCGAAAATGACTCACGTGGGTGACGCATAAACTGGAAGCATCTTGGCATTGAGCTACAACTCTCTTTTGAGGGGTTACTCCACAGAAGGTACTGATCACCTATCCACAGGATCGCTGGGAGGGTCTGACTGCCGGTGATAAATACTTATTGTGGTATAACCCTTTTAAAGTGGTTTTCCGGGTTTTTTTTTTTACTGATCGGTCGGGGTCCGACACCGGGGACCCCTACCAATCAGCTGTTTGCCAGTGACGAAGCAAGTGAATGGGGCTGAGTGCGATACCAGGCATAACCGCTATACAATGTACGGCGCTGTGCTACGAGAAGGCCGCGGTACACACAGGAGAGCTCGTGCTTTCTCGAACAGCTGATCAGGAGGGGTCCCGGGTGTCGGACCACCACCGATCAGATGCTAATTACCTATCCAGAGGATCGGTCATCAGTAATAAAATCTCAGAAAACCCCTTTAAAGGCTCATTCAGACGACCGTACGTTTGTGTCCGCACCCGTTCCGCAATTTTGCTCAACGGATGTGAACCCATTCAATTCAACGGGGCCGCAAAAGATGCGGACATCACACAGTATGCTGTCCGCCTCTGTACTTCTGTTCAGCGCTCCTGCAAAAAGATCGAACTTGTCCTATTCATGTCCGCAATTGCAAACAAGAATAGGAATTTCTATCATAGGAGTGGACGCTCCGTTACACAAAATGCGGAACGCACGTGGCTGGCATCCGTGTTTAGAGTCGGATACAGTCGTCTGAATGAGCCCTAATTCATACATTTAAAGGATGGTGATGCAAACCGGAAAAGCCATTTAAGTGAAATTAGCGGATGAGACCAGTTCTTGCAAAGTAAGTGAATCTAAGATTCATTTGGACGCCATCTACGTCATATTTTTTACAAAAAGCGTCGCTAATGTCTGCCTGGTATAGAGCCATAATAGGACGGCCGTAGAAGTGCATGGGGCCCCTGCTGTTCCTCTGCTGTATGGCTGCGATCTAATCTAGAGGCGCAAAGAGAGTCGTTCTGGCAGGAACCTAACAGACAGAATTGTGGCGTGCTTCCATACGTATGGCGGTAGTCATGTGCAACGTTCTCAGGGTGACAGAGACACTTCCGTCAACAAAATGGATGAAAAAATGTGCCATCGTGCCCATCGTGAAGCGCCACCTTGACCGGACAGGGGGGTCACTAGGTGTGTCTCTTCCCTAAATGGCTGGCAAGTGATCCTAAGCTGATAATAAGCAGATGATGAGGGCGAGCGCCTCCGTACACCTCGCACCGGGCGCAATGCCCCTTACGTGCTTGAGTAGGTTCCTTTGAAGCCGGTCGCCGCCCTGAGAGTACTTTATTAATGATTAGTACGAGGCCTCTGGAGATGAAAGGCTGCTCTCCACTCCTGCTCCACCACCTGCGAAGGACTTCAAACACAGGTTGTATTGTCTCGCTGTCACAATGGGGGCTCTCACGGATCTCCCCCTCAGCCGCCACTATGTGCACGCCCCACCTCCTGCCCCGCTATTATCAGTCTGTACACAAAGTCACCAATATGTCTACGTAAGTACTAAAACTATTAGAATAGTTCTAAGAATAGTGAGTAACGGCGCAGGAGCTGTAAGGCGCAGGGGTCGTGCAAATCCGTGTCTCCTAGGTCTCACTCCACTCCAAGTTATAGCACTTAAAGGGGTCTCCCATGTCCTGTAAAGAGCATAGGTCATCATTATATGATCTGTGGCGGTCCGACTCCCCAAGCACAGCTCCGTACATTGTATAGTGGCTGTGTTTGGTATTGCAGCTCCGTCTTGTTCACAGATGAAAGGTTATGTCCCCAACGGACGTGGGGCACCACGGGTCGAGGAAAAAGTTGCCTTCCAACAGCTGATCGGTGGGGGTACTGGGTGAAAGACCGCCACCGATCAGATATTCATGACCTATCCTGAGGATAGGTTATCAATATGGAAGTTTCAGATAAAACCCTTTAAGGGTCCATTCACACAACTGTAGGCGCAATATACGGACACCGGCTGTGTGAATCCCGTATCAGGGATGCGGGCCCTTTGACTTGAATGGGGCCGCAATCCTCAAGATATGGTGCAGTGCGGAGGGACGGATCGGAAGCGCTTCCGTGGGCTTTTTGGTCCATGTCCTATCTTTTGCCGTATATATACCGTATTACGGGATTCGCACTGGCACAGGCGGCTTACGTTCGTGTGAATGTACCAAGGCCAATATGTCACTCCAGGGACCTGGACGGAGAGATATGGTCGGGGGCTGTGTAGCTGCAGGGCGGTCAGAGCGCCCACACATCAGGAAGCCTCAGTGATCCCATCAACTCCATGCAAGTGAATGGGCTTTACCACTGCTGCAGCCCCTTCGCTGCGCAGTTCATTAGGGTCCTGTCAGCCAGACCCCCACCGATGACGATCACTTCATGTAGAACTATACATATGAGGGTCTCTGACCCCCTGGCCAATCAGGCTTCCCCAAAGGCCTTGGATGGTGTCTGTTGCAGGATATCTGTTGAAATGCAAGGGTTAATGCGGCGGTCAGAAAGAAGGCCTGACGGACAGCCGGCCTGTGAGGAGCAGAGGATTGCTGCCAGTAACCTGCAAGACATCTGTGGGGAGAAGGGGTTAACTGGTACCTGCACGTAGCAGATGATAGCCTCGGTAATAGGAGAGGCTGCAATTACTTTAACTGCGCCGGGCTCCGGTGTGTCTGAGCTGCGCCAAGTCACTCGGCGGTATGTATGATCTCCCTGTCTCTACCGCGACGCGACACCTTGTGCCCTAGGGTACAGGTTTCCACAGAGCAGCAGAAAGCGGCTTGGGCACCACAGTCCCGTGAGAGTCAGTGGTGTTCCGGCAGTGCACCCTCACCAGGGTTTTCTGCTACTGCTGTACAGGTGGGAGGGCCCCCCACCCCCCTTGGGCCCCGGTGCATCCGAACCGGCTGCAGAGGCGTTATGTCCACCCCTTTAGGCGGACTAAGTTTTACGATTTGGAGCATTGCAGACAACAGCGTTACATCCCTCGTTTAGGGATCTTGCAAAAATTCTGCCATGACACCAATAAAAAAATATTCATCTCCCCGAGGGGAAAAAACACTACTTTCACACTGGCGGTAGCAGGGTCCGGCAGGCTGTTCAGGCTAGCCCGCCGTGCTGCCCGAAGTCTGCTCCGGCCCAATTCTCTATAATGGGGCTCCGGCCGCAGCACAGCAAACATGCCGAGAGGCGGCCCGGACAAAAACGACAGCACGCTGCGGTGGGCTAGCGTTAGCACGGATCCGGCAGGCTCTTCTGGCAGGGGACCCTGCTGCCGCAAGTGTGAAAGTAGCCACAGATAGGTTGTGGCTCCTCTCTGTATAGTGACAAGTACATTTGGCATAGCAGAGCTGAAAGTGCAACGCAAGATCATTTCACATTAGAATATCCCCCTAAAATGCGTGGGAATAACCTCTCCATAGAAGTTCCCGTAAATGTGACCCAGTTCTCCATCTTGCCCGGTCACGCCATCATTTATCTGATTCATTCCTATTAAATTTTATCACCGCTGACTCAATTTTAGTTTAGAAACCAAGTAGATGGAGAGCTAAAGCCCAGTTCACACTACAGGAGATGACGCACGTTGGGAGGGTCATTTACATACAGATATACGCCACTTTTTCCCCTTTTCCACCGCTCACGCCAGGTCTAAAAAAGGGGTCTGGAGAAGGTTCATCATTCTCTACGCCTATTTTAGAGGCATAAAGTGGTCTAAATCTACGCCAGTAAGGGGGCTGACGTAGATTTAGACAAGTGTAACATCCGCCGGCCCCTCTACATAACTTAGGCGGATAAACCGCCAGCGCAGGAGGGACGAAGACCGGCGTCTAAATCACCGTTTTTCATAAATGTCCCCCATTGTTAGTACACAACAGGGTTTTAATCAGGCGACAACCGCGTTGTGCAGAATCTAAAGTAGTTGTTGAAATGGAGCCCAGGCCACGACAATATCTGTGATAACCGTCATACTCCTCCTCTCCGCTCCTCGCATGGCAGCCAGAAGTCGGTTTAAATCAGTTTCATTTGTCTGAATTAAAACATGAAGGGGGACGTAAATCTTCTACGTGTGAATTCACCCCGACAGGTCCGGCCGCCTGGCTGCACACGAAGATGAAGAGCAGGAAGGATTGTGGCAAAGTGTAGTACTGGCAGCAGCCACTAGGGGGAGCTTACTGCATATGTATTTACATTGCTCACATTGGGGCAGATTTATTCATCCTGTAGGTGGCGTAATCTTAGGGGGTGATGCATCAAGTGCGCTGCGCCAGAAAAGTGGAGTCAGTTTGCCTGTTTTGTCAGTGACAACTTTAACACTTTGCACCATACCTAGCAGTTTGCATTTACTAAGGGGCCGCCAGGGCAACATTTTTAGACAGATTTATCATTGCAACTTTAAGCAAAAAAAAAAAAAGTGTAATCTAGCGCCCTGGTGACATACATATCGACAGAGCCTTCACATTTAATAGTACTACACTATAAAATCCATAGGTATTGCATGAGGCAAATTTTTAAAGAGCATTTATCGGCAGGTTCAACCCTATTAAACCAGCCTATTGCCTGATAGAGTTGATTCTGCTGATGAGAATGAGACCTGTCTTGTGAAAATCGGATGCAGGGTTCCTGAGAAAAAAAGACTTTTATTCTTTATGCAAGCGAGGGCTGCAGGACACCAAGGGGTGGGGCTTAATCCCTCTGTGCAGCTCTGTGCTGGCCACGCCCCTCTGTTTCCTGAGGTCTTTACTTGCATAAATAATAAAGGTCCTTTTTTTCAGGAACGCCGCAACTGATTTTCACAAGACAAGTATCATTGTAATGAGCAGGATCAACCCTACCAGTCAATGTATATGGTTTCATGGAGTTGATCCTGCTGATCCTGCACTTTAAGGCTAACCCTCATAGATTGAACTTTCCACTCCTATTTCCTATATTCTTCCCATGCTGCACTAATTCCCTGGAATTTGCTACTCCAATCAGATTAGTCCTCGACATCCGCAGGTTTAAGCGCGCCCTGGGAACACATCTTTCTAAGTAGGCCCCTGGTACGTCACTGACACCCATCCATTTATCAGCGCCACTCCTCGGGACCTGATCCCTTCATTCAGCACTATTCCCCACGCTTTTTTCTTGCATTTTTCCCCATAGGCTAACTGAAAAACATAGACTACGCACAAAGAATATATGAGATTACAGCGCCATCTGGTGGTAAATGAGAGTACTGACGATAACTTTTAGAGAGCGTCTGTTTTTTTAAATGCCATCAGTTTTTACACCGCCAAGGGACTGGTGTGGACATTTTTTGCGACTTTTTAAAAATTCGCAAGTGATAAATCTGGCTAACAATGTAACCCCACCCTCAAAACATTTGTCCACCCCATAGCAAATTCCACTAAAAACCACATTAAAAATGTTGAAAACTTGTGGAAAGCCTACTTCCCCGACCAGTGACGGACTGGGGTGCCTCGGGCCCACCAGTAAAATGCATTCTTGGGGCGCACTGTACAGCTGCATGCGAATATTACCCGTCCACACAGCAGCAGGACGCTCAGGAGGTTTGATTATGGAGGTCCCTGCAGCGACTTTGAGAAGGCCGGTACCTGAGAAATGAGAATTGCCCCGTCTGTGCCCCGAAGTCACCTCCGCCACCCGACGTGTCGATTAATAAACTGGGCAGTTTGCTAAATAATCTCCCCAGTTTTTATATGGACAGTGCACTGTGCCGTGTGCCACTTGTGAGGGACTGGGGGCCCACTCTTAGACCGCGTGCCGGCCGGGCCTGTCCGCAAATTGGGGTCGGCAATGCACGGGCACCCACCATAGGGCCACCGCATGCGGATCGCAGACCCATTCACTTGAATGGGGTCCACGATCCGCATCCAAAAGCAGTGCGGAGGCACGGACAGAAAACCCACGTAAGCGCTCTGTAGTGCTTCCTTGGGCTTCCGATCCGTGCCTCTGTTCCGCACCGCATCTCCCGGATTCACTTGAATGGGTCGGCATCCATTATGCGGCGTGCACACGGCCGGTGCCCGTGTATTGCGGACCCACTGTTTGCAGGCCGCAATATGGCCACGGCTTGGCAACGGCCGTGTGCATGAGTCCTTACTCAAGGGCCCACCGGTGGATTTCTCTATTTCCCTGTGGCCAAGTAAACTGCCCAAGAGGTGGCAAAAAGTCAAGAAAAGTGTGTAAAGAGTCTAGAAAGATGCGGTAATTTTATCGCCCAGCATCAGCCACTTCTGGGAAAGCTGGAGACCAGGGGGCCACATTCATGGTGCTAGAAAATCAGCATTTTTCCCAGGACCCCTATTTTCTAGGAAGCCCCTTAGGAAAGGAACAAACTGAAACCATTATTTAATGCTGTATGGTCTTGTTTATTATGTGGGAACTATATGGCGGTATTATGTGGACCAAAAAATTGGCAAGCAGGGTTAAAAATTGCCCCTTCAGGTGTAATGCCCCGGAGCAAGGGTACTTTGCAGTATGGACATTTGTGGACATTTGCCCCTATTTCTACTATGCAAAGCCATCAACTCACTACTGGTCACACCTATTTATCTGTGTCTATTGTTTTATTTTATATACCATAATGTGGGGGAACCTACTGGGGCACTATGGGGACCATGGGGTGGGGTCCACTATGGGGCGATCTACCATGAGAGAGGGGGACACTATGAGGCCATCTACTGGGGGCACTGGTGGTGGGGATAGCACTATGGGGGCATCTACTGGGGGGCACTGAATAGGGGCTCGCACACAAAAGGGGGGTGGGGGGGCATGTTTATTCACCAGTTTTTCCTTTAGTTTCCATAAGGCTATGTTCACACTGTGGGTTCTGCCAAGATTTTGTATACTGCAGTTTTGGCCCGTTCATACCCCCAGCTGTGTATAGGTGAGAAATCACACTTGCCAGCATTGAATGTGAGGGTTTGCCGTGTGTGCCACTCACAGCATACTGATGACATTTTTGGGGTACTGACACGCCTTTTATTAGGCCACACCCCTTACCCCATTTACCACTTCCCTTTCATACACCCATTTGCCCCCTCCCATCCATCACTCTGCCCCTCATTGCACTTTGCGATCCTGCATCACGTACGTCAATATTTCCAGAAGAAAGCAGCCCTCCATACTGTGCTCGAGGGATCGTTTGCCAAATCTTCCGGGACTCTAAGAGTCTCCCAGATTCTCAAGGTAAGTTGGCAAGTATGTGATAGATCTTGTTTATGGGACATCCCTCAACTACCTAGACCACCAAGGATGTTGGCATTAACCTTTTCTATGCCCTAGATCTCAGGAATATGAGATAATAAGCAGTGATCGACTAGGACTAGGATGTAATGTGACATATTCCTAAGGTTTTACACTGTCTTGTACTATCTGCATAGGCCGTAAGCTAAATTGTGAATTCATCTAAATGCTCTTTCCAGAGGGAAGGTAGAGTTTTTTGAATTATTTTTTTTTTGCGGGATGGCTGTGCTTCTTCGTACAATCATGACTGTGAAGAAATAGGTCTTTTTTTTTAGCTTCCCTAATGTCTTTTTCAGCTAAACTATTCCCCTCTTCGGTTGCACAGCTAGATGCATTTCTCTCACAAGCTGGGGGCGTCCCCTTTCTGTTTAATCTGCCAGCATTTTACTGATGTGACATCTGCAGTCATCGGGTGCACTACTTGGGGTCCCTTAAAGTACATGTTTTTTTGCGACGCCAGTTGCAGTGAAGCAACAAGGGCACAGGGCCCCTTTTAGTGATACTGTGGTAGGTGGTACCCAGGTGTAGGAATGCCAGAGAGGTGTAGGGTGGCCTAAATGTCCCTTAAGGTGTTGTGCACGTGTCACGGTGCTCCTACCTGGATATGCTGAAACCCCAGGCGTTGCCTTCCGAAAGCAGAAAATGTTGATGCCAAATTCTATAGCCAGCCTGCGTTCCCCCAGCAGGGGTACTCTAGACTATCTCCTAACTAACTCCACCCTCCCTGCAGCAAGTGGGACATGCCCACCACACCACAGAGAGGAAAGCTCCATTCTATGTAACTATAACTCTGCCATTTATGCTGCCATCTGCTGGTGAACCAAGCATATTACATTTGAACATAAACAGTTACAGAACAAGATTATGAATACACATTGTGCAAATACACCAATGACATGGCACTAGCCTATTAGAGATAGTAGTGAGGTGCAGAGGTGGTAATGCCACTCTGGGGCGTTACACATCCGTTCTCTTACTTCCCACTATGTTTGTCTTCAGCTTCAGAGCTCACGCAACGGATGAGGCAGGAGAAATCACCCTTAGGCCTATTGCACACGAACGTGTGCGCCCCGTGCCCGTATTGCGGACCGCATTTGCGGATCCGCAATACACGGGCACCATTCCGTGGCCATTCCGCATCACGGATGCGGACCCATTCATTTCAATGGGTCCGCAAATCTGGAGATGTGGAACGGTGCGGAATAGAATGACGGAACGGAACACTACGGAAGCACTATGGAGTGCTTCCCGGGGTTCCGTTCCGTACTTCCGTCTCGCAAAAAGATAGAACTTGTCCTATCTTTTTGCGGAACGGGCAGATCGCGGACACATTCAAGTGAATGGGTCTGCGATCCGCTGCGGCTGCCACACGGCTGGTGCCTGTGCATTGCGGGCCGCAATTTGCGGCCCGCAGCACGGGCACGGGGCACACACGTTCGTGTGCAAGAGGCCTTACAGACACGCGGGAGCTTCTCTGCTCTTCAGAAGCTGTGTAGAAGCAACTCATTTATCAGGCTCAGCTAGCTCTGACACGCCCCCATTTCCTGTGAGCGGTCTTCTGTGTCTCTACTGGGGATGGATCTTGCCGGACACCAGGCAGTGAACTGCAAATTAGCTGGAAGTTTTCAAGTGGACGGAGGAATATTTTTAAAATGAAGTGATTTATAAATTTGCTAATTACGCCATTCTCTATTAAATTAAAGTATAACTGTCAAATTTTTTTTTTTTTTACTATTGGATTCTGGTGATTAATATTACCTTATTGGCCCTGTTTTAATTTCTGATTCTTAAATAAATAACCCCTAAAAGCCACCTAAAAGTCCCCAGTATTGGCTATTTTTACCTGAGATTAAAATCAGGTTGCTATGCTCCTTCCGTCTACCAGATAGAGGACGGAGCACGCTGGCTGCGTGCACTGGGAACTGATAGTGAGTCAACATTGTAAGGGAATGTATAAAAAGCCAGGTTCTTCCTGACAGGAGATAACAGTGCTGGGCTGTGTGTGTGAACTTCTCCACATGCCTGTGCTTGGCAGACACTCCCTTAGCAGTTCTGGAGAATATACAGCTCAGAGAAGATATGGGGCTGCTCAGTGTATAAATGACAGCCTTATCTGATAAGAGGAGAGCTTGTAGGAGAACTACAGGCTTCAGCCAGACCTGGGAACTTCACTGCAAGACCCCCGTATACAGAGCTGGTCTTCACTAACTTCACTGCAGGTGTCCTATGGATTAGCCTCAGGGCTGAGGGCAGCCATTTTAACAGAATAGTGAAATTGCAGTTTTATGCAGACTGGTTGCTAAGGGCTGAATCTTATTAAATAAGGGGTAAGTAAGTCTAATAGTTATTGATTCAGGAATATTATCATATTAGTAACTACATATATGAAAACTGAAATTTGGGTCTAAATGTGACAGTTATCCTTTAAATTGTATGAAAGTACGGCGACTCTCTAAACCCATGGGCTCGGCCTGTAGTTAGTTCAGTCTGAGACCGAGTCAGCTGCTGAAGACAAGTCCTGTCAATCCGAACCAGACCATCTGTCGCCCAGTGGACACCAGTGTGCGCCCCATTGCCGTATTGCGGATCCACAATACACGGGCGCCGTTCCATGTGCATTCCTCATCACGGATGCGGACTCATTCACTTTAATGGGCTCACGGAACGGAACACTACGGAAGCACTACGGAGTGCTTCCATGGGGTTTCGTCCCGTACTTCCGTTCCGCAGAAAGATAAAACATGTTGCACCCAGCAGATCGGGTTCGGTGAATTGGTCCGCAATCCGCTGCGGCTGCTCCATGGTCGGTGTTTATGCAGGAGGCCTTAAGCTGAAGAATCCCTGGGATTGTTTGGCAGCTGAAGGAGGGAGTGCATGGATTTAGTCTGTGAAGGTAACGCACGTTTCCAGATTCTAGACCTCACAGCCCTGGTTGGGTGTTTCCTATAAGTCGGCACCCCACATGCAGAAGGAAGTGGATTTAAGTGTACCCCCCAGCTACAATGGGATGTAAGAAAAAGCTATGTAAGAAAGTGCACCTCAGAGGAACCGTGGCGGTAACCCTGTGACTCTTCCACAACTTGTCGGAACTACTATGATTTGTGCCTCCATCCTCTGTGGAAGTGTTTGTAGCTTTGCAAACAACTACTACTCCAATCTGTGGCCTCCTCGCCACTACGCCGAAGTAAGGGAGAAGGATCCAGCCACCGTGAGCCCCATGACAACCACCACCGTTCATACCACTACCACTCCTATCCTCCCCTCGCACTCCTCATCTTTGAAGAAACCATAACAACATAAAGCCAGATACACATTCACACACAGAGCAGAACCCATGGTTATACCCCTGCGCATTACCTACGGATTTGGATGCGACTCAGATTCGTGCGGCTACAGAATAAAGCGGAGACTTAATAATCACTGGAAAACATTTTATTTTATATAAAGAATTTTATTTTTGTACAAAATATATATAGGCGAGTATAAACAGCGAATATCTGGAGCTTTCCATACGATTTTTAAGATTTCGATCTAGATATAGGCGGTCCCCCCGGAGAGCGGTGCACCCTCAGAAAGCATAATATGGGCTCTATTTGCACTTAATGCATTTTTTTCAGCGATTTCTGCAGTTTTTGTTAGAATAGACCTTTATATTGAAACCAGGAGAACTCCAATAAATGGCAAAAGAACCTCGGCTATCAAGTGAAATTTTTGAGTTTTTGTGCGAAGGGCGTAACCTGAAGCTATCGGGCCCCAGTACAAAATCTTTAACCGGGTCCCCCAACTATTATATAATAGACTCTAATGGTTTCTTTATATAGGCCCAGTCCCAGGGCATGGGTGTGACCTCAACCATCCCCGCCCATAGTCACACCCCTGCTTATGTTCCTTGTATTCGCTGTTACAGTATCAACATTGTAACAGCCAGTGGTTATCTCCGTGGCACCAAAAGTGTCAGAATATGTGTACTTAGAGGAGCGCCTTGGTCTAGGTACTGTCATGGCTGCCATTTTGTGCAAATTAGAGAGGGGAGGAGTTACCCCATGACCAATCAAATCACTTCTTTAATTTTGGATTGGGATTAGTTGCTTATATATACATACATACACATGTAATGCCATGGCAACCAAGCAGATTTCATTCCTATTTTTGGTCTGTAACCTCCGACCCGACCGTATTCATAAAAATATAGCTCTCTTGATAGAATTTTTCCATTCTAATTACCCATAATTAACATCCCAAAGGCAAATTACATAAAGAGACTAAATCACGTATAAAATAAAAAAAACTACAAAAAAACTATAAGAACAACACAGTCTGTATACGTTTGGCAAACAGCATTGAGCCTCTTGCACACGGCCGTCGTGGTTCCGTTCCATGCAATTTGCGGTCCCCTAATGCACGGGCAACGTCCGTGCGGCGGCCGGGACGGATCCAGACCCATTCAACTTGAATGGGTCCGTGAGCTGTCCGTTCCGCAAAAAAATAGAACAAGTTCTATTTTTTGGCGGAACAGAAGCACGGATCGGAACGCCACGGAAGCACTCCGTAGTGCTTCGTTGGGGTTTCATTCCGTGCTTCCGTTCCGCACTGCATCTCCAGATTTGCGGACCCGTTCAAGTGGCCGGTGCCCGGTGTATTGTGGAACCGTGTGCAAGAGGCCTTGCGTGTAGACCTGTGGCTGTTGCAAAACTACAACTCCCAGCGCTCCCTGACAGTCTGTGACTACGAGGACATGCTGGGAGTTGTAGTTTTTTAACAGTTAGAGAGCCACAGGTTGGAGGCCACTGCTTCAAGGATACAAAAGACAAAGAAAACGATAGAATGGAATAGAGTTTCCTGTATGTTGGTAGTAGTAGTACGTCCTGCGATGACACCCCAGGCTAAGGTAAGGGGGCGGCAGAGCTGAGCCGCCTCCCGTCCAGGCTCATTTTATAATCAAAAACGTCACACTGTTTGGCGGTATTACTCTCAGACGTCAGCTTACAGCCGCCGCCTAGTCCTCGTCTCCTCCGTACATGTCCGCCAGTTTGGTGAAGCGAGGGCCCCAGTCATTCAGGGCGCTGTAGTCCTGGTCACCGTCCGAACTGGAGGAGTTCAAAGAGCTGAGGCTGGCGGCCTCCGATCCGCTGCCTTCATAATCGAACACAAGGAGGGAGTCGTAAGGGGGGGCGGTGGGGTCGTCGTCAGCCGCCTTCAGATTCTGGTTCATGGAGGAAAACACATTTTGTTAGACTTGTCATTTTCAGTAGCCCGGTGGTTTTTTTTTTTCTTGCGTTACGTTACACGGGGTAAAACTAAATCATTGTATAAGGGGAAGTTCTGCAATAGCCTTAAAAGGCACCTGTCAGCAGGATCAATCCTATAAATGCTGCTTGATAGGGTTGATCCTGCTGATTAAAATGATACCTGTCATGTGTAAATCGGATGTGGTGTTCCCAAGAGAAAAAAAAAAGACTTGTATTATACTGAAATAGGCCTATAGGCATGGGCCTCAGCTTTCCCGTGGGGGCCACACCCTTTGGCGCACTGAAGCTCTCATTTGTATAAAGAATGAAAGTCTTTTTATCAAGAACCCCGCTAACAATTTAAATTTTAATCAGCAGGATCAACCCCGCCAGACAAGATGCCTGCATTAACAGGATTGATCCTGCTGACAGGTGACCTTCAAAGCCTCATTCACCCGGCAGTGTTCCACGGACAGCACGCGTCCCCATTCATTTTAATGTGTGTATTCAGACATCAGTATTTTAGCACAGTCCGTGTTTTTCGCACAGATGCATGCTCTAGTTTGTCCGTGTTCACGGATCTATCGCACATATTATAGTCTATGGGTCCGTGAAAAACATGATGCAACACGAATGCCATCCGTGTTTCATCCGTATTTCACGGATCATTAGGAAGAGATGCTTTGAAAATTATTTTTCAGCTGTGCAGGGTCGGTGAAACACGGATGGCACATGGACAGCAAAAAACGGACACATGGACCCAACGCGGATCCGTTACGGACATCTTCACGGAGGCATCACCGACCACCTTCTCATGGATTTAAAGGGGTTATCCCATCATGGACAATGGGGGCATATAACTATGATATGACCCCATTGTTTTATAGGTGCGGGTCCCAACGCTGGGACCCGCACCTATATAGAGAACGGAGCCCCGAAAGTGAGGGAGGGCGCACTGCGCATGCGCAGCTGCCCTCCATTAATTTCTATGGGGCCGCTGAAAATAGCAGAGCGCTGGCTAGGCTATTTCCGTCGGCCTCATAGAAATGAATGGGAGCATGAGCCGCACATGCGCGGTACACTCCCATTCACTTCTATGGGAGAGGCAGGGAGAAGCGCTTGGTGGTGGACGGACCCCGGGAAATCCGGGGTCCTCCAGCTACAGCTCTCCCCCTCCGTTCTCGATATGCCCTTATTGTCCAAAATGGGATAACCCCTTTAAGCAGGGACGTGTGAATGAGGCCTACGTCTATTAAAAGGTTGCAGAACTTTCCCTTACATAATGATCTTGTTTTCTGTGGGTGGAGAACCCCTTTAAGTCCAGTTGTGTAATCCTACCTCATTAATGAAGTTTCCTATTTCATCAGGATTGGCCGGACGTGGCCGGTACTGAGGCGCCGGCATCAGCGATGGCACATCGCTGCGAATGACTTCGGGGCGGGCGTCGAGACCGCGGTGCAGTTGACTTAGATCAAAATCCTTTAAGAGAAGGAGGATGTTATAACGAGATCATTACCGCTGACTTTGTATGAGGAAGGGTTCTCGCGGTACGGTACCTGATCCTCCTCTCCGCCACCCTCTTCATCGTAGTAATACACGTTGTCACGCGTTTCATCTTCAGGGGGCAGTAAGGGCTCCTTCACAACCTTCTTCTTTCTCATAAACAGCAGTAGCAGTAACAGCAGAACTGCAAACACAGACGCAAAGAAGATATTACAATCTGCCCTAAAGATTTGTATTATTTTGAGTTTTTTTTCCAGTTTTTATATGAAGTGACATCCAGTTGATCCGAGTGACGGGGAAATGCAGCGTCGGCCGTGCAGGGATCTGGAGCAACACGGGTGCTGTGGAGCAGGTAAGTATAATGTATACGAGGGGCCTGGGCATTGGGGGGCAGGGGGTCTTTTAGACTTCAGATAACCCCTTTAAAGAAGACCTATCACCTTTCTCCTGACACGGCTGTTTTAGTAACTACTAGCATCCCCCTTGTAATAAAATTGCTGTATTATTCCTGCTAGCAGTTTGCAATGAAGGTCCAGATGGGTGTTACCATTTGGGGGTGCCCTGGCACAGTCTGACACCGGCAGCACTGATTGGATAATGTCAGACCGTGCAGGGACACACCTCTAACTGGTAACACTCATCTGGACCTTCATTGCAAAGGTCATAACTTTTAGCAGGAAAAATAGGAGGAATAACACAACACAGAGTCATAAGAATAGATGCTCCAGAATTCTTATTACATGGGGCGTGACCCTCAGTGCTGAAACGGAGCTCTGGTGAATAGGTGAGTGGCCTCTTCTCTTTAGGCCTTATGCACAACCCCAACCCGATGTCTTCCCGCATACCTGAATAAAGAGATACTGATTTTGTCCGTGTTCCATCTGCATTTTTTTTGAGGACCTGTTGACTTCTATAGGTCCGGGGTCCGCATTTTGCGACCATATTCTATCTCTTTGTGGAAAGGATATACAGATGTGGAAAGCACACGGCGCATCCGTATGTCCGTTCCGCAAGGAGACAGAACATGTCCTATACTTGGAGTCAATGGGTCTGCAAAAAATGTGAATGCAACACGGCCGGTATCCGTATTTTGCGGATCTGCAATATGCGGACTGCAACATACGTACGATCATGTGCATGAGGCTTTATGCTACACTTTCAGGAAAGGTATTGTCATGGACTATTTTCCAGGACTAGAAAAACGTGCCCACCTTCTTCCAAAAACAGCAGGCTGCGTGTGATATTACAGCTCCGCCCAATTAACTTCAAGGGAGCAGACACGACCCCTAGCTGGCGCTGTTTTTGGAATAAAGCAGCCATGTTTTCCAAATTCTGGACAACCCCTTTAAGGGCTCACGCACTCAGGCATGTGTATTTTGCGGTCCGCAAAACACTGATCCGCCAAAGAAAACAGATGACATCCGTGTGACATACGTTTCTTTGGGGGGGGATCCATTGTAACAATGCCTGTCCGTGTCTGCAAGACGGACAAGAATAGGACATGTGCTCTATTTTTTTGCGGAAAGGACTTGAGGACATACGGATACAGAATGCGGCTCCATTGAAATGAATGGTTCTTCCTACGGACTGCCAAAAAAACGGAACGGCCACAGATAAAAAATATGCTTCTGTGCGTGAGCCCTAAGACTGCAGCAATAATACGAGTGTAAGCTTAGAGAATGACTTACTCAAAAGAGCCAAGATGCCCCCAAGAATGCCAAGTATGACCGGGATCCCTATGGCGGCGTTCTGGGCCTTGGGCCCGTCGCACGTCGATCCCTCTCTGCAATCGCAGACTTGTATCCTCAGCAGGGTCGTATTTTTCAGCCCCTGACTGTCCGCGATGGTGACAGTCACCGGATACGTGTCTTCAGGCAGATCCTTCTTTGGTTTTATCTCAAATTCTGCAAAATCAATCACAAGGGGAAAAAAAAACGTTTAATTAATATTTTGCTACTAGAAACCGGAAATCGTTTAGTGGACCTAACGACATTTACACAGGCGGTGAATGTGACTGGTACTCTCGCCCAGTAGCTTCCTTAGGCATTCCTTTTTTAGCCGTGCTTTAAGGCTAGGTCTACACAATGACATTTGTTGCGCGACACTTTGTCGCATTAATGTCGCGCGACAATTTTTATAATGGTAGCCATGGTGTCGCATTGTGACATGCTGCGACTGCGAGACGACAGTCGCAAGAAATCCATCTGAAATGGATTTTTCTGCGACTGTCGTGTCGCAGTCGCAGCACGTTGCGTGTCACAGTGGGACACCATAGACTATCATTATAAAAATTGTTGCGCGACATTGGTGCGACAAAATGTCACGCGACAAATGTTGCAGTGTAGTTGTGCCCTATCCCTGGGTTCAGACCTGAGCGATCTTGAAACGCGCGTTTTTGTCGCGCGTATTGCAGCGAGTTTTTGCAAATAGGAAACGCACGTAAAACGCGCGTTCGTGTGATTGACCACTGTGGCGTCAAACACAATACGCGCAACAAACGCCCAAAAAAACGCTCCTGAACGAGCTTATGCATCGGGCGTTTTACAGCGCGTTTTTACGTGCTGTAAAACGCTCAAGTGTGAACCACTCCCATAGGGATGCATTGGTTTTCATCTGTTGAGCGTTTTACAGCGCGTTTGAACGCGCTGTAAAACGCTCAGGTGAGAACCTAGGGTATGTGTCATGTCATCGTGTAGACCTAGCCTTAACCCTGGGTTCACACCTGAGCGTTTCTGAGACGCGCGTTTTTTGCAAATAGGAAACGCGCGTCATACGCGCGTTCGTGACTCTGGAGACCAATTGAAAAAGGCATATCTACACTTACGCGCATTCCCATTGAAGTCTATGGGTGCAAACGCGCGACAAAACGCCCCAAAGAAGCTCAAGAACTTCTTTGAGCGTAGGGCGTTTTACAGCACGTTCAAACACGCTGTAAAACGATCAGGTGAGAACCATGCCCATAGGGAAACATGAGTTTTCTCCTGTTGAGCGTCTTACAGCGCATAGGAACGCGCTGTAAAACGTGCAAGTGTGAACTGAGGGTAAAATCTCAGCAGTAACCGACGTATCCAAGGTGTACTGACTGCACAGGACAGGGGGGGCAACTGTTTTTGACACTTGGGACCCATCTCAGAATGCCCTGATGGGGTAGAGGACCCCTTTACTATTAAAAATCTGCTCCCATTGTGTTGTCTACTTACGGTTATTCACCAGGGTGGTGGTCCAGTTTTCCCGGGCCTCGCGGTTGATTTCTGCCATGTAGGGGTCTGTGAACGGCTTTTCATCTCTGTCAATGATGTTGATGAGTAGCGGGTCGGGGCTCTTCAAGCACCATGTCACGAATGGAGTTTCCAAAAAGGGTCCATTATCATTTACATCCAGGAGGATAAGCTGCAGGGTCCCTGTTCCGGTGGCAACTGGAGTACCTACACAGACAGGCACAGAGTCAGGCGCATCAAGACGGCCGGCGCAGAGGTGCGCACAGCGCTTTATGGCATCAGTATCATGACCTTCTAACATACTTTAAGCCAATTAAAAAAATATATATATAAAACACAACACGTAAATACTAATTTCTGAACACTTTCAAAATCTCTGCTTGCTGTCAGCATATGGAAACATTCCTGTTTACATGCAAAAAGGCCGATTGTGCTCAGCTGACACAGGAGCATGCCTGGTTACAGTGTAGCAGAGCTCTGCAGACATGTAGGCTAGTTTACACTTTGTAAAAAAGTTATGGTAAAAAAAAAGAAACCAAAAAACCACAGAGTAAAAACCGCAGACATTTTTACTACAACTGCTGAGATTGTGCAATAGACCCCAGGCGGAAAAGCAAAAAACAGAAACTGCAGTGTAAAAACCAATGTCCTCTTCGTCCTCGGGCTGCCTTTGGATTTGAGGAAAGTAAAATTACAGGTAAGACAACTTTTCTCTTTCTCTCCTCTCCTTTCAACATCTCTGCTTGCAATCAGGAAATGAAAACATTCCTGTTGACATGCAAAAAGGCTGATTGTGTGCATCTGACACAGGGGCAAGCCTGCTCATGGTGTATCTGACCCAAACCGTTCACCTGTATCAAAAAGGAAACATTTAGGTCGGGTTCACATGTTGCAGATGAGTCGCGGTAAAAAAAAATGCAACCAAAGCCACATGATAAAAAACCTCAAATGCTTTTATCACAATATCTGTGTCTTTGCAATGTCCCACGGGTGAAAAAAATCCAACATAGCCTGCATTGTGGGGGGAGGGGGGAATCTCTGCTTGCTGTCAGTGAATGGAAACATTCAGAGGCTGATCGTGTCCATCTGACACAGGTGCACTTGTATCAGCAAGGCTGGGTTCACACATTGCAGAAAAAAAAATGCATTGCAAAAAAAAAACATACGTTTTTACCACGACTGCTGTGGTTTTGCAATGGCCCACATTTTTTTTGCATATCCATGGCAACCGGTTTCACAATGCATTTTTAGTTGCAGGTTTTTACATCTGCTCCAGGTATAAACTGATCTCATGCGATAGTTACCGCTGTCGACGGCTAAGATGATGGCTCTGTACGTGTTGTTCTTGACGAATATCGACTCTCGGTCCAACTGGCCATTTCCAGTGATGATGCCGTTCTCCGAGTTCACAGACAGCCATCCAGCCGGGTCATTACCAATATAATATCTGCAGAGGACACAAAACCAGTTCAATACGAGGCCATAAAGGACTATGAGACCGGTCCGGCCAAACGTTCCGACTCTTAGGCTCCTTCACACGAGCGGATTCCGTGTGGGTAATCCGCTATGTGAAAGAGTGCCAAGCCCCGTTCCGGACAGCAGAGACACGGAGCAGTAACATGATTGATAATGCTCCGTGCCTCTCTGTGATGTTTTTACTACAAAATCACAGTGAGGGCTCGTTCGCACAAACGTTTTTTGCTTTCCGTATACAGAACCATTCATTTCAATGGGTCCGCAAAAAAAAAACGGAATGTACTCATTCCGTATGCATTCCATTTCCGTTTTTCCGTTCCGCAACATTTTGGGTCAGGTCCTATAATTGTCCACAAATCACGTTCAGTGGCTCCATTCAACTCAATGGGTCCGTATAAAAAACGGAATGCATACGGAACACATGTCCGTATGTCATCCGTTTTTTGCGGATCCATGCTGTAGAAATGCTATGCCCAGCCCATTTTGCACGTGTTTGGTGTTTACAATAATTACAAGGCTCCTGTTTTTGCAGAAAAACGGAAACGGAAACACAACGGATCCAAAAAACGGAACAACAGATCCGTGAAAAACAGACCGCAAAACCATACGGTCCTGAGATTAAGTTGTCGCTGTGATTTTGTAGTAAAAAGATCACAGAGAGACACGGAGCATTATCAATCATGTTACTGCTCTGTGTCTCTGCTGTCCGGAGCGGAGCTTGGCACTCTTTCACGCAGCGGATTCCACGCACGGGATCTGTTGTGTGAAAGAGCCCTTACCCTGGGAACACACCTGAGCATTTTTCAGCTCGTTCATACGCGCTGAAAAACGCTCAACATGTGAAAAGCCATGCATCCCTATGTGCATGATTCACATGTCGGCGTTTTACAGCACGGACGACCGCGCTGTAAAACGCCCTACGTGATCGCGTCGGCTGCCGTGACTATCGCGCGGCAATACGTGCGATCCAACCCATATTCTATTATGGGAGCGCGCATATGACGCGCGCTTCCATAAAACAGCCACTTCGCGGCAGAAATGCGCGTCATAGGCGCGCCCTGGGAACACGCAAAGTGTGTTCCCAGGGTTAGAGTTTGGGTTCATGCAGATGGCTGTTGATTGGCCGTTCCGTGCATTGCTGTCAGATTTTCCCAGAGATTACACCTGGTAGCTGGGGGTCCTAGTAGCAGGACACACTGTGATCACCTTATCAGGGGACCCTTTTAATAAAAAATGGCTTTCGTCCAAACATAGCGCCACCTGTCAGGCTGTGTGCGGTATTGCAGTTTAACAGAGCCGAGCTGCAATACCGTACACAACCTACGGACGCGGGTGGCGTTTCTGGATGAAAGCCCCAACGCTTTTCTAATCCTAGAGAGCCCCTTTTAATATGGTTTTAGGATATTCGTTATAAAATGAGAGGACCGACTTACGTGATCTTTTGATTCTGTGCCTTGTCAGGATCCACGGCCGTGTAGGATGCCACCTCCTGTCCACTTGGCAAATCCTCTGAGACCGAAACAATTTTTGGGTTAGGGTCAAACACAGGAGCCTCGTTGATATCTAGGACGGTCACGGACACCGTCGCTGTGGAGGTCACGAGAGGCACCGAAAACTCAACCTTGTTTGTGACCACCACAAAGAGAACGTACTCCCTCTTGGTCTCAAAGTCCAACTCCTGGACAAAAAAAAATAAAAAATAAATGACTTTTTCTGGCATCAAGCTTTAACGCACTCCTCCCTTGAAATACTCTGTGCTGCTGTGGACAGTCATAGTCTGATCCACTATTTTGCAAAATGCTCTTGTTACCTTCACGGTCGTCAGGATACCGATGTTGTCTTCGCCAGTCTTTATCCCGAAATTATTGGCCTCATTGCCTCTGATGATTCTGTACACGGCCTGCCATGCGTCTGTATTGGGAGAGTCGTCATCTGTGACTATCAGCTGCGCGACTTCAGCCCCAACCTTATTTTCGGGGACGCTCACTACGTACTAAAAGTTTAAAAAAATTAAAAATGAAGCCCAAGACTCTGGGAAAATGGCTTATCCGGTTACAAGGGCGACTCGCTACTTACTGTCTTTGGATCAAAAACCGGAGGGTTGTCGTTGGTGTCGGTGACGGTGATCACAGCTTTACCTGTAGTCATAAAACCGCTGCCCTCTTGATCCGTTGCTGTGATGGTCAGAGTGTACTGAGGATATTTCTGTAAAAAGTACACAATGTTTTATTAATACATTTTCCATCAGAATTGTGTACCCTGGGTTTAATCTCTCCTGTGCTCACTGTCGCCCCCTACCATGAAAAGAATGTGTGTGTGCCAGAGAAATCCTCAATTCACACAGCCTGCTCAGAAATAGTTTTCATTTCTCAAGACACATACACTTGGCACGGCTTTACTGGTAATAGCTGCTATAATACTGCCCCCTAGGGGCGACAATGAAGAGAACTTGCTTATCCTAGATACGGTTTTCTACCATCAATTCTGGAAATGTGTCTTCCATATCAGCCTGGCTTCATGAGGGATCGGTCATGTCAAACTAATTTAATCAGCTTCTATGAGAAGGTAAGTTCTAGACTTGACAGCGGCGAATCAATGGATGTCGTATATCTGGACTTCTCCGAAGCATCTGACACTGTACCTCATAAAAGGTTAGTATATAAATGAGGATGCTCGGACTGGGAGAAAATGTCTGTATGTGGGTAAGTAACTGGCTGAGTGACAGAAAACAGAGGGTGGTTATTAACGGTACACACTCAGATTGGGTCACTGTCACTAGTGGGGTACCTCAGGGGTCAGTACTGGAGAGGTCACTGTCACTAGTGGGGTACCTCAGGGGTCAGTACTGGAGGGGTCACTGTCACTAGTGGGGTACCTCAGGGGTCACTGTCACTAGTGGGGTACCTCAGGGGTCAGTACTGGAGGGGTCACTGTCACTAGTGGGGTACCACAGGGGTCAGTACTGGAGGGGTCACTGTCACTAGTGGGGTACCTCAGGGGTCACTCTCACTAGTGGGGTACCTCAGGGGTCAGTACTGGAGGGGTCACTGTCACTAGTGGGGTACCTCAGGGGTCAGTACTGGAGGGGTCACTGTCACTAGTGGGGTACCACAGGGGTCAGTACTGGAGGGGTCACTGTCACTAGTGGGGTACCTCAGGGGTCAGTACTGGAGGGGTCACTGTCACTAGTGGGGTACCTTAGGGATACGTACTGGAGGGGTCACTGTCACTAGTGGGGTACCTCAGGGGTCAGTACTGGAGGGGTCAGTCATTAGTGAGGTACCTCAGGGGTCAGTACTGGAGGGGTCACTGTCACTAGTGGGGTACCACAGGGGTCAGTACTGGAGGGGTCACTGTTACTAGTGGGGTACCACAGGGGTCAGTACTGGAGGGGTCACTGTCACTAGTGGGGTACCACAGGGGTCAGTACTGGAGGGGTCACTGTCACTAGTGGGGTACCACAGGGGTCAGTACTGGAGGGGTCACTGTCACTAGTGGGGTACCTCAGGGGTCAGTACTGGAGGGGTCACTGTCACTAGTGGGGTACCTCAGGGGTCAGTACTGGAGGGGTCACTGTTACTAGTGGGGTACCACAGGGGTCAGTACTGGAGGGGTCACTGTCACTAGTGGGGTACCTCAGGGGTCAGTACTGGAGGGGTCACTGTTACTAGTGGGGTACCACAGGGGTCAGTACTGGAGGGGTCACTTGTCACTAGTGGGGTACCTCAGGGGTCAGTACTGGAGGGGTCACTGTCACTAGTGGGGTACCTCAGGGGTCACTGTCACTAGTGGGGTACCTCAGGGGTCAGTACTGGAGGGGTCACTGTCACTAGTGGGGTACCTCAGGGGTCAGTACTGGAGGGGTCACTGTCACTAGTGGGGTACCACAGGGGTCAGTACTGGAGGGGTCACTGTCACTAGTGGGGTACCTCAGGGGTCAGTACTGGAGGGGTCACTGTCACTAGTGGGGTACCTTAGGGATACGTACTGGAGGGGTCACTGTCACTAGTGGGGTACCTCAGGGGTCAGTACTGGAGGGGTCACTGTCATTAGTGAGGTACCTCAGGGGTCAGTACTGGAGGGGTCACTGTTACTAGTGGGGTACCTCAGGGGTCAGTACTGGAGGGGTCACTGTCACTAGTGGGGTACCACAGGGGTCAGTACTGGAGGGGTCACTGTTACTAGTGGGGTACCACAGGGGTCAGTACTGGAGGGGTCACTGTCACTAGTGAGGGTACCACAGGGGTCAGTACTGGAGGGTCACTGTCACTAGTGGGGTACCACAGGGGTCAGTACTGGAGGGTCACTGTCACTAGTGGGGTACCTCAGGGGTCAGTACTGGAGGGTCACTGTCACTAGTGGGGTACCTCAGGGGTCAGTACTGGAGGGGTCACTGTTACTAGTGGGGTACCACAGGGGTCAGTACTGGAGGGGTCACTGTCACTAGTGGGGTACCTCAGGGGTCAGTACTGGAGGGGTCACTGTTACTAGTGGGGTACCACAGGGGTCAGTACTGGAGGGGTCACTTGTCACTAGTGGGGTACCTCAGGGGTCAGTACTGGAGGGGTCACTGTCACTAGTGGGGTACCTCAGGGGTCAGTACTGGAGGGGTCACTGTCATTAGTGGTGTACCTCAGGGGTCAGTACTGGAGGGGTCACTGTCACTAGTGGGGTACCTCAGGGGTCAGTATTGGAGGGGTCACTGTCATTAGTGGTGTACCTCAGGGGTCACTGTCACTAGTGGTGTACCACAGGGGTCAGTACTGGAGGGGTCACTGTCACTAGTGGGGTACCTTAGGGATCAGTACTGGAGGGGTCACTGTCACTAGTGGGGTACCTCAGGGATCAGTATTGGGCCCTATTCTCTTCAATATATTTATTAATGATCTTGTAGAAGGCCTGCACAGTAAAATATCAAATTTTGCAGATGACACTAAACTGTAAAGTAATGAACAAAGATAAGGACAGTATACTGTATATATATATATACTACAGAGGACAGTATACTGTATATATATACTACAGAGGACAGTATACTGTATATATATATACTACAGAGGACAGTATACTGTATATATATACTACAGAGGATAGTATACTGTATATATATATACTACAGAGGACAGTATACTGTATATATACTACAGAGGACAGTATACTGTATATATATACTACAGAGGACAGTATACTGTATATATACTACAGAGGACTGTATATATATACTACAGAGGACAGTATACCGTATATATACTACAGAGGACAGTATACTGTATATATACTACAGAGGACAGTATACTGTATATATATACTACAGAGGACAGTATACTGTATATATACTACAGAGGACAGTATACTGTATATATATACTACAGAGGACAGTATACTGTATATATATACTACAGAGGACAGTATACTGTATATATACTACAGAGGACAGTATACTGTATATATATACTACAGAGGACAGTATACTGTATATATACTACAGAGGACAGTATACTGTATATATACTACAGAGGACAGTATACCATATATATACTACAGAGGACAATATACTGTATATATATACTACAGAGGACAGAATACTGTATATATATACTACAGAGGACAGTATACTGTATATATACTACAGAGGACAGTATACTGTATATATACTACAGAGGACAGTATACTGTATATATACTACAGAGAACAGTATACTGTATATATACTACAGAGGACAGTATACTGTATATATATACTACAGAGGACAGTATACTGTATATATACTACAGAGGACAGTATACTGTATATATACTACAGAGGACAGTATACTGTATATATACTACAGAGGACAATATACGGCTGCAGATGGATCTGGATAGATTGGAGGCTTGGGCAGATAAGTGGCCGATGAGGTTTAACACTGACAAATGTAAGTTTATATACATGGGAAGGAATAATGCAAGTCACCAGTACATACTAAATGGTAAAACACTGGGTAACACTGACATGGAAAAGGATCTAGGAATTTTAATAAACAGCAAACTAAGCTGTATAAACCAGTGTCAGGCAGCTACTGCCAAGGCCAATAAGATAATGGGTTGCATCAAAAGGGGCATAGACGCCCGTGATGAGAACATAGTCCTGCCACTTTACACATCACTGGTTAGACCACACATGGAGGACTGTGTAGAGTTCTGGGCTCCTGTGAACAGGGCAGACATAGCAGAGCTGGAGAGGGTCCAGAGGAGGGCAACTAAAGTAATAACTGGAATGAGGGATCTACAGTACCCTGAAAGTTTATCAAAATTAGGGTTATTCACCTTAGAAAAAAGACGACTGAGGGGATATCTAATAACTATGTATAAATATATCAGGGGTCAGTACAGAGATCACAAACATAGAAGAGGATTCTTTACTGTAAGAGCAGTGAGACTATGGACTTTTTACTGTAAGAGCAGTGAGACTATGGACTCTTTACTGTAAGAGCAGTGAGACTATGGACTCTATACTGTAAGAGCAGTGATACTATGGACTCTTTACTGTAAGAGCAGGGACATTATGGACTCTTTACTGTAAGAGCAGTGAGACTATGGACTCTTTACTGTAAGAGCAGTGAGACTATGGACTCTATACTGTAAGAGCAGGGACATTATGGACTCTTTACTGTAAGAGCAGTGAGACTATGGACTCTTTACTGTAAGAGCAGGGACATTATGGACTCTTTACTGTAAGAGCAGTGAGACTATGGACTCTTTACTGTAAGAGCAGTGAGACTATGGACTCTTTACTGTAAGAGCAGAGAGACTATGGACTCTTCACGGTAAGAGCAGTGAGACTATGGAACTCTCTGCCTGAGGAGGTGGTGATGGTGAGTACAATAAAGGAATATAGGAGGGGACTGGATGTATTTCTGGAGTGTAATAATATTACAGGTTATAGCTACTAGAGAGGGGTCGTTGATCCAGGGAGTTATTCTGATGCCTGATTGGAGTCGGGAAGGAATTTTTATCCCCTTAAGTGGGGAAAATTGGCTTCTACCTCACAGGGTTTTTTGCCTTCCTCTGGATCAACTTGCAGGATAACAGGCCGACCTGGATGGACGGAGGGCTTTTTTCGGTTTTATATACTATGTTACTGTGGATCTAGAATCAGTTGCTACGGAAAATATTTTTTTTTCTAGTGTTGATAAATGAAGTGTGATTTTAGAACACTAGTGGGCGCTATGAATCTATGTTAATAAAAAGAAAGAAAACAATAATGTAAAGTACGTTAACGATATAACTATAATGGATCTTTTCACGTCATGGAAGAAATGTCGGCGTCCACACGAGTCACATACCTCACGATCGAGACCAGTCTGCAAAACGCTGATCACACCGGTCTCCGGATTAATGGCAAACATCTTTGGGGAGGGAAGCGGTGGGTCCAGACCGACGATGTCGTAGGCGACAATCCCGTTATTCACATTTATTGAATCGTCGTCGTCCTTCGCCGTCACAGTCATCACGGGCGTACCTAAAAGTACAGGGATAGAAGAGGCAGACGGTGAGGTGCGAGCAGTGGGACCACCACTGGGAGATATTCCGGGGCTCGTCTACAATTAGATCACTTTCTGTGGGGGTCCGAATGCAGGGACCCTAACCAATCCTAAGATTGGAGGGGCAGCAGCGCTGGTATCACACAATTTTTCCCCGCCCCTGGATTTGCCATGAATTTTCGGTGCAGATTATATATCGTGAAATCCCAATTACAATATAAAATATGTGAATGGGATTGTAGCAAACCCTGGGACCCCCACCTATGAAAAGATGACGGGGGCCCTCTGACCTCACCAATTCCTGGCCACCGCATTCTGCATACGCTTCTGTAAGACCACCTATGAACTGTATGGAGAATGCGGCAGTCAGGAATCCGCATACAGGGGTCCGCAGATTGTGCAGACCCCGTCTTCTATATACGAGGCGCGTCAGATATTTGTTGGAGGTGCGGATCTACCGGGTAAGATGCTCGCCAGGCTGAATCTTAATAGGTGAGGGGGACCCTCAGTAAGGGCTCATTCAGATGGCCGTATGCTGACCTAAAAAATGCAGATCCGCTTTTATTTGCGGACAGTCCAGCATGTCTGCAAAAACACAGATTGCATTCCGTTTTTTTGGGTGACCTATAGGCCCCTTTCACACGAGCGAGTTTTCCGCGCGGTTGCAATGCGTGACCTGAACGCATAGAACCCGCACTGAATCCTGACCCATTCATTTCAATGGGTCTGTGTACATGAGCGTTTTTTTTCACGCATCACTTTTGCGTTGCGTGAAAATCGCAGCATGTTCTATATTCTGCGTTTTTTTACGCAGCCCTAGCCCCATAGAAGTGAATGGGGCTGCATGAAAAACGCATTGCATCCGCAAGCAAGTGCGGGTGCGTTGCGTTTTTCACTGATGGTTGCTAGGAGATGTTGTTTGTAACCTTCAGTTTTTTATCACGCGCGTGAAAAACGCATCAAAACGCATTGCACCCGCGCGGAAAAAACTGAACAACTGAACGCAATCGCAGGCAAAACTGAATGGCTTTGCCTGTGAAATCGCACAGTTTTCACTGAACGCATCCGCAACGCATCCGGACCTAATCCGGACACGCTCGTGTGAAAGAGGCCATAGACTTCAATGAGGCCACCTCCTGATTTTCACTGACAAGAATAGGACACGTTTTATTTGTTTTGCTGAGCCGTGGAATGGAAGGGCCCCATAGAAGTGAATGGATCAGCAAAAAAACGGACCGCATTTTTGCGGACAGCTTACGGTCGTCTAAATGAGTCCTAAAGGAGGAGCCTCTTGGCGCCTGCCCCCATAAACTCTAGGGAATTCTGGGTTAATAGAGGGGGTGCTCTACTCAGGATACTCGTTTCTTAGCGGAGAGCAGTTACAAAGAGCGTGTCCTGCTGTGGAGGACCTGTCCTGTCCTGTATTACACTGACAGTCCATTGATTTGAATGGGCACGGTGTAATGCTTATGTTTGCCTGTTGTGGCGCTGCAGGGAAACTGAACACTTACAGGTTTTCCCACATTTAAGCCTGAGGGTCCCAGAACCTGCTAACGAGTAGACATTGCCTGAAATGGGAAACCCCTTGAAGTGGTTCAGGGGCTGCGGTACAATGGTGGCCTAGCCTTACACTTCAGGTCTTAGATTACGGAGACATGGATATCACTTACCTGGCCGGGAACCTTCAGCCACTGAGCCTTCAAAGACCGGCTGGGTGAAGTACGGGCGGTTATCGTTCTGATCCGTGACCGTGATAGTAATTTCTATCGGAGTTTCCACTGCCGCTCCACTCGCCGATACGGCATGAACAAAAATCTGGAAATACAGATACTTGTCAGATACGGCAGACCATGAGCGCGACACAGGGAGGTCTCCAGGTTAGGTCAGACGCGGACTTACGTTGTAGCTCGGTATCTCTTCTCTGTCCAGGGGCTTGGTGATGTATAACCAACCGGTCGATTTCTCTATGGTGAAGAGTCCCACGGGCGGAGTGTCGGCCCCCTGCCCTGTGATGCTGTAGAATACCGTCATCTCGTCGGCTCTGCTAGATTTAATCTACAATAGAAGAGAATGAGGCTCTGGAGGAGCGCGGCCGCAGCCATGTACATATATTCCTCCTGAAGATAATTCTCTGCACCCTACCTGAATAACCCTTTTGGGAAATGGACCCCTCTCGTTTTCCGGTATGTTGATCGGAGGGATCACCCAGTCTCTCTTGTGTCTTCTGTGGCTGTGGTCGTGTTCAGACTGGAAAGACCAAACGCACGGAAAATAACATGGTTTAATGGTTTACCATAATGGGGTCAGTAGTGTGCATGCGAGACAACCATGGCATCCACTGTACATGGGACTGACGGAGCTATCCGAGCGTTGTACTCAGCTATATCAGTCCGTCCCACAGACACAGGGAACTCAGGGCCCCCCATTCCCTTGGTTGGTGGGGGCCCAGTGGTCATATATGTATATCGCTTATTCTGTTGTTCATGCGCCTACCCCTTTAAGGCCCTATTCACACGTCCGCAATGTTTGTCCGCACCCCTAACCCTCAAATCTGCGGAATAGGTGCGGACCCAGTCATTTTTAATGGGGATGTGATGGATGCGGAGAGCACACACTGTGCTATCCGCATTTGCAGAACGCGCCGCCGATCTTCCGGCGGCTCCGCAATAATATAGAGCATGTCCTATTCTTGGCCGCAATTGCGGACAAGTATAGGCATCTCTATAGGGCTGGTGGCAAGGTGTTTTCACTACGGACGTGTGAATAGGGCCTTAGAGACCCACCAACCTTTATACCAATTCTTAGTGATAAATCAAAAAACATCTAATCCGAAGGCGCCAATCAAATAATGCCACCACGAGTCCGTGTCTAGGATGTAGCTCCAGGCTCTCCCCCAGATTCGCTCACCCACCTGTCTGTGGCGGGCGTGCTCCTTCTTCAGGGTCACCATGGTGGAGGTCAGAGGACCCTTGTCGTCAAATGCCAGGACCTTGAACTTTCTTGGCGTGTGGATCTTGAAGTCATTCTTCACTGTGACTGAACCGTCCGCTTGGACCAGGAAATGGGGGTCCTCGGAGACGTAGTCGATCACCAGCTGCGTCTCACACTTGTCAAAGTCCACTGGAAGAAATGAAGAGAAACGGAGGCGTTTAGGGTAAAGCGTCATCTGCAATTTGGGTGCCAAGGCCTGCTGACATCCCCAGCCCGTGCCCAGCCATTAGATATGCCAACCTAGTACTAGCGGGCAGATATCCATGCCCAAAGATGCAGCAGCCGCACAGCGATACCCATACAAATATGCCAATCAAATCCATATACCCATACTGTAATGCCAGCCCTGTGCAGCTGAACCAGCCACTGATCAGCGCCCATACAATACCTCCATAGGCACCACATACCCACCCAGTGGCATCGATCACATGAAAGTACCTACAGAAGACCTGTCCGCTCTCTTTTTACTAAATACCTGTTCGCCCCATGAAAAACAATCCCAGAGCGTCTAGTTTTCTGCGTTGAGCCATTCCTCTGTTATTCCTCCTGGAAATGTGGTAGTAAATTGACCCCTGTTACCCTTCCCCTTGGGTCTTATCTCTACATTGTAGACAGTGACTGGATAGCGGGCAGCGAGAATGGTAACGCATCGTTGCCAATGTATCTGTACATTTCCAGGAATAATAACAGAGGAACGGTGCAGAATGAGCAACAAAAACAGAACTATATTACAGCGATTAGAAATGAGGGTTGATCCAGGTATGAATGTGATTCTGCTATAAATAAAGTTGACGAAACCAGCGCCTCCCTGATCAAATCATTGGGTGTTACTCAAAATATACGCCCCCAAATCACCCGCGCTCGCATACGATTAATCATCCATTGCAAGCGCCCTTCCACTACCACCACCATCATTGTCTTGTCATTGGCGGGAACATATGCTTCTTAGACTACTACTACTTCCAGCATGCCCTGGCAGCCATAGGGCATGCTTGGAGTTGTAGTTTTACAGGCCGCAGCACTAGGCCTCATGCACACGACCGTTGTTTGTTTCCGCGTCCATTCCGTTTTTTTTTCACGGATAGGATGCTTTCCCATTCATTCGGTCCATTAAAAAATGCGGATGGTCAACCATTTTTGTTCCGCATCCGTGGTCCGTGTTTACATTGTCCTATTTTTTTCACATTTGCGGACAAGGATAGGCATTATTACAATGGATCTGCCAAGAAAACGGATCCGCAAAGAAAAACGGTCCGTCATCCGTTTTTTTGGGCGGACACAAAACACACGGTTGTGTGCATGAGGCCTTACACTGTCTGGCAGACCTACTTGCCATTTGCGGGTGACAACCCCTACAACAGCCGTGGTCACCCAGCTTTCCCAGCAACGGATACAACGACCGAACAGACTTTCCAGGATCGGCAGGTTTAACAATAGGCGGCAATTATCCTGAATCACTTCCAGCCAGACGCACGCAGGACATCATTACAATCGCCATTGTTGTCCCCGCACCAGGACTGGGGTGTAATTTAGGAAAGTTAAATACAGGCTTTGAGATGAGGCTTCCCCGGATGAGGCAGGATATAATTATTTCATGTGGTCCACCTAAAAATGGAGGGATTATGCTCTGCAATCAGGGGATTACATGGGGTGGGGGCTACTGCTAATCCTATTCATTTATATTTAATGTGGCACTGTGGGTGCATAGCAAGGCGTAAAAATGGCTGCTCCCTCGGTTTGCTCTTGTTGTGAGGTCGCCGTTTTGTAGCCCCCTGCATGGGCCTAAAAGCTCATGATAAAAATCTGGTTGCTTACAAACACCACTAGAGGGCGCTCAGGAGCGTACTGCATACAGTGTATGCCTTGAAGTCAATAATAAAGGGGCATTCCCATTTTATAATGCTGGGGGGAAGGGGGTCCGACCTCTGGGACCACTGATGACCCCAAGGACAAGGGCGAAGAAGCCCAGTCGACTATTTTTGAGCTGTCGGTTTATCACCGTCCCTCTGCTTCTTGCATCAACTTACGCAATAATGTCTCATAATGCAGGACCCAGACGCGGAAGGAAATCATTTCTGCAGAAATACAGTAAGTGTGCGGTCGTATACGGGCGATGTAATATTCCGCCTAGTCCCCAATGTAAGTCTGGTCCAGAAACAGGCGCCAAATATGAGCATGCTCCTGCCAGCCCGCAGACTGCTCCCCTTTTCATACAGACCATTGGAAAAAAAAATTAAACAAAATTTTGAAAAAAAATGCTGTAAAAAACCCCATAGACCAGGGATGCTCAACGCTGTTACAAAACTACAACTCCCAGCATGCCCTAAAAGCTGTATTCTGTCCAGGCATGCTGGAAGTTGTAGTTTTGCAACAGCTGGAGGGCCGCAGGTTGGGCATCCCTGCCATAGACTTTCAGCTAACATCTGGACATTAAAAAATGCCAAGAAACCGCAAAAAAAACGATGTAAACCATGTACACATTATATCCACACTGTGGTCAGGGGTGCACCGAGCCTTTCTGCTGCCTGAGACAAAAACTGAAACGGCGCCCCCTCGCCAATTTCTTAACCTAACCCCTTTGCCACAATAAAAGCGCTCATTGCCCTACGGCCCTTCCGCTGCCCCCCTCTTCCCCCTACCCGCCGCTGCCTGAGGCGATCGCCTCACCTCACCTCATTGGTGTTGCACCCCTGACTGTGGCCCCATGACAAATCTGAACCAATAGAGAACAGACACAGAAGTGTTGTCATGGGCATTTAGAGTTCTGGAGCATCTATTCTTTTGACTCTATGTTGTGCCATTCCTTTACTATTCCTACTAGAAGTTATAAATGAATTGCCAGCAGTTTGCAATGAAGTTCCAGATGGGTGTTACCAGTTAGGGGGGGTGTCCCTGCACAGTCTAACTTTATCCAATCAGTACTGCTAGTGTTAGACTGTGCAGAGACACCCCCCAACTGGTACCATCCATCTGGACTTTTATTGAAAACTGCTGGCAATCCATTCATAACTTCTAGAAGGAATAATAGTGGTACGCTACAACAACAAGGCATAATACATGCTCCAGAACAGTTATTACATGGGGAATGCAAGTAGTCACTAAAGGAGGGGTGACAGCGACTCTTTAAAGGGGTAAGGCATGTTTCACACTTGCAGGAAATAGATCCGGCCGGCAACAGTCTGTCTGATCTGTCCTTGCTGGCGGCTGCCGACATTCTGTCCGCCCCATTCCTGCAACCCGGCAAATATGCCGAGGAGTGACCGGACGAAAATCTCTGCGGAGGGAATGCCGGCAGTGTACGGTAGCGCCCAGTATTCACGGATCCGACAAGCAAGTGTGAAACAAGCCTAACCCTATGGCATATTGAGAGATGGGGCCCCGCACCTATCACTAGAACGGGGCTCACCCGACAAGTGGTTGGAGTTCCACTAAGGGGCCTACGCTCTTTCCATAGGCCGGTTACGTTTTTTTTTTTTTTGGGGGGGGGGGCATGCAGAGATGGGAACACTCCTATAATAACTCTTCAGGTGGTTTCCCTTTTGTTTTTTAATGGTTGCGGACAACGCATTAGCGCGTACCTGCGCCCGCACACTTGTAACTTCATCCTCCAATCAAAGCTCTCCATTGTAACTAGACCCTTCCCGGCCACAATGCGCCGCTTGTCCTGGCTTTGTTAAGCCTGCAGTGAATGGCGTCCAGCAGCGTTTGCAAGCACCAAGAGAGAAACAGGATCCAGGCAGGGAAAGTTCTGAGGCGCTGACAAATAATCCCTTGTACGCAGAGCTACGGGGAGTAAGAAGATATCTGCGGCGCGTTGTGTGAATACACGCCTAGTAAAATAGGTCTTATCTGCCTCATAGACGGAGGCGGTGGCGCTTTATCGTGCACCTGTCACCTGGGAGGAGGCCACCGAGGGTGCAGGGGCTGCAGGGTTGGATGTTTTTGGAGATTCTAGAGTCGCGGTAAGCTCGGCAGTCATGTAGCGATCCCAATCATGTCTATGGCTGCCCGATGCATGGTCGCGCGACAGCCGACACTCCCAAGATCACCGTGTAGCCCTACTCTAAAGCAGAACCCCCCAAGTGCCCCTTTTTTGGAGGGACAGTCCTTATTTTGACCCAAGTCCCTCTTTTGGACCCGAGGCCTAGATTTGCTTTATTACATTTACAATATTGACCCAGAAAGTCTTTGTCTGGTTCCTCTCTGTATATTATTTCGTTATTTGATACAATTTTGATTTTTAGAAATTTCTACATTCCGATTTTTTACAGTGTAACAGAGTCATTTCCGTTTTTTTTTTTTTTGCAGCCCCATGGAAGTGAATGGTCTGCAAAAAAAAACGGAACGAGCACGGAAAAAAAAAATGCGTGTGCATGAGCCATTACAATGATATCCAGTCCTCGGCTGAACATCTTTGAGCCGTCTTTAGTCAATCCCATCTATCACTGGAACCCTTTAACCGATGACTCGGGAGTCGGGATGTATCGGTAATTTATTTGTTATGTCTGGGCGTACTACTGGAGACAGAGCCTCATACACTCCTTGCATTGTGTGATTTATCAGACTGGGGTCAACTGCGACTGTCAAGGGGTCAATAAGGCATCCAATTTGTTCTGAGATAGAAAGATCACCCCGCCATCAGTGAAGATACAAAGGGGACATTGTAAGCTGCAAAAAAAAAAAAAAATTAACTAAAATCTTCTGGGCTCCTTTTTTTTTTCAGTCTGAGAACTCTCAACCAGGTGATATTAGCATCAAAATGTCTCCCGTGGTCTTTACACATAAGACTACCTCCTTTTGTGTAACTTTTTGTATTCCATTTACAAGATCTCTGCTTGCTGTCAGTAACTGATTGTGTGCTGAAAACCCATAGGGACCTCGTCAAAGGTAGCCAGCTGATAATAGGGGGGTCCGAATGGAAGCTGGTGGCACCGACACCTTGCCTATTGTATTCAATGCCGCCCATGGGAAGCCATGTAAATAACTGGATATGGGGAGCAGGAGCGTGGCTACCATAGCGGCAGACCATGCGGCTGCTATGGGGCCCAGGGCAAGAGGGGGCCCAGTTGGGATCATCCCCTGTTCTACTGGGAGTGAAAACTTGGTCAGGACTCTACCCTCTAAACTTCTAAAGGAACAACTTTTAGCAAAGGAGAAAATGGAAAAATGGCCCAAGGGTCATTGAAAAGGGTTTAGGTGGAAACCCTTCTGTCCTGTGTGGGGGGCCTGGTTCGATCCTTGTTATGGGGCCCTTACTTCTCTATGTACGCCACTGATGAGGAGTCTGCCACCATCATCGCGGCCCACTACAGGCGACAGGCCCACAGAGAGGAGTCCGGAAAATGTCCCTGTCGTGAGAGCTGTAAAACCCCTTAAAGCAACACTCTCATTGTCTTGACGGAGTCCTCGCCCATTTGAAAAAAATGCATTATTACTAAAACAGCTCAATGTGTACACAACACTTACAAGACAATGACGAGGCTCGGCGGTCCTTGCGTGACGACATGCCTGCCTGAGCAACACGTATGGAGCTTTACTTGGGAAAAAGCACAAGTATTACCAGGTGTCACACAAGGTCTGGACGGCCTGCTATGAGCAGAGGTGATACCGCCCATGGGCGTAGCTATAGGGGGTGCAAAGGTGGCAGTCACTACCGGGCCCAGGAGCCTGAGGGGGCCCAAAGACACCTGTGCCGCATAAGAAGACACACAAAGCACTGAGGGACGGGGGGCCCAAGCTGAACTCTTGCACCAGGGCCCATGAGCCGTTAGCTACGCTCCTGATACCGCCTTATGATCATGGGACGTTGCCATTCGGGGTTCTAGGAAAGCTGGGTGATCACCCTTGTGGAGTCATTGATCTAACTACAAAACTTAACAAAAGAGGGCAGTTTCTTTAGTTTTTAGGGCCGATGTATTGTCTGACCCATTTCCTGTGTTAATAGAAGGGGGTGGGTGTTGTATAACCCCTAGGCCAGGGATGGCCAACCTGTGGCTCCCAACTGTTGCAAAACTACAACTCCCAGCATGCCCACACTGCCTACAGCTATCAGCCTACAGCAGGGCATAGTGGGAGTTGTAGTTTTACAACAGCTGGAGGGCCGCAGGTTGGCCATCCCTGCCCTAGGCTATAAAGAACGTCGCTAAATTAGGGTACGTTCACACAACGGCATTTGTCGCGCGACAAATGTCGTCGTGTGAACGTAACCTTACACACAGTCCATTGATTGAAATTGGATCTGTGTAAAGGCTCATGCACACAACCGTATGTATTTTGCGGTCCGCAAAATACGGATAAAATCCGTGTGCACTCCGTATATTGCGGTACAGAACAGCTGGCCCATAATAGAGCCGTCCTATCCTTGTTGCGGAACGGACATGCGGACATACAGAAACGGAATGCACACGGAGTAACTTCCGTTTTTTGTGAAGACCCATTGAAAGGAATGGTTCTGCAAAAAAAAAAACGGAACGGACATGGAAAAAAATTACATTTATGTGCATGAGCCCTAATCCTGTGGTGGCACTGCAGAGAAATCCATCCCCCACAGTGATCGCTTAGGCCTAGTTCGCACTTCAGTTACTTGGTCAGTTATTTCCATCAGTTATTGTGAACCAAAACCAAGTTCGGGTCAAAAACACAGAATAGGATGGAATCTTTCCATTACACCGTATCTCTGTGGAGGCTTCACTACTGGTTTTGGCTCAAAATAACTGAAGTGTGAACTCGGTCTTATCATTGATAGGTTAAAGGGAAACTCACGGAAATTTTTATTAAGAAATGCTTTGGGTAAGGGAGGGGTCTGTGTGATCAAGTATGACACTCGCCACATGTACGTGACCATCACCGAGCCTATAAAATCTAACATCATCTTACCATCTGAACATTTCCTTATTATAGGTGAAGAAACCTTATCGCACATTGGGTTTGGGTTGCAGACATCCGGTATAACACAGACCCTATGCAAATATGCGAACCCTCTTCTTCCCGGAGCAGACTACCCCCTCCGTCTACAGGACCGGTCGCCCCTTCCCCACGGACTGATACTCAAACCAAGCAATAAAAAGAGACAGAAACCAGCAGGAGCTGATAATGGACTAGATGGCGGCACACCCTGACAGTATGAATATTCAGGATGTTACCGCGCTAATTACAGCTCTAATTACAGGCCGATCTAAAGGCCATTTACATACAAGAGTTACAAATAAGAGGGAAAAAGCATCAAAACAGAAATGTATTTACATACGAGAATAGCTAATAATAGAGCTTTAAAATATCGCTGTAATAAAGGCCAAATAATAGTGCCATAGGACGCATAGATAATACAGCCACACAGTGCCAATATCATTGATTGTGGAGGTCTTTGCATCAGCAACCTGGATGCTGTGCTGCTGATATGCGTATATACAGCATCATAGAATGTCTACATAATAATACCATATAGTATCCAAATAATAGTGACAGACAGTGCACATATAACAGTGCCCTATAGTACCCCCATAATACTGTCAGACTGTGTCTACAGTACAGTGCCATACAGTACCCACATAATATCATACAGTATCCATATAACAGTGCCATACAGTACCCACATAATATCATACAGTATCCATATAACAGTGCCATACAGTACCCACAGAATATCATACAGTATCCATATAACAGTGCCATACAGTACCCACATAATATCATACAGTATCCATATAACAGTGCCATACAGTACCCACATAATACCATACAGTATCCATATAACAGTGCCATACAGTACCCACAGAATATCATACAGTATCCATATAACAGTGCCATACAGTACCCACATAATATCATACAGTATCCATATAACAGTGCCATACAGTACCCACATAATATCATACAGTATCCATATAACAGTGCCATACAGTACCCACATAATATCATACAGTATCCATATAACAGTGCCATACAGTACACGTATGCTGTCAGACAACGTATATATAAAAGGATCATTCAGTCCCACATAATGGTATCATATAGTGTCTACATAACAGTATTATACAGTACCACATAATGACATACATTATCTACTTAACAGGGTCATACAGTCCCACTAAATAGTATTATACAGTGTCTGTATAACAGTACTATACAGTGCAAAATAATAGTGCCATACAGTACCCGCATAATGGCATACATTGTCCGCATAACAGGGTTATACAATCCCGCATAGTGCCGTACAGTACCTACATAATAGTGTCATACAGTGTGTACATTACAGTGCCATACAGAACCTACATAATAGTGTAATATAGTCTCTACATAACAGTGCCCTACTGTACCTATATAATAGTGTCATACAGTACCAACATAATGTCATACTGTGTCTACGTAACATTGCCATGCAATACCAACATAATAGTGTCATACAGTGTCTACATATCACTGCCATACAGTACTCACATGTCATACAGTGTCTACACATCAGTACCATACAGTACTCACATTTCTTACAGTGTCTACACATCAGTACCATACAGTACTCACATGTCATACAGTGTCTACACATCAGTACCATACAGTACTCACATGTCATACAGCCATCAGTACCATACAGTACTCACATGTCATACAGTGTCTACACATCAGTACCATACAGTACTCACATGTCATACAGTGTCTACACATCAGTACCATACAGTACCCACATGTCATACAGTGTCTACACATCAGTACCATACAGTACCCACATGTCATACAGCCATCAGTACCATACAGTACCCACATGTCATACAGTGTCTACACATCAGTACCATACAGTACTCACATGTCATACAGTGTCTACACATCAGTAACATACAGTACCCACATGTCATACAGCCATCAGTACCATACAGTACCCACATGTCATACAGCCATCAGTACCATACAGTACCCACATGTCATACAGCCATCAGTACCATACAGTACCCACATGTCATACAGTGTCTACACATCAGTACCATACAGTACCCACATGTCATACAGCCATCAGTACCATACAGTACCCACATGTCATACAGTGTCTACACATCAGTACCATACAGTACTCACATGTCATACAGTGTCTACACATCAGTACCATACAGTACCCACATGTCATACAGCCATCAGTACCATACAGTACCCACATGTCATACAGCCATCAGTACCATACAGTACCCACATGTCATACAGCCATCAGTACCATACAGTACCCACATGTCATACAGCCATCAGTACCATACAGTACCCACATGTCATACAGCCATCAGTACCATACAGTACACACATGTCTTACAGTGTCTACATAACAGCTCCATACAGTACGTGGTAGCGCCGCACATAACCCACATAATTGTGCCGTATGCTGTTTATATAATAGGGCTATGGCCAAATGGCTCAATAGAGAGTCCAGATAAACTACTCTGATAATTTCGGGGTAGGTTTAGGGCAGGTAATGGCGGCTGAGCCAGGAATATCTTTAATTTCCCTGTCATGTCTCTTTACATTTGCTGGAGGAATGGCCGACCACACCTGTCACATTCCCTGTCCTTATATGGCTGTCCCCGGGGCCTGTGGATGAAACTGTCGCGTTTCAGTCTCAGGATGTTTGTTTTGTCTTTTTTTTCAAAGTTCTCCATAACCGGTTCAGGTGAGATGATGACATCATCGTCTGTAACACGTCCAGGTCTGAATCACCGCAAGCCCGAGGGGGGGTAGAGAGACAACTCATCAGGAATTCCATTTCTTCCTCCCCCTGGACTGAAACCCTAGTATCTGACTGATAAGAAGAGGCGTGAGAGGGAGACGCCATTAAGCCCTTACACTGCCATAGCGAACTGTACCACAAAAGCGGAGTACATGGCATGCGCCAAATTTGTTATTTGCTTTACACTCTTTTTATATCTTTCCAGAAGGTTCTGAAAAGAGTGTGTTTAAAAGGAGCTTGATAATGTGCCTGTCATGAAGTAGACAGAAAAAAGTCTCTCATATGTCAGGCACTGCGCCAAATCTATCTTCCTTTTTTATAAATTTGACTTATTTAGCAAAACCGGGCCTTGTTGCCCATAACGACTTATCAGAGCTCAGCTTTCATTCCATTACCTGCTCTGGAGAAATGAGAGCTGTGCTCTGATTGGTTGCTGTGGGCAACAAGACCCAGTTTTCATAAATGAGGCAGTTAATCGTTTTCTAGGTCTCTGTTTGCCGTCTGTGAAGGAAACTGAATATCCTTATTCAGAGAAAACTGTCTAATATGTGTAGCGTTGTGCCAGAGCTATCATTTTTTTTTTGGCAAATTTGGCTCATTTATCAAAACCGGGCCTTGTTGCTCACAGGAACCAATCACAGCTCAGCTTTCATTCCATTACCTGCTCTGAAGAAATGAGAGCTGTGCTCTGATTGGTTGCTGTGGCCAGTTTTGATAAATGAGGCCCCTAATCATTTTCTAGGTCTCTGTTTGCTGTCAGTGAATGAAACTGAATTCCCTTATTCACACTCAGAAGCTAAAAAACTGTTGTAAGGGAAAACTGGTTTAGTTGCCCATAGCAACCAATCAGATTTCACCTTTCCTTTTTCAGAGCTTCTTTGGAAAATGAAAGGTGGAATCTGATTGGTTGCTAAGGGCAACTATGCCAGTTTTCCTTCACACCAGTTTGATAAATCCATCCCTCTCCCCCACTTGTCTTTCCTCCACAAAGCACCAGTACGCTAACAATTATTAAAAGGGATAACCCAATATTTAAACCCATAAATGTCTGAGATTGCGATGCCCCTTTAAGCCTTTGCACCAGCACTCCTACTTGGAATTGGCGGACTGGTTTGCATTGTGCCATTACCAGTTGAGCAGTTTTGCTGGGGGGCCGCTCCTTTTCCTTCCCACACACTAAGGTGGCTATTAAATATTTATGGTCCACATTGACTCAACTTAATGTATAGCGATGGCGGCGCTTTGAAGCTATACAATAGAGGAAGTTTGCATATGTCACAGAGCTTGTATATACTGATGCGTCAGCTGGACCAACATGGCCGCTTCACGGAAGCTGAGCGATCGTCGGGGGCAGGAGTCATCCTCAGGGAGCCTTAACACCCCCTACATATATTATATTCCATGATTAATTGCTACCCATGAGACACTGGGGGGCAGCGCCAAACTGTGTGCATTCACAGGCAGAAGTACAGTCCATGAAGAGTTAAATTGGTGGGCAATATACAGACCACCAGGTGGACAAATTCACCCAAATGGGCATAATTCGATGTAAACGTAGTCTACAATGACTACCTTTTTGTTTTGTTGGTTTGAGTTTGTACAGATGTTTCTGCTAGCGGAAACCGTCAGCATGCAGCTATTGACAGATCTGCTCTTCTTTACATCTATGTTAAACAGAATATGCTGTAAATGTCTGATAGGTGCGGGTCGCAGCTCTTGAGAATGGGGTTTCGTATGGCGACCGCCGTGAATAAAGAGCTGGCTGTGGATGCGCGGTTTTCTCCATTCACATCTATGGGAGTAAGTGTGCTTGGCAATTTTCAGAACTCTGTGAATGGAGAGAGCCACACATGGGTGATCACCTACCTTGGGGCTACGAGACTGGGCTCCATTCTTGAGATCGGTGCAGGTCTCAACAGAAATGAGACACACACCTATCTGAAATCTATGGCATGTCCCGTCCAGATGGCGTTTCCCTTTCAGTAGATGTTTCTGCTAGCAGAAACCATCAGCAAGCAGCTTTTGACAGATTATATATATATATATATATATTTAAATTTCCCATCTGGATTTTGATATGTGTGGGCCCTCGAGAGTGGGGTCTCATCTGGTGGCTTTTTTCATTCACATCTATGGGGGTAAGTGTGCTTAGCTATTTTTGGAACTCCTACAGAGAGCCACAAATTGGCGACCACCTATTTAGGGGCTGCGAGACTGGGCTCCATTCTTGAGATAGGTGCATGTGTGGACCCACACCTATCGGACAGTTAAGGCATATCCTGTCCAGATGAAAATACCCCTTTAAGTACTTACATTACCTGGTCAATACCAATACTACTTGGACGTTCACATTGATCTGCAAGTAAGTGATCTCCCTGCTTGTTGATGGTTTCCAGGGAGCAATATATGTTTTTTGCACATAATATAATAAACAAATAAAAATTATTAAAAAAAGTAACAATATTTCATAAAGATCCTACATCTGCTGACTACGACAATGCTTTTCTTTCCTCCTTTTCCGTAAGTATATAATATCTCTTAAGTGCCCGCACCGGTAATGTATTGATCCCAATAACGGCCTGTAATATGTATTTCTCAAAAGCCCCATTACTGGTGGAAACTGATTGATATTGTCAGATACAAAAATGCATTCAAATCCATTGATCTATCGCGTCTGCTTTAGATTCGGAAATTTAAAGGGTCACTGACGCTAAATTTCTAGTGGGCGTGTCCTAAACGGCAGCCATTAGTATGTATGTGTATGAATGCTTAGCAGAAATGAAGGTGAGATAACCATGTGCTCTGCAGTGAAGTCAGCGTCTCCACGGCGGCTGATAACCTAAAGCAGCAACTCGCTCCTTTCACACGGGCAAGAATTTCGCGCGGGTGCAATGCGTGACGTGAACGCATAGCACCCGCACTGAATCCGGACTCATTCACTTTTATGGGGCTGTGTACATGAGCGGTGATTTTCACGCATCACTTGTGCGTTGCGTGAAAATCACAGCATGTTCTATATTCTGTGTTTTTTCACGCAACGCAGGCCCCATAGAAGTGAATGGGCTGCGTGAAAATCGCATAGCATCCGCAAGCAAGGGCAGATGCAAAACAATTTTCACGCATGGTGACATGAAGAAGATGTAAGTAAATTGATGAAAGTCTATAATAAAATCTACACAGCACCGAACCCGAACTTCAGTGAAGAGGTTCAGGTCTGGGTACCACATTCAGTTTTTTCTCACGCGCGTGAAAAACGCGTTGCACTCGCGCGGAAAATACTTAACAAAGCAACGCAATCAGTCAAAATTGACTGAAATTGCGTGCGCACTCGCGCGGGTTTCCAGCAATTTACCCGGGACGCATCCGGAGCAAATCCGGAACGCCCGTGTGAGAGAGGCCTAAGATAATGATCTGCATACATAGTGGCCAGGGTGATAATCGGAACCTCACCCATAGGTGGGATCAATATCTAATTAGAGGAGTGTAATTAAATTAATTTAAAATGTAATTAAAACCTTGCATCTATTATAGATTTACACATATATTTTCTAAAAATAATTTTTAAAGTAACTTTTAAAGGGGACCCGCCCCCTATCCTGACATGTCCGTTTTGGAAACTACTTGCATCCTCCGTGTCATAACAATACTGGAGAATCTATTCTTATGGCCCTATGTTGTACCATTCCTCTACTATTCCTGCTACAAGTTTATTTATGAATTGCAATAAAGGTCCAGCTGGGTGCTACCAGCTGAGGGTGTGCCCCTGCACAGTGAGACACTGGCAGCCCTGATTTAACCGTGTCAGACGATGCCTTTTAAAGAGGATCAGTCCCCTCTCCTGACATGTCTGTTTTGGCAACTACTTGCATCCCCGCGTAAAAACTATTCTGGAGCATCTATTCTTATGGCTCTATGTTGTACGATTCCTCTATTATTCCTTGTAGAAGGTTATGAATGAATTGCAATAAAGTTCCAGCTGGGTGTTACCAGTTGGGGTGTGTGTCCCTGCACATTACAGTCTGACACTGGCAGAACTGACTGATTCGATAGTGTCAGACTGGGCAGGGACACCCCATCGCCCCCAACTGGGAAAACCCAGCTGGAGCTTTATGGCACACTGCTTATAATGCGTTCATAACTTCTAGTAGGAACAATAGAGGAACGGCACAACGCAGAGTTATAAGAATAGATGCTCCAGAATTGTTATTACATGGGGAATGCAAGTAATTGCCAAAACAGACATGTCCGGAGAGGTGACAGGTCCTCTGGTTTGAACACTATTAAATCAGGGCTGCCACAGCTGCACCTTTATTGCAATTTATAAATAAACTTCTAGTAGGAATAGTAGAGGAATGGTACAACATAGAGTTCCTAAAACATGGAAATTGAACACATATAGAGGACCTCTCCTGACTCCTGATCTGTCCTCCATCAATTTCCATGCAGCGCCACCCCAGGTGAAAAGAAGCATTACACAGTTCCTAGGACACTTTACGCAAAAGAGAGGTGCAGAATTTTACTGGAATTCAAGTGACGCAGACGAGGGAGGAGTTAATGAGGGGTCAGTCCGCAGTCGGCTCCCGAGCTGACCATTCTTCAAATCATTTTTGACACATATCAAGCGGTAATGCAATAAGTAAAACATGTTAATGACACTAATGGGTTAAAGCCATATATCTGCTCCCTGCAGCCCTGAGAAATGACTCTGAAAGCAGACTTATCAGGGAGTCAACTAGTTGGAGGTTAATGATTAATGAAGGCCTCACTGAGGCTACAGGGAGCGCATGCGCTGCAGGAGGGGGCAGCCATGACCTTCTCTGCCTAGAGAGACAGGAGGGCAAAGTCTACATTGTATAAACCCTCTGCAACCACCGGTGGAAAACACCGCTCCCTGCCACGCTGTGCCGGGTAATGGGGCCCTATAGGATCCTATAAGCTCTGGTTGTTATCTACACACTGTAGAAAAAAATCCAGGGGGAATTGATGAAGAATCATGGTGCGGATTTTTAATCTACGGCACATCCGCAGCTTTTTACGTCCCCTGTGGTGGTACTCCTAGCAGCTTTTTACGTCCCCTGTGGTGGTACTCAGCAGCTTTTTACGTCCCCTGTGGTGGTACTCAGCAGCTTTTTACATCCCCTGTGGTGGTACTCCTAGCAGCTTTTTACGTCCCCTGTGGTGGTACTCAGCAGCTTTTTACGTCCCCTATGGTGGTACTCAGCAGCTTTTTACATCCCCTGTGGTCGTACTCCTAGCAGCTTTTTACGTCCCCTGTGGTGGTACTCCTAGCAGCTGTTTACATCCCCTGTGATGGTACTCCTAGCAGCTGTTTACGTCCCCTGTGATGGTATTCCTAGCAGCTGTTTACATCCCCTGTGATGGTACTCTTAGCAGCTGGTTACATCCCCTGTGATGGTACTCCTAGCAGCTTTTTACGTCCCCTGTGGTGGTACTCTTAGCAGCTGGTTACATCCCCTGTGATGGTACTCTTAGCAGCTTTTTACGTCCCCTGTGGTGGTACTCCTAGCAGCTTTTTACGTCCCTGTGGTACTCAGCAGCTTTACTTCCCCTGTGTTGGTACTCTTAGCAGCTTTTTACGTCCCCTGTGGTGGTACTCTTAGCAGCTGTTTACATCCCCTGTGGTGGTACTCTTAGCAGCTGTTTACATCCCCTGTGGTGGTACTCTTAGCAGCTGTTTACATCCCCTGTGATGGTACTCTTAGCAGCTGGTTACATCCCCTGTGATGGTACTCCTAGCAGCTTTTTACGTCCCCTGTGGTGGTACTCTTAGCAGCTGTTTACATCCCCTATGGTGGTACTCTTAGCAGCTTCTTATGCCCCCTGTGATGGTACTTTTTTATGTCCCCTATGTGGTGGTACTCTTAGCAGCTTTTTATGCCCCCTGTGATGGTACTTTTTTACGTCCCCTATGTGGTGGTACTCTTAGCAGCTTCTTATGCCCCCTGTGATGGTACTTTTTTATGTCCCCTATGTGGTGGTACTCTTAGCAGCTTCTTATGCCCCCTGTGATGGTACTTTTTTACGTCCCCTATGTGGTGGTACTCTTAGCAGCTTCTTATGCCCCCTGCGATGGTACTTTTTTACGTCCCCTATGTGGTGGTACTCTTAGCAGATTTTTATGCCCCTTGTGATGGTACTTTGTTTACGTCCCCTATGTGGTGGTACTCTTAGCAGCTTCTTATGCCCCCTGCGATGGTACTTTTTTACGTCCCCTATGTGGTGGTACTCTTAGCAGCTTCTTATGCCCCCTGCGATGGTACTTTGTTTACGTCCCCTATGTGGTGGTACTCTTAGCAGCTTCTTATGCCCCCTGCGATGGTACTTTTTTACGTCCCCTATGTGGTGGTACTCTTAGCAGCTTCTTATGCCCCCTGCGATGGTACTTTGTTTACGTCCCCTATGTGGTGGTACTCTTAGCAGCTTTTTACGTCCCCTGTGATGGTACTCCTAGCAGCTTTTTACGTCCCCTGTGGTGGTACTCCTAGCAGCTTTTTACGTCCCCTGGGGTGGTACTCTTAGCAGCTTTTTATGCCCCCTGTGGTGGTACTTTTTTACGTCCCCTGCGATGGTACTTTTTTACGTCCCCTATGTGGTGGTACTCTTAGCAGCTTTTTTCCTTACACACAGATTGTCACAGATTGTCCTGATGTCACAGCGTTCCTTTTGATCCTGCATCGGGCTCTCCTATCAGTGGTCATACAGAACAATGCTCGGACTGTGTAATCATTGTGATCTGCCACAGACACTAGCAGCATCCTGCTTACACAGCAATTACTTCATTAACATAGGAGCGGCCTCTTTGAAGTTGGGGGCAACTTTGCTGGGGCTGTGTTCTTGCCATTACAACCCATGGGCTTGGCCAGCACAATACCCCTCCCAATGCCTCGGGGGCAGAACTGCATTTTGGCATTGTGCAACATCAGATAGACAAGACTTCCTTATGGTCTATTGCTTTACATTCATACTGCCAGATGAAGGGGGTGCCCATAACGGAGCCCGGACTAGCAGGGAGTTCTGACGGCCCTCCAACCTCACATAACCCTCTGGCTATCTAATCAGCACATCGTCCACATTTCTTCTGTCTGAATCAGCCAAGAATTCCTTGCATCTGCCCACCTTTCCTCCTAAACCATATCCTAAAATTATCAGATCATGCAAATGCGTCAGTTGCCAGTCATTTTGCATGGTCCTGCCAACGCATTTCAATACATCATCTGTACATGACAGTCAAAGATTGTGTTCTTTTTGGAGGCCATCTAGTCTGAAGGACCTTCAGAGGTTTGCACTGAGTACAATGTGTGCGGACTAAATGCTACCGCCATGTCCTGCTGAGGACGAGTTGAATCTAACTGTCCCACCAAGGGAACGTCGGTGCCATTGCAGTACGAGTCACTGCTCCAGTCACCGTCATCATCCTCAGCCTCCAAAAACATGGAGTGGCTTACATAGCATAGATTGACACCACCGCACTCCTGGCTACCCTCAACAGAGGTCATGTTGCCCCCAGACCATTAACAGTGCAGAAATGATGAGGACCAGATCCTCATGAAGGTTCTCACCAGAAATTAAAGGGGTTGTCTGAGACCTGAGAAAAACTGGGGATGGCCAGGCATGGTGTAAGAATTGAACAAAGTTGTCCTGGTTCCTGCGGTACAGCTACTACCCCCACCACTTCTGGCTCCCTCCAGAGCTGGAAGCGTGACATGCCATCCACATGCAACCAATGCCCACAGAGGTGGCGTCTGCAGGCTCAGCGGTCATGTGCCGTGCCTGCACGTGCTACCACGATGGTCACTGATTGGTGGACAGCTAGGACATGCATGTAGACAACTCATCATGAGTGGGAACCAGAATCGGCAGGGACAGGAGCAGTACCGCAGGAACCAGGATGACCTGATTTTTTTCTCATACCATGCCCAGCCATGCAATTTTTTTTAGGTTTTGGACAACCTCTTAAAATGTGTATAATTCCAACCTATTATCGACCCCCCATTTGCCTCCTTTGGGGTACCCTTTAGCAGACCCCATTGGTATTTTCAAGATCTGTCAACAAAAGTCTCAACCTGTGGCTGTCAGGGCATTATGGGAGTTGTAGTTCTGTAACTGTGGAGTCTCCTCCAGTCTTCACAAGCTATCAGGTACTGGGGGCAGGAGAGTAAGGCCTCCGTGCATTGGGAACAGCCCGTGCATTGGGGACCGTAATTTGCGGTCCCCAATGCATGGGCACCATCCGTGCGGCTGCCGTGACGGATCCAGACCCATTCGACGCACCGCAAAAAAATAGAACAAGTTCCGCACCGGATTGCAGACCTATTCAAGTTAAATGGGTCTGGATCCGTGATGCAGTGAGCACACGGCCGGTGCCCGCATATTGCACCAGCCGTGTGCATGAAGCCTAAGGCTGGGGCACACAAATCTTGGGGGCCATCCCATCCATCCTTGATAGATTTCTTTTGATTCCGAGGTCGCAGTAGCGGAAAACATGTGCGAGACGGTCTGTGACCCCAATCATTTCTATGGCTGAACTGCTACACTGTGATCCTTGGTCGCACAACACATGAGGAGCCGAAGATCGCCATGCAACCCCAGCCTTATTGAATGGGATCATACGGACTTGATTAAAAAAGTAAAAAAAAAAAAAAAAATGTTACAGAAATCTAAAAAATAATGTATACAAATAAAAACAAAAAATTCAAACATTCTTGAGGTCTATTTCAGCGCCAGCCTCATAACCCTATTCTATTTGTATTTGATGCTTTTCAATTAGGGTATTTTTTTTTTTTTTAAATAGCAGGAAAAACTTTCACTTCCACTTCCCTTCTGCGCTGGTATGACTTCTGTTCATCAGTTATTCACATGTCCTTCTCTTCTTTCTGTTTTCATAACAGCCTGTGACTGCAATCTTTCCAAGCGTTTTTTTTTTGTGTGAACAAAATTACAAAATAACGATTGCTTCAAAGATTTAAAAGTTATAATAAACAGCAGAAAAAGAAGAAAATGTGACCAAAAACAGGTTCAGAAGAAAAAGTTTCTGCTTCCACTTCCAGAAAACTGTTCAACTAAAACAGCAGTGTTATCTGCAACGGCCAATCAGAGTGAAGCTCTTATCGTGTCAATTACAAATACATTCTTCACCCAAAAGTTTGGAAATTTCTAACAAGTTATGAGAAAAAGAGAAGTGAAACGTAAAACTGATTTGTGCTGACACCTTCCCAGTCCTAGGACTTTCTATAGCTGTCGTCTGAATCTTTCTTCAGTCAACTGCTTTCCCTCCTGACTCTCATACACATGTACGCTAAGCTCGGCCAAGCATGCGTGTTTCCTGAATGGGGAGAGGGGAGTAAGCAGCTATCAGACACATCAGGCAGCTTTTCTTCCCTGAGAACAAAAAGATCGGACATCCCTTGGATATTTCTATAGCTGTCACCTGAATCCTTATCAGTCGACTGCTATCCCTCCTGACTCTCATGCACATGTATGCTCAGCTCGGCCAAGCATGCAGGTGTTCTGAATGGGGAGAGGGGAGTAAGCAGCTATCAGACACATCAAGCATCTTCTCTTCCCTGAGAACAAAAAGATCGGACGGCCCTTGGATATTTCTATAGCTGTCGTCTGAATCCTTATCAGTCGACTGCTATCCCTCCTGACTCTCATACACATGTATGCTCAGCTCAGCCAAGCATGCATGTTTTCTGAATGGGGAGAGGGGAGTTTGCATCTATCAGACACATCAGGCAGCTTCTCTTCCCTGAGAACAAAAAGATCGGACGTCCCTTGGACATTTCTATGGTTATCGTCTGAATCCTTATCAGTCGACTGCTATCCCTCCTGACTCTTATACACATGTATGCACAGCTCAGCCAAGCATGCATGTTTTCTGAATGGGGAGGGGGGGAGAAGGCAACTAACAACTGGGGTGTCATCTTCTCCTCCCTGAGAATAAACAGACAATTGTTTTGCTCCCAGAATTACCGAGATTATCGTTATCTGTATCGTATCAGGCAAATGATCTATGGAGGCCATCAATGTACCCGGAAGCTATTTATCCTGGCAGCATGGAGCAGGGTGACGACAAGTGGAGACAAGCTGGGTTCTGGGCAATTTGCAAGAGTCTCAGGAATTCGTGGAGCTGCAGGAATCCCCCCCAGGAGGCCAATAATCCTGATAATTGTTGTTGTTTTTTTGTCTCAGGGAAACAGAATCCGATTACTGCGTCCGAAACAATGTAACACAAGTAACACAAATATAAGAAAATCCCTTCCCTACATGTGGTCTACTGCTCCCTGTTATCAGCCTGCTTTATGCAGGAAACATCTAGTTTTGAGAACTTCCACATATAGACAGTATAAAGATGATCTAATGCTGCCTAAAGTGTCAAATGTTGGGTAGTGGCCCTTTAAAAAGGGACCCGACCCCTCTCCTGATATGTCTGTTTTTGTGTCCACTTGCATTCCCCATGTAATAACAATTTTGGAGCATCTATTCCTATGTGCCATTCCTTTATTATTCCTGCTAGAAGTTATGGATGAATTGTCAGCAGTCTGCAATGAAGGTCCAACTGGGTGTTACCAGTTGGAGGGGGTGTGTCCCTGTACAGTCGGACACTGGCAGCACTGATTGGATAGCGTCAGACTTGGGACACACCAGTCTGTCGCCTCTCCTGTCTGTTTTAATAACCACTTGCGTCTGTAACGCCCCAGAGTGGCTTTACCACTCCTACGCCCTGCTTCCATCTGTGTATGCTAATATATTATATATGTCATCTTGTGCATTTATTTCAGGTCCTATCTAACGTTTGTAACTGTTATGTTTAAATGTAATATGCCTGGTTCACCAGCAGGTGGCAGCAAATATGGGGGAGCTACAGCTAGAAACAATGGAACCTTTTATTCTATTCTAACTCCCCCCCCCCCCCCCTCTGTGGAGGAGTGGGTTGGGATCAGTTTTAGTTAGTCTAGCTTATCCCCTGCTAGGGGAAGGATGGAGTGCTGGACGTGCCTAGGCCAAGCCAAGCCAGCCAGAGCACCTTTAGCTCTGCTGGATGTGGAGGCCACAGCTTAGAGCCTCGGGAGCCAGGAGAAGAGTTCTCTGGCATAACTAAGAGACAGACTACAAAGAGAGAAGTTGCAGCATAAAGAAGAAGCTAAGTAAGCCTGTCAGCACAGCAGAGCCAGAGAGCAACAGATGTAGCAGAGATGAGTTTGCCTGCCAAAGTAAATCTGCTATTAAACTTCATCACATGGTCTGGACTCAGTTATTTCTTCAAATTCCTCAACTATTCCCCCCTGTTTGTCTGCTTCAGAGCCAACGCCTGGGGTCCAACCGTATCCAGGTAGGAGCACCATAACACTCACTTACACTAGAAGGGACATTTTAGGCCACCCTATACCACTCGGACATTCCTACACCTGGGTACCTCTCCAATCCACCTACAACCCTTCTGGAGCATCTATTCTTATGGCTCTATATTATATTATCCAGCTATTATTCCTGCTAGAAATTTATGAATGAATTGCAATGAAAGTCCAGCTAGTTATTACCAATTAGTCTTGTGTCCCTGCACAGTTTGACACTGGCAGCACTGATTTGACAGTGTCACACCCCCAGTTGGTAACACCCAGCTGGACCTTTACTGCTTACCCCTGGCAGTTCATTCATAAATTTCTAGTAGGAATAATAAAGGAAATGCACAGCATAGAGTCTTAGGAGTAGATGCTCCAGAATTGCTATTACATGGGGAATGCAAGTAGTTACTACACCAGACATGTCAGGAGAGGGGACGGGTCCCTCTTTAAAACGTCTATTTTGTGGATACAGCTACACCCTAACACAGGGATGGCCGACCTGAGGCTGCCCAGCTGTTGCAAAACTACAACTCCCAGCAGGCCCAGACTTCCTTCAGCTATTAGCCTAGAGCAGGGCATGTTGGGAGTTGTAGTTTTACAGCAGCTGGAGGGCCGCAGGTAACGACTCAACATCTTAGTTTCATTCGGCTTCTTGCCACATGTTATGGGGGAAATTAGGTTGGTGTCCACCGAATGGAGGTCCACAGGTATCCTTCGTCTATGGCCGGTGATTTTTAGGGCCCACGTTGAACAGCATTGGGACCATGAAGAACTATTCATTGGGGGACATTGCCCCAAATGTTGCATTTATAAATGGAGGGGGATTTGCTCGCCAACCTCGGCTGGAAGGTGAGTCTTCACCGCCAACTATGGTACCGCCGGTGGCTCTCCAGTCCCTGCGTGTTCCCTGCCCCTGTAGTAACTGGAGTTACAGGAAACTCAGGACTAGGAGAAAGGTGATCCTTTATTGACACAGTGAAATGAAGGCGTGAGATATTTAACTACTTACTCACGGCTCTACGTCATCTCACGTTGACTTATGTCGACCAAGCCTAGGTTCATCCTCCATGATTCTGGGACCCGGATATTAGGACTGGTCATTCCTATGCTGATGATTGCAACCTACATAGGGTTATATGATGCCCACCACAACTTGCCCTGAACTTCATTCACATCCATAATCTTCTTCCAGTGGGACAGATTGAGACCTCAGCTGACATTAGATAGCTGCGGGCAGATTATGCCCACAACTATTACTTATGTCCCCTTATATACATGCATGCTTGGCTCAATGGAGAGAGGGGAGTAAGCCACTAGCAGACACCTCGTCTCAGAACAAAACAAGTCAATAGCCTGATCCTTCTTTCCCGAAATATCTGCAGTCGGGGGAAATCAGGACACCTCCACGCGCATTAGATGGTTGGTCAGACGTGTCAATATTGTCAAATTGGGCCAAAATTCATCGATTGTGCACGGCCACCGTAATAGAAAGTGAAACTGACGACAAGGATGGGCCACCTCAAGGTCTCCCATGGAAAATTAGGGGATTCCTAAGATCATAGAAACTGAAGAACGGTGCCATTTCCAAATCTATCTCCACCTCTGAAGAAGAAACTCCCTGAGGTCAGGACAGAAGGTCTGCGCTCATCCTGCCCGCAGGCCGAGACCTGACCTCAGTTACGGCCAAGCTACCATCATCATCAAGATGGCCTGAGGGGCAGACTGCCTCATTGAGAGTTCTAGGTCCTACAAGAACTGCTAGCTTCAATAAAGGTTCTAGAGCCAAAAAGACATTTAGCCTCAATAGAATTCTTAGCTCCAATAACCGTTCTAGGTCTAATAACAGAAGCACCAGATACAGTCACCAAAGGCTGACTTCTTCCTCTCGAAGGAGGAGAAATGTGAGGTCAGTTATGACTACTACAGTACCCTTATTGTCACCATGAAGATGTCCTGGTGTCCCCAAATGTATCACCATAAAGATGCCCTGGTGTCCCCAAATGTATCACCATGAAGATGCCCTGGTGTCCCCAAATGTATCACCACGAAGATGTCCTGGTGTCCCCAAATGTATCACTATGAAGAAGTCCTGGTGTCCCCAAATGTAACACCATGAAGACATCCTGGTGTCCCCAAATGTATCACCATGAAGATGTCCTGGTGTCCCCAAATGTATCACCATAAAGATGTCCTGGTGTCCCCAAATGTAACACCATGAAGACATCCTGGTCTCCCCAAATGTATCACCATGAAGATGCCCTGGTGTCCCCAAATGTATCACCATGAAGATGTCCTGGTGTCCCCAAATGTATCACCATGAAGATGCCCTGGTGTCCCCAAATGTATCACTATGAAGATGTCCTGGTATCCCCAAATGTATCACCATGAAGACGTCCTGGTGTCCCCAAATGTATCACCACGAAGATGTCCTGGTGTCCCCAAATGTATCACCACGAAGATGTCCTGGTGTCCCCAAATGTATCACCATGAAAATGTCCTAATGTCCCAAAATGTATCACAATGAAGATGTCCTGGTGTCCCTAAATTTATCACTATGAAGATGTCCTGGTGTCCCCAAATGTATCACCATGAAGACGTCCTGGTGTCCCCAAATGTATCACCATGAAGATGTCCTGGTGTCCCCAAATGTATCACTATGGAGACGTCCTGGTTTAGACTATGTTGGGGAAAACGAATTGGACATGCTATAAACATGTTCTGTATGTTGTGAGATGATTCTGGAATATTATTTTTCGTCCTTAGCCCTCCCCAGGGCCAGCCTCCCAATTCCGAGACACCCAGGAAAAGCAGAATGTCACAGAACTGGTTTTCTCTGGTTGTTCCAGCGCGGCCCACATTACACGCCCGTCACCGCGGCGGGCCTGTGATAACAAGTCACTGTGTACACCGAGAGAAGTACAAGGTGTGGAGGGACAGGCCGCCATGTCGAGAGCATTACCAGAACAGAAACTGAAATGAATATGTGAGCTGGGATATGCATCATTTTGTTTTCCATGGAAAGGTTGGGTAGACCGGGGTGGCACAGAGGGTCTGGCTTGTTGAGTTTCCCCTTGACTTTTTGCGGAAGGAACATTAACCAAACAAATCATAGACATTATATGGTCGGTCAGTGCTACACAAACTTCAAAATGAGGAAGCCAATATCCCTTCCTCAACTAGGACAGTTCTCCCGAGAGTTGGAGGGTCCAAGATGTGAGTAGTGTATGTAGAATCCATAGTAATGACTTCATCATCTTTCCACCCCACCACCCGACCAAGCAACCACAGTTAATGGATTCACATTTTCTCCAGTCTCACAAGTCCACAGCCTTGGGATAACATACCCTTCAGAGTACACATCTATGCCCTCACCACCTAAACTACAAAGAACCTCTCTTGTACCAGTCCTTCCTCAACTAAAACTCAACAAAAATGCTAGTACGTGCCCTCATCATCTCCCACCTGGACTACTGCAACATTCTCCGCCATCTAACACTCTTGTGCTCCTCCAAGCCATCCTTAACTCCGCTGCCCGGTTAATCCACCTCTACCCCCGTTTCTCTTCTCCCCTTTGCCAATCCATCCACTGGCTCCACACTGACCGGTGAATTTAATCTGAAATACAAACAACATACGAGCCTGTCCACGTCCTCTCCCCTCAGTACGTTTCTGACCTAATCTCTAGATACTTCCCACACGTATGTCTCATCCTCCCAAGATGTCCTCCTTTGCTGTCTTTCTGTCTTCCCCTCACACAATCTTATCATACCAGCCACATACTCTGTAAATTGCTCCCCCAGCACATCAGACTCTCCCCACTTCTGGATCTTCTGGAGGGCCTACAATCTACAATAACCCTGCTGCCACTACTAGAGATGAGATAACTTTAAAAAATAGTTCGGCGTTCGGGTTGTGGTAATCGCCGCATCCCGTTATGGATTCCACTACCGCAGACTATCCCGGCATATGGAATCCATAAGGGGCGGCTTCCACGAACCTGAACTGTTGAAAAGCCGAAGGACCTGGGGTGACGTCACTGTCATGTGATCAGTGCAGGGGGCTGGATTTGATCCCGTGCTGAGCCACGCCCCCTGCACTGATCACATGATGGTGACGTCACCCCAGGTCCTTCGGCTTTTCAACAGTTCGGGTTCGTGGAAGCCGCCCCTTATGGATTCCATATGCCGGGATAGTCTGCGGTAGTGGAATCCATAACGGGATGCGGCGATTACCACAACCCGAACGCCAAACTATTTTTTAAAGTTCGCTCATCTCTAGCCACTACCCAACCATCAGAGCAGCCTCTGCCCTCTCTTAGGGTCTCCTTTCCCTTGCAGATTATAAGCCCTCGTGGGCAGGGTATCACCATTTAGGCCAGTCTGTTACTAAGGTATGGACAGAACAGAGCGGGCGGATGGTGAAGGCCCCTTATGTCTCAAATGTGCAGGAGGCCTGAGGGCACGGGCCTAGTGTGCACTCCTTAAACTTCAGCACTGAACATTTACTAAGGCCTCTTTCACACGGGTGTCATGTTTGACGCCCGGATAAGAGGCGGGTGCGTTGCGTGAAAACGCAGAATATAGAACATGCTGCGATTTTCATGCAATGCAAAAGTGACGCAGGAAAATCACCGCTCATGTGCACAGCCCCATAGAAATGAATGGGTCCGGATTCAGTGCGGGTGCAATGCGTTCACCTCACGCATTGCACCCACGCGGAAATCACGCCCGTGTGAAAGGGGCCTAATAGGCTTAGGTGGCCCATTGAGCAATAATTTCATATTGAGATATGATAACACCAAGGCATGAGGCAGTTTTATCCCTTCCCTTAGAAGAAACTAATCCTCAAAGTATGTATAATCTGGCCAGTGGCCACCCATCCACTCCCCTAGAGAGGAGAAACACAGGTTAAATACAACATTAAAGAGCGGGAGTGCTCCATACATCATTTCCTGCAGCCATTAACGATGGAAATAGAAACGGACACAAGGTACAAGACGACTGCGTGAATTATACATGTTCATCACGTGATGAGGCTTTTTACAGCCACACGCTGTCTCATCAAGGTCCTAATTATATAATTATGCTCAGTTGCACGGCTCCTCCCAGGTACAAGGTAGGATGAAGCTAGGAAGCTCTGACAATGTTCTTTTAAGGAACCAGCAAGAATAAATGCTAGGCCTACCCAAGCCTGAGGACAGAAGTGCATCGAACAAGAAGGCACACCCAACTGCAAGCAATGTCAACCGAGTCTACAGACTCATAGATCAGTCTCCAGCCAGCACCCCCATGGTGCACTACATGGGGGTGCATTCAGGGGCGTAGCTAACGGCTCATGGGCCCTGGTGCAAGAGCTCAGTTTGGGCCCCCTTCCTTTAGTGCTTTGTGTGTCTTCTTATGCGGCACAAGGGTCTTTGGGCTGTTGGCTAATAACCTGATCCAATTATGTAGAAACGTTAACCGAGAGTTGGCTGAAATTGTTTATCCATGGGGCACCTCCCAACCAAACCGATGCTTGGCGAAAAGTAGTTAATCTACCAACCGGGCTCCTAACACCGTCTGGTGGCATGTCAAAGTTTGGGCTCAAACTAGGAAGGAGTTGGTGGCCATATCTGGGGAATGCTGGCTGAATATGCGATTCACAGTAGGGTTGGGTGTTGTGGACGTGCTTGGGTGGTGGTGGTGGTGGCATGGAGTATTGGCCCAGAAACAAGAGCCCACACTAGTACCCTACGCCTCTTCCTCATACACCTCGGAAGAAGAATGGGTAATCCAAAACAGTAGACCTGGGCCAAATGTAAACCACTAGTCATATCTCAGGTTTTATCTCCTCCTGAATATTCACCATTGCCAATGAATTGGATACCAGGGGGCATTTAAGACTTCTTTAGCGGGACAGAGGTGAGAAGAGAAGGCTAATCCCCAGATAACAGACAGGGCAGAAGAAACCTAAACACTGTCTTTGTTTTCTAAGGACAGTAATTATCTCAAGAGGCTCCAGAGACCTCCCAGCTATCTGACCAGTTTGATAACTGGCTCTACCTGATACTAATACACACTATGAGGTGACTAAAACCTTGTGGTGGGGCCATAGCATGGTCCAAACTGATCCTACTTTTATAGGGTTTGGTAAATCCCTCCAGCCAGGAAAGCCGAAGCATGCCCGGGTGCCCATGGAGAACATTTGTTTTTATTGGTCCTTCAGAGCCACAACCTGGTCTACTGGGGTTCTCCGCCATAGATAAGGTGGGTCACAAACCAGCGGAGGAGACCGGCTTTCCAGTCTGGTAGGACATCAACCGCTCGAAGGGAGTTCTTACCTTGACCCACTACGGTTCCTGCTTCCAAGGACTTGGGCACGGTGAAGTGATAATTTTCTTCCCTGAATCCAAAAATACAAAGCTCCCATTCTGCCAATCCTCCAGCGATCTGCCACAGAGATGAAATGAAAGTTATATATATATATATACCGTATAACGGGGGGGTGGAACTAACATGAAGGGGTTCAATGTAGATGCCGGACGACACATTTCAGCTCCTGTTGGCACTGGTTGGGTGGAGGGGCACTGTCAGTCTATGGGTCCACGCATGTATTGACTCTATATAGAATATCTATATGGACCTGGACGAGTTAGTTGTAGAAGGTATATACTTGGAGTTGACTATACAGAAGATATACGGTACTAGAAAACACGTTAGAGAAGTGTCGGCCATCACATCTGGCAGCGGCTTTCTCCGCTTTGCCCGTTCAGGACACATGCTAAGCCCACCAAGGGTGTGTATAGGAGGGGGGTCACCGAAATAGCTGTTAGCTAAATGACAAACATTCACCATAAATCATTTGAGCAGACCCCCCCCCCCCCCCTGTGGTCAACAGTCACAGACGGGTAGTGAACAGTGAATTGTAAGTGACAACAGAGACAGCACTGACCTGCAGGAGGACGCAGAGGAGCACAAGTCCATGGTTGCTCCTTCTGTTCATCCCCATCGGGGACTTCAGCTGAGAGGAAGTTCCAAAAAGTAGTCTCGGATGTCCTCAGACGGTAAGGTGTCCCCTGCAGAGTCCTGCGTGCAGTGTGCCTGTGCTCCGGGATTACTGACTGCTCTCCTGGGCTGGGCAGGGCTTCTTCAGGTGCGGTCACCTGGGGGCGGCCAGGTAGAGTAATCAGTGGGTGGGGACTTCACCGGTTTGAATCAGGGACAGGGTGCAACAAAGTGCCAGTGACGGCCGCTTAGTCACGACCAAAGAGGAGGCGTCAGCTATGGTGGGAGTAGTAGTCATCATCTGCAGGGAAGCTGGGGGTGCAGTCTGGTGTCGGCAGCAGGGACAGCGTCTGTGGAGCCTCCTCATCTCACTTCTCCATTAGTGGTAAAAGCAGGGAGTGTCCGAGAAATAATGATTGTAACCGAGGAAGGTTTCTGATGACAGGACAGCTATTTGTACACAAGACTGACACGCGCCGCTTATCCTCACATTACATTTTCGGACGCACTCACACCGCCGTCCCGACCATTCATTATTTATTCTGTTGTCTGGATGGCTCAGTTATAGTTTGATTGTTTGGAGGGGGGGGGGGGGGGGCAACGAGCCATTCAGTCCTGGCCGAGGTATAGAAGCCAGGGCGAAGGTAAACCTACATGTGAGCGCCCATCTAATGCCTCTTAAAGGGGATGGCAATACCAAGCGCAGTCGCTACGAAAAATATGGCGTAAACCCAGATCACTGCGCTGCTATGGGCAACTAAGCCAGTTTTCCTTTACACCAGTTTTCAATAAATTTCTCCCAAAATCATTTCTGGCACCGGCGTACTGGACCTCTGGAGCAGGGATGGCCAACCTGTGGCTTTCCAGCTGTTGTAAAACTACAATTCCCACCATGCCCTGCTGTAGGCTGATAGCTGTAGGCTGTCTGGGCATGCTGGGAGTTGTAGTTTTGCAACAGCTGGAGAGTCGCAGGTTGGCCACCCCTGCTCTGGAGCTATTCACTTGTATGGGAGCCTAGCTGCAGTACCCAGGAATGGCCACTACATAGTGTATGGCGCTGTCTGCACCCAACAGCTGATGCGTGGGGGTGCCGGGTGTCAGACCCGCAGAAATCGGATACTGATGACCTATTCTGAGGGTAGGTCATCAATAATTGTAGTCCGGAGAACCCCTTTAACTGGCACAGTGTTCAGTTCTCCTAGAATGTGAGCAGGACTGTTTGCCACCACTGGCAGAGCTTTCTTTCGGAGTGAGGGGGCGTGGCCCCACTGCAGTGCTGTACAATAGATTGTAATGATGTGATCCTGCCTATGATATGCCATCATGGCTGACTAGCCTGATTTGTAATGTGTAGTGAGGCCCCGGCCCCGCGCCCCCTAGGCGGCTCTGGGAGTGGAGGCCCCCAGTCCTGCTCCTATTGTAGGCCATTATAACATCTTTAATCATTCCCGGAGAACCCCTTTAAGTGACATGTGCCTCTTAATAACTGATGCCCAGCAGATCACAGGTTAAGACTGGCATATAACACGCCAGTCTGAATCCAAGAATACATTTTAGGCCTATTGCACACGACCATATGGCTTTTTAAGTATTTTGCGGTCCGCAAAAAACGGATCCGCAAAAAAAACCCAGATGACATCCGTGTGCATTCCGTTTTTTGCGGAACGGAACATCTGGCCCCTAATAGAACAGTCCTATCCTTGTCCGTGATGCAGACAAGAATAGGACAAGTTCTATCTTTTAGGCCTCATGCACACGACCGTTGTTTGATTCCGTGTCCGTTGTGCCGTTTTTCGTGCTTTTCTGCGAACCCATTGGTTTTCAATGGGTCTGTGGAAAACTTGTCAAATGCACCGTTTGTCCTCCGCGTCCATGGTCCGTGATTACTGTCCGTCAAAAAAATATAACCTGTCCTATTCTTGTTCGTGAAAAACGGTTTGCGGACCCATTCAAGTCAATGGGACCGTGAAAAAATGCGGAGGCACATCCGACTGTCATCCGCGTCCGTGACCTGCATATATATTCCATTATCCTGGGTGGAGATATTAAAATTACACTTTTTTTTCCTTTCTTTTTTTCTGGCGGACCACGGAAACACAACGGAACCCAAAACGGACACGGATCACGGAACAACGGAACCCCATTTTGCAGATTGCTAAAAACAACTGTCGTGTGCATGAGGCCTTAACGGAACGGAAAAACGTAATGCGCACGGAGATACTTCCGTTCTTTTTTTTTGCGGGCCCATTGAAATGAATGGTTCCGTATACGGACCGTATACGGAATGCAAAAAAACGGCCCGTACACTCACAAAAAAAACGTTCGTGTGCAATAGGCCTTAGTGGTGTTTTTCAGCACTTTTATGCTTTTTGACCCTTTTTTTTTTTTTTGCACCTGGGTCTTTAGGGACTTTTTTTGGCAAAAAAAAAACAAAAAACAAAATGCAAAACCGCCAGCTCCAAATGTCAGCTGAAAGTCTATAGGAAATATGAAGTACAGGATACACAAGAATAGGTCTCGTGCACACGACCGTATGGCTTTTTCAGTATTTTGCGGTTTTTAACGGATCTGTTGTTCCTTTTTTTGTTTCCATTGTGTTTCCTTTTCCGTAGTTCCGCAAAAAATCTCCGTATGGTTTCCGTATGCGATCCGTTGTTTGCGGATCGCAAACAGAAACATAACATTTTTAATCATTAATGTAATATACAGTAATGTGTTTTAACAGTAAACACATGGGCAAAATGGGCACGGATCCGCAAAAAACGGAAGACATACGGATGTGTTCCATATGCATCCCGTAGTTTTTGCAGACCCATTGACTTGAATGGAGCCACGGATCGTTATTTGCAGGCAATAATAGGACAAGTTCTATCTTTCAATGGAACGGATATACGGAAATACGGAAACGGAATGCATACAAAGTACATTCCGTTTTTTTGTGGAACCATTGAAATGAATGGTTCCGCATATGGACTGCAAACGGAATCCGCAAAAACTGAACGGAAACAAAAAACCTTTGTGTGCAAGAGGCCTTATTATCCTAATGATGGGTGTTTTTTTTATTTTTCAAACTTTTTGACGTTATTTTTTTTTTGCACCTCGGATTTTAGTTTTTAAAATGCAACACATTGCAGCAATGGTTTTACAACCCCCCTCTCTATAGGAGAAAAAAACACCATCCAAACATGTTAACATAAAAATACCAAAAAAAACACTATCAATCTCCACTTGGGTAAAAAAAAAAAAAAAAATTGCTCCAGTAAAATTGTGTGTGAATTAAGCCTTGTAGAGTGTACAGCTATTCTATCGTACACTGATACATTGTAACAAACTGCAGATGTGTGAGCAGGGCTAGGTGAAGATACATTTTCATCCTCTGGAATTTTTCTATTCACTGCCAGCTAACAGAGATCTTAAAAAGGCAGAGTGTATCAGAAAGGTCATTATTTACTGGACGCTGCGAGACTAATAGGGTCGGCCCACGAAACCCATTTCCAGTATCGCCTATGGAGAGGTATTTACATCCAGGGCAGGGCGCTGACCTCACAAGGCTTTCCCTCACCTGGGGGCCCGGTGGAGGCAGCGGCTGGTCGGACCCCCACCTGGCACCCAGCACCCGGGGCCCAGGCTGCGCCTCCAGCTGCCCTGCTGTGTGATGCACTGTAATGGTACGCCCCTCTCTGTCTATACCGACATCCGGGTCTCAAATTAGTAGCTGCAATAATTTGGGCAGAAAATGGACATATGGAGATGACCGCCCCGCGGCTGAGGACCCCCCCCTTCTAGTATTGTACGTGATGGAGAGGCCAACGTCGCAGGCACATGTCCCCGGAGCTCGGTGGATGGATATCAAGCTGAGTTTCTGCAGCAGAACGTATCCAAGCCTCCCTCCAACCGTACCGCGACTACTTTCATAACTCCCAACAGGAGGACACCACACCCCGGACAGCGGGTGACGGCACAACACGCAGAACGGAAACCAGTGTCAGAGGACGAAACAGAGCGGAGGTGTAAGAGGAGAGGACTACAACTCCCAGCATGTCGAGGATGATATAATGTGATATCAGAAGACATTACAGGGAGGAGGTGAGCGAGGAGAGGACTACAACTCCTAATATGTGCAGACTAATATTATTGGATATCAGAGCAAGGGAGGAATATAAGAGAATAGAACTACAATTCCCAGCATGTCCTGGACCATAATAATGTGATATCAGAGGACATTACAGGGAGGAGGTATAAGAGGAGAGAACTACAACTCCCAACATGCCTAGTTTGATATTATGTGATATCATAGGACACTACAGGGAGGGGGTACGGCCCGTACGGGTACAAAAAGACAAGAATACAACTCCCAGCATGTCCAAGCAGGTATTATGGGAGAACAAAGGATATTTTATGGAGGGGCTATACAAGGAGAGGACTACAACTCTCAGCATGTCCAAGTTTATAATAATGTGATATCAGATGACATTACAGAGAGGGGGTACAAGAAGAGAGGACTAAAACCTCCAGAATGACCGGGCCGTTATTATGGGATATTACAGGACAATTGAGGGGGAGTATATGAGGAGAGGACTACAACTTCTAGCCTGCCCAGGCCGTTATTATGGGACATCAGAGGACAATTTAGAGAGACAGAATAAGAGAGGACTACAACTCCCAAGGTTTCTCAGCCTCACCACTTCACCCAGCCTGCACTGATCACATGATGGTGACATCACAGGTCCTTACCACTTCTCCTCTCCACTGCTGAACTCCGCCCCTTCTATACTGATCACATGACGGTGATGTCATCACAGGTCCTTACCACTTCTCCTTCCCACTGCTGAGCTCCGCCCCCTCCTGCACATGACGGTGATGTCATCACAGGTCCTTACCACCTCTCCTCTCCACTGCTGAACTCCGCCCCCTTCTATACTGATCACATGATGGTGATGTCATGACAGGGCCTTCAGCTCTTGCACTGTAGCCGACTATAGTGCCCGCTCCGCCTGGTGCCCCCCCCTTCCCCATTCACCCTTGAGATTCCCAGACATTTTTGGTAATTTATAAATCCTGGACAGACAATTTTTTTTTGGTCCCAGATGGAGGACATGTCCACGAAAAGAGGACGTGCGGTGACCCTGTGACATATGTGCCAGGCTCCAGGGGCTTGTGCTTCCCAGTGCCATAGGTCTCCCGGATCACCAGATTCAGTTGTATCTGCCTGCTCCCCTCCGCCAGTGCTGCCCCCGGTATCTACCAATGCCCCTGGACCTGATGGAATGGGATTGGCGTCACTTTTTGAAAGTCCCCCCCCCCTCACTAATCATAGTATATAGACACAGGGGCACCAGGTTTCAAAATATTCATCATTATATGATGCAGAGGTGCATTACCACCTTTTACACCTCTCCACCATCTCCTATGGTTAATTCAATGTCATCATATGTATTAATTACCAGGTCCTGTATAATGTGCATATTCTTTTCCATATAAGTGTTATGTTTAAGTGTAATGTGCCTGGTTCACCAGCAGGTGGCAGCAAGCTTGGCAGAGCTAGTTTGCCTAGAATGGAGCCCTTTTTTCCGTTCTAGCCTTCTCTAGAGAAGGAGGAGTTTTAGTTAGTGAAGGTCAGAATAGAGTACCCCCTGCAAGGGGAAGGCTGTGTTCCAGCCAGCAGAGCCCTGTCTGCTCTGCTGGACCAGGAGGCCCAAGCTGAAAGCCTCCAAAGCCAGGAAGAAAGTCCCCTGTATAAAGACAGAGTCAGACTACAGAAAGCTAAGTACAGCAGAAAGGAAAAGTTTCCTATTTAAACCTGTTAGCAGAGTTAGAGAGTAACAGATGAAGCAGAGCCGAGTGTGTTTGCCTGCCAGAATTAATGCCAAAGTCTGCTGGTAACCAAGACAAAGTTGGAAAATTGTTCCCTGATGAAAACTTATTCAAGTAAAGCTGTCAACTTCAATACAAGTCTGGACTCAATTTATTCTACAAATCCCTCAACTATTCCTCCTATTTGCTCTGCTTCACCCGACAACGCCTGGGGTCTAGGATATCCAGGTAGGAGCACCGTGACACGTGCACAGCCACATCTAAAGGGACATTATAAGCTATCCTTACACCACTCTGGCATTCCTACCCCTGGGTAAGGGGACTCTGTCCCTTGTTGCTTCAATGCAACTGGCGTCACGACAAATTGACTTAAACACAACCCCAGACGCATGCGCAGTGCGCTCTCCGGTGCCTCCATTTTATAGAAAGCAGCGGTGACACTGATGACCTATCTGAATATCCCTTTAATATTTCTCATAGACTTCTATGCAACAGCTGGAGATTTTTTGATTAAAAGAAAACAATAAAAAATGTACAAAAAAAACCCATAAAACATCACAAAAAACGCCAAAGAAAAGTATGCGCGACACCAGCCCAACAAACAGGGAGATCGGCCGCTTACCAGTAATTACCCCCAGCGATTGCCCTGGCTCGGAGTTCCCTGGTCTTCTCTGCTGGATCATCCAGGGAACTGGTCATCATCCGTCGCTCCTTCCTCCTCCGCACAACGACTCCCATTGACTCGCTGCTCGTTTTCTGCACATTTTTCATGATGTGGGTCGTAAATATGCAACAAACACATACCAGTCCTACTGGGAGGGCGACGTCATGTTACTGGGAGCAGGAGATCAAGTGTGTGGACTATGGCACGGGTCACCAGCCTCCTCGTAGTGTCACCATATTGGTGGTCACCCATCTTCAATTCAATCTTCAAGGTCTAGATGTGTCACCTTAGCACTAACCCCTTGTACAGCATCCGAAACCCCCTGCTCTCCAGCTGTTGCTATACTACAACTCCCAACATGTTCGGATAGAGGCTTGTAGTCTTGTAGACAGGTGAGGAGCCGCAGGTCTAGGGAGCTACTCTTGTCCACAGGCGGGGTCTGGTACTGCAGCTCATTCAGTGAAGTGGGGCTGAGCTGCAGTACCAGAAATGGCCTGTGCACACGGGCGGCGCTGTTCCTGACCTCCACTTGGTGTCCTGCTGCCTTTGTCATTTGCTTGATTGCAATATCGGTGTCGCAGAGGTCATGGAGGATGATGATGACTTGGAACAAAAACCTGTTTGGTTCTTTATCATATGTCGACAGGTGCTGGCAGGAAGCGTTGGGTAACATTTTCTCTCTGATATCTCTCATCTGCCTGGGGCCGGGAAAGTAGACATACAGGAATGTGATCGGGACTCACCCCCTCCCCCCTCCCACCATTAGATATGAGGGTACGGTATGCCGCTCTTAAAGGCGTATATGTGATAAATGTCTGACCTTACCATAATGATGCCCTCTGATCCTAAGGCCTCATGCACACGGGCGTTGCCCGCCGTGGACTGCATTGCCCGTGCTCCCCGCATCACGGATGGGTCCACAATCCGTCAAGATCAATGGGTCTGGATCCGGCGCGGCAGCCGCACGGTCCCCAACGCACGGAGCGGCTGACTGACGGGCGTGTGCATGAGGCCTAAGGCTGAGGTGCCCTTTTTCCAGCAGGGCACACATTGTGGAGTCTCAGCACTCAGGCCCACACTACGGCGGGGGGTAACCTGGAATACATTCATTGGGGGAATGCAATGTCTAATGAGTGCAGGTCCCACCTCTGGGACCCGCGCCTGTACTTAGAACGGAGCCCGCAAAGTGCCAGAGGGTACACCGCTCATGCGCGGCCGCCCTCCATTCGTTCCTATGGCAGTGCTGAAAATACCTAAGAGGCGCGCTTGGCTATTTTCAGAAGTCCCATTGAAACAAATGGGAAATGCACTGCGCAAGCGCGGCCGCTGCTCCCTTCACTTCTATGGGGCTTGCGGAAATAACCGAGACAGCGCTGTCCTATTTTCAGCAGTCCCATAGAAACGAATGAAGGGTGACTACGCATACGCGGTGTGCCCTCCGGCACTTTGCGGGCTCCGTTCTAAGTATAGCTCCTGGGACCCCCACCTATCCTAGCGATATGCCCCCCAATCTCCAAGATGGGAATACCCCTTTAAGTCTCATTCATTTGAATGGGAATGAACGTCATGAAGACCATGTAACGGAAGGAGGTGACATCTGCAGCCTAGGAAGACGACATATTGCCCACCCAAGCACAACACCCTCTTTAAATAAATCGGGGGGCCAGTGGGGGAGGCGGCTGCCGGGTGTCACCCCCCAATTAAATATTGATGACCTATCCCGAGGATATCGCATTCCCGGAAAATCCCTTTAATACATTTTAACAGGAGACAAAATCATGCTGTTCTACGTGGCCCTAGCCTAGTGACCCCCAACCTGTGGCACTCCAGCTGTTGTCAGAGCATGCTGAGAGTTGTAGTTTTGCAATCCCAGGTTGGAAACCGCTGTAGTTGCTTCCCTGAAACTGTAAATGCCAATGGCTGAGGTCCCAGGTCAGGACATGAAACTGCCGGGGGCAATCAGAGAGCGAGAGGCAGGATGAGGGGGCGGAGGACGCTCTTATCAGCAGAAGGAATGACGACTACAAAGGACGGACGGCAGATATACTCAGATACTTTCTGTTTCATGCTTCATGTTTTCAGAAGTCACCTGTGGGCTGCCGGGACCACCACGGATTCAGGTTATGCGACCAATGGATGAAAAGTCCTGACATATATTAAGGATCCGTAATGTGGTACCCTTTACCTGCCATGGGTCCATACTGTACCCCTGTGTGCCATGGTATACGCCATTACATGCCGTATTGTCCCCAGATGCATTGCTAACAGGGTACCTAATGGTGGCACCATATGGCGACACATTGAGTGCCTACAGGTTCATAATACAGACTCGTAGGCAGTGGCGTACGTAGAGAAGTAAGGGCCCCATAGCAAGGATCAAACCAGGCCCCCACACAGGACAGAAGGGTTACTGCCTAGAGCCTAGACCGTTTTCAATGACCCTTTTTCCACGGCCTCATTTGCTAAAAGTTGTTCCTTTAGAGCAGGCATGTCCAAACTGCGGCCCTCCAGCTGTTGCAAAACTACAACTCCCAGCATGCCTGGATAGTCTACAGCTATTAGGGCATGCTGGGAGTTGTAGTTTTGCAACCGCTGGAGGGCCGCAGTTTGGACATGCCTGCTTTAGAGGGAAGAGTCCTGACCAAGTCACCCCCAGTAGAAGAGGAGATGATCCCAACTAAGACTGGACCCCCTCTTGCCCTGGGCCCCATAGCAGTCGCATGGTCTGCCACTATGGTAGTTATGCCCCTGCTCATAGGGGCATAAGTTCAATGAAATGCTGGCGCTAACCAATGCCCAGATTGCTCTGGGAAGCATGGTCGGCAATTACTGTACACTGAAGGTCTGACACCCGTAATACCCCAGAGTGGCATTACCACCTCTTTCTTAATTAGTGCATTCCGAGTCATCATTCATATTTACTGTCATTTCCTGCAATGTGTGTGTTCATATTTCCTTTCTAATTACTGTTTAAGTGTAATGTGCCTGGTTCACCAGCAGGTGGCGGCAATCTGTGCTCAGGGATGGAGCCTTCCTTCCATTCCAGCCCTCTCTAGAGATGCAGGAGTTTAGCTAGTGAGAGTCAATCTAGTCTACCCCTTCCCAAGGGAAGGCTGTGTGTCGGCCAGCAGAGCCCTGTCTGCTCTGCAGGACCTGCAAGTTCTACATGGTTGCTTGTCCGCTCCTGGGCTTGCATTGTCTTAAAGCCAAGCCAAGTAAGCTTGAAGCCAGGAAGAAGTTCCTCGGATTACAGATAAAGATAAAGTAAGAGACAGACTACAGACAGCTAAGTTCCAAGTACAGCAGGAGAGGAGAAGTTTCCTATTTAACCCAGCCAACATATCAGAGCTGAGGAAGCTACAGCATAGCAGAGCTGAGATTGTTGCAGAAGTGTTTGCCTGCCATTTAAGCCAAAACCTGCTGATGACCAAGATAAAGTTGGAAGATTTTTCTTTGATGAAGTTTATGTGTTCAACGATAATACAAAGTCTGGACTCCATTTATTCTACTTACTCATCACCCAAGTTCAACAACCCCCTTTTGCACTGCTTCGGACTACCACGTCTGGGATCCAGGTAGGAGCACCGTGACACGTGCATACAACGCCTTCAGACATTGTAGGCCACTCTTCACCACTCTGGGTACCAACACTACTATCTACAAAGGGGACTCCTTGTCCTCGTTGCTTAACTGCAACTGGCGTCACGACTACTTGCTCTAACAGAGGGACATAAAGCGTTAAAACCTCTTCCAGGGGAAGGGACACCCCAGATGTTTTGGGATTAGTCCGCTACACACCCAATTACTGATTTATGAGCTACATGGATCATGTTCTCACATCGGGCAGAACGCCACAGTGGTATTAATAGGGTTCCTCCATTATAGCATCTTCTTATATGTCATTCATATACTTCAAGACGTCACGTCAGTGAGTACCCTGCGGCTGAGAACCCATCAAGGTCTTGAGCAGGTCCCAGCCCTGACTTACGGCAGAAATGCTGCCTCTTTACGCTCTTTGCATATAATTTTTTTTACCCATCGCACTTTAGAAGGGTTTTCTGCATCTGTTTGACGAGCAAGTAAGAAAATAAACCGCAATCTGTAAAGGAGCAGCAAGTGTTCAATTTCTCCACAGCGACCCCGCAGGAGAAGTGAAGTATTACACTGTGCTCACCAAAATCAATGTGCAGACGTGTTGGGTCCTTCGGAGTCAGAGACACCATGTGTAGCCATTGTGATAGATTAGGGTCCACTCTATTAAAGGGGCTGGCTCATCTCAGACATTGATGGCATCTTGCTAGGATATATCAGGTGTGGGTCCTACTTCTGAGACCTGTTCTTATCTCCTTTGGAGGAGAGCCAACCGCGCATGCGTGGCCACCCTCCAGTTGCCGCTATGGGAGTTCTGAAAATAGCCAAGCGTCAGCCATCAATTTCCCAGATGGGAATACCTCTTTAAAAGGGCATCTGTCAGCAGTTTTGTCCCTATGACACCAGCTGACCGGTTACATGTGCGCTCGGCAGCTGAAGGCATCTGTGTTAATCCCATGATCCTATGTGGCCGCAGTGCTGAGAAAAATGATGCTTTAATATATGCAAGTGAGCCTTTAGGAGAAATGGGGGCGTTACCTTTACACCTACAGGCTCTGCTCTCTCTGCAACTACCACGCCCTCTGCAGTTTGACAGGGCCAGGTGTGATGACGTTTACACTGCATGGCCCTGTTAATCAAAGTGCAGAGGGCGTGGCAGTTTCAGAGAGAGCAGAGCCTCTAGGTGTAATGGTAACGCCCCCGTTGCTCCTAGGGGCTCATTTGCATATATTAAAGCATCATTTTTCAGCTGCCGAGCGCACATGTAACCGGTCAGCCAGTGCCACAGGGACAAAACTGAAACGGCGCCCCCCCCCCCATGCCAATTTCTTCACCTAACCCCTTTGCCGCAATGAAAGCGCTCATTGCCCATGGCCCTTCCGCTGCCCCCCTCTTGCCCCCTACCCGCCACTGCCTGAGGCGATCGCCTCACCTGGCCTCATTGGTGGTGCGCCGTCCCCTGCTGATGTGGCTGTTGCCCAGAAAAAAAAATGTTTATAGTTAATGGGGATCCGGCGGTGATCTGTAGAATCCGGCAATGCCAGGTCTGGCGAAATACTGCCGTCCGCTCTCTGCTGGAACATCCTGCCGCAGATTGGTGGGGGGATGAATGACCCTAAAGAAGTATTGGAGGTTGTATATTTCTATGCATTTCACCCCTCTGTGTAACTGAATCTACATCTCTTTCGGATGAGGCAAAGAAGTCACATTTCTCAGAGGATTTAGTGGAAAACCGACACCAAACCGGTTCGATGACTCCTTAAAAAGTCTCAAACGTGGAGCAAAAAACAACCCCCATCGCTCTTGTTTCTCACACCTGAATTCCTAGCGTCCCTCCTCCTCCTCCTCCGTTTACAGTTCTGGATGGATAAGGACTGATTTTAGGTTCACCGTTCCATAGACTACAACGGCAGAAGAGATTTGCATTCTACCTAAGATCACTGGTATGTGATGGTATTGTGCCCGAGGTTGTGCCGCCTTTATCATGCAAATCAATTTCAACAAATTTATTATTGAATACAGATTTTTGTGCTTTACTAGACACATTTTAAAAGTGTCTGGAAAAAGGGGGCATAGTTGTAAAATGTGCATGTACCGGTGATGCAAAATGATGGTCTCAATGAACGCAACTAAGGAAGGGGTTATCAAAAGGGGTGTGGCCTAGGATGTGCCAATGTAACCCAAAATTGTGGCACCAAATTCTGTCGTAAAATAAGTCAACCAACAGGTGGTATGAGGTTAGACAAAGGTACCTAGCCATGCACCAACTTTATCATACAGCATGCATATTTTTAGGGGCCCATTTACACAGGCAGAGGATGGGGTAAATTATCGGGAACAAATGGTTTTTGATGATAGTTGGCCCATGTAAAGGTGCCACTGACCACCCTAAAACAAGCAAACAGTGTTTTACTCAGCACCCAAAATAGTAGTTTGATGGCAGCGCATCACCTTGTGTGCATCAAGGATGTGCTGCCCACAATATGCAAAGTGAATGAGGGCTGAATGATCGTAGTAGTGATCGTTTATCCCCTTTCACTGTGGGAAAGGCATGTTCAACTTGTATGAAGTTGATTGGCCTATGTAAAAGGACCCTAAGTTTACACGCTCTACAATTTAGACAAGGATTACTAAATCTGCCCCGTCTTTAGTTCACTGCATATGGGATCTGCGCAGATGGTCTGATGAAGGGCCAAAACGTTTGGTTGCCCATTGCTCATTTGCAATCTCCAAGGAAATTACTCATTTTCAAAGTGAATTTTGATGCATATCTATGGATGGTGGGTGATGCCAAGGATGTAGCTGTAATGCTGCGGTATTTTGCCCACGTTGCAAGTGGTCAGATCACAGGTCCAGTGACCCCAGCGAACAGCATCATAAGGATCTAGGATGCTGTATGTTTGGGCATTAGAACTGCGGCCAGGCTGGGCTTTGTACCATGATACAAACACTAAAATGCAGCCGCCTGAAACAGGCCTCATAGTTGTTGGAGGAAGTCTTCGTACGTTACAATGGAGGTGTGACCACTGCAAAGGTGATAGAATGGAGCCACCTAGTGGCCAGGATACAGATGGGTCACCTACACACGGTGACATCACCAAAGACCTGAGGGTAGATATTTACACTGCAGAGTCCCATTATTCTGACCAATACCTACTTTCGAAGTCGGCAGCGTGTAGCTCATGAAGGTTGTCCCATGTGCTGAGGTGGCTTGGTGGGTATGTAGGGTGTGTGATAGTCTGGCTGCACACATATCCCTCACTGCTGTCATGGGTAAAAGAGGCGATGATCCGAGTTGCAAAAAATAAAATAAGGGATGATTTTTGGCTTTCGGGCCCCGGGAGGCGGTATTTCTGACACTGCACTGTGTGAACTGTTCTCGTACTGCTGTGGTGAAGGCGCCATCGTGAATAAACAATGTGGAAACTGCAGAGCACCACGTGCCATTGACGTGAGAGGTTTACGTATGCAGGTTTACGTAAGGTCTACGTAAGGGCGGACCGACATCCTACAGTGGAGCAGCCCACCACCACAGTGAACCCAGGGGGCTACCAGACATGTCTTCCACAACAGGTCAGAGAACCCACGGTGTATGGGGGCTCTGGAGCAGACAGAAGTCACTGCTCCTCTGATAACGAAGCTTCATCGCCAGAAAAGGCTTCAAGCGGCAGCATCAGAATTGGACCTCCGCTGATTGGCAAAGTGTTGTCTTCTCCGATGAGTCACGTTTTCTGCTGGATGGACGTTGGCGTGTCAGGAGAAACATCAGAGAAAAAACACTCTGCCGCCATTTCTGCAAGAACACAAGCTAATGGGGGCAGTTATGGCCTGGGGCAGATTTTTCTGGAATTCTCTGGACCCACTCATCCACGTGCAAGGCATTCTGCATCAATCTGGGTATGAATCCATCCCTGCAGATCTCACGCACACCTAGAGATGCTGATCGTCTTCCCTGGGGCAGCTGGGATCTTCCAGCAAGACAATGCAACATGTCACACGGGTGGAAGAAAGAGCATGACCAAGACTTCCGCCGATCAGCTGTTTGAGGAGATGGCGCGTGCTGTTCACTGCTGCTGTCCCATAGACATACAGCAGCAGAGCAGGAAGAGAGAAGGGAGACGGCGCGTGTGCACAGCGCTTACCCTCTCCTCAAACAGCTGAACAGCGGGGGTGCTGGATGTCAGACCCCCACCGATCTAATATTGATTACCTATCCTAAAAAAAAAAAAAAAACGGATAACCTACCTGAAGCTACCCCCAATACTCTGCCCGTTCTGCTCCCCCCCCCCCATGTCCACAAACACTATACTATATACTCAGACTACCCTCATTAGTAATGGTGCCCCCAATAGTGATAATACTTCCCAAGATAGCCCCCATTCGGAGCAATGCCCTCCATATTGCGTCAAATTAAAATAACGCCCCTACCGTACTCTAGTAGTAATAATATAACCATCATGCTCCCAGTGGGTCTAATGTCCCCCTGTAGTGCCCCCCCACTAGTTCCAATATATAATGCTCCCCCCATAGTGCCAGAATCATATATATATAATGCTCCTCCATTCCTCCCCAGTAGTGCCAGGTATATATAATCTCCTTCAGCCCCAGCATCCCCCCCCCCCCCCCCCGTATGACGCGCGTTTCTTAGTGACAAAAACGTGCATCCAAAAACGCGCGATTCAGAAACGCCTAGGTGTGTTCCCAGCCTTAGTGTGTGTGTGTATGTATATATATGTATGTAAAACCTGCCTCCAGTCCCCCCCAGCCGCTGCGATGTAGACCACAGTTTTATCTGTGGCTTGTGTGTCTGGGTCCTGATGCATGCAGTCCCAATGACATCCCCCCTTCCGCTCCGGGTCTCACATGATGACATCATCACGCGAGACCCCGAACAGGAGATTGCATTGATGTCATTTCAGCTTCTTGCTCTGTTCTAATGCCTCACAGGCTTGACCCCCTCTTCTCTGCTGGGCTCCGCAGGTCCTGTCAGCACTGTGCTAACATTTCTCTTATATGTGAGGGAGGGGACCGTTCACTGCATTGTAAAGTGCAGCTGTTCAGCTGCCGCCCGTTTGCTTCCTCAGACGTTCAGCAGCACTGAAGCAGGGGGCCCCTGGGAAATTGCCCAGGCACGTGCGCCCCCCTAACACGGGCCCTAAGTGTCAGACTGGTGTATCTAGGGCCCACCAGTAAAATTTATTTTGGGGGACCACCATACTGATACATTCAAATATTCCCGGCTCACACAGCATCAAGATGCTACCAGATGATTGAATATTGGGGCCCCTGCAGCAAATTTGAGAAGGTAGGGCCTGGAGAAGGACACTGCCAGCTTTCCTCTATACCTAGAAGTCATCGCCGCTCTGATCGGGTCTATAATAACAGACTGCAGAGTTTAATAATCAGGTTTTTATATGAAACGGGGCTGGTGGAGGTGCTGTACATTGAATATGTGTATGCGGTGCAGTAAGTCTACTGTGTTACATGCCACTTGTGCAGGGGGTGGGAGACTAGGAGCCCACCGGGGGATTCATCTGTTCCCCCGTGGCCCAGTCCGAGCCTGCCTCCAAGTACTACCCGGGTCCCCTAATAACCCAGACTTGAGGATCTGTGGGACCGCCTTGATCTTTGGGTTCCCTCTATGGATCAACTAAACAAATGTAGACATGTACCTTGGACACAGGTAGCTGTGGTGGTCTAAGCCACCTACGTAGACTCTGCTGCTGCAGTCTAATTAAAGGGGTTGTTTCATCTGGGACCATAGTGCTATTAGGAGCGGTGCATCATGGATTCAGGAAGTGCAACGGAGGATGGAGACCGAGTGATTGGTTTACATAGCGAAAGCTGGCCATGTATGTCGAAATGAGAAGAGGAAAAAAAAAATAAAAAAGCAAGCAAAGGATGCACAGCGGGTAAACAAATACCGTATGTGAATATCCATTAAAAATAGTAATCAGAGAACCCCCTTTAAAAGGGGTTGTCCGCTTTTTACTATTGAGGACTCATCCTGAGGATAGGGCATCAATATCAGGTCGTTGAGGGTCCAGCCAACGCGCTGTTTGAAGGGAAGGCGGTGCTCATACAAGCGCTGCCCCTTCTATGCTCCGTTTACACTGCTCCCGACTGCGGCAAGTGGGTAATTACAAGTATGGCGTCTCCATTCACTTCTACAGACAGCGCTGTAGAATTCACATGAACAGACGGATCTGTCCCATAGAAGTGAACGGGGACGCCATACTTATTATACTGCTTACCACTGCAATTGCTGCAGCGAGCAGGTAAGAGCAGAGAAGGCAGAGCTGATCAGCAGGGGTGATGGCGTCTGACCCCTGGTGAGCCAATATTGAGGGGCTATCCTGAGGATAAGTCATCAATAGTAAAAAGCAGACAACCCCTTTGAGACCGGGTAGTTCCTTTTTGCTTCTGCCAACATGACCAGAATCCTTTTTAAGGCCTCATGCACACGACCGTATGCGTTTTGCGGACCCGCGAAAAAGATGACATCTGTTTTTTGGCGGATCCATTGTAATATGCCTATCCTTAACTAGAAGAAAAAAAAAAAAAAAAAAAAAAAAAAATAGGACATGCTTTATTTCTTTTGCAGGTCTACGGGACACACTGATGTAGACGGCACATGGTGAGCTGCATCATATCAGCCAAAAAAAAACAAAAAAAACCCAAAACAAAAAGGAAACAATACAGTCGTGTGCATGAGCCCTAAAAATGTAATTCTACTTTCCTTCCTATTTCACACATGGCTCTATGCATTAGTAAATTTAAAAAACAAAAAACCACACGACACAAACCTTTAATAAAATGTATTTGGGTATTTTTATATTTTACATCAAATCTTTTCTTGCAAGTTTAACACAAGTTAGAAAAACAAATTTATTCTTATAAATAGTACACAAAATGAATCAATATAAAAACCTGCTGCAAAAACCCAAATTGTGAATTTAACAAGTTAAAAAAGGAAAAAAAAAAAAAAAAAAAGTAGATCTTAAAAACAAACCAAAACACAAACAAAAATCAGATCCACCCTACCAAGATAACAGTAGATAAGAGTTTGGGAAACTAAATGAATTAAAGGGGTCTCCGATAAAAAAATATTTTTGCCGTGACCTCATTATCTAATGAGTCACAGCCGTATGACGACGGGTTTTGTACGGCCATCACTAAACCAGTGCAGAGGTGGGGAGTCTTTGCAGTTCAGGCATTGTTCCAGTGTAAAGCATCTTCCATTCTTGTGTGGCCAAAATCCACAAGAAAGGCAATTGTCAATGTGATGTCGATGGTGATTTGGGTGATAAACAAAATTCTAAAAAACAAGGCAACGATGAAATACAGCGTCTAAAGGAAGGCACGGCTGGGCCATATCTTGAAGGCACTCTAGATCAGGAGCACCTCTGCAGGCACCGGATTTTGGCTATTTCCCCATTCTTAAGCGTTGGACCTTGACTGAACAATGGGAAATTTTGGTTTCATAGCACGGATGTGAAGCACAAGTGCCAGGAGGAAAAAAGAAAAAAAAAATTTCACGTAGTGGTTCAAGGTACAATACAAGATGGAGCCTCTTCAGCTCCGTCTCACAAAAAACAAAGTTATGGACCAGTGTTTAAGGCGATTTGGAAGAAGTTCTAGTTTGGACATCAGACGGTCCCGCTCGTCTCCAACAAACTAGTCCTCATCGCCACCGTACATCTCTGCTAATTTCCGGAAGCGAGGACCCCATTGGTTGAGACAGTCATAATCCTGGTCAGAATCCGAGCTGGAAGAGTTTATGGAACTAAGCGAAGCCGCTTCGGATCCGCTACCTTCATAGTCAAACACAAGGAGGGAGTCGTATGGAGGAGCAGTGGGGTCGTTATCAGCCGCATGGAGGTTCTATGAAGAAAAAGGGGGGAATAAAAATAAAATAGGTCTTGCGTTAAAGGAGTCAAGTATGTTCCACTCCAGCAGATTTAGTAGCAGATTGTAAAAATAGAAGCGAAAAGTCCTCCAGAACATTAGGCCGGGTATGTTCCGTCAGCTTGTTTAGAGGCAATTTCTGCTTTTAATGAGCTTGAGAATCCATTAAGCAGCGTCCCGTTATAAGCAGCTGTGGAAGCGCACTAATGTCCACTCACAGGAAACTGACATCTCCACAAATTAACCCTAAGAAAGTAGCCCTGACGTCTCCTTACCGGAACCTGCATGATAATGGATAGAACCCTTCACGCGTTCCCTACTCAAACCTTCCATCCGTCGCGACTTACCTCCTCTATGAAGTTCCCAATTTCATCAGGGTTCGATGGTATGGGTTTGTACATGGGTGCAGGCATAAAGGAGGGGACCACATCATTCCTCATAACGTCAGGCCGGGCATCGAGTCCACGGTGGAGCTGACTCAGGTCATAATCCTAAAATATATGGAAACCCTTCATTTATCTCCGACGAGGGGTTCAGCACAGATACGGCGAAAGGGACCATGTGTTACCGCACCCTGTATACGGTAAAACTCACCTGATCTTCCTCTCCTCCGCCCTCTTCTCCATAATAGAAGATATTGTCCCTGGTCTCATCCTCCGGAAGCAGCAACTGTTCTTTGACCACCTTCTTCCTCTTCAAGAACAGCAATAGCAGCAGGATAAGGACTGTTGGCGAGAAATTAGAGATGGTGATTAAGCCACCTAGATATTCTAAAGGTCCAAAACAAGCAAAAATAGGTACTTTGTAAAGCGAAGCAAAAGCATGACCATAGTGAGTGAACACATTCACCAAGCTGCTAGATATGAAGTACGGAGCCATACGTCAGCGAGCCCACGTACGAGACTGGCAATGGTACTGATAGGAGTGGTAGTTAACTGTGGCTGGCCTCACTCCAGAGCTTCCTGGGGCCACACACCCTTTCTTCCCTCAGGGGGCACACCTCAGCCTCCAGGGCTCCTGCCTGGTGTTAGGTGGGGTGCCTATGATGTTCGGCAGATGGTCGCGAGACAGGAAGGCAGCCACAAGCGCTGGCGAATGGACTCATTTATCAAATATACCTCAGTTGTCTGGTTTGAACAAATAGCAATAGGTGTATAGGCAGCAACAATAATGGTGGTAATCCTAGCTGAATTTCACTTTGCAATTGTAATAACCAAAGGCATGCCATCCCATTCTCATGAACAGTTTCTGCAATTGCCAGTCTGTCTCAAAGTGTGGTGACACCAAAGCAATAGACCCTTCCCACAGCAGTAAAGTCTTAGTGGCATAAACAAGCTCTACCGTACTGTTTGAATCCAATGAACGGCCTTTGTGGTTCTAAATCTCAATTGTCTGTTCTCTCTCTCCGAGGTAGTTCTTTAATTTATGTCTGAGGAATGGTGTTTTCCTGGATCAGGCTTCATTTTGGGCCTGCCTAGCTGGACCTTCCACATGCACGTTGTGCCTCTAGCTTTGCTCAGAAAAGACCCTCCAATTCAACAGATGAGGCCAGACCAGCCATTCTCCACGACATCCTAACCAAGACTATTGGGATGCAGAATCATACAGAGATTTTAGCACTAAATGCCATTTAACTCTGCAGCATGAAATTAACCCTTGCAGTAATCCACTAGATCACTGCACATGTCCGAATCTGAAGGTCCTTAGTCTAAACATTAGTGAATATCACAGTTTATCTAGAGCAACATTTTGTTGGACTTTTTCAGCTTTATTTGGTACCTAAGAACCAAAGTGGTTTCAAGACATTGAAAATGTGGAAGTGGGGGGGTAAAAGGTGTAATCCAAACTACTTACTTAGAAGTGCCAAAACTGCTCCCAGTATGACCAGGATAATGGGTAGATCGAAACCATCAACAATCTTCTCTTGACAGGAAACTGCAATGCCTTCACAGTTGCACACTGTAGCGTTGAGGACCGTGACCTGGGCTCGCCTCTGGGCATCATACAAGCGAACGTACAGATTGTAGTCTCCGACCTTCAGCTCTTCTTTAGGTTGAACAAGCATAGAATCTGGCGATAGAAAAGATCGAAAAGTTAATGCACGTTTCTCAGCCCATACAAATCAATAGATCAGTAAAACAGATTGTGCTCAGTATGGCCGCTTTCCAGTTCAGTTAAAACCGAAAAGTCTGGACGCTGCAGGCCAAACGTGGACACTGGGGAATCTGCATGACGGTCATGTGAAAGCATTAATACACCAGGACTTCCATCCACTTACTCATTCCTTTCATCTCCGCTGTCCAGGCCACATCAGAACCATGAGTGAGCTCTACCTCAAAAGGGTGGGTGTTCGGCGGAAGGTCAGCATCAGTAACCATGAACTCAAATGGCTCGGGGTTCCGGCTGCAGATGGTGAAAGCACGAGGACTGGGGACAGGACCGTTATCATTGACGTCAAGCACTTGTAGAACGAGCGTACCAGTGCCGGTAGCAAATGGAATTCCTGGAAAGACATTTACTGTATATTAAATATACAACATGGCATATCCTGACCACCACCTACAGCACGCCAGCATTACAACGCAACGCGGGGAACGGCCAAACTGTGGGCACTGCGTTACCTACACCGGCAGAAAAGACCAACGTAAGGTTATGTCCTGTGCAACCCAACTACCACTCACCATCATCTATCACCATCACAATGATGGTGTAGTTGTTGTTCTTCACAAATTCAGACTCCCGATCCAAGTTGCCGTTTCCAGTGACGATGCCGGTTTCCTCATTTACGGTGACCCACCGAGCAGGGTCATTACCAATTTTGTACCTGAATTACAAGACGGAGATCAATATGGGTTCAGATACCATCAAGACCACTGAACATAGACACTCCTATAGAACGTGAATATTCTAATGCAGAATGAGACTCCCTATACATTGAGAAGTATCAATACTGACTACAGAGCCGCAGTTCTTCTGCTCCAGGTTGTCAAGGATAGAAAGATTCGTGGCCCATGCCAGCAGCTGAAATCCAGCATCACCTACCTGAGCTTTTGGTTCTGCTGCTTGTCAGGATCCTGGGCCACCAGGGCCGTGATCTTCTGCTCACGTGGCAAGTCCTCTGACACTTCCACCACACTGACTTGTGGGATGAAGAATGGGGCCTCGTTCACGTCTTCCACATTCACCGTCACCGTGGCGGTTGAGGTTGGCAGAGGGACAGCAAAACGTTCTTCATTCTCCACCGTGATCTGCAGCACAAACTGTCTTCTGGTCTCAAAATCCAAACCCTGGTCAGGAGGAGAAGGACAAGGGGTTAGAAGAACCTACCCAAGGCAAGAAGCAGCTGCTAACCTGTACCTGGGTGCATTGATCCTTCACTTCATTGCCCATGACCTTACGCAGCAACCGAGTGGAGGAGTAGTAGCCATGATCCCAGTAGCACTTGTACCTCTTGCAGTCCCTGGGGTCATGCAGTGAGAGGAGAGCGCACTTTCCTTCAGTCGGGGTACACCCTGGTATGGGGATGCTTGCCCAATAGGTGGGGTGTCCTTGGTGTAAGTAGATGGGTGCGGGGCAGTGCTCCCAGGTGACGCAGGTAATGGTGACAGGTGTTGGTTGTCAACATGAGGTCAGCGTAAGGTGCCAAGTCCTACAAACTTTACCGAGGTATCCTTGGCAGACACTGAGGATAGGCTCAGTCTCTCCAATGAGGAGTAGTCTCACTATTAAAACCAGACAGGTGGGCGCTAAAGCAATATACCGTCACCACGTGCAGTAAAGTCCTAAGCCATAAACTAGCGTTACCCTTCACGCACAATCCTCGGTGGCCCAGAACAGCCTATAGATGTGACAGCTAACCTGCAGCACTCTAGCTGTGGTGAAACTACAACTCCCAACATGCTCCATTCATTTCTGAGAACAGCCAAGTCATAGTTTTACCACAGCTGGAGTGCCGGAGGTTAGCCATGACAGGCCCATAGGGTCTTTGCTTCCTTCTCCCAAGACTCGCACGGCGCAGCTCCTTAAACCTTGGCTGCTTAGGCCAGGCTATGAGCAGCCAGCTTCCCAAGTAGGGCACAAAAAACAGTTTTTCTATTTCCGCCCTTGGAATGCATTGCAGGGCAGTGTAAACCCTTAATAGCAAATGTTAACCCTTTGCAGTGGTCCTCTGGGGCACTGCACTTACACGAACCAACGCAAAAAGACTCAACTTCCTTACAAAACCATCCCGATGCGCTGCTCCCTCAGGCACACCAGTGTTTTTTCTAGTATGTTTTTGATGGGACCACCAAAGCACCATATTCTCAGTTTTGCACACCTGAACTTTAATTTCCCAGCCTCATTTTGTCCCTTTCCCTATTCCGTGCAGTATAAAAAAGTTGCTGTCACCTTTACCGACGTGAGTTTTAGTAACTGATTCCATTCCCCATGTAAGGCTAGGTTCACACGACAACATTTGTCGCGCGACAAAAAGTCGCACTATTGTCGCAAAACAATTTTTGTAATGAGTCTATGGTGTCGCATTGCGACATGCTGCGACTGCCGCAAAAAATCCATTCAGGATGGGTTTTTCTGCGACTGTCATGTCGCAATGCGACACCATAGACTCCCATTATAAAAATTGTCGTGCGACAAAATGTCGCGCAGGAAGTTGTGTCCCATTTGTCGTGTGAACTTAGCCTAAAATCTGGAGCTTTTAATCTTATGTTGTGCCATTCCTCTATTATTCCTACTGGAAATTACAAATTAATTGCCAACAGTTTACAATAAAGGCACTGCTGGGTGTTACCAGTGGGGAGTGTCTCTGGACAGTGACACAGTCCAATCAGTGCTGCCAGTGTCAGACTGGGCAGGTGCACACCCCCAACTGGTAACACCCACCTGGACATTAATTGGACTTGTAGCAGGAATAACAGAGCAACAGCAAAACAGGGTCTTAAAGAATAGACTCTCCAGAATTACGACAAGGAGAATGCAAGTAGTTACAGAAATGGACACGTTGGGAGACGCGACGGCTCCTCTGTATAAATCCCTACAAGCGTTCTTCATCTACAGCGCCCGAGAAGTTCCATGACGCAACTACATAGGTACGTAATATTGCAGCTTCACACAAACTGAAGAGATTCCTGAATGCAGAATAGAGGGATAAATCTTGGAGGGGAAGAAGTGCTGAACGACAGGTCAGCTGCTCACATAATACAATCACTGAACCACGAGCAAACACTGAGGATTCTGTGAAAGGGCCACTTGTGTTCAACATGGAGTTACAGGCCGTGTCCTCCGGGGGCAGTGTTACAGCAGCGACGCGCTCAATCTTGCATAGTTCCCTTTAATTTTTTTTTCCCATGATTTTTTTTTGTTTTACCAAACTTCAGCAGGGATCAGGCGGCAAGGTCACCGGCTCCGATATCAGGTGGGAGTCAGAAGACACAGACGGCACAACTACTGTTTCTTCCAGTCCAGGAACTCAAACCGCTTAAGGCAGAGGATGAAATAAGACACCAACAACTCACTGTTTTGGGTTACATTCCTCAAAACAAGAAACCTTATCATAAAAACCTCCGGGCCCGTGTGCGGGGGTGCAGGCACCAACCTTGGCTGTAGTCAGGATGCCTTCGTTGGTATCGCGGTCTGTGGTAATCGAGAAGAATCCGCCTTCGTTCCCCTTTATCTTGTAGACGGCACGCCATGCGGGAGAATTCATCTCATCGGCGTCCGTTACCGACAACCTCTGGACTTCAAATCCAACTTCGTTTTCTGGTACGAGGGCCGTGTACTGTGAAAGGAGGCGTCCGATGAAGAACTCATGCATAAAGCTTGTACGGCAGTGCAGAAGATATGCATTTCCCTAAAACTGAGCCTCAAGGCCCCCCCCCCCCTGTGCTGCCGTAAAGGAGCAGACCGTCTCCCCTAGCAGTCTTTATGAGAAGGCGGGGGGTATTAAAGAGGACAAATCCCCTCCCTGGCAAGTAGTTACCAAAACAGACAGGTATTTCCTATGTAATAACTGCCATTCCCATATTATTCCTGCTAGATGTATAAATTGCTAGAAGTTGGCAGTGCAGGTCCAAATGGCTGTTACCAGTTGGGGGTGTGCCACTGCAAAGTCTGACACTACAATCAGGGCTACCAGTGTGGTCAGACTCTCCCCCCCCCAAACTGGTAATACCCATCTGAACCTTCACTGCAGACTGCCAATAATCCTTTCCTAACTTCTAGCAGGAATAATATAGGATTGGTACAGCATAGTCACAAGATTACATGGTGAATACAAGTAGTTACCTCTCCTGACATGTCTGTTTTGGAACAGGTCATCTTTAAAGGATTTGCTCCCCTATTTCCCCACCCCAAAAGTGGCACCACCCATAGGCACTGTCGGGTATTGCAGCTCATCCCCATTCATTTGACTGAGGCGGAGCGGATATACCAGCCTGTAGATGTGTGGCGGTGTTCCACATCCTAAATGACGGCATCATCTTAAGAGTCCATTCTCGCGTCCGTAAGTGTTTTGCAGATCTGCAAAACACAGACACCGGCAATGTGCATTCCGCAATTTGCGGACCACACATCGTCGGCACCATAATAGAAAATGCCTAATCTTGTCCACAATTGCGGACAAGAATAGGACATGTTCTATTTTTTGCGGAAACGGAAGTGCGGATCTGGAAACGCGGACAACACATCGTGTGCTGTCCGCATATTTTCCATCCCCATTGGAAATGAATGGGTCCGCTTTTGCGGAACGGATGCGGACGTGTGAATGGAGCCCAAATCTGAGGATGCATAAATTCATGCAAGTGATCTCTGCAAACCCAATACTTATTAAAAGGATCCTCTTCTGCAAATGGCATTTATCCTGTAGAGAAAGTTACTACAAGGCCCTTACTAATGTATTGGGATTCTCCATGTTGCCTCCTTTGCTGGATTGATTCATTTTTCCATCACATTGCACACTGGTCATATCCATGGTTACGACCACCGTCCAATTCAGCAGCAGTGGTCGTACTTGCACAGTATAGGAAAAAGCACCAGCCTATGTGCACTCCCATGGTCCCAGAGGGGGCAGGGCACAAGTACGACCACCGCTGCTGGACTGCCGGGTGGTCGCTACCCCTGGAACAAGCAATGTAAAAAAATGAATCCAGCAGGCAAAGCAAGCAATATGGAGAATCACAATACATTATTAAGCGCCTCGTTTTAACTTTTTCTACATGATAAATACCATTTGCCGAAGTGAGAGGACCCCTTTAAAGAGGTATTACTATCTCAGACAATGTGGGCATATCACTAGGATATGCCCCCATTGTCTGATCGGTGCGGGTCCCAGCGCTGGGACCTGCACCTACAACGAGAAAAAAGCGGGAAGCGCTGTGGCTGGAGGACCTTGGGTTTCCCGGGGTCCGTCCACCACCAAGCAGTGCTCCCATAGAAGTGAATGGGAGCGCATGCGCGGGCCGTGCTACCATCAATTTCTATAGGGCAGACGGAAATAGCTGAGCTAGCGCTCGGCTATTTTCAGTGGCCCCATAGAAATTAATGGAGCGCCGCTGTGTAGTGCGCCCTCCATACATTTCCCCGCTTTGGTCTCATTGTAGGTGCAGGTCCTTTCGGTGGGACCCGCACCTATCAGACAATGGGGGCATATCCTAGCAATATGCCCCCACTGTCTGAGATGGGAATCGGCCTTTAATGCTGAAGAAATGATGAAATATAAAAAGCTCATATCCTGTTTGGATGCAAAAACTTAATCCCTTTGTGACCAGCGTATAAACGAGACAACAGGGGTTCTTTACCTTCACAGGATCGAAAACAGGGGGGTTATCGTTGGCGTCCCCTATTTGGATAATTGCTTTTGCAGTGCAGGCCAGCCCTTTCCCCTCCATGTCCGCAGCCTGTAGAGTCAGTACATATTCCGGTATCCTCTGTAGACACAGAATCCAGGGTTAAGCATCTGCCATATCAGTCATCACACACACGTAGTCCATGCAGAAGGACCTACCTCCCGGTCCAGCCCCGTCCCAATCACACTGATGACGCCGGTCACGCTGTTGATGGTAAAGAGCCCGGCTGCCGGATCTTCAGGCTCCTGCTTTAGGATGGAATAGGCAAGAATGGCGTTTTCTGTTTCAGGGTCATCGTCATCCGTCGCGGTTACGTTCATGACGGGCGTTCCTAAGTGAGGATGAATTGCAGCCGATGAGACATATGAAAATGCACCCAGGGTGGCCAAATTATTCAAAAATCAGACTGCTAACATTTTGTACAGAGTAAATTGGAACGCATTTTTTTATTTTAAATGGAAAAAAAAAAAAAAAAAAGTTGCCCATTCTTAGACTGTCCAAAAATTTCTGACCGCACGGAAGATACAAGTGAGCGGCGGACTGAAGCCTTACCTGGGGGAACTCCTTCTCGCACCGAACCTCTAAAGACTTCTTCTGTGAACTTGGGTCTGTTGTCATTCTGATCCAGGACTTTGATGATGATTTCCATGGGCTCCTCCACGGACTGGCCGCTCACAGATACGGCATGAGACTGGAGCTGCGGTCACAATCAAGCTGGTTAAAAACTTCCCAATGGAGTGTCGGCCGAGGATGCATGTTTATTTTAACAGGGGAGAAACTGCTGCTCGTCTCCATGCGTATTAGATCTGTCTAATGTTACTGGGCTCCCCTCTGTGTTCTGGACCACCTATTACCAGGACCACTGGCCGCTCCCGGGTATTTATGTCATACATTGGTTCAATGAGACTTGGCGTTCAGCTAATGTCCACCAGAAGTCTCCCCTGGGCGACATGTACGGCCGGGATCAGCAGACATCAGGCCGGCTGTTCCGTTTAGAGCAAGCACAGGTAGAGACACAGGCATCCATCACCACAACCAGATACTTACAGTGTACGTTGCATATTTTTCACGGTCCAAAGGTTTATTCACCATCATCCAGCCAGTCTCCTTCACAATACTGAACACTCCCTCTGGAGGGGTGTCTGCGCCCTGCCCCGTGATGCTGTAGAAAATGGTTGTCTGCTTGTTGGATTTAATCTAGAAGTGAAAAAAATAAAAAAAACAGCTCAAAACTCAGTACTTTTTTTTTTACACACATTACTCTTCCAGAGTTCCATCCTGTATTATACTCCAGAGCTGCACTCACTATTCTGCTGGTGGAGTCACTGTGTACATACGTTACTTATCCTGCATTATACCCCCAGAGCTGCACTCGCTATTCTGCTGGTGCAATCACTGTGTACATACATTACTTATCCTGTACTGATCCTGAGTTACATCCTGTATTATACCCCCAGAGCTGCACTCGCTATTCTGCTGGTGCAATCACTGTGTACATACATTACTTATCCTGTACTGATCCTGAGTTCCATCCTGTATTATACTCCAGAGCTGCACTCACTATTCTGCTGGTGCAATCACTGTGTACATACATTACTTATCCTGTACTGATCCTGAGTTACATCCTGTATTATACTCCACCTGCAGAACAGTGAGTGCAGCTCTGGAGTCACTGTGCACATAGTCTAGTATTCCGAGTTACAGCCTGTGTCATACTACAAAGCTGCATTCACAAGAGCCGATCTCCACCAGCGCCCCGGTCTGCATGTCTGCAGCACTTTGGCTATTTGCACACTAGAAATGGCACTCTTCCAGTCAACCACAAGCGCTCCCCTGAGGCAGGAACAGCAAACTACACACTGCAGGAGTCTGGTTAACAAGCTCCTGGAGTTTCCTGTGCATTACTGAAGGGGGCATGCTTGCTGACTGGCTCCATTGACAGACTTCGGAATAGTGACTGCAGTTCTGGATAATACAGACTGTATCCCGGAGTCGGTTAAAAATAAGTCCTAGATCTTTGTGGTAAGTTTCTTGTTTTTGTCAAAAAACAAAGATGGAAAAATTCTAAAGATCATAAACCTTGTAGAGTACATGGGCAGCGGCGTAATAAGGGACACGCCGTTTAAAATGGAGCAGGAAGGCATAGACGACCGGCTGATGATGTCATAGGGATGGCGCATTCTTACCTGTACAAGTCTTTTAGGAAAAGGGCCCCTATCGTTCTCGGACACGTGGATGGGTGGGATGACCCAGTCCCTCTTCCTTCTCTTCAGGCCGCCCTGTTTCTCAGGAAAAGTCAGCACGGGGAGTTTTCCTTTGTGACGAGACTTCTACAAAAACGGAGGAAAATTAGACATTTACAGACGCAGCAGACGGGCGCGCAGTCCACGCGGTCGCCTCACTCGACGTTACCTCTTTAGGCCGATGCAGTCGTTTTATAGTGACCGCCGTGGAATATTTGGTCCCCCGTGCGTCCCATGTATTGACATGAAACTTGATGGCGTCATGGAGCTTTACGTGCCGTTTTGCAATCAAGCTGCCGTCGGCGAGCACCAGGAAGCGGGGATCTCCGACGTCAAATTTACCGTGTTTCCGAGCAGTGCAGTCAACAAACGGTACTGGAAAAAAAAAAAAAAAAGGAGGGGGGGGGGGGGGGGGTTACAGACTGGACCAGATATCTTGTACCCGATACCCATATCACTCAGAGCAAGAGGTTGTACAGGCCACGGAAAAGTGGCCTCTATTCCAAAACCACAAGCTTGTCCACACCTGCGGGTACTGAGGGATTTCCAACATGGAAAGTGACTGGGCATGCTACCAGGATGTGCGTACGACTGCCGGGACCCCAAACAGACCGATAATTAAAGAGCCGTCCCCTCTGACAGGTCTGTTTTAGTACTTGCATCTCTTATGATTATGTGGTGCCATTCCTCCATTATTCCTGCTAGAAGTTAGGAATGAATTGCTAGCAGTTTGGGCGTTCCCAGTTGGGGCATGTCCCTGCACAGTCTAACTTCACCCAGTCAATGCTGCCAGTGTCAGAGTGAGCTGGAATAATAGAGGAATGGCACGAGTCATAATAGATGCTCCAGTATTGGATTGTAATTACACGGGGAATGCAAGTAGTTCCTAAAAGGGGCAGGTCAGGAAAAGTGACAGCTCCTCCTAAGGGCTCGGTGCCCGTGCTGGGGACCTGAAATAGCAGTGTGCACGCCGTGCTGCAGACACGGACCCATTGACTTTAATGGGTCCACAAGATACAGCAGAAGATAGAACGCGCCTCATCTTTTGCGGTGCAGAGGCCCTGACCCGAAAGCCCACAGAAGTGCAGTGTTTCAGTGGGCTTCCGATGGGCGCTCTGCTTTGGCCATATCTTGCAGATCGTGGAGCCATTAAAGTCACAGCCACTGCCTGTATAGGAGCACAGCTTTACCCTGCACAGGGGCGCTGAGGAGGGTGAAGCCACGCGCTCGCCGATCTTCCCTTTAGGGGTTGCCTCCCTATATGACATTATCACCCATCCACAGGCTAGGGGATAGGCGTGATTGGTGGGGGTCCCAGAGGTCAGACCCCGACCAACCACAAGAAGGTCGTGCTGGAGGCCCCAGAGCAGTGGTCATGCATGCTCGCTGCCGATCTATATAGGACTGGAGAAAGAAGCATTTTACGAGCGCTCGACTATCCCGTGTCTGACACCCACTCCAGCACCACATTCTTGTGATGGCCAAGGGTCCCAGTGGTCAGACCCCCCCCAACCCAGGGACCAGCAACCTCTAGCACTGCAGCCATTGAGAAACTACAACTCCCAGCAAGTTTTATTCAATTCTATGGAAGCTCCAAGGATAGCCAACCCCTGCCGGGAATATCCAGCGCATGCGCCGTTACATTGGCACTTCTAGGCAGGGAATGAGTCAACCTGCATCTACTGCGCAGGTGCCATGGAGGTGGCCTGGGAGACACCTTGCGCACAGGACATGGCCACAATCACATTGTTTTATGGTGAAGTCTAACAGACAGAGCGGTTCAGAGACGTGGTCGGTGGCCACAACAAGACTCCCGTTTAAAGGGCCCCTACATGGCCACCATATTAATTGCTTTAAAGGTGACGTGAGCAGCCGTTCAGAGACGGACACAAACAGCAGCATAGGATTTTCTACCTCCATGACTTATCCCTCTCCCAAAACAGATCAATCATTGAGCCACTTAAAAAGAAGCTGGTGGAAGGGGTGCAACGGCCCGAGGCCCCGGAGCTGGCTAATTGCACAATTGTGTGAGTGAAACAAAGAGCTATTTGCACTACAAACCTATGGGAATGGAGGAAATTAACCATTTCACAGTCCGCTGCTGAAAAATCAGCGATAACAGTCACAATGTTAGTCTCCCAGCTTACATGGACAGACCGAATGCTGGGAGTTGTAGGCCAACGACTGGAGAACAAGAGTTCACAGAATATATACCATACCAGGCTTCTAGATTTGTTACTTCTTATATAGGCCTGCCCCTCCGCATTCTCAGGAACGATGGAAAACTGCTTTAGGCTGGGACAGCCGTCGCACAGACACCGCGCTCCACACCAGTAGAGACACGATCCCGCACCCAAGCGCATTAACCGCGCAGCGGGCCCGCACAGCACCCCCTTAGGGGATTTATCAGTCTTCAAAAGATCCCACGGTGACTATGGAGACTTTTGAAGTAAGAGCAGGGCGAATGGCGGAGACCATGACAGGCTCCGGTCCTACTGCTCGTCTGCACTAAAACGTGAAAGGGCAAAGTATTTAGAGAAAATGTACAGAAAAAGAAAAAAAAAAAAAAAACACCACTGGTGCCCACTCGAGTAGTATTGTAGCTCAATACATTAACTTTAGTGAAGCTCTCGCCTGCTCTAATGCCAACCGCCCATGGCAAAGTCCCTCTGCCCACACACCACCCCGCTTCAAGACGATCCATCCACCCCCCCCATGGCAGGTCCCTGTACCCACACACCACCCCTCATGGCAGGTCCCTGTACCCACACACCACCCCTTATGCCAAGGCCTCTGCCCACACACCACCCCTCATGGCAGGTCCCTGTACCCACACACCACCCCTCATGGCAGGTCCCTGTACCCACACACCACCCCTCATGGCAACACATCCCACACACCATGGCAGGTCCCTGTACCCACACCACCCCTCATGGCAGGTCCCTGTACCCACACACCACCCCTCATGGCAACACATCCCACACACCATGGCAGGTCCCTGTACCCACACACCACCCCTCATGGCAGGTCCCTGTACCCACACACTACCCCTCATGGCAACACATCCCACACACCATGGCAGGTCCCTGTACCCACACCACCCCTCATGCCAAGACAACCCACGCCCCATGGCAGGTCCCTGTACCCACACACCACCCCTCATGCCAAGACAACCCACACACCAAGGCAGGTCCCTGTACCCACACACCACCCCTCATGCCAAGGAAACCCACGCCCCAAGGCAGGTCCCTGTACCCACACACCACCCCTCATGCCAAGACAACCCACGCCCCATGGCAGGTCCCTGTACCCACACACCACCCCTCATGCCAAGGGATCTGCCCACACACCACCCTACACATGGCAAGACAACCCACCCTACCGACACCAGGCCTCATGCCAAGGCCCCTCTGCCTACACACCACCCTACCCACATGCCACCCCTCCTCTCTTTCATCTGGGGGGGTTTATAAAAGGAAGCCATTGCTGTGGGGTGGCGTCACATCGTTCCTCGTCAGGATATTATTCACCAGTCAGACTCGTGCCCCGAGTAATGAGCTGCTGACAGGACGACTCATTAGACCGCCATCAGTCAGCAGCCTCCTGCGGGGCCCATTGTCACAGAGATCGGCCAGGTCCGTACTGGGAGCTCGGGGTCTGTTTGCAGTAAACAAAGAAGTCACACTGTGCAAATCCGGGGGGTGGGGGTTCTGGCTGACAACCGGGAACAATAGCTGGGACTAGCTTTCCCACCATGGAGTTTGTATGTTCTCCCCGTGTTGTCGTGGGTTTCCTCCGGGTTCTCTGCTTCCTCTGATGGGGACCTTAGACTGAGCCCCATTGGGGACAGCCCGATGCAAATGTCTGTAATGCGCTGCGGAATATGTCAGCGCTATACAAGGGCGTGAAATAATATATCCCCCTTTCCAGTGTTCCCAGCACAGCATTAACCACAGATGAAGCCCGACCCATCCAGCACCCTACATATTTAAGACACGACCCCGTGTTGGGGTTTTTTTTTTTTTTTTTGAGCCGTTTGATCTCCATCCAGATTTGCAGCCAAGATCTGCTGACCGTTCCCTGCGGGCGGACATGTGACGAGGGCCAAACACGGCACAAACCGGCAACAATGGAGCGTTTTATCCTGCGTCTCGCTCTGAAGCCCCGGGAGTGGGTGGATCAGTGGCATAACCAGCGCCACATGGAGTCACAATGGGCAAAAACAGCAAGTCGTCTGACTTATTTATTTTTCTTTGCTTCACTTCATAAAGATAAATTGTCCAGGGGGGAAAAAAAAAATAAAAAATTTATGTGATCAATAAAATAATTCTGCAATATTCCTGGTGTTTTAATGTCACCAAAAAAAAAAACCAAACAAAAAAAAAAAAAAACGAACAGATCTTCTCTTATCTTGAGGGCCGACAACCCGGTACAGAGCCAAGGCCGTATTCACACGGTGCAGATTGTAGAATTTTTTTGGGGAGTAGATAAAGAAAAATATAAATAACTTCTATACCCGTTATGGACACAATGTATCAGTCCAATCAATCACCCGAGGACGGATTTACATGTTGTACTTTGCCACCATTTTACACAATAGCAGCAAAAAAAGCTGTACTTTCCGGTTACAGAAAACCAAAGAGTGACCCCCCCCCCCCCCCAAAAAAAAACAAAAAAAACCATGCCCCATGGATGCAACGTCTTCTCATTAGCATAACGGCTCACATTTTCTGCGGCGCTTTGACAATCCAAAAACATGCTCTAGTACTGTGCCTGGCTGGCCACAACTGAAGGCAGCCATCATTCCCAATACCCCCCCACCCCTTACACATGCATGCTCGACTCAGCTGAGAATGCATGTGGGCTCCATTGGCAGAGGGGAGGAAACCACTGCCAGACTCTTGTTACAGGATCAAAGCACCCGATCCGTAAGTCCCAATCGTCAGTGAAACCAAAATTTGGGGGGGGTGGGGGTTTCTAATCTATAAAGCCAGCTTAAAGTGGTTGTCCCCCAAAATATTCTACAATCTTAACACTTTTGTAATTACATCTAATTGAACTCTTAGTGCAGTCACCGAGTCATTCAATAACATGTACTTTATAGCGCCGCCGCCACCTGCTGTTTGCCATTTTTTCAACCAATTTGTCCTCCTCCTGGGGTGCGCACACTTAGTTTCATCCTTCAATTGCAGCACAAAGGACACATCCCCTGAGAAAGAATGCTGCCTCTGAGATCAATTTAGCAGAGCAATGAACGTGAAGATCCATGCGAGGTCCAGGGCTGGTCGTACCTTTGCTAGAAAGATTCTCATTCAGTCAGATGTCTGAGGATCATTTCCCCCAATGAATCATGAGATCACCCCTGTGTCGATCTTCACTGCAGATCTGGCATTCTATTCTTGATCAGGATAAAAAGATGCAAGTTATGATCTCACTAAGGCCATGTTGCAGTTTCTGTAATCGTGAGGACAACTAGAAAGAGGGTAAAATAACGCAAGCCTATCAACGCTGCAGTCAAAAGACCTCCCTGGAACATCCCTTTAAATATGGTCTCCACGTGGCGATACGTTTTGCACACGATTAGACGACCATTGGGATATGAGGTCACACGTATTGCACGTCATGCCGCAATTTGTGGTCTGATCAGGACTAGGCGCCTCTTGTACTTAATTTTCCGAAAAAAAAAAAAAAAAAAAGTTTGCAGAATGAGTCTTGCTGTGAAACCGCGTTACTGTAACATGAAGGTTTCGAGCCTCAACAAAAGTCCCTGCTTACTCACCTATGACCGTTCAGGGCAGGCATCGACCTCCTCCCCCAACGTTCCCAGTAAAACCAGTTGTACACAGTCCTGGGAAGTCATTCACACATCACAGAGGAAATCACATCCTGCCGACAACCTCCTTTCATCAAATAAAGCACAGATACAAATGGCAGCCGGGAAATGTGAGAGAAGGGTCGGCCGGTAACCCATTGTTTATAGGGAGCTCAGACTGACGAAGAACACAATGATCAGGCGCCTCGATCATCAACTCCCGATCCTTCCGTTTGCCCGAGAGAAGCTGCCGCAGGAAGTGGAAAGCCCATACTTGACACGGCAGTCAGATACTGAAGGAGTATGGGCGCCTTTAACATTTCACAGGTTTATTCTCCAAGAGTATAGTTACTCATTGTGGAGACTTCCAAGTCAGCAATGCCCCCTGGGAAAAATATGCAGATGAGCTTGCTTCTGAGAGTGCCACCTAGTGGTGCTAGCTTCCCTACAGTCCACGTCCAACGGGTCTTGGAACATGATATTGGCCAAACCGAGAGCCTTCTCCCGAAGGAAAAATTAGCAGACCGCTGTTTTTGGCTTTTTTTGCACCTCGTCAGTACAGAGCAGGTTGCTTGGTTGGCTAGATGAAAGGCCTTCTACATAGAGACGGGTTGTCCTTCCAGAGAGCACCACTTGCGGCCTAGAGCAGTGTTTCCCAACCAGTGTGCCTCCAGCTGTTGCAAAACTACAACTCCCAGCATGCCCAGACAGCCTTTGGCTGTGCATGCATGCTGGGAGTTGTAGTTTTGCAACAGCTGGAGGCACACTGGTTGGGAAACACTGGCCTAGAGTCTTAAAGGTCAATTGAGAACCTACCTCCAACTAGGCGGTGCTACAGAGCATTTACTCTTCTGGAAGGGTCAGTAAGAAAGTATTGGCCAGAAATCTACCCGTCAACCATGACGGACCCTGGAAATCTCCCCCTGCCCACAGGGCAGATTAAAGACCCGATCTCCAAGACTGGATGGCCATCATGCAAGAGATGGTCTAGGCAGCCATCCCACTCAACATGGAGCCGTTCAACCATGGTCAAACCAAAGTCGTCACCTTCTACCTCCTGCTTGGAGTGAGAAAGGAGAACTCCAACTTGGTAGCACCAGATAATGGTCTGCACTGAGATTTCCACCCCTTTGGGCCGATCATTTTTGATCCTCACCAGATCTCAAGACTCAAAGGTTGTGTGTACGAGGCCTTAACGGAAGCCAGACATTTCACGCAGATTAGCAGCCACATCCACCGACACTCGGCAGAGCTGGCGAGAACATGGACTCGCATACGGGTGAACGTTACAAACCTGCAGCGTAGCGGATGGAAAAAACCCCACAGAGGGTTAACGTGGATAGAAATGTGTTAAATATTCATAAACCGACTTCAGAGCTTTTTGTCTTCTCCATTAGGTCTAGTAGAGGGGGTTACGCAGAGATGTCAGAGCAATAAATACATTACTGGAAAGAGTCGACATTTCTGCCTCCATGACAGACGGGAACATCGGGAATCCGTTCACATCTGATAGAAGGACACAGTGGATCCGAGAAAGCGAGACGGTTCGGGGAAGACGTTCATTTTGCACTGGAAAGTCATTGTGTGCATCGCATACGTGTTGGACTTCATGTCAATGGGGTAGGTACCAGGAGAACAAAGCCATCTTTTTGGACTAAATGCAAACTCTGCTAAAAACTAAAAAAAAACAGCACCTAGGAGGAGGACATGGACAAGAGTCCACCCCCCCTCCCCCAAATCTCCCCTCCTGATACAAGTTGCACGCTTCAGCGAGTGGCAAGAAGCTCATCTGACAAGAACACAAGGGCCGGGACAATAGAGCTCTGCCGGCATGGAAAGGAATGTGTTTGGGTTATGCAGCAATGCGTTGCTCGGGTCAGCAGTTAACTGTTCCGCGGCAGAAGAAGGACACGTAAAATGCAGAAACGGGAAGAAGACATGAAATACTTGAGTATTTGGTGTAAAGATCTCCTGTGGCATGAGCTGCTCTAGGCATAACATAGGGAAACCTCTCAGGCCGGAGGGTTTCTTTAAGGCTACTTTCACTCGCGTTTTGGGTGGATCAGTCATGGATCTGCAAAAATGGATCCGTTACAATAATACAACCGCATGCATCTGTCATGAACGGATCCGTTTGCATTATCTGTAACATAGCCAAGACGGATCCGTCATGAACTCCAGTGAAAGTCAATGGGAGACGGATCCGTTTTCTATTGTGCCAGAGAAAACGGATCCGTCCCCATTGACCTACATTGTGTCCCAGGACGGATCCGTTTGATGAAACGAATAGCAAAACGCTGCAGGCGCCTCCAGAGCGGAATAGAGACTGAACGGAGGGAAACTGATGCATTCTGAATGGAAATGGATCCGCTCAGAATGCATTAGGGCAAAACTGATCTGTTCAGGGCTCAGAAGTGGTCCAAAACGCGTGTGAAAGTAGCCTAAAAGGAACCTCACGTCTCCTGATTTGTCCATTATAGTAAATGGCTATTTCCATGGCCTGATTGGCGAGTGCGCCGGAGTCCCTATAGGAGTCCTGGAGAACCCCTTTAAAGAGGACCTGTCACCAATTTATTTTCCATGAAATCTCAACTCTGGAGCATTGTAGTACAGTTCCTCATTTGTTCCTTCGAGAAATGTAGACTGAGAAGTGGGAGTGGCGAGAGAGTCAGACCCGAACCGACCAAATATTGACGACTTAGGGCTCATGCACACAGCCGTTGACCGTTTTGCGGTCCACAAAACACAGATACCAGACGCGTGCGTTCCGCATTATGCTGAACGGGATGTCCGGGCCACAATAGAACAGTAATGTGGACAAGTATAGGACATGCTTATATTTTTTGTGGATACCACACGGTGTGTATCCTGGAAGACCCCTTTAATTTTGATTGAGGGTTCAGAAATAGATTCCTAGGAAAAAAAAAATCCGGTCAGCGAGATGAGATCCAGAATGGTAGGACCCACATCTCAATGCTATTAGTCTCGTCCACAACACAGATAATTAGAGAACGTTCGTTACGTCAACCATTGAGACCATTAAACGTGTTCCCTCCAACTGAGCAATTTCATTACGATCCATAATCGTGCGTTCTGTAAGCAAAATTAGACAAGGTCATTAGATAACATTTCCTGTAACGCTCAGCACGGAGAGGTTATTACGCGGCTCGTTACTGTGCAACAATTCCCCAGGTTAGAGATTACAAGGTCTCCGCAGAAAGCTTCCCTCCACCATCCAAGGAGCAGAAGAATCTACACCTTAGGACCGTCACATTAGATCTAAACAGGAAGCTTTCAGCAAGACGTCCGCGCCGGAGTCTCAGAAGCAGCAGCTTTACCATTGTACAATATGGAGGAACTGCTACTGAGCAAGGCCGACAACCGGTCCACGATCGCATAGAACCTCTCAGGTTTGGAACGGTGGTGGACGTATTGGGCAAAGTGAGATCAACCAACTTCAGCCTGTTAAAGGGGTCCTCCAGGCTTTGTATTGATGACCTATGCTCAAGATAAGTCCGACTGACAAGGGTCCAGCACAAATGGGGGCACCTGAAGCTGCTGCCGCGGTCTCAGAAAATCTGGTTGAAGATCAAGAGAAATAGAGAAAGGAGACTTCGAAGGCGCTGTTTGCTAAAGAAACTGCGCAGTCTTGGCACGTCCGTTTGTGTAAAATAACACGTTTCGGGGCTGGACCAGCCTCTTCCTCAGGCAACACACGTTATTTTCCGATGCCTGAGGAAGAGGCTGGTCCAGCCCCGAAACGTGTTATTTTACACAAACGGACGTACCCAAGACTACGCAGTTGGAAGTTTCTTCATTTCCCTTGGTTCCAAGAGTAGTGGTCGCGCTGGGTTACTACAGCTTATTGACATAACTGAATGGGGCTGAGCCACGCGACCGATTGTCATGTCACCGACCCAGGGTAGGCCTCGAGAAGGCTATGGCGCTCTAGGAGGGCTGTGCATTCTCAGCTGATCTACGGGGGGTCCCAGATGTCAGACGCCCCCCACCGATCAAATGCGGATGACCAGAGGACAGATCACCCCTTTACATGGGCCGATAACCTTCAATGGGTGAAGACATCTTGGATGTATGTATGACCCCGCTGACAATCAGGGAATTATTGCAAATGGTCATTTCTGATGACTGCCTGGGCACTGGCCTGTGTAAGTCCAGTTTTAGGGTCTATTCACACATGACAGATGTTACAGAAGTCTCTGCTACCTGATCAAGGAACGGGCCAGTCTCAAATTTCTGCTGCTGCATGTGAATTCACACGAGCGATAAGTCAGACCGACTCCATTATGACGTACCACTAGGCACCCTGCCAGAAGACGCTCCTAGACAGAACGGAGCTGCTGCACTTCCTTATACGCTTTAAAAAAAAAAAAAAAAAGGAAAAAATTAGATTTCTGAGAGGTTGTGAGATTTCACACGACTCCAGTGGTTCCTCTTTGCCAGTGCATGACCTATTCTGTCATCTGGTCTCATGCCCCCCGTGCTTTTGTCACTTCCATCTCATCATATGACGGCACCGAGTAAAAGTGCGGGTCAAGTTTTCTTAGCAAGGGCAGCACATCCACCTCGGTGGGACTATGGTCGGCGTGCTCTTGCACATGATGCATGAGAACTTAGGTTTAGGCCTCATGCACACAACCGTTTGATTCCGTGTCCGTTGTGCCGTTTTTCGTGATTTTCTGCGGACCCATTGGTTTTTAATCGGTCCGTGGAAAACTCGGCAAATGCACCGTTTGTCCTCCGCGTCCGTGGCCCGTGATTCCAGTCCGTCAAAAAAATATAACCTGTCCTATTCTTGTCCGTGAAAAACGGTTCACTGACCCATTCAAGTCAATGGGACCGTGAAAAAATGCGGATGGCCATCCGCGTGTCATCCGCGTTCCACGTCCGTCTGTTTGCGGATCCCTTGGCAGGCACTTGGCAAAAAAAACCCGGAAGAAACACGGAAACACGGATCACGGAACCCCGTTTTGCGGACCGCAAAAAAAAATACTGTCGTGTGCATGAGGCCTTAGGCTGTGTTCACACATTACGGTTTTAGCTGCAGCGTTCAACCACGATGTAGGCCTCATCAATAGACCATCACTTCCTCCAAGGCAATCTATTGCGGCCTAGAACCTGGCCAAACATCTTCTAGAAGAGTCCAAGCATCCCCCCCCCCCTCCAGAAACATTTCCATGCATGTCGTTTCTAGGTGTAGCAGCCCTTCGAGACGTACACGACTTCCGTTAATGGATTCTGTTCATTAATAACTCAGCTGTATTGATTTGTACAGACGCTCGATATAGACCGCCGCGTAGGCCCGTATCATACAGGACAAAATTAGGCCCAAATGCAAACCAATAAAGATTCCTGTATGTGAATACTGAGTCATATCGCGATACGTTCTCCGTTATTTATGGTGTCTACTAGGCCTGCACAATTTATCGCAATACGTTCTCCGTTATTCATGGCGTCTACTGTAAAGCAATCAAACCCTCCCTAGATCCACCACAGGTCTTCACGCCTCTAGTAGTGGCCGTTTTTCATCGCCTGTCGGTGGGGTTTACAGCTGTAATGAGACCCGAGTGATTGTTTACGGAGAAGGAAGACCAACTGTCCAAACACATTAAGGGTAAAGGCGGGAACATTAGCCAGCGCGAGCCAAAATAAGACCCAGCGCAAGCGGCGGAGCAGATTCATGGACGTCCAACAGCGCAAGAATTTGGCATCATGTACGAGAGATCTTGAAAACCTCATCTTTTTAGCCGATTCTGTATTACACATTTATATGAAGCGATTTGACGTGGCCATCAGCGGAGAAAACGTGCACAAAATTCTGTGCAGACAAACTCCACCAGCATCGACATTAAAGGGGTCCTCACTTCAGAAAATGACATTTATCATGTACAGAGAGTTACTACAAGCCACGTACTAATATATTGGGATTCTCCATGTTGCCTCCTTCGCTGGCTGGATTAATTTTTCATCACATTATACCTTGCTCGTCTCCATGGTTACGACCACCCTGCAATCCATCAGTGGTGGTCGTGCTTGCACACTATAGTAAAAGGCACTAGCTAGGATATGCCCCCGATGTTTGATAGGTGCTGGCACCCGCACCTATATCGAAAACGAAGCCCCGAAAGTGAAGGAGGGCGCACTGCGCATGCGCAGCTGCCCTCCATTCCTTTATTATGGGGCCCGCAAATATAGCCGAGCGCTGTCTTGGCTATTTCTGTCGGCCCCATAGAAATTAATGGGAGCATGGGCTGCGCATGCGCTGTGCGCTCCCATTTACTTCTATGGGAGCAGCGCTTGGTGGTGGACAGACCCCGGGAAATCTGGGGTCCTCCAGCCACAGCGCTCCCCACTCCGTTCTTGATATAGTTGCTGGTCCCAGCACCTATCAGACAACGGGGGCACATCCTAGCGATATGCCCCCATTGTCTGGGATGGGAATACCCCTTTAAGTGTACTCCCACAGCCCGGCACTTTTTCCTATGGTGTGCAAGCACGACCACTACTGATAAATTGCAAGGGGGTCGTAACCATGGAAACAGTGTATAATGTGATGGACAAATGAATTCACCCAGCAAAGGAGGCAACATGGAGAATCCCAATACATTAGTAAGTGCCTTGTAGTAACTTTCCCTTCATGATAAACGCCATTTGCTGAAGTAAGAGGACCCCTTTAAGTCATTGGCCAAGCAGCATGTCCCAATATATAACCGGCCAGTCTTCATTGCTAGTCTCCCCCCCCCCCCCCCAGTGTAATGTATGCAGATGGAGGGCTGTGGCCGGGATCCCCATGTCGCAGTGTACACAGTGCAGTCAGCCGCATGAATACTGACGACACCGATACCTGATCCGCTGCGGAGGAGGAGCGTGTTTGAACAGGTGAAGCCGTAGGGATGGGGAGGGTGCAATGCTCTGCGAGCACAAAAGATGCCGCATGCAACATAAACATGGAGCAAGCTGAAAGGCAGAAAAAAAAAAAATCCTAAAAACTAAGGGCGGGAGGCGAAGCTGCCAGCGTCTCAATATTGAACGCACACACCAATAAAGGCGACTCAGCGGGGCATAATAAGTTATCACATAGCTGCGATAAGCAAAACATACAAAAAAAATATGCTTCGATTAGATTAGGAGCGGAGCTTACAGTCCATTACAATAAGCCGGGACCGCGCAGAGCACTTAGACGGCGGCGAATACCCGACCGCAACGAACCATTAACCAAGCATCATATCTGCAAATCAATTGGCCTTTTTAAAAAGGGCAGCGAGAAGGAAATAAAACAACAAAATCAGCACAAAAAAACGACAGAAGTGCGTAGACTAAGAGGATCCTGCAGGACGCAACCTGGGGGGGGGTCTCAGCAAGACCGCCCGGGGATCCAGCTCCAGGGGGATACAGTTTTTTTCTATTGGAAGGGTCACATACCGCCATACTGGACAATCAGAAGTGCTAGGAGATCCGCAGGTGACCCAATCATAGGCCGCAGTCAGAGGAGCCAGCCCCCCCCCCCCCAATCAATAACGGGAAACGGTTCACCACCTCAGGCCTAGTAATGCCGCTTACAATGTCAGCCATTTCTGGGACTGACTTAACCCAGATCTCATCTTTAGGCCTATTGCACACGGCCGTATGGCTTTTTCAGCGTTTGTGACCTGCAAAAAATACGGATGTCATCCGCGTGCATTCCATTTTTTGCAGAACGGAACAGCTGGCTCCTGATAGAACAGTACTCTTTGTCCGTTATGCAGACAATAGGACATATTCCAGAAATGGAAGGCATATGGAGTACTGTTTTTTTTGCGGATCCATTGAAAATGAATGGTTCCGTATACGGAATGCAAAAAAAAAAAAAAAAAATCAAATAGTCATGTGCATGAGGCCTTAATTGCAGAAACCTGAGGGAAGCAAGGTTCTCACCCGGTCTACTTTCCGTAGACCACATTCATCCTCAGCAGACGACCCCACAGGGCGTAGATAAGAGTTGCCGGACCCGATCTTCCAGTCTACAGGCCTTGACAAATGACCTTGAAGTTACAAACCGGGACAAATATTCTCTTGCCTTCAGCAGTGGCTACGGACGCTTCAGTAGAGGGATACAGCGGCACCTCTCACCCGTGGGCCGCCGGTACAAAAACGTATGCAGCGCAGTACAGAGTTTATAGATGCCTCTGTAAGGAATAGAGCAGGCTGCTCTACGATCAAGGTGGGAGAGGGGACGGGGGAAAAAAAAAAATTCAAAAATTTCAATAAATGGGAAAAAAACAAAACAAAAAAAAAACACTACTTCTGTTCAGGGGTGGTTTGGATCAAAGGACACCTTTGACATAGCGCTGGGGGTTCTGCGAACACGGCTCCCAGAATGTGCAATGTCAGTGTACTATTTTGGAAGTCAAAATTGGAGTGGAGCAGAAGGGGGGGGGGGGGGGGGGGATTGGGACCTCAGCATTACACGATTCACTCTACATTTGCCATCTGCGCCAGGAAAGCTCCCTAATGGCACGTTCCTCATTGCCTGAAGGGTCCCGATCATTGCCCAGCTTGGGTGGAGTTGCCCTTTAAGCGCTCTCCTCAGCCCCCGCTCGTGAGGTGCTCCCGGTGCCACACATTCTAGGCCGATCATACGTTCTAATAAAGGTGTGCAGCCCGCGGGTGCGGGGTTTGTTACTCTGAACTCCTCATGCACCTGGGCAAGAAGAACAAGGACCCTTTTGTTAAACCTCAAGAAGAGCCGAGGACGAGAAGGAAGGAAAAAAATAAAATCTGGAGTTTCACTTGAGTTTCAGTTACAGTCGGATTCATTAGCAGCAGAGGAGTCCTGTACAAACAAGACACAAAGGGACGCAGTAAAGACCCCCACCAGAAGCCATTCACACCGCCGGGAGGATGGTCGGTACCCACAGAGGGGGGGGGGGGGATGGGAACAAGGCCTACACAGGACTTATCAGAAGCAGGACAATGGCTTCCTGGAACTATCCGCACGGCTATTACCACTTCAAAAGGAAGGGACCGTTCACAGGGATTTACAAGAAGCATGGCAAAGAGGCAGACCGCCGCTGGGCGCTGAACCAGTTTTTGCATTTCCCTGCTATTTACATTGTAATGGGATTTTGCGATCATTGACACTAGACTGGATGGCCCGTTACTCCGAGGAAACGTTCACTAAATGGCGTGCGGCTGATGGGACGTCCGTGGAGAAGGAGTCTCTAGCCAGGGTTTGGGTCACTGGAACAGAGCGACGACACAAGAGCATAAATAAGGCCTCATGCATAAGACCGCGCGTTTTGTCCGCATTTTTTGCGGATCAGCTGCGGACCTATTCGTATCGATTGGAACGCAAAGGATGCAGACTGCACACATCCGGAAAGAAGATGGGACATGTCCTAACCGCGTCCTTTACGGACAAGGTTAGGACATTTCTATTGAAGTGATGGCGGCACGCACGCGGCTGGGATCTGCGTTTTGTGGACCGCAGAACAATTATGACGGCATACGAGGCCCAACCATGTCTACTCGTGAGACTGCAACAGCCTTGGTGAATATGCTGATAACATGTCCAATGGAGGACAGTGACAAATGCCCTAGAGCGACACATACATACTATATATACATAATGCCCAAATACCAGCTAGACCAGAGATGCCCAAACTGCGACCCTCCAGCTGTTGTAAAACTACAACTCCCACCATGCCGGGCTGTAGGCTTATAGCTGTAGGCTATCTGGACATGCTGGGAGTTGTAGTTTCGCAACAGCTGGAGAGACCCAGGTTGGGCATCCCTGCCCGGAGAATGGGGGACCTACACCTGGGATACAGATGCAATCCACCAACTGGGGGTCTCGAAGCCCTAATCTAATATTGGCAGGGGGGGCGGGGCATATATTAGTATTACCTTGTCCCTTTCCCTATACCACACCCGTCACCGACACGGAAGGTACACTGACCAAGCAAGCACGTCTGCGTCCATATAGTTGCAGATTGGCACCAAGGGTCCGTGAGTTGTGCACCCCCCCACTAGGGGGGCGTCTCTCTTCAAATGGCACTTATGTAGGGAAAGTTGATACCAGGCTCTTACTAATGCATTGTCATTCTCCATATTGCCTCCTGTGCTGGATAGGCTCACAAGGTGGTCGTGCTTGCACACTGTAGGAAAGCGCCGGTCTCTCTGGTGGCCACATGGGATCGCACATAGGGACGCATGCGCAGCAGCTCCCGTCCACCTACTATGTGTGCTGCAGCGGTGGCAGGAACCTCTGGAGACGAGCCGAGTATAATGTGATGGAAAATGAATCCGGCCAGCGAAGGAGGCAACATGGAAAATCACAATATATCAGTCAGGGCCTTGTAGTAACTGTCAACATGATAAACGCCATTTGTGGTAGTGAGGACCCCTTTAATTGATTCTCCCCCCCCCCCCCCCACATCTGTATGCATTAACAGGAAATATGGGCAGGGGTGATCTTGATAGGACCCCTTTAATCTAGCCGGCAGATCTGAGCATGTGCATTTCTGTTGGGAGGGGAATTAGACACTAAAACCTGTATTAGACCGCCTGATGAAAGCTCGTCAGTGATCTGGCAGTGTAATACTGATGAGGGAGCAATCTAAGTCTTGTGACCTGTGCAGGAGGCAGATCTCGGTGTCTAATCACGATCTGCCGGCAAACCACTATAGAGCGTGGGGACGAGCGGAGGGATAGCGATCGCTCAACTCTATACCAAGGAGGAGATCGCTGCATGTAAAAGCTGCAGTCTCCTCCACTAGCGAGCAGGCGATTTCCGTGAAGGAGCGCCCCCCTCCCGCCACGTGGTCAGCGCTATAAGGAAGCATGCCCATCACCCCCTCTGCTACACTGTAACACACTGGTAGTGGAGGATTGCCCATTGTATGCAGCATGTGAAAGGGGCCGCAGCCGAAATAAAATATATTGCATTCCCAAACAATGATAAGATAAGGGCTGAGCAAACAGCCCACAAGGCCAGAGGGGCCCGACCTGACCCCGCACTGCAGGAATGCGGCCGGGCCCTCAGGAATTCCATTTTATTTATATTAAAATACACCAGAAGCCGATACCGGATACGGGACAAAGTATCAGGCGAGGAACCAGAGACAACAGAAACTAGGTGACAAAACATCTGTTTATAGAGGAAGAACGGAGAAGAGGAGGCCTGGCAGGTAACCCGACCCGCGGAGTGCTGGGGGGGATGGGTGCGAGCCACGCAGGTTGTGCGGCCTTAGTCAATGGTGAGAAAAGACGACCCACAATGCATCACTCCAATATTCACGAAGAATCAAGGTGCATGGCTCTGCGTCGATCACATACCGTAGCGCGGCACGGTGCGGCGACCACCTAATACGCCGAGTAACTCAAGGAAATCATTAAAGACGTGTGTGGAGCTGGAGATCGGAGACCATAGATCCCACCATTAGGCTACATGCACACGACCGTTCGTGTTTTGCGGTCCGCAAACCGCAAAACACGGAAGCTGCTCCACGTTCCGTAATTTGCGGAACGTGGCCCATTATAGAAATGCCTAATCTGGTCCGCAAAACGGACAAGCTCTTTTTTTTGCGGGGGGCACGGAACGGAGCAACGGATGCGGACAGCACACAGAGCGCTGTCCGCATCTTTTGCGGCCCCATTGAAGTGAATGGGTCCGCGCCCAGGCTGCAAAATATGCGGCGCGGACCACAACAACGGCCGTGTGCATGAGGCCTTAGATGCAGATCTGTAGTTAGGTGGAGATTTGAATCTGGCCATAACGCACTACGATCACAAAAAATATAAAATATATATATATATATATATATATATATATAAATAGAGATCTGCGCAGAATTCAGACCCATCCAACCGTGAGGGGCGGCCGCAGATACACAAGTACCAGACCTTCACTGAATTATTAAAGGCTACAAGCGGTAAACGAGCCCAGATTACTAGCGCACACCACAGCGCACGCGCAGCATTTCAGAGGAGGACATGTGAACAGGTGCGACGAGGAAAGTGTTAACACATTACACCATCCGAGAAAACCAGCACCAAAATAGGACCATTCATTAACTGCCGAGCTGCCGCAGACCTTGTGCAATTAGTGCCCAGGACTCGGCTAAAGATTAACCCCGAGGAAAGAACAGAGCAGTGCACCGAGCGGAAGGAGTGCACTTGGCCATAGGCCACCGTGGCTTACCTGTCCCAAGCTTCTTATCCTTCTTCAGTTCCCTGCGGTTCACGGCAAAGATATATTCGTGGGAAGAGAAGCCGGGCTGACACGCTAAGGAGCTGGCCCTCACAGGGATCGAGACCTGGGGAAAGAGAAGTTCTAAATGATATGGGTCCAATACTGCGGTGCAGCCGAAGGCATCGGGCACACGACCGTATTTTGCAGATTGCACGCGGGCCCATCCGTTTCTATGGCCGCACACAGGACAGCGCACCGCAGGTTATAGGACATGTCGGAATCCGGTCCATATGAAGGACGGGAGTAGAGACGAGCGAATTTCCGCTTATGAAATTAGTTCACTTTTTTTGGTGGTAAAAGATAAATTCCGTTACCACGCACCATAACGCAATTCTATGGCGGAATGTCTTTAGAGGCATTCCGTTATTCATTCCGTCATAATAGAAGTCTATGGGCTGCAAAACGGAAATGGGACTGATCCGTTTTGCAGCCCATAGACTTCTATTATGACGGAATGAATAACGGAATGCCTCTAAAGACATTCCGCCATAGAATTGCGTTATTGTCCGTGGTCACGCAATCCATGGCGCAATTCACCTTTTACCACCAAAAAGTGAACGAATTTCAAAATATGAAATTCGCTCATCTCTAGACGGGAGTAAGGAGGAGCGTATTACACACGGAAGATGGCCATACGGACACGAGACCTAGGGCTCCATCCACACGTCCGTAAATGTTTTGCGGATCCACAAAACACGGACACATGGCATCCACTATAAGAGAAAATGCCTATTCTTGTCCACTTTTGCGGACAAGAATAGGACATGTTCTATTTTAGTGCGCATTCAGTAGTGTGGATCCGGAAATGCAGACGCGAACACAGTGTGCTCTCCGCATCCATTCCAGCCCTATTGAAAATGAATGGGTCCGCACCGATTCTGCAAAATTGTGGAACGGATGCGGACCCATTTTGCGGACGTGTGAATGGAGCCCGAGTATGGGGGAAGACCGGAAGATAATATATATACACACACACACGTTTTATACTTTATATTTGACGTTTATCCATTTATATAATTAGACACATTATTTACCAGTAATCTATACACGGAAATATATTTTTTTTGTTTTTTTATTGGGAGGGGGTTCAAATCAAATGTAAAATTTAGCCCTCAAGTGGACGAAAATTAAAAATAAGGAAAAAAAAATTATGAGACTGGTTAAGGCCTCATGCACAAGAACGTATATTCTTTCCGTGTCCATTCCATTTTTTGGGGGACCATTCATTTCAATGGGTCCGCAAAAAAAAAAAAACACGGAAGTTACTCCGATTGCATTCTGTTTCCGTATATCCACAAAAAATAAAACATGTCCTATTATTGTCCGCGTTACGGAATGCACACGGACATCATCTGTATTTTTTGCGGACCGCGAAATACATACGGTCGTGTGCAAGAGCTTTAACTTTTCTTGAGATTCTGCTTTTAACTGAGTCTTTATACATTTGGAATAAAAAGCCACAAGACACCCCTACAACACATAGGATTAATAGACGGAAGGGGATTTGCTGTGACCCCCAAAATGGAGAGTCAGAGCCCCCCCCAATCAGGGGGTGAAGGAATACCGAATACACCCCTATAGGAGATATAGGGGGGGGGGGGGGTAAAAGGGCAAGAACAGATTACCCCCAAACCCGAAATGTTCCCACCAGGGGGGCTACAGATGGAGAAAAACACAAGCACAGACCGATTAATAACCAAAAATGGACAAAATGGGAGTGTTACACCCGAAACCTGCGCCCGACAGTCAATAGAGTGCCCGAAACAAGCATGTGACCAAAGCAAGCGGCGTGAAGAGAAAACCGACCCACTTAGCACTGTGGGTGCAGCGGGTGGAGGGTGAGACGGCAGGAACACCCGAAAACACCCGACTTCATAGGAAAGGAATAAAAGGGGCAACATACCTGTAAAGTGCAAAGCAAAGCCCACAGGCATAAAGCCGGGAAGGGTAACTTGTGGCCCCCCATGTGCAGTCAGGAGCCGCTCGGTGTCCCACACAGCCCTGCTCCGTACTCGCTGTAACTCTGAATCAAGCCCAGGTGAGCCCGGCAGCGGTGACGTAGGCAGGTGAACGCTCTGATTGGCCGAGAGGAACGTCAATCATCCCCGGACCCTCTGCCCGCCTCTGGGTGTGAGGACCACGTGACCCCGGAGCGTTTTCCCTTGAAAGTCGGAATCCGAGCAGCTCGGAGCGTCTTGTGAGGAGCTCTGGCGGGTCTCAGACATTCCGACTGCTTTCTGAAGGTTTTGTTTCCCGTTAGAACATGGAGCCGTATTATAACGGAAAACAAAAGCGGACTCCATAACGTCTGTCCTTGGGAAAGTTGGGTGAACGCAAATATGGCCGCCTAAGGGGTGGTCACCAGTAAACAGGGGCAAAAATACACCCCTGTTTCACAAAGAGGGATTTTTATAAGGTTTTCTGGGCCAAAATCCCTATAAAATTCATTTCCTTTTGATTTCCGTGAGAAATCTGCCTCGCCGTTCGCACGGGAGCGGAGTTTTCTGCTGCAGGTTTGAAATCCATGTGACGCCACGTAGCCTGTGTTCACACAGCGGAATTAAGCCATGGATTTCTGCGCGGATTCCTGCTGAAACCGCCTTCCGTGGTTCTTAATGGGCGTACGCCCTGCCGCTTGTGCTGCAGGTTATTTACGTGCGGTTTTCCAGACTCGTCCATTCTTGGTGCGGACACCACGGGAAACCGTGGCAGAAGTCTGCTGGTGGATCCGATCAGTTCTCAAGCAGGTCCACGTCACCAAAACCGTGCCATGTGAACTCGAGCTTAGTGAAGCGGATTCCAGACGGACCACTATGGGCGCATAAAAAAAAATCGCCTGAATGTAGCCCCCGAGGGTAGGACTGCACAGTGACGTCACCCAGCTTTCCTAGGATCAGATACACCCAAGAAATGGCTGAATAGTTGTTGTTTTTGACAGTTTGGCAGAAATAGAATTTTTATCAATGGAATTCTTTTTATTTTTTATTTTAGGTGATGGAAAAATCAGACGATACGGAACGCGGGATCCACGTATGGAGGTAAGCAGGGTTATCGGGGTACAGATTCTACAGCGGGTCCGCAATACACGGGGCACCAGCCGCGTGCTTTCCGTTTCACGGATGCGGAACCATTCACTTGAATGGGTCCGCAAATCCGGAGATGCGGTGCAGAAGCATTGAACCCTACGGAAGCACTATGGAGTGCTTTCGTGGGGTTTCCGTGCTTCCGTTCCGCAAACAGATAGAACTTGTCCTATCTTTTTGCGGAACGAACGGATCGCGGAACCCATTCAAGTGAATGGGGTCGCGATCGGCATGCGGGTGGCCCACGGTCAATTTGCACGGTTCGTGTGCAAGAGGCCTAAGGCTGCACTCACACGACCGTATGTATTTTGCGGTCCACAAAATGTGGATCCGCAAAAAATACGGATGACATCGGTGTTGCATCTGTTTTTATTGATCCATTGTAACAATGCCTATCCTTGTCCGCAAAATGGCCAAGAATAGGACGTGCGCTATATTTTTTGCAGGGCTACGGAACGGACATACGGATGCGGACAGCACACGGTGTGCTGTCCGCATTTTTTGCGGACCCATTGACATGAATGGGTCTGCATCCTATCCGCAAAAAAAAACGACTGGACATCGAAACAAAATACGTTCGTGTGCATGAGGCCTTAGGGCTTATGCACACAAACGTATTTTCTTTTCGTGTCCACTCCGTTTATTTTGTGGAAGCATTCATTTCAATAGGTCCACACAAAAAACGGAAGTTACTCTGTGTGTTTCCGTATGTCTGTTCCGCAGCAAAATAGAACATGTCCTATTATTATCCGCATTACGGACAAGGATAGGACTGTTCTATGGGGGCCGGACATTCCGTTTCCGCAAAATGTGAAATGCACACAGCCAGATCGCAAAACACCAAACGGTCGTGTGCATGAGCCCCCACCCGGTCCCTCTGCCACATACCAGGAAGCGGTATAAGGTCTCATGCACATGGCCATATCCGTTTTGCGGTCTGCAGATCGTAGATTTTCAAAATAGAGATTTGGTCCATATGCCGTCCGCACTTTTGTTGCGTGGACGATCCATGAGATTTCCTCATCCGTCTGTCCTTTCCGCAAAAAAAACATATCCTATACTAGGCCGAAAATAGCGGACCACGGACCCATTTATGTCAAAGGGTCTGTAAAAAATGTGGGTCCAACGCGGACAGTATCTGTATTTTGCGGATCCGTATTTTGCACAAAATGACATCCGGTGTGCATGAGGCCTAATAAATGCATTTCACATTAGCGGCAGGACGGATCCGACAGGCTGTTCACCCGACGGAACAGCCTGTCGGATCCGTCCTGCCGCTAGTGAACGTGTGACCCGGACTGCAGCTCCGGCCCCATTGACTATAATAGGGGCGGGGTGGAGTTCCGACGAAGCGCGGCGAGAGGCTGCCGGAATAAATGTCGGATATGTCGTAGTTTTATTCCGGCAGCCTCTCGCCGTGCGCTGCCGTGCCTCCGCCGGAACTCCGCCACCTCCCCTATTATAGTCAATGGGGCCGCAGCGGTAGTCCGGGGCATACGTTCACTAGCGGCAGGACGGATCCGACAGGCTGTTCCGTCGGGCGAACAGCCGGTCGGATCCGTCCTGCCGCTTTGTGTGAAAGTAGCGTTAGATAATGAGAAAACAGAAGTTCGCTCAACACTATTGGGGACCGCAAATTACGGTCCTCAATGCATGGGCACCGTCTGTGTTCCCTGCGCTGACGGATGCAGACGCAGTCAACGTGAATGGGTCTGTGATCCGTTCGCACCGCTAAAAATATAGCTTCTTTTTTTTTTTTTTTGCAGTGCGGAGGCACGTACCGAAATGTCGCAGTAGTGCTCCAGTGGCCTTCCGCTCCGTGATAATGGGTCCACATCTGTTATACGGTGCGCACATGGCCGGTGCCCATATATTGTGGACCTGCTGTTTGAGGGCCGGCACGGGCTACATGGCGACACTGGTCGCACGACAGCTCTAGCAGCCAGGTTCGCTGAGTAGCGCTGATCCCATAGAAACAAATCGCCACATACATCAGCACTGCTGGATTTCTTGGGATGGGAGCGGTGATCCCATTAGTTTCTATAGGATCACCGCTACTCAGCGAACCTGGCTGCTAGAGCTGTCGTGCGACCAGTGTCGCCGTACCGTAATACTGAAGTATAGCAGGGCCACGTAGAAGTCAGCCGGAAATTCACTGATAAACCGGGCTCCGCGGCTCCATTCTGGAGAAATCCCGTCTCTGCAGAATACGGTTTGGGGGGGTTCTGCACCTGGGACGGTAAGCGGATGATGCCGGTCGGGTCTATATAAGGTCGCCCATGATAAATCACAAAGTTTCCATGATTTGCTATATAGAAATGTCAGCTCTGGCTCATAGAGGGTCCACCGTGGGGGTCCCGCCCACTGCGTAAGGTGTATGGACAGCCCCGGTTTATTTCCAGTCTTGTGTGCAGATCAGCAGTTTCCCATCCAGGAGTAGTGAAAATGAGCAGATAATATAGCGAGGAACATAAAGCAACCATTTAGGCCTTATTCACACGTCCGTGTGTGTTTTGCGGATCCACGGATCCGCAAAACACGGACATCGGCGATGTGCGTTCCGCAAATTGCGGACCGCACATTGCCGGCACTCTCATTTTTTCGGGAATGCGATTGCGGACCCGGAAGTGCGGATCCACAATTGCGGACCTGGCCGGGACATCGTCTGTCCCCATTGAAACTAATGGGGCCGAAATTCCGGAAGTGTAAGCCGTACCTACAGGGGTTTATAGAGATTTACTGAATGTCTGTAATTCTCGGCATATTTGCCGGGTATCGGCCAGATCTCTGCCAGAACCCATTATAGTCAAGGCGGTAGTATCCAGCAATGCCGGAGACCTCCAGTACAGAACAGCCTGTTGGATTTCCCTGCCGCGGATGTGAAACTAATCTTAGGGTACGACACATAGGGCCCAACTACACTGCAACATTTGTCGCGCAACATTTTTATAATGATAGTGTCTGGTGTCGCACTGCGACATACTGCGACAGTCACAAAAAAATCTGTGGTGTCGCAGTGCAACACCGTAGACTGTCATTATAAAAAATTGTCGCACGACATTGGTGCGACAAATGTCATTGTGTAGACCTAGCGCAGGGAGGGGCAAACTGCGCTGTAACGTTACATTTCCCTACTTCGTGAGATTTCCCTACCGGTCGCACTTGATATGACGTGAGGAGGTGTTCCCGGGTTGTGACGATCTGCGCATGCGCAAAACGACAGTTTAGGGAAAATCTCACAGCGGAGTTCGGCTGCACACCGGGACACTGCGCATGCGCCGGAGAGCCTAAGTAGGGAAATATTACGACCCAGTGCGCAAGCGCCGAGGGGAGATCTGATGGCCATTTTTTCTGTTAAATAAATATTTATATTTATTATATTTTTATAATATTAATATTATAATATTAATATTATTATTATATTATTTATTATTTATATCATATTTATATTTATTTATTTAATAGAAAAAAATGGCCATCAGATCTCGCCTTGGCGCCTGCGCACTGGGCCGTAGTATTTCCCTAATTAGGCGCATGCGCAGTGTCCCGCTGTGCAGCTGAACTCCGCTGAGATTTTCCCTAAACTGTCATTTTGCGCATGCGCAGATCGTCACAACTCGGGAACGCCTCCTCACGTCATTTCCGGTGCGACTGGTAGGGAAATCTCACGAAGTAGGGATATGTAACGTTACAGCGGCTCTCCAGCTGTTGTAAAACTACAACTCCCACCATGACCTGCTGTAGACTGATAGCTGTAAGCAGTCTTTTCATGCTGGGAGTTGTAGTTTTGCAACAGCTGGAGAGCTGCAGTTTTCTCATCCCTGACCTAGCCCAGGGATGGGCAAACTGCGGCTCTCCAGCTGTTGCAAAACTACAACTCCCAGCATGCCCAGTCTGGCTACAGCTATCAGCCTCCAGCAGGGCATGGTGGGAGTTGTAGTTTCACAACAGCTGGAGGGCCGCAGTTTGCCCATCCCTGACCTAGCCTAACACCCGGCACCCCTGCGGATCAGCGCCGCAGCCTCCTCACAGTGCCCAACATTCACTTCAATGGGACTGAGCTGCACATAGACCGTCTGACCAATGAATGTGACGGCACTGGCCTAGGAGGAGACTGGAGCACCGCTGATCGTGGGGGTGCAGGGAGTCGGACCCCCAGCAATGAGATATTGATGACCTATAATGACGATGCTCAATATTTTACCCTAGGAAAACCTATTTAAATCTGATGTTCTCGTGGTTATTCCCACCTTAGGCCACTTTCACAGGCTGTTCACATTTTGTGCCTCCGTTTAACGTATACGTTAGAAAAAAAGGATACAAAAACGCAGCGCACCACCGAGTCTGGAAAAAACAAACAAAAAAAAGTATACATTTTTTTACAATGGTAAAAAAAAAAAGGATCCTTTTTTTTTTTTTTTTTTTTTAGAGTTTTTTCCATGAATTTTTAGACATTTAAATAAAATCCACTGCTGCTCCTGTTCTGAAGCTTACTGGTTCCGTGCTGGTCTCAATGCACTGGTGATGCCTGCTCAGCCAATCACTGGCAGGAGGGGGCGGGGTTACTGCAAGTGAATCAAGTGATTGGCTGGGCAGGAACAGGAAGTACAGATCAACAGGGACCAGTAAGCGTCAGAGCGGGAGCAGCAGGGGATCGGTGAGGGGGAGGCCTCATACAATGCGCCTCTCTTAGCGAAAACTGGTCCTTGTTGAACATAGTAACCAATCAGAACGCAGGTGTCAAACCTTAACCTGCTCTGGAAAAATAAAAGCTGCTCTGTGATTGGTTGACATTACTGCATCAGAAGGGATGCCGTACTGGAGAAGGTACACCACCGGTAAAAGTAGCCGAAGACAAGCAGTCCTCTAAATCCAGGGGACGGGGGAGGTAGGCGTAAAGAGAGTCCGACACTCCCCCAAAACCAGATGTCGGGGTATTCATTTACAGAGAAACTCCCCTTTAAATGATATTTAAAGGTATAGAAGATAATACATCCTTTTATAAATGATATGAGGAGATATCGATATATCTGGATATAATATTCCTTATGTATTATGTATGTATATGATATGGATATGCGATGTTAAATATATATATGTATTGTAGCAGTTTTACCTTTATTGGCTAACAAAAAAGAAATTCTTTTTGCAGCTTTCCGAGGCTCCTTCGTCAGGCCGTATAATGTCTGTGAGGAGGACGCTCCGCCGGTTTCTTCAGTAGATTTGTAAGATCCCGTTGTGTCCGGTACATTATGTGGATGGAGAGAGATCTCTGAGGCAGAATACAACTCGTTACCCGCTTTGAGCAGAAGATCGGTGAGTTCATTTCTAGACAATAAAATGACAAGGTCCAGCAGCTCCGACTACGACTACGCCCGCGCGGCGTAACATCACAGTGCCGAACTGCTACAGTGAATCTAATGATGGTGAATGTGGTCGCTTTGTAACCGCCCCATGGAGTCCACACTTTGTAATACTTTGGGTGAAACTGTCAGCAAAATTTGCAACACGTCCGCGCTCAGATATCCGACATGGACTTGATGCAGATTTTGCCCTGGATTTTACCCTATAAATTGCAAAGGGCGAAATTCACATTGGACTTAACAATGACAACGTGACGCCGACCAGCTGTCAGTTACACGTTTCAGGCCAGTGTGGCCGTCAGACATAGCCCCTAGTATGTGTTAAGCCTCATTCACGCGTCAGTGTTCTCCACGGACAGCACACGTCCCCATTAGTTTTAGGCCCCATTCACACGTCCGTGGTGTGTTGCGGATCCGCAACACACCATGCCGCCACTCCCCATAGAGATGCCTATTCTTGTCCGCAGGCTGCGGACAAGAATAGGACATGCTCTATATTTTGAGAAGCCGTAGCCGGATGTTTCGGGAAGCGGAGAGCAGATAGTGTGCTCTCCGCATCACGTCCGGCCCCATTCACAATGAATCGGTCCGCATCTATTCCGCAGAATTGCGGAATAGATGCGGACTAATATGCGGACGTGTGAATGGGGCCATAAGGTGTGTATTCAGACATCAGTGTTTTCAGCACGGATGCATGGCTCTATTTTGTCCGTGTTCACAGATCCATCCTGTCCATTATAGTCTATGGGTCCGTGAAAACCACATATGCCATCCGTGTTGCATCCGTGTTTTCCATGCATCATTAGGAAGAGATGCTTTGAAAATAATTATTATCTTACTGTACGAGGGCAAACAATCGTCGGTGCCATTGTTCGTCCTCACCGTTGGCATATTGCTGACATCACATTTACACGGGACGATGTGCTGATGACAAATAAGCAATTTTTTGCGGCATAAAGGATGCGATCGATGACAGAAGAAGGGGTTGCTGGGCTTGTTAGGGTACTTTCACACTTGCGTTATTCTTTTCCGGCATAGAGTTCCGTCAAAAGGGCTCTATGCCGGAAACGAACTGATCAGCCATATCCCCATGCAATCTGAATGGACAGAAATCCGTTCAGTTTGCATCAGTATGCCTTCTGTTCAGTCGCTGTCAGGCGTTTTGGCCGGACATAATACCGCAGCATGCGGATCCGTCCTTCCGGTCTGCGCATGCGCAGACCAGGAAAACTGTGAACAAGACTGCAGGACGTATCCGTCCGTCCGCATGACAAGCGGAGGGACGGATCCGTTCTTGCATTGCATTTGTAGACGGATCCGCAGCCGCCCCTGTAAGACTTGCAGCTATGTGGCGGTTACTAAAAGCTTTCCTAATGCCGATTATTCCAAAACATTTTTTTTTATAAAAAATTACATTAACTGCAACTCGTCAGGGGTGGTGTATATTATACGCTGTGAGGAATGTGACCCTATGTATGCGGGTAGCACAGCTTGCAAGTTCAAAAATATACAATATTGGAGCATATTACCTACATCGTCAATCCCACTGCATTAAATGTGTCCAGTGCTGCAAAACGCGTCATCCAATGTCATCAGAGAGGAACCAAAAGTCTCAAAGCGCTTGCAATAGAACGAGTTGGTAATCTAATAGGAGGGGGCGATTATAGAAGGAAACTATACCTAAGGGAATCTGTCGCCTGCCTATCATCATTTTTTTCTGTCACATCATCTACGTGTAATAAAGTACCTTATATCCGCATCTGTTCTTCTTTTTTCTTTGTCACTTGTCATTTTGATAAAAAAACAAATTTTCATTTGTGCTAATTAGGGTCCAAGGTGCCCAGAGGGGCGTTTTTTCCCAGCTCAGGAGCCCAGTAACGCCCCCCTAATGTGCCCAGCCCGCCTAAGGCTACTTTCACACTGGCGTCTTGTGCGGATCCGTCATGTATCTGCACAGACGGATCCGCACTGATAATACAGCCGCATGCATCCGTTCAGAACGGATCCGTTTGTATTATCATGAACATAGGCAAAACAGATCCGTCTTGAACACCATTGAAAGTCAATGGGGGAAAACGGATCCGTCCCCATTGACTTACATTGTATGTCAGGACGGATCCGTTTGGCTCAGTTCCATCAGACGGACACCAAAACGCTGCAGGCAGCGTCCAGAGCCGAATGGAGACTGAACGGAGCCAAACTGATGCATTCTGAACGGATCCTTATCCATTCAGAATGCATTAGGGCAAAACTGATCCGTTTTGGACCGCTTGTGAGAGCCCTGAAACGGATCTCGCAAACGGATCCAAAAACGCCAGTGTGAAAGTAGCCTAAATTTGATCTTCATCTCTCCGGCCGCCGGAATTCTCACGCAGGCGCAGTGCCGCTGATTTCCTGCGCCTGCGCGATTCTACGCCAACTGAGGGCAACAGCCTCAATAGTGTCACTGGGCATGCTCCGAGCCCAGTGACGTTTTCAGAGCGCTGTTGCTCTCAGTTGGCTTAGGATCGCGCAGGCGCAGGCAATCGGCGGCACCGTGCCTGCGCGTGAATTCCGGCGAAATGACTTTTTCCGTTCTATCCTATTTTTGGAGACGAAGGGTTACATTTCTGAACAGGGAAGCAGCCCCAGGTGCTTTTGAATTGCATGTAAAGTAGCAGGTGATGGAAGTCTGACGTGGCCAATGAGTCAAGATTTTGGAGCAAGGGGAGGGAAGAAGTCTCCCATAAGAATGGCCATTTCAGACTGACACATTGTTACGACTAAGGACGTACTGTCCAAAACGCGTCAACAATTATCGCACACTGAATAGATTGTATCTTATTGTGAACACGTCTCAATAAAGAGGAAGCTGGTTTTTAAATCGAATACTGGTGCTGGAGCCGATCTTTCTTTTCTACTGATACTTTCACACCCGCGTTTTTTTGCGGATCCGTCACGGACGTATGCATGGGTTCAGAACGGATCCGTTTGTATTATCTTTAACATAGCCGTGACGGATCCGTCTTGAACACCATTGAAAGTCAATGGCAGACGGATCCGTTTTCTATTGTGCCAGATTGTGTCAGTGAAAACGGATCCGTCCCCGTTGACTTACATTGTGTGCCGGGACGGATCCGTTCAGAATGCTCCGTTCAGAATGCATTAGAATGCAAACTAAATTGTTTTGGAGCGGAGAGCCCTGAACGGATCTCACAAACGGAAAGCCAAAACGCGAGTGTGAAGGTAGACCTAGCCGGTCGTCGGCCTGTGTTAAAAACCCTTAAAAAAGAGGCGCTCAGGGAGGGAATAGAATTTCCCCGCATACAGTCGCGGTTTAGCGCCCACGGTTACGTGTAGCATGTGTTGTATTCTGTGAATGGAGCAATTTTCCCAAATTAACTCATTACACCCCTGAGCGGCTTTACTCATTATCCGATTCCATCTATTCTATAATTTGGGGGTGGGTAGTGAGGGGCAGCTAGGATCCCCATTTCCGCTGCGGCCCTGGTGACTTACTGTAACCCCGTGTTTATAGCTCTGCTGCCTGTACCGTGACAGACGTGAATGTCCCGGAGCGTCTTTCCATATCACTTGTTTGTTCTCTTTCAGAATGAGCTCACTTCATACAGAAAGCCTTGTGATCCCATTACGGGGATATTAAACCTAACGCGCTGAAATCCCCTTTCTCCTCATGTCAGCCTCTTCAGTGCTGCTCTTTTCATCTCGGTTACATCTGTTTATAGGAAAGCTGCTTGAGTAACCATATGGCGTCTTTTACACCTTTTTATGCAGCAGAGGTGGAAGTGACAAAGACCCGAGGACTTAAAGGGGTTGTAGTTAGCATTTTGATGGGGACATTGCGATTAGTTACATATACTATGCCAGTTGGCGCTGATATGGGGGCACTGGTTGGCATTTTAATGTTATGGCATCATTATAGCTGGTTAAGGTATGGGAGCAGGCCGGCTCTGTTATCGGGCACCGCGGCCGGCTCTGTTATCGGGCACCGCGGCCGGCTCTGTTATCGGGCACCGCGGCCGGCTCTGTTATCGGGCACCGCGGCCGGCTCTGTTATCGGGCACCGCGGCCGGCTCTGTTATCGGGCACCGCGGCCGGCTCTGTTATCGGGCACCGCGGCCGGCTCTGTTATCGGGCACCGCGGCCGGCTCTGTTATCGGGCACCGCGGCCGGCTCTGTTATCGGGCACCGCGGCCGGCCCAGTTATCGGGCACCGCGGCCGGCCCAGTTATCGGGCACCGCTGCCGGCCCAGTTATCGGGCACCGCGCCGGCCCAGTTATCGGGCACCGCGGCCGCCCAGTTATCGGGCACCGCGCCGGCCCAGTTATCGGGCACCGCGGCGGCCCAGTTATCGGGCACCGCGGCCGGCTCAGTTATCGGGCACCGCGGCGGCTCAGTTATCGGGCACCGCGGCCGGCTCAGTTATCGGGCACCGCGGCAGCTCAGTTATCGGGCACCGCGGCCGGCTCAGTTATCGGGCACCGCGGCCGGCTCAGTTATCGGGCACCGCGGCCGGCTCAGTTATCGGGCACCGCGGCCGGCTCAGTTATCGGGCACCGCGGCCGGCTCAGTTATCGGGCACCACGGCCGGGCCCTGTTATCGGGCACCGTGGCCTGCCCCTTTAATCGGGCACCGTGGCCGGCCCTGTTATCGGGCACCGTGGCCGGCCCTGTTATCGGGCACCGTGGCCGGCTCTGTTATCGGGCACCGTGGCCGGCTCTGTTATCGGGCACCGTGGCCGGCTCTGTTATCGGGGACCGTGGCCGGCTCTGTTATCGGGGACCGTGGCCGGCTCTGTTATCGGGCACCGTGGCCGGCTCTGTTATCGGGCACCGTGGCGGCTCTGTTATCGGGCACCGTGGCCGGCTCTGTTATCGGGGACCGTGGCCGGCTCTGTTATCGGGCACCGTGGCCGGCTCTGTTATCGGGCACCGTGGCCGGCTCTGTTATCGGGCACCGTGGCCGGCTCTGTTATCGGGCACCGTGGCCGGCTCTGTTATCGGGGACCGTGGCCGGCTCTGTTATCGGGCACCTTGGCCGGCCCTGTTATCGGGCACCGTGGCCGGCTGGACCTGTTATCGTGCAACGTGGCGGCCGGCCCTCTTATCGGGCACTTTCTTAAGTCATAGTTGCAGGCACTTTTATGGGGTTACTGCCATCAGGGCCTGGCACACACCAATTCAGATGTTTTTGGTACAGGGTCGATGGATGGATAGACCTAGTCCTCCCTGTTGCTCCTTGACCTGTTTTTCAGGTTCCCAGCACACATACAGATGGGGGCAACCCAGCAAATCTTACAAACAAGACCTTCCTTCCTAGTGTTGGTTCACGCAAAAAGGATAGAATTATGTCATGTTGGAAATGCAGTGGTTCCCCTTCCCTCACCCACGCACCGAGCCTCCTCCACATTAGGATTCTTGTAAATATCCCACCATTGTATTTCCAATAAAGCAGGAGGGGGATTCCGGCCAAAACTGAGCCGAGAGCGGCTGCGACTTCTTACTGACAAGTATCATTTTCGACTGTGACTTCCTCATTTTTCGGTAATATTATCTAATACCTCGTGAGTATCACATTAATATACTTCCCCGTGGTCGCAGTGGTTTTATGAGGGTGACCCAGAAAGCTCTTATTTAAAAGTTTTTTTTTTTTAGATTTTGTGACACCCGGGACCCCCTGCCGATCAGCTGTTTGAGAAGGCATCGGCCTTCTCCCTGCTTCCCGAGCGCAGCGCTGTACTTTGTATAGTGGCCGTGCTTGGTATTGCACTCACTTCATTAGGACTGAGCTGCTCCTAGGCCACATGACCGATGAACTTGACGTCACTCGGCATTACTGCAAGCGTCGGTGCCTTCTCGAACAGCTGATCCGGCAGGGGTCCCGTGTGTCGGACCCCCACCAATCTCGGGAAAACCTCTTTAAGGCACTGGAGAAGTATTATATGACTATAATAGGTCTGCATGTATTCTTGATATGTGTAAAGTAGCATCTGGCTGGTGCCCTATGTCAAAAACTGCCCCATACAAATGTCCTAGGGCATGAACACGTATACACAAGATGGCAGGGATCGTAGTAGGCCACTTTTGGCGCTGGGTAATGCCAACCAAGACGGAAGAGGAGCCTGGTGCATGTTGGTCCCCAATCCGTTACCCATGTGCTTCTTCCCTCATTGCAGCTTCTGTGGAGAAGTCCCTTACGCTTTCTCAACGCCCAAGCAAAGCAGATAGCACCGACCTTGACGGGGCCGTCTCTCCCTAGGGTCCCCATGCCCGGTCGCTTACATGGCTGTATGTTCTCACAGCCCCGTTACATTGCTCTCGCAGCACATGACCCCTGATGACCACGTCAGATAACTTTTATTTCCACAGTAAACTTCTCTGTAAGTAACATAATAACTTCCATAAATGGGATGTGGTGACTCGTCAGTGTCTGGAGCTCCACAGTCGGCCATGATAGTTGGATCTTCTCCTGACTGGGCTGGAGCTTCTGTCCTGTGGGCTTCTGATGGGACTGAGACCTGGACGTAGGAGGAAATAATTCATGACTGCACTAAAGTTACCAGGAATAATTGGGAAAGAACCAAACACTTTATTATTTGCAATTACTTGCCACAGTCATTTCCACTGTATTCACTGTTTCTGGGCAGTAGATCCTTTTATGCAAGACGATCTGCTGCCCAGAAACTGTGATTTTTGGCGGCGGCCGAAAGACCCGATCACCCAGTAAACAGGCATTTGCTATCTTCACATGGGCCAATTATCTAGAAACGCGTATCGCTGATAATTCTAAGTTTTGGCAATAGTTTTGTAACCTGTTTATCTCTCCATACCCAGTGAACGTCCCATACGTGAGGCGCTTGGTAACTCACCGTTTGAAGTTGACATATAAATGATGGGTGTTGTCTGCAGGCGGTCAATGAATGCATTGTACACTGGAAATAGAGACATATTCAGTAAGAAATTCATCTTCTGCAGATTAGTAAAGGAAATGGAGGCTCAGTGCAGGCCAACAACAATCACATGCTAGTTATAATATCGGAGGCCTATGTGATGCCAATTAGCTCTCCTCCAGAAGGAAGAAGACTGTCCCTGTGGTGCCCCTATAGGTAGCTATACCCTATAAGTCAGTGTCCGACCCATGATAGAGCACTGCTCCTCCTCAGCACAGTGGTGGTAGACTGGGGGAGATCTCGTTGAAGCAGATTTTGGAAGATACTGATTCTCTGTGCCGAGACCTGGCGGCGTAGTTGGATTTTTGCTCCTCAGCAGTACTGGAGTGGTGTATGCAGATGGGTGGCCCTAGTTTGGCTGATATAGTCAGCTCTATTTTGGGTCAAACATTGGCCTAAAGGGGTTGTTCATTACAAGTGATGGCCGGTACCGCCTCAGGATAGGCACTCATCATATGATTGGCGGGGATTTAACACCCTTCGACTCTGCTGATCATCTGTTCTGCAGAAATTCCTGGCGCCGGAACTACACCGCGTTGCGGATGGAGCTGGGTCATTGAAGTGAATGGGTGCAGTGTTGTAGTAACTAGCTCTGTTGACTACAGAATGGACGGCGCCGGAGCTACTCTGAAACAGCTGATCGTAGGGGGTGCGGGATGTCCGACCCCTGCCAATCAGATACCGTTTGCCTGTCCCGAGGATAGGTCGTGACAGTTCCAGTTTCCTCTTCACCCTTCATGGCGGCACTTGGTGTTCATGGTCTACGTGCCATCGTGGAGGTTGCATGAAAAAGGCATTACTGTAAGACTAATTCGGTTTTTCGCCTTCACCCTCCATGGCGGCACGCAGACCATGAATACCGAGTGCCGTTGTAGAGGTTTCGTGAATAAGGAATTACCGGTAAGACTAATTTGGTTTTGCAGGACTGTTTGGAACGTATGAACTGGGATGTTTTTGTACAGGGGAAGCACTGGAGGGATATTGTTCAGTATTAGATTAGACTATGTAGCCTTTTGTATGAATATGGTAATTAGGAATAGGTATATCAGGAAGGCCGAGGAACGATATGCACGAGTTCAGGAATTTTTTGAAGATAATTCCTGGAGTGTGTGGAAGGGAGTTAAGGTTGTCACTGATTATAAGGGAGAGACGGGTTCTCCTAGTTTGGATCCTGGGCTTCCTGATTCCGTTTTTTGCACAGCAGCAGGGATACAGGAGGGGAGGTGCAAATGTTACTGCCCCATAGGGAAGATAAGAGCAAACTGGATTACAGTGTCATTGTCACGGACGTCCCGGTGACAGTGAGTGGCAGGAGATCTGTGAGACTGGCAACACGTGGTTTGATCTGACAGGTTTTCCTTGTGGATCAATAGGCGTCTGTGTTGTTTCTGGTAATGGCCACACCCCATGCCTCAGGTGTTGCCAATGTGGTCATTTAACCTTCCTTATTTATAGTTGCTTCTCCCACTATGCTGTGCGGTTTATAGCTTCTGTGGATTATTTGTGGTTGGATCTCGGTGGAGTTCCTGGTGCTTCCATAGCCTCTTTGAAGTTAAATCTTTCCTTTCCCTTTTGTATTTTGTTTGGGTTCTGTGTGTTGCATTTTCTATTGTTTGTATTAGGCCTGAAGGAGACTCCTGTTCGTTCTTCCTTTTGGAGGAACAGGTAGTATCCTCCCTGCCATTAGCACCAGGGTCCTATAGGGCTAGATAGGACTCTAAGTATTCCTGTGTATGAACTCACCTACTTCTAGGGTCTGTTCATACTAGTAGTCAATCAGGGTTTTCACTAGGAGGTATCCCTCTTCCTTCCCTAGTTCTCAGGCCTGATTCCCTGTTTCCCCCTTCCCTCTTATGCTTGGTGTGGTGTTTCCCTCTAATACATTTAGTCTTTCACTGGTAACAGTCGCTGAAAGTTTGAAGACTTCTACCATTATTCCAGTGTCCTTCAGGGTATTGGATGTTGGAATGATTATAGGCCAGTGAGACTTGTCCCATCCCATACTAAGACCAGCATTCCGGTTGGATCGGATAGTTACCGGTTCACCCACGAACGCTTGTTACCGACGATCTGGTAGACTATCTGCCAGTCTAATAAGGGTCTCTGCAGGGAGACGTTGTACCTTCCAGGAGCTGTCTTATGTGGTAGACAAGACTGATCTCAACCTCTGGATGCCCTTTGCATATGACACTGAAGGTAAACATGATTGTTCATATTTAAAGGGGTTGTCTTGGAATTATCATATTGATATCCTATCCTCTTGATAGGGCCCCAGTATGAGATTGGCATGGGTCTGAGTCCAGGGATCCCTGCCAATCAGTTGTTTAGGAGATTGCGGTGCTCACCAGGTACAGTGCCGTCCATTTGATGGTGGCCCTACTTGGTATCGTAGCTCGGCCCATTCACTTGAATGGGAGGCCATGTGACTGATGAACGTGACGTCACATGACCTAGGAAGGGGCTGCTGCAATTACCGGGCATTGTGGCCTCTTCATACAGATGATCGCGGGGGTCTCGGGAGTTGGAGCCCTGCCGATTTCATATTGATGACCGATCCCAAGGAAAGCCACTTTAAAGAGGGAACCCAGTTCATACAATCATCTGATAACATAGATGCACAAACTGACTGACCGATTTGATTTGATTATTGTATGACTCAGATATCGAGAATTGTACCGTAGCCGGTTTTTTCTCTTTTCATGCAAAAACTTCAATAAAAACGATTGAAACAAAAAAAAAAAGATCATATTGGTGAAGTCTCAGATCCTGGACCACCACTCCTAGTAGTTGTCCATCCTGCCATCTTCCCATTGCATAAAAACTAATGGGTGATGTGAGTTGGATGTATCTGGGATGGGATGGGAGTCTGGGGTCAGACAGCCTCCACAATCGCCCTTTCTGGGGCTCCCTCAATACTGTTTGCTGTTTTATGGGCCACTAAGACACCCCAAAGAAGAAAGTACACGAGTCCTGAATGTACCGTGCTCGGACATGGATGCCCGATGGGCCCAGCTGAGTGTAACACTGAATAACTTACCAATGAGTGTGATGCAGGTGATGGCCGTTACAGCAAACACAGTGAGAAGTATAACATAGATGGAGATGGCGGGTTTAGATAGAGGCCTGCGCTCAGCCTCCTGGTCTGAAATGAAAATCATAGCTAGGTGGTGAGTGAAATGAAGCAAGGAAGTCACTGATCTATGAGTAACTAATAATATACTACACAAATTCCCTAATGTACTGATATATACATTTTAACCAGGGATTGAAGGGTAATGGGTTTCAAGCCGTAATTGGAATTAAAGGTCTTAAGCACAACTAGACTCTGCTGCCACCTAGAGGCCACTTTTGCATATAGCATTAGTTAGAATCAGCCGCTAGCCATGCAGTCTGCCATTACCACAGTGTATAACATCCAGCCTCTAGCCATGCAGTCTACCATTACCACAGTGTATAACATCCAGCCTCTAGCCATGCAGTCTACCATTACCACAGTGTATAACATCCAGCCTCTAGCCATGCAGTCTACCATTACCACAGGTGTATAACATCCAGCCTCTAGCCATGCAGTCTGCCATTACCACAGTGTATAACATCCAGCCTCTAGCCATGCAGTCTACCATTACCACAGTGTATAACATCCAGCCTCTAGCCATGCAGTCTACCATTACCACAGTGTATAACATCCAGCCTCTAGCCATGCAGTCTACCATTACCACAGTGTATAACATCCAGCCTCTAGCCATGCAGTCTACCATTACCACAGTGTATAACATCCAGGCTCTAGCCATGCAGTCTACCATTACCACAGTATATAACATCCAGCCTCTAGCCATGCAGTCTACCATTACCACAATGTATAACATCCAGCCTCTAGTCATGCAGTCTGCCATTACCACAGTGTATAACATCCAGCCTCTAGCCATGCAGTCTACCATTACCACAGTGTATAACATCCAGCCTCTAGCCATGCAGTCTACCATTACCACAGTGTATAACATCCAGCCTCTAGCCATGCAGTCTACCATTACCACAGTGTATAACATCCAGCCTCTAGCCATGCAGTCTGCCATTACCACAGGTGTATAACATCCAGCCTCTAGCCATGCAGTCTACCATTACCACAGTGTATAACATCCAGCCTCTAGCCATGCAGTCTACCATTACCACAGTGTATAACATCCAGCCTCTAGCCATGCAGTCTACCATTACCACAGTGTATAACATCCTGCCTCTAGCCATGCAGTCTGCCATTACCACAGTGTATAACATCCAGCCTCTAGCCATGTAGTCTGCCATTACAGCAGTGTATAACATCCAGCCTCTAGCCATGCAGTCTACCATTACCACAGTGTATAACATCCAGCCTCTAGCCATGCAGTCTGCCATTACCACAGGTGTATAACATCCAGCCTCTAGCCATGCAGTCTGCCATTACCACAGTGTATAACATCCAGCCTCTAGCCATGCAGTCTACCATTACCACAGTGTATAACATCCAGCCTCTAGCCATGCAGTCTGCCATTACCACAGGTGTATAACATCCAGCCTCTAGCCATGCAGTCTGCCATTACCACAGTGTATAACATCCAGCCTCTAGCCATGCAGTCTACCATTACCACAGTGTATAACATCCAGCCTCTAGCCATGCAGTCTACCATTACCACAGTGTATAACATCCAGCCTCTAGCCATGTAGTCTGCCATTACAGCAGTGTATAACATCCAGCCTCTAGCCATGCAGTCTACCATTACCACAGTGTATAACATCCAGCCTCTAGCCATGTAGTCTGCCATTACAGCAGTGTATAACATCCAGCCTCTAGCCATGCAGTCTACCATTACCACAGTGTATAACATCCAGCCTCTAGCCATGCAGTCTGCCATTACCACAGGTGTATAACATCCAGCCTCTAGCCATGCAGTCTGCCATTACCACAGTGTATAACATCCAGCCTCTAGCCATGCAGTCTACCATTACCACAGTGTATAACATCCAGCCTCTAGCCATGCAGTCTGCCATTACCACAGGTGTATAACATCCAGCCTCTAGCCATGCAGTCTGCCATTACCACAGTGTATAACATCCAGCCTCTAGCCATGCAGTCTACCATTACCACAGTGTATAACATCCAGCCTCTAGCCATGCAGTCTACCATTACCACAGTGTATAACATCCAGCCTCTAGCCATGTAGTCTGCCATTACAGCAGTGTATAACATCCAGCCTCTAGCCATGCAGTCTACCATTACCACAGTGTATAACATCCAGCCTCTAGCCATGTAGTCTGCCATTACAGCAGTGTATAACATCCAGCCTCTAGCCATGCAGTTTGCCTTTACAAACATTTGTAAAGAAATAGATTGTTCTAAAAAGCTCACAGAATTCCAGCATGGTCCTGTAAAAAGACGCCACTGCTGCAAAGTCGGTTTGTGAAATGTCTTCCCTCCTAGATATTTCACCTTCAACTGTATTATTGTAAAGTGGAAGCTTTTAGGATTCACAGCAACTCAGCCACGAAGAGGAGACCACGTAAATTTACAGAGTGGGTTTGCCAAGACCAGAGGAGCAGGATGTATAAAAGTCGCCAATGACCTGCTGACTCCAAACCTCATCTGACATTAACATCAGCATAAATCCTGTGCTGGGACTTCATGGCATGGACTCCCATGTCTGAGCAGCTACATACAAGCCTTACATCACCAAGCACAATGCCAAGTGTCGGATGAAGTGGTGTAAAGCACGCTGGACTCTGGCGCAGTGGAAACGTGTTCTGTAGAGTGAGGAATGGCGCTTCTCTATCTGGCATTCTGATGTATGAGTCTGGGTTGCGTGGTGACTGCATTGTGCCAGCTATAAAGTTTGGGGGAGGAGGCATAATACTGTGGGGTTGGTTTTCAGGGGTCGGCCTAGACCGCTTAGTTCCAATGAAGGGAACGTAGACCAAGACACTATGGACAATTGTAGGCTCTCTTCTGTTCCGTGCCCCAGTGCACAAAGCAATTGTCCATAAAGGTTGGGGAAGTCTGGTGTGGAAGAACATGACTGGCCACACAGAGCCCCGACCTCAACCCGTATCCAACTATCCAACACCTTTGGGATGAACTGGAATGGAGATTGCCTTCAACCCTCTTCTCCAACATCAATGTCTGACCTCACAAATCTCTTCTGGATGAATGGGCAAAAATTCCCACAGACACGCTCCAAAATCTTACAGCAAGCATTTCCAGAAGAGCCAAGGGGGGCCAACTCCATATTAATGTCTATGGATTTAGACCCGTAGGTGTCCCAATACTTTTCTCTGTATATTGTTTGTATTATCTGATGTAGTAATGTTATATATGTATTTATCGAGTGTCATAATGTTATCAAACTGACCTAGGACAGCCTTTACTGGCAGTGCCATATCCTGACCGGTCAGAGCACACGAGATATTAATATACAGCGGCACTGGGGAAAAGCGGATGGATTCGAAGTCCAGAGCAGACACAGAGATGAGGAACAGTCCGGCCTGCTTTGCTGAAATTATGTCTATTCCTAACAGCACGTCCGGGAAGCTTGATGCAATCTGCAGGGTAAAAGAAAGTAAAGCCTGTATTACACTGGCCAGTCGTCGGCAAGTTTATTGTTAGCGATGATCTGGCGGTGTAATACCGCCACCGATTACCCGATGAGTCTTCATAGGGCAATTGGAATTTTTCAGCAGGTTTAAAAATCATTGTTTGCCGGTCCATCTGCTGCCGGCAAACAACGAGTCAGTATGGCCATGAGCGATGGCATAAGTAAGAATGGCGTAGCATGAGCAGTAGATGCAGATACCTCCACATTCCGTAGAACAGTGCTGGTCCCATAAATCCTGATATGACTGTCCAGCTCGTGCCTGCTGAAGAGCAGCTCGGTCTGGTTTACATGAAAGGCCGGGTGGAAAGGGACGTAAAGAGACCCAACTCCTCCAAGTAGAGATGCTCTTAACTCCACCAGGGTCTCCGCTGTGCTCAGGGTTTGCATCTCCATGTGTGTCAGTGCCCTGAGGGAGATCTCACAAGTATATTGTCCTAGAAATACAATAGTTTTTAAAAACTTTACAAATACTGAATTATACTCCTCGAAATCATCAGGTGACTCTCCCGTCTATGACGAACCTTGCTTCCAAGCATTTTTTTAAAACCTCATACCTGTCTCCACACTGAAGCCTGGTCGGATCTGGAAGACCCTTGTGGCTGGGATGTGTATGGACTGGTTACTGAACTGCACCGAGCAGATCAGGAGATTGGCAGATTTCAGCATTTCCTGCGCCACCTCTATCTGCGCTTTGCTGCATGGACCTGACCAATAAAATATAAAAAAATGGTAACGGGAAGACATTTTGTGCCATGGGGAAAGTTCTTGCACCCCTATACGAGGAAACATATTCAATGAAAAATAAGCCACCCTGTGCTCACCGAGCTCCAGTGCCTCCTCTCCATGAGGAGTCTCTTGGCGGTGCTGGCAGATATGTCTCGGAGCACACAGTCTCCTGGCCAGTTACAGTGCTAGGCGCTCTGCCTATGTTCCCTGCATACTGCCTGTTTGTCCATAACCTGGTATGTAATTTCTGGAGCTTCAGCAGTAGTTGTGACCTGGTTTTGTCTCTGACTACCTCTTTGGAATATTCTGTGTGCCACATACCCATACCCTCTTGACTTCTGTGTCTGAAGCCAACCGAGCACCGTCGCCATAACTGAGCTCGTAGGGCAGAAGAGGTGTTATAGGTGAATTGTGCCGCCTGAAGCACTTTGGCACCATCAAACGGAGAGTTTCTTCAGCCATTTGGCCTAAGTGTCTGTTGACTATAGCTGCATGGACCCTCCGAAAAGCAATGAGGAACTTTAGGGCATTGGAAAACTCGTGCAAGAAGACCAGGGGCCTGATGGACCAGGAATGGAGCAGTGACCATTTCAGTGATCTCGTGGCCTACCCTGTAGACAACCTGATAACACCGACGTAGACATTTCTCATCCTTACCTTTTATAACAGGCTCCGTGCTGCTGAAAGAGACAAACACGGTATACTGACGTGTAGACGGGAAGTTAGTGACATGACTTTGAGATGTGAGTCTCATCATGAGGGACTCGGGGGATTCGATTGTCACCTGAAATTAAATATCACAGTATTGTTATCCACTGACTGGGCCTCATGTAAGAGAAATAGTGAAGACTACATGATGTGGCGTTGTCTGCACTGCAACAATCAAACCATCCTTAATAGCAGCCATAATGGTGGGCAGAAAATGGTTCCAGTTCTGCCGACTACCCTTGTACTGTAGTTCCCACCTTGCAGCTTTCTTATATGGCCCATGCTGTTCTAATCAGCCTATATCCCCTCGCTCTGCTATACGGCAGTATATTATCATATATACCTTTGCCTCTTACCTGCTTGTGTGTCGTGAACATCCCAGTAATGATATAAAAGACATTTGTGATCCCTTTACTGCGAGCTACAGCCACACCTGTCACCCCATCTACCTGAAGGAAGGGACCTGGAGACGTCTGCCAGACCCCTGGCTCATCTGGGGAAGAACAAGAGAGCATCTTTTGAGTAATTACAAAAGTTTTCTCTCTTTTTTTTATATTTCTTTTATTTACATTTTCAATTATAATCAATAAATCATAACATTTAATTTTTTACAAGCCTTTTTAGAGTCATAGTCTTCCATCTGAGAACATCCTGCTTGAAGCCCCGCAATGGCGAGGTAATGATGATCAATTGTTAGGTGTCGTTTTGGTCTCATGATGTCAAAATGTGAACAGCATGATGAGGAGGACTGTTTTAATACCAGTTCTAATTGGACCGGGAAATTTATTGGGCGATTCATGGATCAAACACCCGTTGTGAATGTTGCCATTAAGCTCCTTGTTAGAGAACAGCAAGTTGTGCAAAAAGTACTGAAACATTGAAGAATTGGACATGTGCATTCAGATGTTTAGAGAAGGTCACATTAAGTTCACCTGTAAAGGTTAGAGGGCATTTATCAAGCCAAATATCCTAACTTTTTGTGAGTAGTGTATATGTGTGTATATACCGTATTTTTCGCCACATAAGACGCATTCCCCCCCCCCCCCCCCCCTCAAAAGCAGTAATAACCTCACCGTTACTGTTGACCAGCTCTGTACTTAAACAAATGACTTCTCCAACAGCAATGGGCTTCTTAAGCCCTGGCGATATGGCATCTTCTACTGGTATTGGCATGAAATCTGCCATCCCTGGATGTGCTTCATCCCAGACTCTCAGCAGTGTCTCCCCTTGCATCACTGTTGTTACCAGAAAGGTGTAATTCTTAATACCAGGTTCGATTAGTAGGAGGTCATCTCTGTAAGGAAGAAACACAAAATTGAATGCAAAACTATGTGAAGACCATAGGATAGGCTAGGACATCAGTTGAGGTGGTTTACAATTTGCTGGTACCTGTTTGTTGCAAAGCGAAGTTGCGTTTTCTGGGTGTGAAATTTTTCCCCAATGCTAGAGTAAAAGTGCACATTGAGCTCCAAGGTTATACCGACCGGAAAAGATGCCAGAGGATGACCGCCTCTAGTATGGAGCTTGGGATTGACTTCAATTCTTAGGTAGTTGACAGGAGCCACCTGAGAAGGGTTTTTCGATAACGCAGTAGTGTAAAAGAAATCGCTTTGTCTGCCATAAATAAAGTTCTTAAAGGTTCCCCCCTACCTGGACACCAATGACAAGGTTCTGGGTTATTCCAAATGGTTCCACGGCTGAGATCTTTAGGATACTGGATCCAGTAATGCCTCCAGCTCTTAGGTGGCCATGACCATCGTCTTCGATCACCGAAGCGTTGGGAAAAGACTGAAGGATGTAAGAGATCACAGAAGCCCCTCCATCTCTAAATCACAAAGGTACATTTACTGGCTTGCGGGTGGACCATCATCTACTCATTGTCAAGAAGCAAGTGGAAATGTTCACTCTCTCTTACTTGTTTGTCGTCACAGTGAGATAAGAATTTGGAGCCATAAGGATCTGCTGCATCGGGAATTTTGGCGTCAACAGAGAGAGGCCCCGTAAAACCTGTTTCAGAAAACATTTTTAGAGCTGGAGAACCCAACTCTGCACACAACTATCGGGAGAACCGTAAGAGCCAGACTCACCACAACTTGTACCTGGTCTCCTAGCTCAGCTGTATTACCCTCAAACTGTCCTCCAGACACAGAGCGTACGGTCACTTTAATGCTTACCCGACCAATGGCCCAAGTCCGGACCAACTGAGCAAAGTTTAACTCGGGCTGCAATTCTACAGATGCCTGGAAATAAAGAGGATTTTTCTTGCTTATCCTGAAAAGATTTTCTTGTAAAAGACGTAAAGGAGAGATTTATTTCCCAATACTGACCTCAGTCATACGGGGCTCCAGGGTCACCACATCCCTTTTATTTAGTGACCAGTAGAATTGCAAAGGAGGCTTTGAATTACTAAAGGAAAAGGGAGTCTGTGTGCTGGAGATTCCCATCACATATACAGGCATCTGCAGCATAAAAGAGATATCATTGTTGACATGACCATTGATAAGAAAGAACCAAGGAACTATGTTTACCTAGTCTAAAGGTGCACATAAACTCAATTATATAATTCCGTTAAACCAGTTTTGAAAAGCCTATTCATTTCATAGTTAAATAGGTTTTCCAGGCTCCTAATATCAATGACCTATCCTCAGGCTCCCAATATCAATGACCTATCCTCAGGCTCCCAATATCAATGACCTATCCTCAGGCTCCTAATATCAATGACCTATCCTCAGGCTCCTAATATCAATGACCTATCCTCAGGCTCCTAATATCAATGACCTATCCTCAGGCTCCCAATATCAATGACCTATCCTCAGGCTCCTAATATCAATGACCTATCCTCAGGCTCCTAATATCAATGACCTATCCTCAGGCTCCTAATATCAATGACCTATCCTCAGGCTCCTAATATCAATGACCTATCCTCAGGCTCCCAATATCAATGACCTATCCTCAGGCTCCTAATATCAATGACCTATCCTCAGGCTCCCAATATCAATGACCTATCCTCAGGCTCCCAATATCAATGACCTATCCTCAGGCTCCCAATATTAATGACCTATCCTCAGGCTCCTAATATCAATGACCTATTCTCAGGCTCCTAATATCAATGACCTATCCTCAGGCTCTTAATATCAATGACCTATCCTCAGGCTCCCAATATCAATGACCTATCCTCAGGCTCCCAATATCAATGACCTATCCTCAGGCTCCCAATATCAATGACCTATCCTCAGGCTTCTAATATTAATGACCTATCCTCAGGCTTCTAATATCAATGACCTATTCTTAGGCTTCTAATATCAATGACCTATCCTCAGGCTCCTAATATCAATGACCTATCCTCAGGCTTCTAATATCAATGACCTATCCTCAGGCTTCCAATATCAATGACCTATCCTCAGGCTCCTAATAGCAATGACCTATCCTCAGGCTCCTAATATCAATGACCTATCCTCAGGCTCCTAATATCAATGACCTATCCTCAGGCTCCCAATATCAATGACCTATCCTCAGGCTCCTAATATCAATGACCTATCCTCAGGCTCCTAATATCAATGACCTATCCTCAGGCTCCCAATATCAATGACCTATCCTCAGGCTCCCAATATCAATGACCTATCCTCAGGCTCCCAATATCAATGACCTATCCTCAGGCTCCTAATATCAATGACCTATCCTCAGGCTCCTAATATCAATGACCTATCCTCAGGCTCCCAATATCAATGACCTATCCTCAGGCTCCCAATATCAATGACCTATCCTCAGGCTCCTAATATCAATGACCTATCCTCAGGCTCCTAATATCAATGACCTATCCTCAGGCTCCTAATATCAATGACCTATCCTCAGGCTCCTAATATCAATGACCTATCCTCAGGCTCCCAATATCAATGACCTATCCTCAGGCTCCTAATATCAATGACCTATCCTCAGGCTCCTAATATCAATGACCTATCCTCAGGCTCCCAATATCAATGACCTATCCTCAGGCTCCTAATATCAATGACCTATCCTCAGGCTCCTAATAGCAATGACCTATCCTCAGGCTTCTAATATCAATGACCTATCCTCAGGCTTCTAATATCAATGACCTATCCTCAGGCTCCTAATATTAATGACCTATCCTCAGGCTCCTAATATCAATGACCTATCCTCAGGCTCCTAATATCAATGACCTATCCTCAGGCTCTTAATATCAATGACCTATCCTCAGGCTCCTAATATCAATGACCTATCCTCAGGCTCCTAATATCAATGACCTATCCTCAGGCTCCTAATATTAATGACCTATCCTCAGGCTCCCAATATCAATGACCTATCCTCAGGCTCCCAATATCAGTGACCTGTCCTCAGGCTCCTAATATCAATGACCTATCCTCAGGCTCCTAATATTAATGACCTATCCTCAGGCTCCTAATATCAATGACCTATCCTCAGGCTCCCAATATCAATGACCTATCCTCAGGCTCCTAATATCAATTCCGTTAAACCAGTTTTGAAAAGCCTATTCATATATTGGATAGGTCAGCAATATGGGGAAAGTTGAAAATCCCTTTAATGACTCATCCTGAGGATAAGTCTTCAATACTGGAAGGCTGGAGAACTGAACCCAGACATAGCCCCTTCTTCACCCTGGCAGCCCCTCTGAGATGTGCATCGGAGCATTTCATGCTCCCATGCTCTCCCATGCGCTGTACTGTATCGCGCAGGGAAAGTGATTTTTTGTTTTATATTTTTACACTGCTAGGCGGACACCTCCACCTAGCAGACACCCGGTGCGTTACTGGATCTGCAGCAAAAGCCCTTGTCGCAAGGGCAAGGAAGAGCATTGGAGCATGAAATACTCCGATGCTCATCTCAGAGGGGCTGCCTGGGTGAAGAAGGGGATATGTTTGGGTTCAGCTCTAAGCCCGGATAATCCCTTTGGCTAGGAGCTGCTTTCCAGACCTCGGATGGTATAATAAGACGAGTCACAGGGATATGGATCCTGATCGCTTTCAGATGAATGACCTCAACCACTATTTCATCCTGTAAGACAAAAACAGAGGGTGCTGAAGACAATATGTCATGAACGAAAGGTGCTCTAAAGCTGACTATATACTTTAGATAGTTTCCGCCTGAACGATCCCCCTGATCCACCCCTATACTCATGCATGTTCATCTTGGCCAAGCGTGCATATGTTCTAGATAGGAAGAGGAGAGACGCACTGCCAGACATCGGGGCAGCTTATCTGCCTTAAAAATGAAAAGATTGGGCAAGTTGAAATTCATGACACCTCCATACACATTAAATGGTATAAATCAGAAGTCGGCAGGTGCAGTATCTAATGTGTATGAGCAGCACCTTAATTGTGAGAGGAAACTTACATCATCTTCAACTGTTCCATTAACATTCATATTCGGCGACAGAACACCCATATTATTCCAGTATAAGGTATATAGCTAACTAATTATGGGGGCTCCCAGAAGAGAAGCCCTCCAAACATAAAATATTTTTAATGAGGATCAAGAGAATTCCTTGGTTTGTTTTCTTACTTACGAGAACCTGAAACCTGTACAGAGCCATTACCTGAGTAGATACCATGGAGCTACCCATCTCTTCACTTATGGCTTGGACAGTCCCTCTGATCTTGGTGGTTCCCACAGCTAATCCTGTCACCTGGCCCACTTCATTTATGGTGGCCACGCTGTCATTACTAATGGAGAACTGGATAACAGACTGCGGCTGCGGCCCTCCCTCAGACGTAACCTGGAAGGATCAATCCATTAGAAGATCTATTTTACATGATTGGTGGCCATAATCTAGAAGAAGACGGTCTCTTAGGGACAAAAGTGGCTACAGAAAAATCTTTACATGTTCTCGCAACTTGGAGAGAGGTTTGTTAATGCAGCAGACAACCAAATGGGCAACCAAATGGCGTGAAATTTGGAGAGAGGGATTTATATCTACATGCCATAAATTTTAGGGGAGCCCAATTCCTTGCCCACTGAGGAGGCAATTAGCCCTTGATCTTTGTATTACTTGACGGACAAACCACGTGCAGCCTATGCAAAGGGAACCGTTAGAAATTGGGCCACTCTTACAGTTGCTCGCATCAATTTACAATCTATTGGCCAGTTCTTGTTTTTATTGTTTTTTTTAACCGCGTTCGCTAATTTGGTTGCAACTGTGCAATAAAACTTCATACCTGGATCATATTGTAAGGAATTAATGTAATTTTGTCCGGTACCAGTCGAAAAGGTGCAAATACCTAGAGAGACAAACCAGCATGTATGCACTGTCCATAACAAGATGATAGTGGGTGAGTACAAGACTTCTCCAGCGATGGTCATCTCACCTCTACTGGATGAGGAGCCGAGGTTATTGTCCTCCTGGCTTTATCATGTGCGGTCACCACCAGGGTGGTCTCTCCTACACCAGTGGCATGAAGGAGGTAACTCCAGGAGAACTTGTCATTTTCAGGCAGTTTTCTGGAGGAGAAAATTATATTCTGAAGCTACAGACAAAATAAGAATTATAGTAGATCTTTGATTTAGCAACTCAAAGGGCATCGTTGACCCCCCACCAGTCTCTAGATTAAAGGTGCCACAATGCCGTTTCCCATTGTCTTCTGAGTCGGAGGTCTTTGGACCTCTAAACCCATAGATGGAATCACCAATTTAGTGCGTTGGGGATCTCATTCACATTAGCGTTCAGTCACGGAGCACAGAAACCCACCAGTGTGCACTTTTAAGCTGCCTCTGTGACATGCATGAAGATGTTTTCAAGGTGAAACCTTCCCTTTAGGCATTTGCAAAGGTAATAGCGTAGCTCTAGGGGGTGCAGAGGTAGCAGTCACTACCGGGCCCAGGAGCCTGAGGGGGCCCAAAGACCCTTGTACCACATAAGAAGACACACAAACCACTGAGGCAAGGGGGCCCCAAACTAAACTCTTGCACCAGGGCCCATGAGCCGTTAGCTGCGCCCCTGGGTAAATGCCATGGTTAAAGGTGGGTCTATGCTTCTAAATAACAGAAAGGAAGATGAGTAGGATGTCAATGATGGGAAAGAGATGTGAGATGTTTTACTTGAGAATGACGATGGGGCTGGAGCTCTGCACATTCAATTGCATTATGTTGAAATATCTATTCAGGAACGGCCTATGAGAAAAATCCCAGACTTTCACCAAAACTTCTACAGATTTTCCCACTTCTACCTGGGGAAAAAACACAATAACTGAATGTATAGTATGTGTCATAAGTAGGGAACACACGTAATACGGTGTAATAAAATACATCTACCTTATCTACCAAGCTGATCTCCAACTCATAGATGTCGGAGACGTGGATGGTAGCAGTGGCATAACTGGCAGATAAGATACAGAGGTCATGTACCTCCAGCGTCAGAGTACCAGGGTGCCGAGGGATCACCTGAAGAAAGATACACGGGACTTTTGGTTTTGTAATAATATAGTCTTTCTCTGACTGCAGAAATCTCTAGATTAGCATTATAATCAATTGAGTTATTTAGTACGTAATGTACAAAGGAAAGATAAAATTACCGACGGACTTCAATCTGCTGAGGTCCCAGTAGAAAGAGTTCTTGTATACATTGTTTTAATAGGATTAAGATCCTGTATAATACAATTTAAAGGCTAATCAATCCAAAAATGTTAACGTCCAGCTTCCAATAAAAAAAATGTAGCTTTATTGTTATGCGGTAAAATCCAAACACGTATCATACACAGTCTACGCGTTTTGGACCATTAAATTTTGGTCCTTACTCATGACATGTAAAATTGTGAATGTTCACGTCCCTTTAGCCATGTGCTGCACCAATCAATCAAGATACCGCATAACAATAAAGCTACAGTTTTTTATTGGAAGCTGGACTCTAAAATTTTTCGATTGAGTTAACTTACGGCTAAGTCTGGGCTATGTCCGTGCCTCCATAAGAACAACACAGGTGAGCGCCGCCTTATTGTACTTTTGAAATCAACTTAAAGGCTATGTACACCTTTGGGGGCAATTTTTTTCATTATTGCATTGTACTCATTTTGAGCTAAAACATTTTTTTAAATTGGCCTTTATTAGAAAAAAAATATATATATATATGGCGTCCTTTTTTCTGTACAGAGCTGAAATGATCTAGTAGCAGCCTTTGGATTTTCTGTCCTTTCCGTCAGACTAGTTGCTGATGGACTCCTTATCTCTGCTCTCTGACATTATAAACACTCATTATAGCTCAGTCCTTATCTTACTGATAAGAATGTGGCTTAAATAAGCGTTTATGGGGGTGTGGCCTGGCTATGGCAGTGTGAGCACGCACTAGTGTGGAGCTCCAGCCACGAGGCTGAGAAAACACCAGCTAACTCACTTTATAGAGTCCTGGAAGCGCACATGGTGAGGACGAGGAAGGGATCCCTCGCTGGCACCTCCTCAGCAGGGACGCCGAGTGAACAGAGCGGCTTGCGCCACTATTTTACCGTGGGAGCTGAGACAGCTGGACCGGCAGCAGGCTGCAACCCAGGAGCTGCGCCATTCCACCCTGGCCAGCAGCTCAACAACACTGCGCCACCAACGGAATCAAACGCCACATCGGTGTTGCAGGCATCCACACCGGAGGGCATAATTAAAGATCCTCTCCTGCCCAGCCCAGACTTCTCTGTCATAGCGTCCCAAAACGAGGCTGCCGCCATCTTGGAACACCAGCATGAACTTGCAAGTGCAACAAGGTATGAAAAAGACACCAGATCATAAAGGAATAGCAGAGGGGGGTCACCCAGAAGAGCAGTGGGATTGGAAGGAACATATGAAATTACTCCCCACAAGACAATAAATGGAGAAATGTATTAAGAGACTAGAAAACTCCTAACAAGAACTGTCTGTAGTAAAAGCTAACATACAAGCTTTGGAGGAGGTTGCTTCAACGCAAGACCACACAGCTGCTAAAGTGGAGGATTTGATAGCTCAAGGGGAATCAAGAGATCGTCACATATGCCAACTATACCGCCTACATGATGATATCGAAAACTGGAATAGGAGAAATAATCTAAGGATAAGAGGGCTCGCAGAATCTACCAAAGCAGAGGACCTGATCCCAACACTACAAGGTTTATTCAGCACCATCTTGGAGAAACCAGTCTCTGATCGCCTGGAGACAGACAGAGCTCACAGAACCCTTGTTCCTATCAACCCAGACCCTGCCAAACCAAGGGACGTAATTTTCCGCCTTCGTTATTATGCAGTGAAAGAGGAGATCATGAAAAAGGCTCGCAACTTTTTAACCATTGACTTTAATGGAGCTACCTTAACAATCCTACAAGACCTGTCGCGAGCTACCCTAGCTCAAAGGAGAGCCCTCAAACCCTTACTAGATCTCCTTAGAGCGAATGTTATTCCCTACTAATGGGGGTTTCCGTTTCAACTAATAGTACGCAAGAATGGCCACCGCCTCGAACTGAGAGACCCAGAGGATCACATTCCTTACAGCGTTGGATCTACCCATTATTCAACTACCAGAGGGGCAGACTATGCCTCCACTTCCCTCGCGCTCGCTACTACGAAGATCCAGGAGTGACCTTCAAAGACGCAACAACATGACCCACTCTACCTACAGTTGAAGAGCATCACTGAGCATCACTGAAGAAAGCTGCGGACCGTCACGGACTCTACAATGACACGGACAGGACTTGCAGGCCTATGCAAAACCAAAGTCTGACCTTAACCAAGAGAGCCCCTTTCTGTCCAAATATCCCACCTACTTAAGTTATATGTTCTTTTTGTGACTATGTTTCTCCATATAGATTCTGTCATTGTGTATCCGACGTGTTCACAAAGGGTGCACTGCCACCTTGGTGGCTTTGATTACGACAGGGTTGATTCATGGCTCAATAGATGTTAATCCAACTTCTCGCCCTCGCGGCGGGGCCCTCGTTCCGTCACTGAAAGAACTTCTCCCGTTTGGACACTCGTCTCCATCTTTGTTAGAGATGTTGTGCCCTTCTTCACAGAAGGGATTCTTTGATACTGTCTCTATCCCCTTCCTTCTCTTTATCTGTTCCCCTGTTTTGTTTTTTTGCTTTTTCTTTCCCCTATTTGTTCTCCCGACGCATCTCTCTAATTAGGTCTCCTAGCTCAGGGAATCGTACTACCTAAATAGGAACCTTACTGACTTACATATACCATAAGACCTCTACGGGTTCTTTCCGCTCCCTCTTTCTTCTTCTCTTCTCCTTATTATCCCAATCTTTTTACGCTGCTCAGAGGCTCAGAAGTCTTGGACATCTATATCTTATATTTTCTTTGCAGTCTATTTTCTATCTTCTGCCCAAAACACTACGTTTCCCGTAGCAGATTGCTGGTTGGGACGATGGCTCCACCTAGTGTCAGGCTTGCCTTATTAAATGTCAGAGGATTTAATATCCCTGAAAAACGCTCTAAGGTGCTGTATACCATGCACAGAGAGAGGGTGCAGATTCTTCTACTGCTGGAGACGCATTTTAAGCAGGGCCAAGTGCCGGTTATACACTCTAAATATTACAACTACTGGGCTGATAGCACTAACCCTGAATCTAGGTCGAAAGGGGTGTCTATTGCATTGCAAAAATCTCTACCTTATACCTTTTTAGAGCACCGGACGGACCCATGTGGGAGATTCTTGTTCCTGAAACTGAAGATCCATGAGAGGACGTGTACCATTGGGAATTTATACTTGCCAAACGTAAGACAAAGCAAAAAACTCACAGGTATCTTATCCAAACTAGATGTTTTTGCACAAGTAATTGTACTATTAGGGGGCGACGTCAACATGATTATGGAGCACTTGTTGGACTCTTCCACGGGCAAAACAACGGTTCCAAAATCAGCAATCCACATACAGAAATGCTGAGCGGTTCCGCAGTTATCTATAATTATAATAAACCTGGGAAAACCCTAGCAAGACTTATTCACCCCCGGCAACACGTGAGCTATATCCCCATGATTAGAGCTACAAAGGGTGTTCCCTTTAAGTCATATTATGAATCGCTTTACAACATAAAGGGGCAACTAGCGGACATGCAGGCAGTAGACTTGGAGGGTCGGATAAAGTCATATATAGAAGAAACTGCATTACCCCCAATCTCGGAAGAAGCTGGTACCATGATGGAAGGGGAATTCTCAGAACTGGAGATTAAGGAGGTTCTAACCTCTAAGAGTCCAGGCCCAGATGGCTTTACTGCACCTTTTTTCAAAAACTTTAGAGCTCTCCTAACACCTTTCCTCTTGAAGGTTTTTGATAGCATCTCACCCCCCTGTCCTTTTCCCAAACAAGCTTTAGAAGCACATATAGTTGTGATCCCGAAACCTAATGAAGATTCATCCATCTGCACTAACTACCGGCCGTTAATTAACTGCGATATCAAGGTATATTCCAAATTACTAGCAAACCGCCTCAACAAAGTGATCCCTGGAGTTATCCGCAGAGATCAGGTGGGGAGGCTAGAGACAATACTACCCGAACTATCAACCTTATTTCCACAGCGCAGAAGCGTCAAGACCCTCTGTGTCTATTGTCGGTGGATGCAGAAAAAGCATTCGATAGGGTAAATTGGAGATTTATGATAGCTGCAAGTAGGACTGGGCCCCACATTTGTAGATATAGTATGTGCTCTCTACATAAATCCCAAGGCTAGTCAAGACTAATGGCATGCTTGCTTCTTCCTTTGATATCAGAAATGGGACTCGGCAGGAATGTCCGCTCTCACCCCCGCTATATGTTCTAGTTATGGAACATCTAGCTAACGCACTTAGGAAATATGTGGATATCACTGGAATAAGAATTGGGGATCATCAGCATAAATTGGCTCTCATGTATGTCTCAAACCCCCTTATCCCACTCCCATCTATTCTCATGGAGTTTCAGAAGTTTGGACATCTCAGCAATTTTAAAAGTAACCTCAATAAAAGTGAAATGCTGAATGTTTCGCTCCCAGCCACGGTAGTTCAACAGGTACAGAGCAACTTCCCTTTTAAGTGGCAGACCACGGGCATAACTTACTTAGGGCTACAAATACCTACCCATCTGCACCTTTTATACCCGCTCAACTACTTGTCTTTACAGGAAAAAAACTTTGGAGGACTTACAGAAATACTCCCTGAAGTCTTTGTCATGGTTTGGCAGGATTAGCCATGTAAAAATGGATATCGCACCGAGATTTCTGTATCGCTTCCAAACAATACCCATATCTGTGGCCCCTCAGGGCCATAATGCGCTTTGTATGGGGTTCCGGTAAATCCAGGATAAACTTTAAGACATTGACTAAACCTGGAGTCAGTAGGGGAGTAGGTTTGCCAGATTTACAACTGTATCATACATCAGCAATACTCATGCGGATGCTAAATTGGTCATATGGGTCATCTGGAAAACTTTGGGTCCAGCTAGAACGAGATCTTTCCCCAATGAAACTACCAGTAGCCCCATCGGTGACTCAAGATAATAGACCCCTACTTAGTGCGCCACACCCTCTCCCAATGGGACAGCTGGGTCCTAAAGTTTTTCTAGCCAAAAATGAGTAACATTCAAAAATTTTAAAAAAATTGCCTCCGAAGGTGTCCATAGCCGTTAAAGGGGTTATCCAACCCCTATAATGCCCGGGCCTTTCATACTGGTTATACTTAACCCGCTCCCCTGCACCTGTGCCGCTTCTGATGCCTACGCTCCGCTGCATCTCGCCGTCACGCGGATCAAAATATCCGGCGACGGGGGAGCCTCCAATAGCATTGCTGGTGACACTAGGGAGGCTCGTTCCCGGCACGGTCTGACAATGGCTAAACGGCAACCCCCATTGCCAGATGTTTTGATCCGCGCGATGGGGAGCAGGAGCGACGCAGGTGCCGTGGAAAGTATAACCAGTATCAGGGGGCCGGGCGTTTTTGGGGTAATATTAGGGGTTGGATAACCGCTACACCAAAATGCCTCAGATGATATTGCAAGAGCTAATAATTAGTTAAAAATATTAGTTAAATGAGTTAAAAGTTCACTTTGGTCAGCTAAAGAACATGGGTCGGCAGAGATGCTGCAGAACAGGTGCCCTAAACAATGAAGAGTCCTACTAAAATGTATCCTCGGGACCACAACAACGTATGTAAGAAGTTCTGTTACCTGCACTGTGTTCTCTGCTTCCTCATATGTGGTACTCACAATCCTGGGATCACTAAGATTTACCAGAAAATATCCAGATCCTTCCACTAAGGTTAACGTTTCCTATAAAGTAAAATATTAACAACCTGAATATCTAACATTATAATTATATATAAAAACATAATTTAGAGCATTTCCTTCATGAGGATGGCCAAAAATACACAATGGACCCTTAGAAACATCGGACACTGGGCCTTCAGAGTGACTCTTCTTTGCTTTTTATCTTTACAAGGCTGAGCTTACATCTGGATCTCAAATTCCATTTCTTTCTGGAATTCAAGCTGAGATGGCTCTGCCACATGGAGGGCACCAATGCCACCGACAAACCCCACTGGCTTATAGCATCATTGGGATTCGGAGGTTTCGGTCTTTATTGAAATTGATAAAACAAATAAATAGATGCATAAATTTAGCAAAGACGGACACAACCACACGGAGAGAGCACACAACGCGTCGGGACATCAAGTTATAGCATTGCAAGTAGCGGAAAAGGTGGGACGGAAAAAGAAGTATAAAGAAATACAAAATCAAGCCGTGTGGCTCCCCCACCTAGATAAAAAAAAACATAATTCACAACATATACACAATACAGACTCGGCTAGTGGCCCCTCCTAGAGACCCCGACATCAGCTTCCTCAGGGGGAGTAGAGGAGTGCTGCAGAGTAGGGGTTGAGCGAACTTGTATTTTAAGTTCGGCGTCCAAAGTTCGGGTTATCGAAGAATCCTGCTATGGATTCCGCTACCAATGGAATTTAGAATCCATAAGGGGATTCTTCGATGAACCCGAACCTTGGACATCACTAAGGACCTGGGGTGACGTCACTGTCATGTGATCAGTGCAGGGGGCGTGGCTCAGTACAGGATTGGATAAGAGGTGGTAAAGGGCCTGGTATAATGATCATGTGACATGAGGGGCGGAGCTCCTGTGCTCTGTGTGGAGGAGAAGAAGGAAGTAGAGCAGTGAAGGACGGTTGCGCGAACTTGGATTCCGTATTCCGTTATGGTCCGTGGTAGCGAATCCATAACGGGATTCTAAGATAACCCGAACTTTGGACGCCAAACTTAAAGTACAAGTTCGCTCAACCCTACTGCGGAGTGCTGTATTTTTGCTGACAAATATGAAATAATCTGCAATGGATCCAACTCGGATGTGGACAGAGCCTTAGACGTGAGCAGAAAGCTCTCACCTCAACCTTTGGGTGATCAAACACAGTGATGTTATTGGGTAGAATGGACACTTCATCGACCAGGGAGAGTTTCAGCGTGGTGATAATGAGAAGCGACGTATCCTGTGATAAGAGAGATCTCTAAGAAATGTGCCCCGCAGCATTAGGAAATATTTTAAGAAATATGCCTTAAAGTTACTTACTTGGACCTGAACCCAGGACTTGTATCCAACACACGTGACACTGATGAAAACTGTGCCCTTTATGTTCTTTACTTCTAGAAGATGCTGACCTATTGGAAACCATTACCTCACATTATCACATACCCTGCACTCATTCAAAATCAAAGCTTGGCCGTCATCGCCGGATGGAGGTTCACCATACCTGTCCCTGATCTCCTTAGTGCATCATTCGACAGGTTTTCATCCTTCATAGATCAATTACTTACCATTCATGCTGTGGTCTTCAGGTGATTCATAGCTACGTATGACACCTCATCTCCAGTTTCGCACTAGTTACTTATTTCCAATAACCCATGAGCAAAAATACCTTAATTGTGGCACATTTTGAGGGGATAATGGAGATGTCTTGACATCAGTGAGCCTGTATGTTGTGTAAATGAAGCATGACCACTCACCGTGTAGCCATGTCTGTCCGGTAGCATCACTCTTTGGTGTCTCCTGCATGCCCTGGCTATACGACAGGTGAGCCATGGTCTCGTTGGAAGACGTCCAGTCCATCGCCAGTGAGCTGAAGTTGTCAAATTTCCTCTTGTACTGATCATAGAGGATCAGCTCTAGTTTTGTGTCCCTCAACATGGACACAGGCATCTGAATAAAGAATATCAACAGGCTGAGTAAATGATAAAAATTATTCGGCTGTGATACCATGTCTACAAGAAGGAACGGAGAGAGAATTAGACAACTGTCCCGATTCCTTTCCACTATCCCCTCGTCCCCAGGTTTTGATAGGCCTCTCATCCCTTTTGAAAACGTGTGTATTGGCTCGGGTGTATACTGGCACTCTCTTTCTGACTTATATAAGGCTTTGGTGATACCCCAGTCGGATTTCCGCCCTCCCTACGTTGACAGATGGGCCTCTGATCTAGAAATTGACATCCCCTCCAATGCACTCTGCAAACCAAATAAAGTACAATAATGCCATAGTAATAGAAAATATTCTGGTGCTAATGCTACGCTTATTTTGTAAATTTGAGATTCTTGCCAAATACATTTTGTACAAAATTATTTGGGCCCATCTGCCAAACGTTCAGGCGATCTCTGTAAGACGGGATGTGGGAGTTGCTGACTGACCCCCTTTTTCTTTTCTTTGTACTGGAGGTGTGGCTGGCTCCATTTAGTCTTGCACCCCTGACCACCCTGTCTGGCCCATAGGCTGATTTTAATTAGTGTAAGTATAAAGCTGTGTCCGCTCTCACTGCACTAACTGGAAGCCGTCTGGCACCAGGAGAGGTATAGAGTGGGCTCAGCATGCATGTGGAACCTGCACTCCCTGAATTTTATGGTGGCCGTTATGGCACAGGTAGCATTTAGTGTTAGGTTCCCGTCTTATAGAGATCGCCTGAACGTTTGGCAGATGGGCCCAAATAATTTTGTACAAAATGTATTTGCCAAGAATCTCAAATTAGCAAAATAAGCGTAGCGTTAGCTCCAGAATGTTTTCTATTACTATGGCATTATTGTACTTCATTTGGTTTGCAGAGTGCTGTTGCATTGTATTTTTTTCTTTGTGTTTCTAGCCGTGGCAGCGCGCACCTGCACATTGCGATGTGCTGACTGACCCCCTTTTTTCTTTGCAGATTGTAGTAAGTAAACTCAGACAGTTCTGGGAGTCGGTCCACAGGACCATTGCCTCAATCTTTCCCCCTGGTTTTTTTTTGCTATTCCTCTCAGATTTGCCTACTCGTCTGCTCAGTAAGTCAATCTTGCGTCATTTGGTTAGTGCTGCTCGGGCCTCCGTACCAGCAAGATGAAAGTACCCCTCCCCACCTTCTGTAGATCTTTGGGTTCACAAGGTGGAAGACATCCAGAGAATGAAGGAACTGACAGCATTCTTGAGAAACATCCACGAGGCCTTCATTACTTCTTGGACCCCGTGGTTTGTTTTCCAGGACACCCCTGAATATCGGGGCCTTACTGGCCTAATGGAGACCCACCCTCTTTTTTTTTTCTCCCTATTTCATTTTTTACATCTGTCTCCCCCACTTTCCCTACTGTTCCAGTCTGTATCCCCTCTCGTGTCCAGTTGCTGTCTGTTCCCCCCCTTGCCCATAGTATATTTGCCTTTCGGCATGTATGTGGTTATGTGAAGATCTCTCATGCTCTGTTAGAGGAGAAACACCATCTTGTTTTCATCGGACACTTATACTGATATATGTAGACTGGTCATGCCTTGTTGAACAAGATATAATGTACTTATGTTATTCAAGTGGCCTCTCATCATACATATGGCATAGCTAATGGCTCATGGGCCCTGGTGCAAGAGTTGAGCTTGGAGCCCCCCTTTCCTCATTGCTTTGTGGCCAGGGGCAGGGAGGCACTTAGCATTCGTGCTGCCTGAAGCAAAAATACCCCCCCCCCCCATGCCAAATTCTTGACCTAACCCCTTCCTTCCAGCCAGAGGTGTAACTTGACCAGCATGAACTTTCTATAACACCGGTGTCTTCTTATGTGGCACAAGGGTCTTTGGGCCCCCTCAGGCTCCTGGGCCCGGTAGTGACTGCTACCTCTGCACCCCCTATAGATACGCCCCTGTTACCCACCATCTTTATTGAGAGGTCAGACTATTGTATCTGCTTTTTCTAATTTTTTTAAATAAATAAAAATAAAAAAAGAAGGAACGGAGAGCAAAACTCTTACAAGTTCTCTGTTATGCTTTGGGATAGGACATGGCTGAGCTCCATTCGGCACAGGGTACACCGGATACAAGGACATGTGTGCGGGAACAGCACAGATGAGCATCACTTCTACCATGTCCACAGATGGTCTTGGATTCAGGATAGCAGGATGATTTCCCAGTTGGAATGTCAAAACCTGCAAGATAAAGGCTATCCCGTCATCTCTGCCATTCGTGTGTCCCACACTCTAGACATTTTCGGACACTCGCTCACCTGCTCTCCCAGTTTAGTGCACTGGACCTGAAATGTGTGTAATTTCTGCTTTGCCTTAGCGGGATCTCCAATTTGTTGTATGTGAACACCACTCCAGTCTTGAGAAGCGAGCCACATAAAGAAACTGGTTGGCTCGGGGAACCATGGTCCTGGACCACCTTCAAAGACCATGACCTTGGTTGAATATAGGGAGAGTACCGAGGTGTCTACTGGATCCACTGCCTATGGGAACAAGGGACTTACAGGTAATTTGAGTAGACGAATATGAAGTGTGATATGGAGCATAAATACCGTATGTAAGTGTTCGAAGCTGAGAACTCATATAGATCTACCTTAAGAGGGTTGTATGCTGAGAAGATGGCGGTGTTGTGGTATTCTCCATCCGCTGTTGTTACACTGACTGTGAGCACAACGTGGCCGGGGTTTTCTGCAAGTATCTTCAAGCAGGAACACGACGGAGGAGCAAATCTACATCTGTCTATTGCCAAGAAAAACATAGAGAAATATTACCTGAGAAGTGCACAATAAGGAGAAAACCCATTGCCTCAAAACGACCACATTGGTAAAAGCAAGACACACTGGGGAACCTGACTCAAATCGAGACACTGCACCCATTGCTCCAGGGTCAGACTTGAGTTTCTTGGGCCCAGCAGAGAAAATTATTCTGGGGGCCCAAGCCTTATATAATCAGTAAAGTCTAATAGGGCTTGAATCAAAGAACTAGACCCTCATGGCAAGTGATTAGCTTCAAATAGGATTTGTGTCATGGACCTTTGGGGCTATGGCTTTATAGACTAGGTACCCCGGTGGGCCAGTAAGACCCTGCCTAGCTCAGTCAGGCCACATGAGCGGCTGCTGTCCACAGCCACTTAGCAGTCGGCTGGCCGACTTATCCTAGTTCATAGTTGAGCACGGACCACACAGCCATGTCCGCCCCACTCATATCTGCCCTGCTGGTCCTGGGTCCATAACATTGCCTTGACCCAAGGTAAAGTGCTGCGATTCCCCTTACATACTCCCATCAGTATGCAGAACCACCTTCCCAATCCATTTCGGAGAGTGGGTAGAAGCAAAAAAACCTTTGTCTGCTGCCCTTTTTATACCGTGCCCACGTCATCAGCCGTATCTCCTTTAGTCCCATAGACTTTGAAAGGACTGGTTGTGCATTCACCATTCAAATGAGGAACATGGGGCCCCTGGTCTGCCAATCAGTGGGCGTCCCAGAGGTCTGATCCCCATCAATCTAGCACATATCACCTCTAGGTGATTATTTTTTATTATTGGAATACCTCTAACCCATTCAACTCACTAGCTAATACCCCACGGATAACAGGTCACAGTTTATGCCTTCTCATACAGAATGGCTCCATGTTAGTCGCCCTATATGTCGGAGACATTACAGGCATACATGGAGCGTTCGGTAATACGGGATGAGTTGCCCATCGTTTTTGGCATGCAGCCGACCTCACCTTCTCGGATGCCGAACACTCCACCCCGGTCCATGCTGATGTGCAGTGGAAGCAGTGAGCAGTTGATGAAAGGAATACTGGCACCCTGATATTTCCCATACACCACTAATGGAATATGTATCTCCCGGCCGACCTGTGTGTCCGCGTTGGATGGAAGAAGCTCCAAAGATGTGACCGAGAGCACCAAAACCTGTAGGAGAAGGAAAGGAAAACGTGGGATCAAAATGTTTTTGAGAATTTCTTTTTCGAAAAAACCCATAAAATGCTTACTTACATGGCTCTCGGCACTGTGTAACGGGTTCGTAATGTCACTGGCTTGGACCATACAGTGGCCGGGGTCTCTTCTAGTGATGACGACGCCTCTGGTGGTGACACTTGCGATACTCTCATTTGTGGATAACCAGGAGACATTCCCGCTGCCTCCTGCCACCTGAGGAGGACACGTTGCGTAAGCTTTCACGGAAAAACATAGCAGCGTGTTCAGTCATATTGTTTTTCCGTAATTTCTGAGTTCTCGAAGATCGCTTTCTGTAGAAACCTTATGCACATTAGCTCCGCTCCAGAAGGAAGAGGACTGCCTCGTAGCAGCCAGACCGAAACTCCTCCAAAAGGGAGAGGCTCCCGTCTATAGACCGCGGGTTTAAGGGTCTTGCCCTTCGTCAGTTTGTCTGGTATGAGATAGTTTTCTTCCTTCTGGAGGAGAGCTAATTTGCGTACTTTTTTAGTTCTTTCCTTATGGAGCTCGGCCTAAAAGTAAATGTTCACTGTTGGATTTCTTAATTAAAAATTAGCCCCCCCACACACGCACACAACCCAACCTTAAAAAAAACACAGCTTAAAAAAACCTGAAAGAATCAATAAACAATAAGGGTCTCACCTTTACCAAGTATCTATAGGAGGCGTCTCTTGGGTAAGCAGGGAACGCCACAGTTTGGGGAGACAGGGTAATGGGTAAGAATATCTTTACCTCTTGTTCCTGGGAAATTGGGTTTGAAAACATCCAGAATGGTGAATCCTGTCAATGACACAAGAAAGATTTATTTTCCAGAGGATCCAAGGATCTCATTGTTCGCCCCTTTTGTCTGCGGAGTTCCTTGGTGATCTGTAAACCTTATGGGCCCTTTACACCGGTCGACGATTGAACAGATCATCGCTAACCAGCCTTACTAGTAACGCTCGTCAGCGATGATCTTGCGGTGTAAATGCTCCGCCGATTACCCGATGAGCGAGCAAAACGCTCATTCATCAGGTGATTGGATCTTTTGTGCAGCACAAAAGATCATCGTTTCCCGATGGCCGATCGTGCTGTGTAATTACGATCTGCTGCCGGGACACAAGGAGACAGTATGGGGAAGAGTGATCGCATTAAGTGATCGCTCCTCCCCATACTATAGAGGAGATCGGTGCATGTAAATGAGGCGGTCTCCTCCGCTAGCGATCAGCAGATTATCAGAGGGAACTTTTCCTTCCTGACAGTCTGCAAGATCGTCGCCCCGTGTAAAGGGGCCATTAATGGATATCTGTTGTTTTAGCAGACTTCTGCCATGTCAGGATCAGTACTGAGACCTCCACCATCACTGAGGTGAGGGGGCAGAAACACTCTGAGCCGAGCACTGTGCACCCTCTATCCGTTTTGCGGACAAGAATAGGCATGTCTACAATAGGCCGCGTTCCGTAAATTGTGGAACGGAACGCGGAGCAGCTTCCGTGCTTTGCAGATCTGCGGTTTGCAAACCGCAAAACACATACGGGCGTGTGCATGAGGCCTTAAAGAGGCGCTCTCACCTCTCCTGTAACTACTTGCATTCCCCATGTAATAATTCTGGAGCATCTAATAACTCCATGTTGTGCCATTCCTTTTTTATTCCTGCTAGAAGTTATGAATGAATTGCTAGCAGTTTGCAATGAAGGTCCAGATGGGCATTACCCGCTGGGGTGTGTTCCTGCACAGTCTGACTTTATCCAATCACTGCTGCTAAGGAAACACAGTTAGGGAAGTGGTAACACCCATCTGGACCTTCATTTCACAGTTAGCAGTTTGGACCCTTGCCATCCTGAAGATAAAGGGGCCACAGCTAGGTCTTACCTGCACAGCCGGGTGGCTGGAAAGATGTAAAAGGGGTCAGAGGGCTACACCAGAGCAGCCCTTTCGTTCTTAGGATGGGTAGAGTTCACAGATATGCCATGACTTTATTAGATGGAATACCCCTTTAAGAGGCAGTCAGAGACATTTGTCAGATGTCCTTACTCTGACAAAATGTGTTCGGCGCTTTGAAGGTGACATTAGCAAATCTCACGCCCCCCCTTCACCCAGGTCGTGATCAACAATGAACGCACAGGGTCGTAGATGGAGATCTAGAAGCCAGGCCACCATCCCCGCTTCCTTCTACAGTAAGAATGGGTTTAGGACTTCGATCTCACCTGAGGATCCACACCAGTAAGTGAAGCATTGATGCTTGTGGTTCCAGTATGGAGGGCGCGTACCACATGGTAAGACCCGTTTTCAGAGGACCATATCAGACTGAAGAATTGTGGGGGAAATTGCACGCTGATCCGCAGGTTCTGTTAATATGGAGAACAGATGAAGGAGGATGGAATAGACCCAAGATCTCAATGAATACTGACGGTGGTCTCTAACTCCTGATGGGTGGTGGTCACATTAGACAGCAGGGTCCATACCTGTGAGGGATAGACCCGGCGACTGCTTATCTTTTCATACACCTCAATGCTGACTTCATACGACTTCTCTACCTCCAGAATCCAGAGCTCTCCGGGACGAATGGAAAACCCTGAGGGAAGTAGATGGACAATTACATCTTTCTCCCTGGTTTTCATATGCAAAGATGTCGAAGAAGCCGCGTGAAGCATACCGAGATATCCCGGCTCCACCACACACACCGTGCAGTTGGGAAGGCTGGAACCACCAGGCATGGGAATATCTAGCGTCGTGTTAAGTGACCTCTACGTCTGAGACAATCTTGGCCCAAAATAATTTGGGTATTGTGTCATCGCACGATTCACCTTCAGTCCAAAGATAGGCAGTAACGAAAGATGGAATTTGTCTACCCGGTGCTCTCCTGGCTCGGGTTGAACATTCATGAGGAGGTTGGTGGTGACTATGACGGAGAGCCCTATGACCAAGCCAACCCACCAGGTGACACAACAAGAAGTGTTGGCTGGAAACACTGGATCTGCAAGCATGAAATTGTTATATGGGAATAACCCGGCAGTTTTACCAAAATTGTGTATCGTACAAGGATACTCTTGTGCGCAAAGATGAGGCTGGTGCAGCCCAGCTGTACGGCCGTCACTACAAGGGACGTTTCGTCAAGATCAGCCACAGGCAAGTCAGGGTCTCCTCCTGGGAATACCGCCTGGTTCTCCAGCTGCACAATATAACTAATCAGAGGCAGGTCCATATCTGCAAAAAAATGAAATAGCGCCAGTCATCATTGATATCCTCATTCAGCATTTCTGGCTCCCCTGGCCGTCCCGCCCACCATTGTCTCTTCCACCCCAGACACCTGTGACTTTGCGCTCCACCAGCCTCTTGACCTGGAAGTGGACACGAGCATGAAGTAGCAGGAGGACCTCACAGCAGGGTGTCACAGATATCTTCTCCAGGACCAGCAGGCGTATGCTGGTAACGGGTACGTTCTGCGGGAATAGGCGGAACTTGCATGGATTGGATGAACGGAACACATTGCAATGGCTGGAAGAACTGATGGCAAATGATGTGTATGTCATATGGTCTGCCAGAAAGTGAGGCAGCACATAGCCCTGCAGAAGTCAACTGCTGTGCCGGAGATTGGAGAATAAGGCTATGTTCACACATGGTGAGCGAGGTGAGGTTAAAGGGGTCCTCTCACTTCAGCAAATGGCATTTATCACGTAGACGACATTAATACAAGGCACTTGTGACTCTCCATATTGCCTCTTTTTCTCCCTGGATTAATTTTTCTATCACATTATACACGGCTCATATCCAGGAGTTACGACCACCCTGCAGCGGTGGTCGCGCTTGCACACTACAGGAAAAAGCGCCGGCCTCTCTTGGGAGCACACATAGACAGACATCTACAGCAGCTCCTGTGGTCCCGGCCACCAGAGAGGCCAGCACTTTTTGCTATAGTGCGCAAGCGCGACCACCACTGATGGATTGCAGGGTGGTCGTAACCCCTAGATATGAGCCCTGTATAATGTGATGGAAAAATGAATCTAGGGAGCAAAAGAGGCAACATGGAGAATCACAGTACATTATACAAGCAAAAAAAAAAAAACTCCAGCATCCAATGTCTCCATAAAAATCCAATATTTGTTGAGTATCATTAAAAGCTTGTGTGAGCAGGTAGCGCACAAACGGCCGACGCATTTCGGATGAAAAATCAGTGCCTTGTATTACCTTTGTCTACATGGTGAACGCCATTGGCTGAGCTAAGGCATCCCTTTTAAAACTGCACCAACACCGCATTAGTGAAAAAACATTCTCCGGTTTTCAAGGTGGTCGCCTTGTTTCTACAGGTCATACCTGTAAAAATTACAACCACTGCAAGAAAAGATGCGGTTATCACTGATGCCTTAAGGGGGTTGTCCCACGAAAAATACTCTACAGTTCTCAAACCAGGATCTGGGTCTGAATACTTTTCTAATTGCCTGTAATTAAAAATCTTGTATAGCCGCTGAGTTATTCAGTATAATCTATCGGTACAGCGCCACCTGCTGTTGGTCCTTTTTCTTATTTCTTTGTCCTGCTCATTGAGATGGCCGCACGTGCTCAGTTTAATCCTTCACCTGGCTCCTGAGTTCTGATAGGGAGAGCATAGACACGCCTCCTTATCTGCAGCAGAAAGGACACTCCCCTTGAGCTGTCAGCTTGATATAAATCTAGTAGAGCAATGAATGGGGAGATCTCTGGGTCCATGTGAGGTACGGGGCTGGTTCCAGCTTTGGTAGAGGTTGTCATGTACTATATGATGTCCGATTTTCATTTTTTAAAGGATATCCCCTTTAACCGCACCTCAACCAATATGTGTGAACATACCCTTACAGAAACCTCTGACATTGCTAAGTGCCACGGCGGCTGATTTTTGAGAATGATGACAGTGAAATAAACATGTTAAGCCCTGCCCTGCCCATAAATGTATATATGCACATATATAACCACCTCCTCTTACCTTGTAAAATTCGGCCTCGATCCGTACTTTGGCCGCACTGTATCCGGTGCTGATACCTGACACTAGAACAATATCTCCCTGTTTTCCAGTTTTCTCCATCAACGCAATGTACTCAGGAATGTAGTAGAGAGCCTCCGTGTACCGCAGAATCCTAATGGAAGATGGCACTGACCTTCAGATGGCGACATAATACCATAATACTGCACCCACTGTGGCAATGTGAACGGGGATGTGTGCAGTAAAGTCCCGGGGAGCATGTCACCAAGGGGCCCGGCCTTGGTGGAGTAAAGGCCCATAGATTAGGTGTCCACTAAGGCCTCATGCACACGACCGTAGGTGTTTTGCGGTCCACGATCCGCAAGACACGGAAGCTGTTCTGCGTTCCGTTCCGCAATTTGTATTTGTAGAAATGCCTATTCTTGTCCGCAAAACGGACAAAAATAGGACATGCTCTATTTTTTTTGCGGGGCCACGGAATGTAGCAAAGGACGCGGACAGCACACGGAGTGCTGTCCGCATCTTTTGCGGCCCCATTGAAGTGAATGGGTCCGTGCCCGATCCGTAAAATATGCTGCTTGGACGCGGACCCGAAATACGTTTGTGTGCATGAGGCCTAAGGTAGTTGGTGGACACCATAGTATTAGCATAGCTGGCTCCAGCTTTTACTGGGAACAGGCAATGTGCTGGGGGGGGTGCCTGTTCCCCATGCTCCAGTCCGGGATTTTGGAAAATGCTCATGTCCAGGGATGCTGTTCAATCCTGCTGCTGGACTTGGGTGGGGCTCACTCTGGGAGAGAGGGTTTTTGTGTAGCAGAGTCCTGGGGAGGCTCTGGGAGCGTGGTCTCAGTCAGGAGCACTGAGGGGCCACGAGGCTAAGCGATAGCCTGGAATTGGGGGACGCAACGACGCCTGGAAGGGTCGCAGGGCCACAGTCTGGCAGGCTGGTGAGCCTGAATTCCCCAATGGACATTGAATGCACCGTGTGTGAACGGTGCTCTGAACAGCCCGGAGGCTGCGGGACATTGGGCTGGAGGAAGCTGCATCCGTTCACAGGGTGTGAACTGCGCCCACTAGGTGAGTGAGGGACTAAAACAATATGTTTAGTTAGCGCCCAGCCGGGCCAGTGTTTAATGTTTTCTACCTGTGGTTTTATGCTGTGTATGAAGACTGTCACATAAATCCCACGTTTGGACCTGAAATCCAGTTGTTATGAAGATAATTCTGTGAGAATGACCCCCGAAGAAGAGACCATCCCTTACACCAGCGTTTCCCAACCAGTGTGCCTCCAGCTGTTGCAAAACTACAACTCCCAGCATGCCCGCACAGCCTTTTGTGCGGGCATGCTGGGAGTTGTAGTTTTGCAACAGCTGGAGGCACACTGGTTGGGAAACGCTGCCTTACACCACGTGTATGCGCCAATCCTGAGCAGAAACATTTACATGGAGCCACATGCAGCATTTCCTTTTGGATCCATTTCTGCTACTTTCATACTTGTGTTTTTGCTGGATCCGGCAGGGCTCAGCAAAAACGCTTCAATTACTGATAATACAACCGTCTGCATCCGGTATGAACGGATCCGGTTGTATTATGTCTTCTATAGCCAAGACGGATCCGTCATGAACTCCATTGTAAGTCAATGGGGGGCGGATCCGTTTTCTACTGTATCAGAGTTAAACGGATCCGTCCCATTGACTTGCATTGTGGGTTATGCCGGATCCGTTTTGCTCCGCATCCCAGGACGGAAAGCAAACCGCAGCATGCTGCTCTCCGGTATGGGAACGCAACCAAACGGAACGGAATGCATTTTGGAGCGATCCGTTCTGTTCAGTTACGTTTGGTCCCCATTGACCATTAATTTGGGACAAAACGGAAGCCTTTTCGTCCGGTATTGAGACCCTAAGACGGATCTCAATACTGGAAATAGTGAAGGTAGTCTTAGGCTCCAAAAAATCTGTCCACAAAAACTGTGTTGGTTTTCTGAAGAAGCTGCTTGTGAAACCTCCCTTAAAGGGTCTGCTGTTTGGGTCAATTTCAGAAATGCCGTACACTGACTGTAATGGCGTAAGAAACCGCTGCATTTTGGAGGAGAACATACGAGCTCCATGCAGATGTTGACCCCAGCACCGTCAGCATCAGTAGTAGCCACTTTGTGGCCTTTTTTTTTTTTTTTTTCACCTGATTTTTGTAGACGGCTCGAGGATTCCTGCAGATTCATCCATCATCACCGTCCACTGGAAGTTGATGCCGGCCAAACTGCTGAAGGTGTTTCCTGCCAACCACAATACACAGCACCTCAGTGGACGTGGCCTGCTATGGTGTGGGAGGTACAGAGACCACGGGGGACTGGGAAGCATCAGCACAGGAACGGCAGGGGATCGGTAGGGTAACAAATACTTCAATTATCACTTTACATCTGAACTGTTTTTGTTTTCTGTTTTTTTTTGTTTTTTGTTTAGTTTTTTTATTTAAGTGGCTGGACAACCCTTTTAAAGGGATTGTCCACTTTCTGGTGACTGCTGAACATGTGTTTGTTAGATGATTACATGGCACTTACTACTATAGCCTTTCTTTATATTCTGCACCATTTTCTATATTTCCTAAGGTATTCTCACTTGTTTGCCCAATGCCCAGTGTCTTGTCCATAAAATGGCTGCCGTTGGAGGGTCATGTGATCAGGCAAATCACCTAAACCTGGTGTTTTCTCCATTCCAATAGACCGCACCTGCCATTTGCACCGTGAGGCGTTTGGTGCGGGTGCAATGAGTTTGATTTGCCAGGTCACATGACTCTCCATCAGCAGCCATCTTATGGACAGGACCCCCCTGTGGACAGCACAAGGGTGCACATCTTATAAAGTGTAGAAAAAGGCACAGGATTTTAACAAAGGCCATATTAGTAGGTAGGGTATAGTCATAATACAAACACATCTGTCAATAGTAGCCAGAATGTGGCCAACCCCTTTAAGTTATCCTCCCCAGGTAGTAGGTTACCTATTGGGGCGTCACTCACAAGATTGACGGGCATGGGGTGGTGAGGAGGGAGAGTTTGTGGAGATGCATGACCAGATCACTGAAACCTCCCGAATGGTGATTGCATTACCTAGCTTAAAGGGTTTGTTCCGTGACCCTTTCCGTGACCCCACAGGATGGGGGAGTCGTCCAAACGAAGAAATCCAGCACCGGAGAATAAGCCAAAATATAGTCTATAAAAAAAAAAATCACAGCAATACAGAAGTAGAAAATAGGTACCCCAATAAAATCTGACGCGTTTCGCACATTAGTCATAGTGTAACTAAGGACGCATAAGTCGTCCGAAACGCGTAAGTCATTTTATTGTGGTGTCGCTTTCTTAATTTTGTATGGCTGGGATTTTATTCATCTTCCATATCGATCACATATTGGATCTTACTCCGATGCTGGATTTCTTCATTTGGATGTCTTTCTCTGCTTGAATCTGGCAGGATCCATTGCACGGTAATCCGCGAAGACTGTGTGAGCTAGAGCACTTGTTGTTTTTGCTATAGGGGATCAGCGTCTGATCAGCGGGGTCCGAACACTGGGGTCCCCAATGATCATGAGAATGTGGTTCCTTGATCTCCACCTGAATTCAGCAGCGGACATACGTGTGTTTCTGCCTCTCCATTCAGCCGGAGATTGCGGAGTATAATCAGTCTGAAATCGAATGGAGTGGCAGCGCACATATGTGACTGCCGTCCCATTCAAAAGGGGGTCATCGGCAGAAGCCCCAGCAATCAAACCCCTACCGATCAGACTAGTGTGGAGTGAACTTGTTTTTTAAGTTATGTGTTCAAGGTTCGGGTTCGGGTTATCGAAGAATCCCGTTATGGATTCCGCTATCACGGACCATAACGCAATTTGGAATCCATAACGGGACTCTTCGAGAACCCGAACCCGAACTTTGAACACAGAACTTAAAAAACAAATTCGCTCAACACTAGATCAGACGCATCCCGTATCCTGTGGATAGGCCATAAGATGTCTTCACGGACAACCCCTTCAAGCTTGGCAGTGCAAGCACTTATGGCCTATCCACAGGATACGAGATGCGTCTGATCTAGTGTTGAGCGAATTTGTTTTTTAAGTTCTGTGTTCGGGTTCGGGTTCTCGAAGAATCCCGTTATGGATTCCAAATTGCGTTATGGTCCGTAGTAGCGGAATCCATAACAGGATTCTTTAGTAACCGGAACCCGAACTTTGAACATAGAACTTAAAAAACATATTCACTCAACACTAGATCAGACGCATCCCGTGGATGGGCCATAAGACGTCTTCACGGACAACCCCGTTAAGCTTGGCAGTGCAAGCACTTATGGCTCGGGAAGTTTCTCTAGGACAGAGCGCTTGGTATTGAGTTATTAGCAGAGGAAATGATAGACCGATAATTGCCCACCTTCTTTATCTAACCCAACAACGGCAAGTTCCACAGGAGCATCATCCACGTAGAGCTCCCGAGTCCGCGATTCAATCTCCAATGTCACTATCAGATCAACGATGACATCACAGCGCAAGACCTGTCCCGTCACTGCAGACAAAGGAGGCTAGTAAGGTATAACATTTATCTAAAAGAGCGATGCTCCCATATGCCATCTGCTCTGGAGGGAGAAGAGGCTAATTTATTAATAAATCGGGCGCATAGCAGGAAATAGTACATTCCACGTCGGCCGCTTTCTCTGAATGAGGCACCTAGACTTTCACAAGTACCTACCTATCTCCTCAGCGATCACCACTGTGGTCACGCGCTTGGGTTGCTCTGCTTTAGATGATAAAATGGCCTTTTGGGAGCAGAAGGTGCTGTTCTCAAACGTCGGTGTCACAGAGATGATCTCAGGGTGGTGGGCGTACCTACAGGTAGAAGATCATCTTTCTGTCAGGAGTGACGCTATTTGGATGCGCCGGGATGCGGCCACACGTTCAGGTTTCAGCCAGAGAAATCCTATCTCTACTTTCTCTCCTTTTAGGATCCACTCCTGATTTTAGCTTCCAAAACTGCATCAGGAAACCTGACCGTGTGGCTGCACCCCAATCTTAAAGGGTAGGCAGGAGAGCTAGGGTGTATCGGTAGGGGTTCACAACCCACATCTTACCAGGAGTTCTTCTTACCAGGCTTGGCACCAGAAGACCTTGAGAACCTGGATAATTATTTTTTTCGGATTATTCAAGGTTTACTATCAGCAATTCATTATCATTAGCACATAGAGCATGCAAAGTACTTCTTCGGGAAGAAAGTAAATTATCTCTGTAGTGCAGCCTTAAGCCTCTTTCACAGTTTGACGCCAGGATAAGAGGCGGGTGTGTTTTGCGGGAAAATGCGCGATTTTTCCACGCAAGTGCAAAGCGTTATAATGCGTTTTGCACACGCGTGGGAAAAATCAGTATGTTTGGTACCCAGACCCGAACCCGGACTTCATCACTGAAGTTTGGGTTGAGTATTATGTATATTTTATTATTTTCGCTTATAACACGGTTATAAGGGAAAATAATAGCATTCTCAATACAGAATGCTTAGTAAAATGTGCATTAAGGGGTTAAAAATAAAAAAAATAACTCACCTTATCCACTTGATCACGTAGTTGCGATCTCTTCTTCATTCATTAGCTGCCGGCTAAAGGACCTGTGATGACGTCACTGAGCTCATCACCATGGTGATGGACCATGTGATGTGACGTCACCACAGGTCCTTTAGCCGGCAGCTAATGAATGAAGAAGAGATCGCAACTACGCGATCAAGTGGATAAGGTGAGTTAATTTTTTTATTTTTAACCCCTTAATGCACATTTTACTAAGCATTCTGTATTGAGAATGCTATTATTTTCCCTTATAAGCATGTTATAAGCGAAAATAATAAAGATCGGGTCCCGTCTCTTATGAACCTTGCAGGAAAATCGCACTGCATCCGCACTTGATTGCGGATGCTTGCGATTTTCCCGCAGCCCCATTCACTTCTATGGGGCCTGTGTAGTGTGAAAATCGCAGAATATAGAACATGCTGCGATTTTCTACGCAACGCAAAAGTTATGCAGGAAAATCACCGCTCATGTGCACAGCCCCATAGAAATGAATGGGTCCGGATTCAGTGCGGGTGCAATGCGTCCTCCTCACGCATTGCACCCGCGTGGAAATCACGCCCGTGTGAAAGGGGCCTAAAAGTCAATGTCCAACTTTCTACCAGGCCTTAGTTCATGACTTTAGAAATAAGCAAAACCAGGATTTTCTCCAAAATAAAGGAAAGAAGCCCATACACGGCCTGGCCTATAAGACTCCGTGCACCAACTTGGTGGCTTCTACAAGGAGAAACTTTATTCTCCCAGACCCACATCATAGGCCTCTCACCCAGCCAAGCTAGTAACCCGCTCCACACGGATCAGGGGCAAAAACCCAGCTGTTTGCAGATGGTTCTCCTTTCCTTACCGATAAGATTCTGCTTTGGGTTATATCCGGTTCGGACATTGACTAATACGGTATCTACCCCCAATAAGTGGCTCTCGAGAAGGAAATTTTCCTCTTCCAGGAGAACTTCATTGGATGCCATTTTTTTTCCCAGGGAGCATTGCAGGAGTGGACAACCAGCTGTTGTGAAACTACAATTCCCAGCATGCTCCATTTATTTCTATGAGAGTTCTGAGACGAGCAGACAAGTAGGCCTGCCCGGGGCCTACACCAACTTTATTCCTCCAGTAGTACAGAATAAATCACTTACCAGGTATAGCATCCTCCACCAGCTTCAATTGTAAAAGGGACCTCCACCCCTGGGAAAAAGGGCAAAAGGACTTTGGGAACAGACAACCGGGAGGCCTCGGTGGTCACTAGCAGAGCGATGAAGAGTCTGGTGTACAACGAGATTGATACGAGGGCTCTCATGTCTCCAGTCACAAACACGTGCTGAAAAAGATCACAGGAACCTTTCATTGACCAGTACGTTAAAGAGTATCACTCCTATCCTCCGTAACTGTGCAGTTCCACAAAAAGAGCTCCTCGAGGTGCGGAGTGCTGCCCCATTTTGTTGGAAAAAGTAGGACATTCTTACTTCTGGTTGTAAAATTGTTCAAAGATGTCCGTGTAAATTGCGGTATTCACAGGTGAAAATTGGGCCCCCTATTGGTGTTCCTGACACTGCGCGCCAAAACGCCAATTTTCCGGTCATGAAGTGGTGTTTCGTGAGTCAAATGGGGGGTTTACAGCCGACCAGTACCTCGTATTCTGGGAATAAATGAAACCAAGCTTCGTCCGTCATCAAGTCTAGCAATGGGTCCACATGTCTGTCAGGAGTCCAGTCATTTCCGAGCAGTGTCGGACTGGGGTACCTAGGGCCCACCAGTAAAATTTATATTGGGGGCCCACCGTACGGATACATTCAAATATAAAAAATATTTTAACAAGTTTTTTAATATGAACATCAGCTGGTTGAGGTGCTGTACATTGAATATATATATATGTAGTGCAGTAAGTCTACTGTGCCACTTGTGCAGGGGGTGGGAGACTAGCGGCCCACCGGGGAAATCCCCTGTGGGCCAGTCTGAGCCTGTTTCTGAGTTTAGCTTTGTCTTTCTGTTCCTGCGCACACGTTATTCGGTACTGTTTCAGGTTCAGAGATTTCAGTGCTCGCTGACACGTCGTTCGTCGCTGCTGAGACAGCCCTCGAGTTGATTTTTGGGGGCTACGTGAAATCCGCTGCTTAATTTTATGCACAACCTCAGCCGTCCTGATCGATGCAGGCCGCGGTTTCTTCAGGTTTGCAGCCCGTTTGATGCCATTTCTGAACCAGACTCTGAATACGACGCTTAGCCGGTGGTTTTATTCCTGGGTACTTGTCGGCAGAGGTCTCCGGCGTTTCCTTAATCGATCTGATTCACACATATGGGGGGATTTATCATCTCTGCGCCTAATTTATGACAAGGTGCACGCCTCGTGATAAGTTAGGCGCATGCTCCTGCTGTCCGTGTGCCTCAACAGAAATCTACGACAACTCAGATCTGCCATGGATTTCTGGCTTCATTTACACCAGAAAACTGGCATACGTGAAGATAAAATAAGTCGCAGTGGGCCACGCCGCCTTCCCGCCCTTGCCACGCCCTCTTTCAGAAAAGTGTGGGGGATGGCGAAAAAGGGAAAATGCGACACATTTTTAAAAAGTCGCAGTTAGAGGGTCACGCATGTAACTTTTTAACACCACTCTTCTGGCACACAGGAAATGTAATTTGCCCCCATAGCCTTCCGCAATCGCTATTCGCTGTTCTACCGTCTTTCTGACACAATCGGCCACTTTTATCCAACTGAAAAATAAATCTGTCTAAGGGCTCATTCACACGAACGTATTTTCTTTCCGTGTCCATTCCATTTTTTTTGCGGACCGTATGCGGTACCATTCATTTCAATGGGTCAGCAAAAACAACAGAAGTTACTCCGTGTGCATTCCGTTTCTGTATGTCCGTATTTCCGTTCCGCATAAAAATATTATTGTCCGCATTACGGACAAGGATAGGACTGTTCTATCAGGGGCCGGCTGTTCCGTTCCGAGTTGTATTTTGCAGATCCGTTTTTGGGGAGCGCAAAATACATACGGTCGTGTGCATGAGCCCTTAGTTGTCCGTAGACAATGAATATGAAAGCCCCTTTAATGGAAAATATCAGAGGATGGTGGGACGTTTCAGCCACGTATGGCCTGCTTTACGCATTGGCAGCCGTGGCAACCCGCTGTACTACACCCATTATGAACGAGCTACGCCTGTAAAGCATCGCCCATATTTCACCTCAGGACCCGCTGAAGATCGCCCCGTCAAAAAATATCCCAGCTTCTAACCTCTGCACGTCATATGTGACCCGACGCCATCCGCGACCAATTTCTTGTGTCTCAGGTAGAACTATATCAAATGTAAGATCTGGACTGTGACCCCTAAACTCCATATTGTAGTTTTTTTCCCCCATAATTTGGTTGTGTTCAGACCTAAAAGCATAAAAAATCAGATCACCATGGCCCCACCACTCACCGCCAGCGATGCGATCTGCGGTGACAGTTGGCCGGGACGTTCCACTCCACACATGACAAATGGTACAAGCCAAAAAGTGGAAGTGTCCACAATAGCCAATCATATTCTAGATCACAGAGGAGAGTGGAATCTGATTGGCTACCTGACAGTGATGGCTAACCTCCAGCTGTGGGGAAACTACGACTCCCAGCATGCTCCATTCATTTCTATGGAGCTCTGTGAACGGCCAAGCAAGTGTGCATCTTGGGAGTTGTAGTTTGACCACAGCTGGGGTTTAGCAATCACAGGGCTACGGTACCATGTGAATCACGAGTTCCCCTTGGCAGTTATACGAAAAAACACAACTCCCCCCCCCCCCCAATCCTAATGGAGTCCCTTAATACTGACCCAAACAATCTGCCACCACGCACACATCTGACACCCCCACATGACACCCACCCTAAACCCTTGCCCCTCCTCCCAGGTGAGCCCGACGGGTTGTGTATGTTACAGAAGGGGGGGCGGCACAATCGCCACGTTTGCAGCTGTCGCCCCCTACAGGATACGGCCAGGGTGACAAGGCGACACCAGGGGGCAGCACATCCCTCCCCCAATCGTTTACTTAAAGGGGTTGTCCCAAGATTTAAACGCATTCCCTACCCCTAGGATAGGTGACAAGTGTCTGGTCAGTGGGACCCCCGAGAATAGGGGTCCTGTATCCCCACATATAAATGGAGCAGCAGTGCCACCGGCTTCATCTCTAAGGAGCTGTGCCGTATTTTACTATCTGCAGCAATTGTCGTCCCATTCATATGGAGGGACTCCGGACCCTCGTTCTTGTGGGCAGTCAGACACCTATCACCTACGGCTCCAGGATCTTTACATCTTGGGACAACCCCTATAGAAGTCACATCCGCCTGGGGCCAGTGTAGAACCCAGTCTAGACGACCTTCTCACGGTTTGTAGAGGACGTGTCGGGATCAGCAACCTCCGGCACTCCAGATGTTCTGAAACTACAACTCCCAGAATGCTCCATTCACTTCTGTGGGAGTTGTAAGAACAGCCGAGCATGTTTGCATGCTGGGAGTTGTAGTTTCACAGCAGCTGGAGTGCCGCAGGTTGCTGATCCCTGTGTAGATACTTGAGCTCCTCGTGAAATAACCATTCTGGAGGATAATTTCTTAGAAGTCTGTGTTGTGCTGTTATTATTTCTGCTACAATGTATCAGTGCAGGTAAAATGTATCCACCTGGAGAACAGACTATTCACATCACACAGGATTGTCTCAACTGTAGCAAACCTTCAGCTGTGAGAAGTGTTAGATCTGTACATCTTTCTTGGCCTCTGCATGTAAGCTATAACTTTCCCATTCAGTGACAGCAATCAGAGATCTTGAAAACGGTGAGGAGTTGAAACATAAGGGGGAGATTTATCAAAACTGGTGCAAAGTATAATTCGAGCAATCAAAATCCACACTTCATTTTTTGGAGCTTCTTTGGAAAATTAAAGGATCAATCCGGTTGGCTGCTAGGGGAAAATAATTTAATTTCCTTTTGCACCAGTTTTGATAAGGCCTCGTCCGCATTTCCGTTATTCACCGACGCGTGCTGTGCGCATTTTTCACAGACAACACACATACCCATTGATTTGAGACATGCACTACTTTGATCCGTTATGCGAACTAACCGTGCCCATTGAAGTGTATGGGCCCGTGAAAATCACGGACACAATGGCGTCTGTGGTGCGTCCGTTTTTCACTGAAAACTAATAGGAGATGCTCTGGAGATACATTTTCAACTGAGCAACGTCCAAAGAGGCTAAAAACGGACACACGGATCAAACACCAATCCTTCACAGACTTTAAAATGACACGGAAATGTGGATGAGGCCTAAATCTACCCCCAATATTCCCCACACACACACAAAGTAGGTAGAAACGTTCCTGAACTTTTCATTCTGTAGTGACTGGGAATGGATTTCGCTGCCAGGAATTGCGCACTCGTTTTTGCAGATTTTTATTTTTTTTTTGCCATTTTTTTTTTTTGTCATAGTTTTTTGGAGTGTTTTTTTTTGCCGAATCTGGATGTTAACAAAATGCAGAACTCACGCTTTTTTTTGTATAATTTAGCGGCATTTTTAGCATGTTGTAGCAATAGGGTTTTTTTTCATACCTTTTTCGATAGGGAATAAAAATGCAAAAGCACCACTGAAAAAAAATGGCATAAAAACCATAAAAAAGCCACCAGCCCCTAAAAGCAGAAACGGCTGTCTCAGCTGCACATCTGTAGACGCTTACACCGCTGGAGGGGACGGTGGCCGCACCCTGAGCGAGGAGGAGGAGGGGGGACGGACTGGACTTTCTCTCACTTCTTCCCAAAAACTGCAAAGAGCTCAGCTCAGAACGCGCTGGAACAATGAGGCTCGCCTGCCTGGCACTGCTCGTACTCCTGGTGAAGGTGAATATGCAGGCATTGTCCTTCTCACACTGGTGTGCACTACTAGTTCCAGCATGCCTGCAAATCCAGCCCAACTGCAAAAGTTCACGTCAGCGTGGTTATAAATGACGGTTTTCTATCTTGATTTTGTAGGGGTCCCTGGCGGTCTCAGAGGAGCCGTGCAAACCAGGCTTCAGCGAGCAGCGCTACGCTTTTACTGTGACCCGTAAAGTCCTGGAGAGAAACCGAATCATCGGCAAAGGTAAGAAATTCTGCGGCTCCGTCACAGATTGTGTGAAAACCAGTCCCTCACATTATAGGCACTGGCATATCACACCAGTGGTAGTGCCATGCACAGGGGTGGCACAGGCTGGACAGCTCTTTCTTACATTGTGGGCGCCCAGCAGCTCACGATCAGGTGGCGTTAGTGAGATGGTTCTCTTTCCTTGGGGGATACCTCTTTGCATATTGTTTTCTCATGGAACAAGTCTCCATACAAGGCAGATAGCTGTGAGAAATGTCCCCTGCAGTAACGTGGCACTCAGTTTTATTTAAAGGGGTATTCCCATCACATACAATGGGGGCAGATTGCTAGGATATGCCCTATTGTCCTGTAGGTGCTGGTCCCACCTCTGGGACCTGCACCTACAAGGCGAATGGAGCGGGGAGCGCGGAGCGCTGTGGCTGGAGGACCCCGGGTTTCCCAGAGTCTGTACACCACCAAGCGCTACTCCCCGCCGTTCCGTTCTCGTTGTAGGTGCGGGTCGTAGAGGTCACCTATCAGAAAATGCTCCATCCCTTTAAATTCTATCTTTAAAGCCTCATGCACACGACCGTTGTTCTGGTCCTCGTCCGAGCCGCAGTTTTTGCGGCTCTGGTGCGGACCCATTCACTTCAATGGGGCCGCAAAAGATGCGGACAGTACTCCTTGTGCTGTCCGCATCTGTTGCTCCGTTCCGTAGCCCCGCAAAAAAATATAACGTGTCCTATTGTTGTCCGTTTTGCGGACAAGAATAGACCTTTCTATAATGGGCCGCCTGTTACATTCCGCAAATTGCCGAAGGCACACGGGCGGCTTCCGTTTTTTGTGGACCACAAAAAACGGAATGGTCGTGTGCATAAGGCCTTAAGGATAGACTTCATTATGCTTAGTGCAGGGCCTCAGGTCCTGTGTCCGATGTAATACCTGCCAGGTATGGACTGGGTAATATGCATGGAGCTGCGCCTCCTGACGGTCAGAAGTCCTGGGAACTGGACTCCTTATTGGGGCTCATGCACACAAATGTATTTTTTTGTCCGTGTCTGTTCTGTTTTTTTTCGTGGCCCGTACCCGGAACCATTCATTTCAATGGGACCGCAAAAAAAAAAAAAAAGGAGATGACTCAGTGCGCATTCCATATCTGTATGTCCGCAGGGCCGTTCCGCAATAAAATAAAATGTCACCGGCTTTGTTACAATGGGTCCGCAAAAAAACCTGGATGGAACACGGACATTTTTTTTTTTTTACGGACTGCAAAATGCATACGGTTGTGTGCATGAGCCCCAAAGCACCCAGAAAACAGGAAGTCCAGAAAATGTCCTGCCACCAGTGATCACTCGGATGTCGCATATCTTCGGTGCGGAGATCCTCCGGGATCGTATTCAGACGCACAGTATATGGCACTTGATATTGGCAGCTCTAGTTAGAAGCTGCACCTTTATAAACTTCCCTTTAGTCCATCTTGTAAAGTGATGGCATATCACTAGGATGTCTGGGACCCCCGTGGATCTAGTGATGCATCCCCTTCTACCTTTTCCCTGCACAGCATCGCTCCCGACCACCGGACTTTAACGCAGTTCGCCTGCGCCGCTCGGTGTTGGGGCGCAGCTGTTACAGGGAAAATGGTGACGGCTTCAGAGTTGTGGCCCCTTCATTCTCTGGATGGATCCTCAACAGCCTGAAAGTGAATGCATATCCTAGCCATCCCTTTATAAGATGGGAGTACCCCTTTAAGTGCAGCACATCTGGACTCCTCTGTAATAAATTCCATAGAAACCTCAAGAGGAATTCAGTCTCACATTCCAGGCTTTTCTGGAGCCGGGTAGAAAACATCTCGGGCTCGATAGTCTGCGGCTGCTGCTACATTCAGGCCCTGGGGGAAGTAATAAAATGGGACAGTAAGTCGCTTCCTAAAGACCCCTGGACAGTCAATTATAAGTTGGCCTTCGCTGGGTTAACTGGACAGCAACTGGGAAGACTTGCTGCACACAGATGAAGGGATAAACCTAAATCCCAAAGCTACGGACCCAGCGTGAATGCCCCGTGTCACCAGGACCGTGGCTCAACTGTTATGTGGCATCTTGCAGGTATCCCACACATTGGAGAATAGCAAGAGCGATGACGGGATGAGGTGATCTCATCATATAAAAGTGTGATGTCATCATGTGCCGTCCATGTCACCTGTGGTGGGCCTGGGTACACCCCTGCGAGGGCCCGGTGATTTCCATCTCTAGTGGTGGGGACTGTCACCATAGAAAATTCTTCTTATCCTGTAGTTAGGCTTGGGCTAGATGGCGACTTTGCCCCCAACATACGTTGCAATGGAAGTGAATGCGGTCACATTGCAACCCGCAAGTCGCTGCAACAGCACAACATTGGCCAGGAATTCTGCCGTGGAAATCTGCGGATTGCAACCGAACTCAATTCACTTTCATTAGTTGCGATGCCGTATATTGCGCAGTCGCCGTGTAAGGGCTTGCTCTCCTCTTTTCTGGGTTGAGATTTTCTAGTACAGAATAAATGTTGCAACGACGAAACGCGTGACTAGAGTCAGACCACAAAACTGAATTACGTGTTACGAAAAATAGTGGTAAATAAGGCGTGACCACCGTCTTTTCTCCTCCTGTTTCAGTGAGTTTTACATCCTGCTCCGCTAACAACCGGGCCCTCTACTCCCCTGATGACACGCGCTTCCGGGTGTACCCTGACGGTAAAGTGACAGTAAAGCGCCAGCTCACCCTCCACGATGGATCCGTCAGTTTTGTGTTGAATGCATGGGACGCCAACAGAATGCACCACTCGGTGCCCATATTTGTGTGGAATGAAAGAGAACAGGTATTGTGAATCCTTACCAATCCAGTCCTATTAGATCTGGGCCGTTTTCATCCACTGACTGCAAACAGAGTTGTTGAAAACGATGAACTTAAACTCAAAACTCTGAATAGTTTCCTAGTACTTTGATGATCAGATATTATCAAGGGTTAGAGCGATGTTTCTGTCACAGAGGTCCAAATCCCTTGTGCCTTGTCACACCGCCATAGAGTAAAGTGATAGGATTGTGGCTGCCTGCTGCCACCAGTAGGGGGAGCTCACTGCAGACAGATCTATTATTGAGGTCAGTGCGCGCCGTATAGATATATATGCACTGAGCTCTCCCTGCAGGCAGCTGGAATGAAATGTGTGCATGCTAGCAGACCATTTATTTTCTAGGGTTTGCAAGATTTCTAGATTTATGGACTAGTATGAAAGCAAAATGTATAACGCCCCTTTTTTTTTCTTTATCTTTTCCTTCTAAATTACCAGGCGGCGGATCGGTTTTTTGGAAGGTCTTAAAGTGTCCTCCTCTTTCTTTTGTCATTGCTGCTCCCGTCTTATTTGGATGAATAAATAAATGTTCTGATACCGCAGAGTGTGACATTTCTTTATTCTTTTGTTTAAAAAAAACAAAACAAAATTATAATTTTTTTAATCACTCCATGATCCGTGATCGGTTGCTGTAGTTGTGCATTGTGCATATTCTTTGTGGTCCGCCAATCCGCAAGATACAAATGCGGTCCGTGTTTTGGACACATTGATTTCATCCGTGTACTTTCCGCATCCGTATGTCCGATACGCAAATGAATAAAACAGTCTGCCCTACTTGGCCGCAAAATCCGGATTACGGAAGTCAATGGGTCCACAAAAATGGACCCCAGAATACATACGGTCGTGTGCATGAGGCCTAAAGCTCATGGCAGACGGGAATATGCTTTCCTATACAAAAGAAGGCCACAGCTAGGCATATGTTCTTTTACCCTATGGATGCCCCAAGCCTCGGTTTAGCAGGCGTCCTAGTGATAGCTCTTAAAGGGGTTGTCCGATTATGAGAACTTTTTGTCCATCCAGTGTCTGATCGATGGGGGTTAACCACTGGGACCCCCGCCAGTCAAGAAAATGGGGGCCTGTGCTCCTCTGTTCAAATGGAGCAGCAGTTGTGCATGTGCTCTGCCGCGCCATTCAGCTCTATGGGAGATGGCTTGTACTTGGTTATCTCCAGCAGTCCCATAGAGCTCAGTGCAGCTGAGGACACACATGTATGTCTGCCGCCCCATTTAAGTGGGAAGCGCAGGCCTCCGTTCTCGGAATCGGCAGAAGTCCCCCAGCTGACATCTTGTGGATAGGGGATACGTTGTCGTAATGGGACAGCCCCATTAATTTTCAAGACTTCAATCTTAAACAGATGTTCCGCTTGACAATATTTTAAGGAGGTTTCCTGACTCCTCCTCTGGATAGTTCATCAGTATCTAATTGGAGGGGGGTCTGACATCCAGGAACCCCGCCAGTCAGCTTTCTTCACGTTCATTGGTCACATGGCCTAGGCACAGCTCAGTCCCATTCAAGTGAATACTGCAATACCAATCACAGCCACTACGCAATGTATGGCGCTGTCCTTGGTAAGCTGGGAAGAGGTCGAGGTCTGTGTGTATTCCCAAAAGTAGTCTGTAGGTGGCACTGTTTAGTTAATTCTGCCCTGACTCAGCAGAGGGCATTAGCTTTCCCCTCTGAGGGAGGGGTTCTCTAGCTAGGCCCCTTTCACACGGGCGTGATTTCCGCGCAGGTGCAATGCGTGAGGTGAACGCATTGCACCCGCACTGAATCCGGACCCATTCATTTCTATGGGGCTGTGTACATGAGCGGTGATTTTCACGCATCACTTCTGCGTTGGGTGAAAATCGCAGCATGCTCTATATTGTGCTTTTTTCACGCAACGCAGGCCCCATAGAAGTGAATGGGGATGCGGGAAAATCGCAAGCAAGTCCGGATGCAGTGCAATTTTCCAGCATGGTTGCTAAGAGACGGGACCCGATCTTTATTATTTTCCCTTATAACATGGTTATAAGGGAAAATAATAGCATTCTCTCTACAGGATGCATAGTAAAATGTGGATGGAGGGGTTAAAAATAAAGAAAATTAACTCACCTTATCCACTTGATCGCGTAGTTGCCGATCTCTTCTGTCTTCTTCAAGCATTAGCTGCCATCTAAAGGACCTGTGATGACATCACATCACATGGTCCAATCACATGGTCCATCACGATGGTGATGGACCATGTGATTGGACCATGTGATGAGCTCGGTGACGTCATCACAGGTCCTTTAGCCGGCAGCTAATGCTTGAAGAAGACAGAAGAGATCGGCAACTACGCGATCAAGTGGATAAGGTGAGTTAATTTTTTTATTTTTAACCCCTCCATCCACATTTTACAAAGCATTCTTTATTGAGAATGCTATTATTTTCCCACATAACCATGTTATAAGAGAAAATAATAAAATCTACAGAATACTCAACCCAAACCCGAACTTCAGTGATGAAGTTCGGGTCTGGGTACCAAACATGCCGATTTTTCCCAGCGCGTTAAAGCGCTTTGCACTTGTGCGGAAAAATCACGCATTTTCCTGCAACGCACCCGCCTCTGATCCGGGCGTCAAACGTGACGCCCGTGTGAAAGAGGCCTTAGTATTGCATCAGCCACTTCAGTTTAGTTCTGCCTGTGGTTGAGGGCAGATGTGTGTTCAGCTCCACTAGAATTATCATTTCTGTGGAGAGAACATTCCTTGAGGGAAACCTGGAGAAGAGATCCAAAGACTGTCCGGGATGACAAGGCCGTGCGCGCTGGCAAGGGATTCGCTGTTTCGGTCCGGTATGGACATTGCTGCTCGTGGAAGGATTAACATGTAACGGCACCGTTCACACTCGTATCACGGATTGGCCGACCGTCTGTAGGATTAGTTTTCAGAGTTCTGCCTGCAATCATCTTGGAAAGGTTTCAAGGTGTTTATAAGGAGCTCAGTGACTACTACTCCTATTATCATCATTGCTGTTTGCCATACAGAGCTATTGGGAAAGGAATGCACTGTGACATTTGCTTTGAATTTGTGTTATTTTACTACTGGGTGTACTACTACTCCCATTCTCTCTTCAGTAAAGAGAGACTTTGGTTGTTGCCAACTGGACTGGTTACTGACTCAAGCATCATCCGTCGGCCATCGGACTGACCCCTCCAGCCTTTCACCCTGACAAAATACTTAACATCAAGGGCACCCCAGTCACGGGCCCCAGAACCAGGGTGTGCCCCAATGGAAGAAAGGGTGCAGCACCCATCAGTGTAAGGACTGCCACTGCGATCTGTACAGCTGTCAGAGCCACTACCACTCCCATCCTCCTTGCACTCGCTCCTCCCGGGCTCACTGCGTCTGGTTCACAGGACCCGTCATACCCCCAATCAGAATAAACAGGGTCCATATCTAAAACAGATTTACAAACCAAGGTGAGAGAGATGAGGGATGGATCACGGCTTGTGAACAAGTCAGACTTTGCTCATAGGAGGCCACTTCCAGAAGGCGGCGCTAGCGAGACGATTGAACAGATACCCCAGAGTCCGACCGGTCCTGCGGCGGTGCAGACAGAGGTACATGCCCATGGAGAGCAGACTGTGCCCGCAGGGCCACCAGGGGGCCGTGGGGGGTGAGGCCCCAAATACTCAGAAGTGAGGGAAGCTTTAGGAACCCCGGATTTCACCTCGGTGTAACAGGAAGATAAACTGTACATCACGATGGGCGTCCATATGTCAGTATATGCCATAGACTGAGAGGAGCCCCATCTATAGCCCCCTGCCCCAAATTCACCCCATCCCTCAATCCTTATACCTCGCCCAACATTTCCCATCTGCTTTGTCAAAACTAATGTGTATTTGGTCCTGACAATAAACCTTATTCATATGAGTGAGATAGATAGATAGATAGATAGATAGATAGATATGAGAGAGATAGATAGATATAAGAGATAGATAGATATAAGAGATAGATAGATAGATAGAGAGAGAGAGAGATAGATAGATAGATAGATAGATGGATATGAGATAGATAGATAGATGGATATGAGATAGATAGATAGATAGATAGATAGATATGAGAGAGATAGATAGATAGATAGATAGATAGATATGAGATAGATAGATATGAGATAGATAGATAGATATGAGATAGATAGATAGATAGATAGATAGATAGATAGATAGATATGAGAGAGAGATAGATAGATAGATAGATAGATAGATAGATAGATAGATAGATAGACATGGACTCCTATGCACCGACCCTGGACGTGTCCCCATCCCTCAACCCTACCCAATTATTTCCCACTTGCTTTGGCAATGCTAAATTGTAATTAGTCCTGCCAATAAAGCTTATTTGATTTGATTTAGATAGATAGATAGATAGATAGATAGATAGATAGATAGATAGATAGATATTGGATAGGAGATAGATAGATAGATAGAATAGATAGATAGGAGATAGATAGACAGATAGATAGATAGATGATAGATATAAGAGAGAGAGAGAGAGACAGATAGATAGATACTAGATAGATGGATAGATAGATAGATATGAGATAGATAGATAGATAGATAGATAGATAGATAGATGAGAGATAGATAGATAGATAGATGAGAGATAGATAGATAGATAGATATTAGATAGATAGATAGATAGATAGATAGATATTAGATAGATAGATAGATAGATAGATAGATAGATATTAGATAGATAGATAGATATAAGAGAGATAGATAGACAATATTTTTTAAATAAAATATATTTATGGTAAACCATTAAACCACGTTATTTTCCGTGCGTTTGGTCTTTCCAGTCTGAACACGACCACCACCACCACAGCCACAGAAGACACAAGAGAGACTGGGTGATCCCTCCGATCAACATACCGGAAAACGAGAGGGGTCCATTTCCCAAAAGGGTTATTCAGGTAGGGTGCAGAGAATTATCTTCAGGAGGAATATATGTACATGGCTGCGGCCGCGCTCCTCCAGAGCCTCATTCTCTTCTGCTGTTTTTTTTTTTTTTTTCTTAAATCAAATAGTTTTTATTGAATTTAACCATTGATGCATACAAGAAAAGGAAATCACTCAAAAACATGGATCCGTAAAACACACACGGACGTGTGAATGGCCCCATTTATATACAATCCACGCAATGTGGAACATTATCGGACCATACAGCAGGGCCTCCGCCTCCCCACCCACACCCTCGCCTCCCCCTCCACACACCCGCCTCCCCCTCCAGACCTCCCCCTCCACACCCTCGCCTCCCCCTCCACACACCCGCCTCCCCCTCCAGACCTCCCCCTCCACACCCTCGCCTCCCCCTCCACACACCCGCCTCCCCCTCCACACCCTCGCCTCCCCCTCCAGACCTCCCCCTCCACACCCTCGCCTCCCCCTCCAGACCTCCACACCCTTGCCTCCCCCTCCAGACCTCCCCCTCCACACCCTCGCCTCCCCCTCCAGACCTCCACACCCTTGCCTCCCCCTCCAGACCTCCCCTCCAGACCTCCCCTCCACACCCTCGCCTCCCCTCCAGACCTCCCCTCCACACCCTCGCCTCCCCCTCCACACACCCGCCTCCCCCTCCACACCCTCGCCTCCCCCTCCAGACCTCCCCCTCCACACCTCGCCTCCCCTCCACACCTCGCCTCCCCTCCAGACCTCTCCCTCCACACCCCTGCCTCCCCCTCCAGATCCTCGCCTCCCCCTCCACACCCTCGCCTCCACATCCTCGCCTTTCCCTCCACACCCTCGCCTCCCCCTTCGCTGGAACCCCAGGCGTTGCCCTCCGAAAGCAGAAAAATAGGGGGAATAATTGAGGGATTCTTCCGACGGTTTACAGACTTACAGGCTTTGGCATGAACTGTGGCAGGCAAACTCCTTTCTGCTACGCCTGTTGCTCTCTGGCTCTGCTGTGCTAGCAGGCTGGCTATAGAACTTATCCTTTAGGCTGTACTTCACTTTGTCATCTGGGCTGTCTCTAGCTTTGTCCAGGGAAAACTTTACTCCTGGTTTCTGAGGCTTCAAGCTGTGGCCTCCACGTCCAACTGAACTGAAGGCGCTCCAGCTGGCCTGCACAGGGCTCGCCCAACAGGGACGTGCACCCGCTGCACACCCTCCCTTGGCAGGGGGTAAACTAGTACTTCACCCTCCCTGAAGCAAGTGGGACACACCCACCACACCACAGAGGGAGGTTAGAATAGAATTAAAGGCTCCATTCTATGTAAGAGAGCTCTGCCATTTATGCTGCCACCTGCTGGTGAATCAGGCATATGAGCAGGACCTGGAAATGAATACATAGAATGACATTAGGTTAACCATAGGAGACAGTAGCGGGGTGCAGAAGTGGTAATGCCACTCTGGGGTGTTACACGGGGCCTCTTTAGAATCCTCGAAGATAGGGTGGATCCCAGAGCGGCCACTCTGAGTTTCGGTGGATACATCATGGCGTACGGGATCCCTAGACTCCTTAGTCGTCTCTTGATATCCACAAATTTCGCTCTCCTTGTCTGACACCTTGTGGCCATCAATGGTAAGAGCAGGCATATCTCTGGCTTTCCTCATGAATCTTGTCCCACATCTTCATCTTCTATGAGACCCTCGCCACTTAACTCTGTCTAAGCTGCAACCTTAACTCCAAAAAATCCACGCCCACAAGTAATAAAAAAATATATAAGCTTTATTAATTCCACAATATAAAAAATATTAACATATATTTTTACATAATATCAATCCATCAAACTAGCGGAAATTAGGACTAAGTGACAGCATAGGACGGTATCGCAACCTCAGTGCAGACAAACGATAAAAATAATACTACAAACCCGGAAGAGGCAATACATCCACATATACTGTAGGCTAAATGAATAAGCCCAAATCCATATCCGGTGTCCATCCCTTCCAAAAACGGCCTGTCTGTGTATACTTGGTTGTGACTAGGATAGCTAGGAATAGTAAATCATAACATGCGAGAGTGCATAGGTGCAAAAAGATAGTATTGAGGGAGAAGGTACACCTCCGGTCTGCACAAAAATATGCCAGGCCGGTCCCCCTCACAACCTCCACTCGCAACCAAGTATTCCAGGCATGCTGGAAAAACACTAAAACGAAATTTCGAATCAGTAAATAAAGGTATATTACCAAAAGGCTGCACTGCAGGTTGCGTCCCGTCCACTGGTCCCCAACGCGCGTTTCGCCCGTAGCTTTGTCAAGGGGCTCCAGCGAGTGGAGGTTGTGAGGGGGACCGGCCTGGCATATTTTTGTGCAGACCGGAGGTGTACCTTCTCCCTCAATACTATCTTTTTGCACCTATGCACTCTCGCATGTTATGATTTACTATTCCTAGCTATCCTAGTCACAACCAAGTATACACAGACAGGCCGTTTTTGGAAGGGATGGACACCGGATATGGATTTGGGCTTATTCATTTAGCCTACAGTATATGTGGATGTATTGCCTCTTCCGGGTTTGTAGTATTATTTTTATCGTTTGTCTGCACTGAGGTTGCGATACCGTCCTATGCTGTCACTTAGTCCTAATTTCCGCTAGTTTGATGGATTGATATTATGTAAAAATATATGTTAATATTTTTTATATTGTGGAATTAATAAAGCTTATATATTTTTTTATTACTTGTGGGCGTGGATTTTTTGGAGTTATGGTTTCGGCGCGGCCACGCCATAAATAGGCGCGACATACATAGTTGGAGGCTAAGCTGCAGCCTGTTGAGCGGAGACTGAGCGCCCACCTCGGGCCGGTGAGTCAGCGCCATCTTGGATATCTCTATCCGCACCGTTCTCCGTCGTGGTGATAGTGAGTAATTAGTAGGATAATTGCCCAGGGGAGATCAGGAGCTCAGCCGACCTGCGTCCTCTCACGTGCTCGGCAAACCATGCCGCCCTTGTCTTCTATTGTAGATTAAATCTAGCAGAGCCGACGAGATGACGGTATTCTACAGCATCACAGGGCAGGGGGCCGACACTCCGCCCGTGGGACTCTTCACCATAGAGAAATCCACCGGTTGGTTATTCATCACCAAGCCCCTGGACAGAGAAGAGATACCGAGCTACAACGTAAGTCCGCGTCTGACCTAACCTGGAGACCTCCCTGTGTCGCGCTCATGGTCTGCCGTATCTGACAAGTATCTGTATTTCCAGATTTTTCTTCATGCCGTATCGGCGAGTGGAGCGGCAATGGAAACTCCGATAGAAGTTACTATCACGGTCACGGATCAGAACGATAACCGCCCGCACTTCACCCAGACAGTCTATGAAGGCTCAGTGGCTGAAGGTTCCCGGCCAGGTAAGTGATATCCATGTCTCTGTAATCTAAGACCTGAAGTGTAAGGCTAGGCGACCATTGTACCGCAGCCCAGCGGCGTAGCGTGTGTTGCCAGTGCACAGGGCAAGCCAAGTATTGCGCCCCCCAACCTGTGGCCACGCCCCCTTTTTACAGATAATGTAGTAGATGTCACCCGCAGTCCTATGTAACACCACAGATAACACAGTGATAACTCTCTGAGTACAGATAATGTAGTAGATGTCACCTGCAGTCCTATGTAACACCACAGGTAACGCAGTGATAGCTCTCTGAGTACAGATAATGTAGTAGATGCCACCTGCAGTCCTATGTAACACCACAGATAACACAGTGATAACTCTCTGAGTACAGATAATGTAGTAGGCGTCACCTGCAGTCCTATGTAACACCACAGAGAACACAGTGATAACTCTCTGAGTACAGATAATGTAGTAGATGTCACCTGCAGTCCTATGTAACACCACAGATAACACAGTGATAACTCTCTGAGTACAGATAATGTAGTAGATGTCACCTGCAGTCCTATGTAACACCACAGATAACACAGTGATAACTCTCTGAGTACAGATAATGTAGTAGATGTCACCTGCAGTCCCATGTAACACCACAGATAGCACAGTGATAACTCTCTGAGTACAGATAATGTAGGAGATGTCACCTGCAGTCCTATGTAACACCACAGATAACACAGTGATAACTCTCTGAGTACAGATAATGTAGTAGATGTCGCCTGCAGTCCTATGTAACACCACAGATAACACAGTGATATCTCTCTCAGTACAGATAATGTAGTAGACGTCACCTGCAGTCCTATGTAACACCACAGATAAAACAGTGATAACTCTCTGAGTACAGATAATGTAGTAGATGTCACCTGCAGTCCTATGTAACACCACAGGTAACACAGTGATAACTGAGTACAGATAAGATAATGTAGTATATGTCACCTGCAGTCCTATGTAACACCACAGATAACACAGTGATAACTCTCTGAGTACAGATAATGTAGTAGATGTCACCTGCAGTCCTATGTAACACCACAGATAACACAGTGATAACTCTCTGAGTACAGATAATGTAGTAGATGCCACCTGCAGTCCTATGTAACACCACAGATAACACAGTGATAACTCTCTGAGTACAGATAATGGAGTAGATGTCACCTGCAGTCCCATGTAACACCACAGATAACACAGTGATAACTCTCTGAGTACAGATAATGCAGTAGATGTCACCTGCAGTCCTATGTAACACCACAGATAACACAGTGATAACTCTCTGAGTACAGATAATGTAGTAGATGCCACCTGCAGTCCTATGTAACACCACAGATAACACAGTGATAACTCTCTGAGTACAGATAATGTAGTAGATGTCACCTGCAGTCCTATGTAACACCACAGATAATACAGTGATATCTCTCTGAGTACAGATAATGTAGTAGATGTCACCTGCAGTCCTATGTAACACCACAGATAACACAGTGATAACTCTCTGAGTACAGATAATGTAGTAGATGTCACCTGCAGTCCTATGTAACACCACAGATAACACAGTAATACCTCTCTGAGTACAGATAATGTAGTAGACATCACCTGCAGTCCTATGTAACACCACAGATAACACAGTGATAACTCTCTGAGTACAGATAATGTAGTAGATGCCACCTGCAGTCCTATGTAACACCACAGATAACACAGTGATAACTCTCTGAGTACAGATAATGGAGTAGATGTCACCTGCAGTCCTATGTAACACCACAGATAACACAGTGATAACTCTCTGAGTACAGATAATGTAGTAGATGTCACCTGCAGTCCTATGTAACACCACAGATAACACAGTAATACCTCTCTGAGTACAGATAATGTAGTAGACATCACCTGCAGTCCTATGTAACACCACAGATAACACAGTGATAACTCTCTGAGTACAGATAATGTAGTAGATGCCACCTGCAGTCCTATGTAACACCACAGATAACACAGTGATAACTCTCTGAGTACAGATAATGGAGTAGATGTCACCTGCAGTCCCATGTAACACCACAGATAACACAGTGATAACTCTCTGAGTACAGATAATGCAGTAGATGTCACCTGCAGTCCTATGTAACACCACAGATAACACAGTGATAACTCTCTGAGTACAGATAATGTAGTAGATGCCACCTGCAGTCCTATGTAACACCACAGATAACACAGTGATATCTCTCTGAGTACAGATAATGTAGTAGATGTCACCTGCAGTCCTATGTAACACCACAGATAACACAGTGATAACTCTCTGAGTACAGATAATGTAGTAGATGTCACCTGCAGTCCTATGTAACACCACAGATAACACAGTGATAACTCTCTGAGTACAGATAACATTGTAGATGTCACCTGCAGTCCTATGTAACACCACAGATAACACAGTGATTACTCTCTGAGTACAGATAATGTAGTAGATGTCACCTGCAGTCCTATGTAACACCACAGATAGCACAGTGATAACTCTCTGAGTACAGATAATCCTGCAGTCCTATGTAACACCACAGATAACACAGTAATAACTCTCTGAGTACAGATAATGTAGTAGATGTCACCTGCAGTCCTATGTAACACCACAGATAACACAGTGATAGATAATGTAGAAGATGGGTGTGAGGCCCCAGAATTCAGAACACAGTGTTGGCCAAATTCTATATCCACCCTCAGGGGCAGGGAGCACATAGCCTTCGTGCTGCCTGAGGCAAGAATTGAAATGGCCCCCCCCCCCCCCCCCATGCCAAATTCCTGACCTCACCCCTTCCTTCCAGCCAGAGGAGTAACTTAACCAGCATGCACTTTCTATAATACCGGTGTCACCCCCTATAGCTCCGCCCCTGGTCCCCCATAATAACATGCTCCCAAACTGTCCTCCATGGTAACAGCGTTCCGCACAGCAGGGTTCCTCACCTCCAGTCCTCGGGGCCCACCTGACGGTCATGTTTTCAGGATTTCCTTAGTATTGAGCAGATGATACAATTAGTGTCAGTGCTTCAAGACTTACCTCAGATACCAGGGGCGGACTGGGAACTTAAAGTGGCCCTGGAAAAAATACTGAAAGGGGCCCCCTTTTTGTAGTCGGGTCCAAATTGATGGAAGGCAGGGCCAGCAATACAATGATGCCACCCCAACAGAGCCAAATACCGCAGTCCATTACAGAATACATCCCCAAGAACTTCCAGTGGCCGGCCATTAGGAGCGCCCAGGCGGCCCACCGGGAAATTTCCCCGTAAGGTCTATGGCCAATCCGGCCTGTCAGATATTCATTCTGTGTCAGATTCTCAAATCATGACCGGTAGGTGGGCCCTGGGGACTGGAGCTGAGGAACACTGCCCTGCAGTACCCCCAATAACATCCCCATTAATAGGTGCTCAGTAATAATGCCCCCAGCAGTAACAAGGCCCCTCTATAAGATACCGCTAGAAGAGCATGCAGTAGTAATAAAGTTCCCTGTAGGGTCTGCAGTAGTTATAAAGTCCCCTGTAGGGTCTGCAGTAGTTATAAAGTCCCCTGTAGGGTCTGCAGTAGTTATAATGTCCCCTGTAGGGTCTGAAGTAGTTATAAAGTCCCCTGTAGGGTCTGCAGTAGTTATAAAGTCCCCTGTAGGGTCTGCAGTAGTTATAATGTCCCCTGTAGGGTCTGCAGTAGTTATAAAGTACCCTGTAGGGTCTGCAGTAGTTCTAAAGTCCCCTGTAGGGTCTGCAGTAGTTATAAAGTCCCCTGTAGGGTCTGCAGTAGTTATAAAGTCCCCTGTAGGGTCTGCAGTAGTTATAAAGTCCCCTGTAGGGTCTGCAGTAGTTATAAAGTCCCCTATAGGGTCTGCAGTAGTTATAAAGTCCCCTGTAGGGTCTGCAGTAGTTATAATGTCCCCTGTAGGGTCTGCAGTAGTTATAAAGTCCCCTGTAGGGTCTGCAGTAGTTATAAAGTCCCCTGTAGGGTCTGCAGTAGTTATAAAGTCCCCTGTAGGGTCTGCAGTAGTTATAATGTCCCCTGTAGGGTCTGCAGTAGTTATAAAGTCCCCTGTAGGGTCTGCAGTAGTTATAAAGTCCCCTGTAGGGTCTGCAGTAGTTATAAAGTCCCCTGTAGGGTCTGCAGTAGTTATAAAGTCCCCTGTAGGGTCTGCAGTAGTAATAAAGTCCCCTGTAGGGTCTGCAGTAGTAATAAAGTCCCCTGTAGGGTCTGCAGTAGTTATAAAGTCCCCTGTAGGGTCTGCAGTAGTTATAAAGTCCCCTGTAGGGTCTGCAGTAGTTATAAAGTCCCCTGTAGGGTCTGCAGTAGTTATAAAGTCCCCTGTAGGGTCTGCAGTAGTTATAAAGTCCCCTGTAGGGTCTGCAGTAGTTATAAAGTCCCCTGTAGGGTCTGCAGTAGTTATAAAGTCCCCTGTAGGGTCTGCAGTAGTTATAAAGTCCCCTGTAGGGTCTGCAGTAGTTATAAAGTCCCCTGTAGGGTCTGCAGTAGTTATAAAGTCCCCTGTAGGGTCTGCAGTAGTTATAAAGTCCCCTGTAGGGTCTGCAGTAGTTATAAAGTCCCCTGTAGGGTCTGCAGTAGTTATAAAGTCCCCTGTAGGGTCTGCAGTAGTTATAAAGTCCCCTGTAGGGTCTGCAGTAGTTATAAAGTCCCCTGTAGGGTCTGCAGTAGTTATGATGCCTCATATAGTGGTCCAAGTATTTATAAAGACCCGCTGCAGTGCCCCATGTAGTTACAATGAACCTCTGCAGTGCCACTAGATAAAAGACCTCCCCCCATAGTGCCCCTATGTATACTGCCCTACGTATTATTATAATATATAATGGCCGCCTGTGTATTATTATTGTAAGAATAATGGCCCCATATAATTGCCTCCTTTGTATAATGTCCCCCATAGTGCCTATAATTCACTCCGTCACCGCTTGTGGCCTGTCTTGAAGCGTCCCGGCGCAGGCGGTCACGAACACATCACCCTACCCTTCTGCGCTGCGTCATCACGTCATCTCGCGAGACCCGGCGCAGGAGGTCACGGTGAGGTAATCACAATCTCCTGCGCCGCTCTACTGCCACATAGGCTTCAGGTTACTAGCCTGAAGCCTATGAATATGCTCATCTAGGAAGATGCAACGGCGGCCGTGCGGGCATCAGAAGTGACACGGTAAGAATGACCAGTATGAGGGGCCCGGGCATTTTGGGGGCCATTATAACCCCTTTAACACATAATACTTCCGTACAGATCTATTTAGCTCATAAACTGGATCCAAGTGTAACAAACTTTCAGCTGTAAGAGTGTAAAACGAGAATGCTTCCGTTCACTGACAACAAGCGGAAGTTGAGCTTTGTCATGTAGAAAACGCCAGTAGACCAGGAGGTGTGCTGCTGCAGTGATTGTGTCGTTGTTGAAGGTACGCCCGTGATGACCGTGTCAGCGATTGATCCAGATGACGCTCAGTACAGCGATAACGGGGTGATACGATATTCCATTACTGCCCAGACCCCCCAAGAGCCCGACAAGGAAATGTTTCGTATTGATCCCACGAGCGGGGTGATCAGCGTCGCCAAGAGTGGACTGAGCTATGAGGTGCGTGATACCTTTTTAGTTTTTTTGCGGACCGGTCGACTTCAAAGGGTCCGTGATCCTCATTTTGCAGCCATGAATAGGACATGTTCCATCCTTTTGCGGAATGGACATACAGATACAGATCATCTGTGTGCCTTCCGCATCCGTATGTCCGTCCCGCAAAAACATATCTGTCCTATACTTGGCCTCAGAGTGCAGATCACAGAGCCCTTGAAGTCAATGAGTCGGCAAAAAAAGCATGCAACACGGACATCATCCATATTTTGCAGACCACAAAATACATATGCAATGGGAGGCCTCCCCCCCCAGGGCCCTACTATATAACGCGTGTCCTAGGTGGAGGAAATGCCGAGTGGTATAGTGCGGCCTCAAATGTCTCTTTTATGTGTCACGGTGCTCCTAACTGGATACGGCTGGACACCAGGCTTTGGCTCTGAAGCAATAAATAGGGGGAATAATGGAGGGATAAAAGAATAACTTGAGTCCAGACCTTTAAATGACGTTCAATGGCAGCTTTACTTTGCATAAACATTCTCCAAAACGGTTTATAGGCTTTGGCTTGGTCCCAGCAAGCTTTAGCATGAAACTGGCAGGCAAACTCAACTCTGCTACATCTGTTTCTCTCTGACTCTGCTGTACTGACAGGCTGGCTGTATAACTCAGCTTCTTCTGTATGCTGCACTTCACTTTGTAGTCTGACTCTAGGTTAAGCCAGGGAATTTTCCTCCTGGCTCCTGAGGCGTCAAGCTTTGGCCTCCATGGCCAGCAGATCTTAGGGCGCTCTGGCCGGTGTGGGCACGTCCGGCAGAGACGTGCCCCGCATACCCTTTCCCTAGCTGGGGGTAAACTAGACTGACTAGAACTTCTGCCCCACCCTTCCTGCAGGAACTAGGACAAGCCCACTCCCCTACAGAGGGGGGTTAGAATGGAATGGTAAGTTCCATTCTCTCTAAGTACAGCTCTGCCATATTTGTTGCCACCTGCTGGTGAACCAGGCACATTACATGAACATAACAGTTGCAAACAGATTAGGAAAGCACAGTGTGGAGGACCTGGACAAAATACATATGCCCCAGAGTGGCATTACCACCTTTGCACCCCTCTACTAACTCCTATGGTTAACCTAATGTCATCCTGTGTATTTATTTCCAGGTCCCGTACAATGTGCATTCATAATCTGTTCAAATGTAATATGCCTGGTTCACCAGCAGATGGCAGCATCAATGGCAGAGCTACAGATACCTAGATTGGAGCCTTCTATTCTATTCTAGCACTCCCCTCTGTGGTGGGCGTGTCCCACTTGCTGCAGGGAGGGTGGAGTTCTAGTTAGAGAGAGTGGTAGTTTACCCCCTGCCACGGGAGGGTGTGCAGCAGGTGCACGTCCCTGCTGGATGGGCCTTTTATAGCTCTGCTGGATGTGGAGGCTGAAGCTGGGAGCCTCTGAAGCCAAGAGTAGAGTTTTCCCTGAACAAACCTAGAGTCAGACCACAGAAAGAAGCTGCAGCATACAGAGGAAGCTAAGTTGTACAGCTACCCTGTCAGTACAGCAGAGCCAGAGAGCAACAGACATAGCAGAGAGGAGTTTGCCTGCCACAGTTTATGCCAAATCCTGCTGGGAACCAAGATAAACCCCGAAACTTTTGGAGAAACATTTATTCAAGTAAAGCTGTTATTGAACTTCATCATAAGGCCTGGACTCCATTTATTTCATCATCCCCTTCATCAACAACCCCCCCCCCCCCCTTTTCATTGCTTCGGAGCCAAGGCCTGGGGTCCAGCGTATCCAGATAGGAGCACCGTGACACGTGCACAAACATTAAGGGACATTTAGGCCACTGTACACCAATCTGGCATTCCTACACCTGGGTACCACCTACCACAGTATCACTAAAAGGGGCCCTGTGCCCTTGTAGCTTCACTGCAACTGGCGTCATGAAAACAAGTAATTTTTCCTCTTAAAGGGCCCTGGGGGGGGGGGGTGCTGCACATAGGTGGCATTGGTCTTAGCCCAATAAAGACAGTAGCAGGGTGCAGGAATGGTAACACCACGCTGGGGTGTTACACATACGTCATGAGCATGAGGCTTTATGAGGTCTCCAGGACACCAGGGAACTTTTCTTCCAAGACACTTTATATTACTCTCCTTCCATCCTTTATTAATGGGGGTAATCTAGATGCAGCAGCACGACTGGTTAGGAACGGTCCGAGGGGCAGGAATGATCACCGTTATTGTTCTCTCTTCTTGATCACGATGTTCTGTGTTCTTTTCAGCAAAGCAAAAAATATGTCGTGACTGTCACTGCTACCGATCAAGATGGACATGGATTTAGAAGTACCGCCACAGCTGTCATCACTGTGCTGCAGCCCGGCGGAGTGAGTCACATGTCGTGTATACGTCTTTTATGTCCTGGAGGGCGATAGAAAATATTGCATTGAGGCTTCATGGGTAACTCTGGGATCAGTCCAGGATAATCCAAAACTATAGCATCGACGGGGCCGACTGGGAACTTAAAAGTGATCCTGTGTTGTAGGTGGGTCCAAATTGACAAAAGGCAAAACATGTAGGCAGGGCCAACAATACCGGTGTGCAGCACAAAATACCGCCCCAGTAGAACCAGATACCACAGTGCAGCACAATATACCGCCCCAGCAGAACCAAATACCACAGTGCAGCACAATATACCGCCCCAGCAGAACCAGATACCACAGTGCAGCACAATATAGCGCCCCAGCAGAACCAGATACCACGGTGCAGCACAATATACTGCCCCAGCAGAACCAGATACCACAGTGCAGCACAATATACTGCCCCAGCAGAACCAGATACCACAGTGCAGCACAAAATACTGCCCCAGCAAAACCAAATACCACAGTGCAGCACAATATACTGCCCCAGCAGAACAAAATACCACAGTGCAGCACAATATACTGCCCCAGCAGAACCAGATACCACAGTGCAGCACAATATACTGCCCCAGCAGAACCAGATACCACAGTGCAGCACAATATACTGCCCCAGCAGAACCAGATACCACAGTGCAGCACAATATACCGCCCCAGCAGAACCAGATACCACAGTTAAGCACAATATACCGCCCCAGCAGAACCAAATACCACAGTGCAGCACAATATACCGCCCCAGCAGAACCAGATACCACAGTGCAGCACAATATACTTCCCCAGCAGAACCAGATACCACAGTGCAGCACAATATACTGCCCCAGCAGAACCAGATACCACAGTTCAGCACAATATACCGCCCCAGCAGAACCAGATACCACAGTTCAGCTCAATATACCGCCCCAGCAGAACCAAATACCACAGTGCAGCACAATATACTGCCCCAGCATAACCAGATACCACAGTGCAGCACAATATACCGCCCCAGCAGAACCAGTTACTATAGTGCAGCACAATATACCGCCCCAGCAGAACCAAATACCATAGTGAAGCACAATATACTGCCCCAGCAGAACCAAATACCACAGTGCAGCACAATATACTGCTCTATCTCCATACTGAAGGCAGTGATGGGGTTGAGTTGCGGAGGGCACCTGCAGCTGCATAAGTATCTGATGCTCCTAGTATAAATTAATGCTGAGGCAGCGGCTGTGAGAAGGTCTTGAGCAGCCGCTTGGACACAGGCTAACCGGGAAATTACCCTGTAGGGTATATGGCCAAGGAGCCCTTGGGGCTGTCCTCATAGGTGTGCCCATAAACACAGCCGAAAGCTATTCCTTCCAATACTTGTCCATACACATGCATGCTCGGTGTGGCTAAGCTTGCATGTGTTTTCAGGAGGGAGAGAGGGCGCTTCCAGAGGTGGCTTATCTCCTGCCAGAACAAAAAGATCGGGCGTTGAAATTCATCTTGGCCGGTTCTTCTTTTTCTTAAAATCTTCTGTCACCCATCAGGCTACTGCAGTGAAGGAGGGCACCTATTATTAGCGCACCCCTAGCTATGGCGGTGGGGTCTATATAACCTGAAGTGAGCATTTCTTGAAGGTTTTGTAGGCATTCCTGGACTCTACGGAGAGGAGTCTTAAAGTTCCTGGAATGGGGGTTCCAAAATTGAAAGATGCATCATATTCCAGATTTAAATGCATTATATGGCGGGCAAATATAAATAGTCGCCAGGTATTTAAACTTTGGGGTATTGTGAAGCTGCCGAATGCAACCAATGTTCTTTAAAAAAAAAAAGGGCAAGGGGGCGAGGTGTCTACACTCCACTGCTGTACAATAGATGGTAATGATGTGACCCTGCCTATGATATGCCATCGTGGCTGAGCAGCCTGACAGGAACGCTCTCCAATGTGTAGTATATGGAGATGCTAGAGCGCAGTGTGTAGTGTGGTCCCGCACCCTCATCCCCTGCGGGAAGCTCTACGAGTGGAGGCTCCCAGTCCGGCTCACATCTAGGACTGGGTGCCGGGGGACATTTTAAATCATTCCCGGAGAACCCCTTTAAGGCCTCTTTCACACGAACGATACGGATCGGCTCCGGATGCGTTCAGTGAAACTCGCACCATTTCACATGCAAGTTCAGTCAGTTTTGTCTGCAATTGCGTTCAGAGTTTGTTTTTTTCCGCGCGGTTGCAATCCGTTTTTCACTTGCATGAAGAAAAAAAACGAAGACTTAGGCCTCATGCACAAGGCCGTTGTTGTGGTCCGTGTCCAGGCCGCATATTTTGCGGCTCAGGCGTGGACTCATTCACTTCACTTCAATGTGTGCTGTCCGCATCCGTTGCTCTGTTCCGTGCCCCCGCAAAAAAAATAGAGCATGTCCTGTTCTTGTTCCGTTTTGCGGACAAGATTAGGCATTTCTATAATGGGCCGCGTTCTGTTCCTCAATTGCGGAACGGAATGCGGAGCAGCTTCCGTGTTTTGCGGAGCGCAAAACACCAACGGTTGTATGCATGTAGCCTTACAAACATCTCCTAGCAACCATCAGTGAAAAACGCACTGTCTGGACTGCATCCAGGTCACATCCGGATCCAATGCGTTTTTCACTGAAGCCCCATTCACTTCTAAGAGGCATCCTCAAACTGTGGCCCTCCAGCTGTTGCAAAACTACAACTCCCAGCATACCTGAACAGCCTACAGCAGAGCATGCTGGGAGTTGTAGTTTTGTAACAGCTGGAAGGCCGCAGTTTGAGGAGGCCTGATATAGAACATGCTGCGATTTTCATGCGATGCAGGAATGATGCATGAAAAAACGCATAGGTCGGGTGCTGCGCGTTCCCTTCATGCATCGTACCCGCACGGAAAACTCGCTCGTGTGAAAGGGGCCTGAATATCACCAGGGGCTGGTTGGTAGATAAACTCGGTGCCTCTGGGGTCACTGATCTGTTCCCAACAACAGGTCAGCAGGTTGGTAAAAGTTAACCACGGCCCCCGGGGCACAGGAGCCTCACAGTACAAAGGTCCGGGCTCGGGACGTGTTCTGCGATGAGCAGGAATCGGCTGCAGCTCATTCATCAGCACCTGCAGGGCACTCAGGTAAGTGTCTGCGAACTGGCTAATACATGTCCTGTTTCTGTGGGTGAGACTGGATCACACCCTTCCCCCCTGGGCCAACGCATTTCAGCAGTTCAGGAAGTGCTGCGGCTGAGCTCCTAGGACACGTGTAGGTATATGACGACAGCTGCTGTAGATAACGGGGGCTCGGGAGCTTCTTTGCAGAATGTATTAGGGGTTTGTTAAAATAGTAATTCACGAGTCTGCCTCCCTAATCTGCTCTAGGGCTTGCAGCGAACGCCAAACGAGGCCGCACAGCCTGCAATTACGTCCCAGGCGAAGAGTGAAATACGGGAAAGGAAATAATCCGCCAAATCACAAGGAGCCAACCCGTCCCAATGTATATATTAACCCTTTAGCTGTAAGAGCTTTTCCCAGTATCTGATTGGTGCAAGTCTAGCCCAAGGATGGGGGGAGGGGAAAGTGTAGTGAGGGGGCAAATGGAAAAAATAAGGAACTTGTTTAAAAATGTAATAATAATAATTATTCTACAATTGCTTATCTTCTAGGATATGTCGGGGGGCAGCGACAGCCTGCTGAGCACGCACGTCCTAAACACAGCGCAGGGGATTCCCGCAAAAAGCCTGACTATCACCTTGTCCAAGATGGATGCCGGCCAAGCGCGATGGGTACAAGTGAGCAGAAGGTGGGTGCCCACCCCGAATGGAGGTGCCATCTGTGTGCGGAGTATTGATGGAGACCCTTGTAGGCGGCAGGACTGAACACGTGGTGAAAAACGAAGTCCAAGGAAGGGATCGGTGGGAGTGAGACCGAGACGTCTACAAATTTCATAAGCATTAGCCTACATGCACACGGCAGTGGTTTTTTGCGGCCTCCGTTCTGTTTTTTTTGCGGATCCGATGGTTTCCCATTCATTTCTATGGATCCGTAAAAAAAGCGGATGCCTCTTCCGTTGCCTGTCCGCATCCGCATTTCACGTCCGCAAAAAAAATATGGCATGTCCTATTCTTGTCCGCAAAAAACGGTTTGCGGACCCATAGAAGTCAATGGGTCCGCAAAAAATGCGGATGACCAACAGAAGCCATCCGTTTGTCATCCGCATCCGTTTTTTTTTGTGGATGGTTGCTTTGAAACCAGGGAACCTGTACAGGTACTTTAAAAAAACTGGTTCAAGGATCCGCAAAAAAAACCGGAAGACACACGGAAACACAACCTACAAAATTTGCGGACACACGGAATGGATGTGGAAAAAAAAGGAAGACGGATCTGCGACTTGCGGACAGCAAAAAACAACTGTCGTGTGCATGTAGCCTTAGGCCTTAGACATCCGTATGCCATCCGTTTTATTTTTTTGCGGATCCACTGTAACAATGCCTAAAACGGACAAGAATAGGCACATGTTCTATTTTTTTTTGCGGGGCTACGGAACGGGCATGCTGATGCGGATAGCACACGGTTAGCGCTCGGCTATTTTCGGCAGCACCATAGAAATGAAAGGGGGGTGGCTCCACCACTTTGCTTGACCACAACCCTCCGGACACGTTTTCAATCCAATTTTACCCATGAAATAACACGTGATCTGTAAATGCTGTTTAATCGGACTCTGCAACTTGTATGTGTTCACCGAGTCCTCCTCTAGAGAGGGTGATAAGACGCCTATGGACGGGGGTGTCCAGGTTAAAGCAGCGTCACCCCGTGGGTTGTGTCTGGTATTGCAGCTCCCGTTCATTAAATAGAGGTGAGCTGCAATACTAAGCACAACCTGTGGACAGGTGTGGCGCTGTTTTTATTTTTTTAAAGAAGTCTGCCACGTTTTTCTACCCCTTTAATATATCCAGGTACTTGTTGATGTCTTTGGTAACGATATACGCTGTCAATCCATTCAATGTGTTCTGTGAATTGATAATGGCAACTTGGAACTGGATCTTTCTTCTTCAGCGTCACTAATGAGGATGGCCGCTGCCCTGGGCTCTTGCGAGGAGAACCTCTCACCGCCGGGACCTTCCAATTACGCTTTGATACCAAGGACTACTGGAAACAAATGCAGCAGGACAGTTTCTACCCTTACGTGGAGGTACAGGCTTCACCTACACAGGGGCCCGGCGCCTGTATGAGGAGATGAGGAGCGCAGTGTGCCCGTGCCGTCTCTCTTCCTGTTCGCTGGTCATTTGCCATAGACATACAGCAGCACGGGCACACTGCGAGCCTCGTCTCCTTATACAGCTGATCGGTGTCGGACCCCGGCCGATCTGATATTGATAACCTATCCTAAGCATAGGTCATCAATATTAAAGGCCCCGACAACCCCTTTAAGAACAGCATAACGGCCCTTCGCTTTGGAGATGACATTACTTGCACCCATCTCTCTGTAATAGCCGATTCCTCCTTTGGGACTGGTTGTCGCATTGACACTGGAAGTGGACAGAAAAGAGCGCCCACCTATCATGTGCCATTTCTAATAGCAGTGTCTTCACGTGTGACCGTACCTGGGTGCCCATGCCACCACTACGCCCCTGTAAACCAGGCATCCTCAAACTGCGGCCCTCCAGCTGTTGCAAAACTACAACTCCCAGCATGCCCAAACAGCCCACAGGTATCAGCCTACAGCAGGGCATTGTGGGAGTTGTAGTGTTACAACAGCTGGAGAGCCGCAGGTTGAGGATGCCTGCTGTAAACAGAAGTTTGCTAATTATTGACTTGGGGTACTTTCACTCTTGCGCTCGTGTGATCCGGCAGGCAGTTCCGTCGTCGGAGCTGCCTGCCGGATCCGCCCTTCAGTGTGACAACTGACAAGTGCGGATCCGTCTACTAATGCACTGCAAGAACGGATCCGTCCCTCCGCTTGTCATACGGATCCGTCCTTCAGTTGTTTCGCAATGCCGGATCCGGCACTAATACAAGTCAATGTAAATTAATGCCGGATCTGGCATTCCGGCGACTGATCAGGCATTTTGGACGGATATAATACCGCAGCATGCTGCGGTATTATGTCCGGCCAAAACGCCTGACAGTGACTGAACGGAAGGCATACTGATGCAAACTGAACGTATTTCTATCCATTCAGATTGCATGGGGATATGGCTGATCAGTTCTTTTCCGGCATAGAGCCCTTTTGACGGAACTCTATGGCCTCTTTCACACTTGCGTTCTGAGGATCCAGCAGGCACTTCCGTCCCGCCGGATCCATCAGAATGCAAGTCGCCTGAAAGCATTAGAAGACTGATCAGGATGCCCCGGGGGAGCGGCACACTTACCATCCGTGCGGCTCCCGGGGCGCTCCTGAATGACGTCAGAGCGCCCCATGCCCATGGATCACGTGATCCATGCATGTGGGGCGCCCTGACGTCACTCTGGAGCGCCCCGGGAGCCGCACGGATGGCAAGTATGCCGCTCCCCCGCTCCCACTACATTTTACCATGGCAACCAGGACTTTAGCGTCCTGGCTGCCATGGTACCACTGAGAAAGCTAACGCCGGATCCGGCGGTGCGCCGAAACGACGTTTAGCTTAAGGCCGGATCCGGATTAATGCACTTCAATGGGCATTAATTCCGGATCCGGCGTTATGGCATGTCTTCCGGATTTTTGGACGGAGACAAATCCGCAGCATGCTGCGCTTTTGTCAACGTCCAAAAAACGTTCCGGTCCTGAACTGAAGACATCCTGATGCGTCCTGAACGGATTTCTCTCCATTCAGAATGCATTAGGATAATCCTGATCAGTATCTTTCCATCCTAGAGACCCGAGGACGGAACTCTAGGACGGAAAGCAAAAACGCAAGTGTGAAAGGGGCCTTAGAATGTGATCTCCTTGAGGCATCCCTCCATCGTGTCTCTCCAGAACCTTGCACCACATCTGAGGGCCCCCTTACCCTCTGGGGCCCTTATATGGCTGCACATACCCCGAAGCTTGTAAATGATGCTGCTCTTATCTGTACATTTCTTATGTTTTACAGGTCGTTTTCACCATCACAGACCCAAAACAAAAGTACCACGTGCCGCTCCTGCTGACTCCATTCTCGTACACCACCTACAGGGGGAGCTAATGGTACAAATGTGCAACTCCTTGTGTTATTCTGGCCTGGTCTACATCCCCGATCCTGTGCCCTACAGTCTTCATTATTTCATGCTGAGGGCACACGGAGGGTCAAATAAAAAGATGAGACCAGAATCTCTCTAACTTTTGGATTGCATGTGTCTATATGCCAGGTCAGCGCCCAGGGGCATCGTAGAGGCTTATCTCCCTTGAGAACAAGAGGACCAGGCATGTTGAAATCCAACAGGCTTGACCCTTTTTTTCCTCCCACATCTGCCGTTGGGGGAAGTGAAGACCCTATTATACACCTAAGATGGTAGGTCAGTCCTGCTGAAAAGGGTGGGTTCAGCCGACATTTATTCGGGGTTTATGGCCACCTCAAGTGCGCCCCGTCATATAATGCACGTAGCCTAGGACATCGCTGAGGCCACATAAAGGCACAGCGCTGATTGTTTTCTTTTCTTGTCATAGTTTACAGAATATTAAGTCTTTAAAATGTTAGAAATTTTGAGGTTTGTTCAAAAAATAAATACTCTCTGCAGGCTCCATGGGAAAATGGTTATCAGTAAGGACGGCACGGGTCGGATGACTCCTCGCTCTTCCTGAATGGGTCTGTACAGCTTTAAGTGCTGGCTGCTACCAGGCCCGCTGGTCCCTGCCCAAAGCTCTGCCCAGGTACCAGGCTCTCCAGAGGTTTAAACCCCAGCTCTTCTACGGGGATTCCGAATGCCCTCATCTTGGCTTCATACGTCCGGAGCAGGTCATTGTGAGCCTGAAGGTGGGAAGAAATAAAAGGGTCCAGAAAGTTGGAAGTGACATTTAAGAAATCGATATACGGATATCCTATTTATAGGGACGGACTAATTACATCATCCCACGCACGTATGCCATTCCCCATTATTTATCTATGGAGAGTTGACTGCACACACGGGGCCAATTCTCCAGGCAGGAGCACGATGCCCCCTGTTGCTAGTAACAATGTAGGTCCCACGGGTCGGCCCCTACTTCCCATACTTCTGTGACCTGTCTAAGGCTACTTTCACACTAGCGTTAATATTTTCTGGTATTGAGATCCGTTATAGGGGCTCAATACCGAAAAAAAAAGGTTCCGTTTTGTCCCAATTCATTGTCAAGTACAAAACGTAACTAAACAGAACGGAGTCGCCAGAATGCATTCCGTTCCCGTATCATACCGGAGAGAAGCAGACGGTTGTATCATCAGTAACGGAAGCGTTTTTGCTGAGCCCTGCCGGATCCAGCAAAAACGCTAGTGTGTAAGCAGCATAAACGGTTTCAGTAGATATAATCACAGCTCCGCCGTCCCAGTCACTTCAGTGGGATGGCTCCCTCCTATTCACTGCTCGCTGCTGCAATGTCGACGGTGAGCAGGTGAACAGAGACGAGAATGCGGCATTCATACGAGCGCAGCGTTCTCGTCATACAGCTGATCAGCGAGGAAGACGGCAGTCAGACCCCATCGATCTGATACTGATGACAATATATCAAAAGTGGAGAATCCCTTTAAGGATGCATTCACACGACCGTAAGTGTTTTGCGGTCCATAAATTGCAAACCCGCAAAACGGAGACCGGCCGTGTGTGTTCCGCAATGGGTGGCTCTGTATAGAGAATGCCTATTCTTGTCTGTGGCTGCAGAAAAGAATAGGACATGCTCTATATTTTTTGTGGGGCCACGGAACAGAACTACAGATGCGGACAGCACATGGCATGCAGTCCGCATCTTTTGCAGCCCCTTTGAAATGAATGGGTCCGCACCCGTTCTGCAAAATTGCGGAATAAATGCGGATCCATCTATACGGTTGTGTGAATGCACCCTAACCCTTATGATGAACCACCAAATGCGAGCTCGTGGACGCAATTGGGCTCACTAGAAAGCTCCCAATGGGCCGTATGTCCTGTCCCACAGACTCCTAAGCTGTGTAGTTCAGGAACATGCGGCCTCGAGCTTCCTGTATTAGGACTCATGTAGGATGCCTTTTTCAGTCATAGGTTTCAAGAACATGAATGCAAATACTGGAATGCTTGCTAGAGCGGTACTCCCACTGCTATGAATCCTTACCTTGCACACTCTGGCCAGTTCATACTGCAGGTCCTTAATGGCGTTATTCTTAGTGTCTAAGACATCCTGTGTGAAACAAGAGAAAGGATTGTTCCCTCGTACATAAGAAACGTCACATGACAGGTCTGTTCTACGCTGGTCAAGCGTCTCCTACCTCCAGCTTGCGCGTAACCGTACTCAGAGAGATGGGATCCAGGTTGGATGCGGCCAGCACCTCATTGAGCTGCGCTTCCTTCTTCTCCAGAGTGTCTCCCAGGGCTTGTAGCTTCCTTTCCAGGAGCAAGTTTTTGAATCCGTTCTTCTGCTGAACTTCCTGAATTGCCGCCGTGAATTTACCGTACAGTTCATCTCGTTCGCTCTGGATCTACGGAGGAAGGAGCGCACAAGGTGCTAAAAACCAGGTAAGTTCTAATTCTGGAAGTTACGGAGCGGAAGGCCATAAAAGCATTACGGAGCGTTCCATGGCATTTCGGTCTGTGCCTCTGCACCACAAAAAAATAGAACATGCTCTATTTTTTGCGGTGCGTATGGATCGCGGACCCATTCAAGTTGACTGCGTCTGCATCCGTCACTGCAGGCCACATGGATGGTGCCCGTGCATTGGGGACCGCAAATTTCAGTCCCCAATGCACGACGCATGTTCATACAACAACTGCCCCGGACCTACCAGCTGGATGATTTTCGGCTATGGTTAGGGGAGGAGATGCACAGAAAGGGACAATCAGAGGATTCATTTTGGGGTTAATATTTGCCTTTCTCTGACGCATTTCTCTAAGGCCAAAAAAATCCCACTTTATTAACTTCAATGTTAAGTAATGAGAAAGCCCTACGTGTCTCATAAAAACAACGTACAAATTGAGGGTAAACTAAGAAATATATATAAAACAAAAAATCACCTCTAGGCCGGGTTCACATGTGACTGATTAGCTGCGTATTTGCCACTGTGGATTTTCAAGTGGCAAATCTGCAGCAAAATGGATAAGAATTTATGAATTGTCATTCTCCCGTGGCGGGAAAAAACCACAGTGTAAACTGACCTTTAAAATCTGTGGATTTGGGGGGCGTGGCCTTGCTATGAAGGAGTAAAGACGAACCACCTCAGCTTCTGGACTTGTGAAAAGACCCTGAACACCTCTATACTAATAGCCGGGACTCCACAGCCGCAATCGCCACGACTTTAATGCTTCATTTCATTGGAGCAGTTAAAGGGGTCGTCAGAGTTACATAAAAAAAAAATATATATATATAGCACTGTAAATCTGATGGTCAGCATTATATACATAAAGGAGTGAATAAACTGTTGGGATACTCGGCAGCATGTTGTATGCAGGGGCGTAACGATCGCGGTCGCAGAGTGTGCCCGCAGCCCCGCAAGTTCTTTTTTTTTATGTGCGGCGGGGTGGGCCCTCAGGTGGTGCGCTGCTCTCAATTCTGTCAGTGTGAGACAGCAGAGACGTTCTCTTACTGTGGGCGGAAGTGGTGGTGGTCACCACGTATGATGTAACCGGAAGTGCACGCCACGGCATAATGGATGGACACAATCTGGAGCGAGAGACGCTGGGAAGCGGAGAACGGTGTACACCTTCGGTATGAATAGGACATGTAGTATAGTGTCCGGAGGCGGGAGGGCTGTCCTGGAGCAGAAAGGAATCGTTACCTGCACAGAGACCTCCGTTGTGTATACAGCGTAGGACTGTATGTAATATATGATCAGGGCCTGTATGTGATATGTGGGCAGGAGGTCAGCAACTGGATGTGATGTGTGGGCAGGAGGTCAGCAACTGGATGTGATGTGTGGGCAGGAGGTCAGCGACTGGATGTGATGTGTGGGCAGGAGGTCAGCGACTGGATGTGATGTGTGGGCAGGAGGTCAGCGACTGGATGTGATATGTGGGCAGGAGGTCAGGGATTGGATGTGATATGTGGGCAGGAGGTCAGGGACTGGATGTGATATGTTGGCAGGAGGTCAGGAACTGGATGTGATATGTGGGCAGGAGGTCAGCAACTGGATGTGATATGTGGGCAGGAGGTCAGCGACTGGATGTGATATGTGGGCAGGAGGTCAGCGACTGGATGTGATGTGTGGGCAGGAGGTCAGCAACTGGATGTGATGTGTGGGCAGGAGGTCAGCAACTGGATGTGATGTGTGGGCAGGAGGTCAGCGACTGGATGTGATGTGTGGGCAGGAGGTCAGCGACTGGATGTGATGTGTGGGCAGGAGGTCAGCGACTGGATGTGATATGTGGGCAGGAGGTCAGGGATTGGATGTGATATGTGGGCAGGAGGTCAGGGACTGGATGTGATATGTTGGCAGGAGGTCAGGAACTGGATGTGATATGTGGGCAGGAGGTCAGCAACTGGATGTGATATGTGGGCAGGAGGTCAGGGACTGGATGTGATATGTGGGCAGGAGGTCAGGGACTGGATGTGATATGTGGGCAGGAGGTCAGGGATTGGATGTGATATGTGGGCAGGGGGTCAGGGATTGGATGTGATATGTTGGCAGGAGGTCAGGAACTGGATGTGATATGTGGGCAGGAGGTCAGGGATTGGATGTGATATGTGGGCAGGAGGTCAGGGATTGGATGTGATATGTGGGCAGGGGGTCAGGGATTGGATGTGATATGTGGGCAGGAGGTCAGGAACTGGATGTGATATGTGGGCAGGAGGCCAGGAACTGGATGTGATATGTGGGCAGGAGGTCAGCAACTGGATGTGATATGTGGGCAGGAGGTCAGGAACTGGATGTGATATGTGGGCAGGAGGTCAGGGATTGGATGTGATATGTGGGCAGGAGGTCAGCAACTGGATGTGATATGTGGGCAGGAGGTCAGGGATTGGATGTGATATGTGGGCAGGAGGTCAGGGATTGGATGTGATATGTGGGCAGGAGGTCAGCAACTGGATGTGATATGTGGGCAGGAGGTCAGGGATTGGATGTGATATGTGGGCAGGAGGTCAGAAACTGGATGTGATATGTGGGCAGGAGGTCAGCAACTGGATGTGATATGTGGGCAGGAGGTCAGGAACTGGATGTGATATGTGGGCAGGAGGTCAGGGATTGGATGTGATATGTGGGCAGGAGGTCAGCAACTGGATGTGATATGTGGGCAGGAGGTCAGGGATTGGATGTGATATGTGGGCAGGAGGTCAGAAACTGGATGTGATATGTGGGCAGGAGGTCAGCAACTGGATGTGATATGTGGGCAGGAGGTCAGGGATTGGATGTGATATGTGGGCAGGTCGTCAGGGATTGGATGTGATATGTGGGCAGGAGGTCAGGGATTGGATGTGATATGTGGGCAGGAGGTCAGGGATTGATGTGATATGTGGGCAGGAGGTCAGCAACTGGATGTGATATGTGGGCAGGAGGTCAGGGATTGGATGTGATATGTGGGCAGGAGGTCAGAAACTGGATGTGATATGTGGGCAGGAGGTCAGCAACTGGATGTGATATGTGGGCAGGATGTCAGGGATTGGATGTGATATGTGGGCAGGTCGTCAGGGATTGGATGTGATATGTGGGCAGGAGGTCAGGGATTGGATGTGATATGTGGGCAGGAGGTCAGGGATTGGATGTGATATGTGGGCAGGAGGTCAGCAACTGGATGTGATATGTGGGCAGGAGGTCAGGGATTGGATGTGATATGTGGGCAGGAGGTCAGAAACTGGATGTGATATGTGGGCAGGAGGTCAGCAACTGGATGTGATATGTGGGCAGGATGTCAGGGATTGGATGTGATATGTGGGCAGGTCGTCAGGGATTGGATGTGATATGTGGGCAGGAGGTCAGGGATTGGATGTGATATGTGGGCAGGAGGTCAGGGATTGGATGTGATATGTGGGCAGGAGGTCAGGGATTGGATGTGATATGTGGGCAGGAGGTCAGGGACTGTACGTGATATGTGGGCAGGAGGTCAGGGATTGGATGTGATGTGTGGGCAGGAGGTCAGGGATTGGATGTGATATGTGGGCAGGAGGTCAGGGATTGGATGTGATATGTGGGCAGGAGGTCAGGGATTGGATGTGATATATGGGCAGGAGGTCAGCAACTGGATGTGATATGTGGGCAGGAGGTCAGGGATTGGATGTGATATGTGGGCAGGAGGTCAGGGATTGGATGTGATATGTGGGCAGCAATACAACGTGAAGGACTGTAAGCGGGCAAGAGAGAAGGGTCAGAGACAGGCAGAATGATAGCGGTCGCAGAGGCCGAGGGGGGGTCAGTGGAAGGATTTGCTGCCAGGGCCGTCCCCTCATATGGCCAGCGGGGCACTGCGGTGCTCATGGTTATTATTTCCAAGGTTTTGTCAGTGGCCCCCTCTCTCTCACTATATTTTATTTTGCCCCTCTCTCTCATTATATATTATTTTGCCCCCTCATTATTTGCTGCTGCCCCATGCCTTCATATGGCCGGCGAGGGCTCCCCCTTTCTAAATTCAGACATTAGTGCCGCACCACAGAATCGGGAAGGGGGCGTGTGTCCTGGGGCCCATAGAGCTCTAGTTACGCCACCGATTGTATGTGTAGGACTACAAGTCCCAGCTGTACAATGACACTGCTGACACACACAGGATCTTCCCCTACCTGTTCTGGACTTCCCGATTTTGCGGAGGGGATGGAGGTGAACGGTGGAGATCTCCATTTTACGCTTGATGCTCTTATGGACTCCACTACTGGTCAGAGCACTGTTCCCCAGCTTGCTCGCTCAGTTTCTCTCCCCACAGATTGTAGACGTCTGGCAGATATCACACCCAGGAAGTGATTGCAGAATTACAGATAGCAGGCCTTGGCTCAGGAGCTCGCGCTCTTCCGGTACTCACCTTCTCAAACCGCTGCACTAACACTTCATGCTCCCATTTCAGCTCATTCAGCTCCTTCTCTGCCGACTTCAGACGGGATTTTGTGCTCTGCAGGAAGACATTACAATCATTTATTCACGAGCGCTCACAGTACGTGGCAGAGATGCGAGAGCGACGAGCACGGGATAGACAATGATTAGAGCGTGACACATCAAGCGTTTTAATCAGTGGGGGTCCGGGTGCCAGGACCCCCGCCGACTGCTACAGTGAGGAAGGAGCCAGCTGACAACATGGAGGTTTTATCCAGGAGAGTCAGCGCCTCCCATCTGTGGGGTCTCAGCACCCAGACCCCCACCAATCAAAATTTTGTCACCAGGACATCTTTTTGATACGTCTTTTAGGGCACTTTTACACTAGCGTCAGTGTGATCCGGCATCCATCTAATATAACACGGCACTCCAACGGATATAGTTGATACAAAAGATTCCAAATTTTATTTGTGCTTGTACATATGCCACCAAAGATATAATGATACGGCCTACGTTTCGGCCCAATTCTGGGCCTTCTTCAGGGCCTTTGTAATTGTAGTAGACAAAAAATCGGTGGCCCAATGGAATGCTGTGTGATCCGGCAGGCAGTTCCGTCGTCAGAGCTGCCTGCCGGATCCGCCGTTCAGTGTGACAACTGACAGCATTTGTAGATGGATCCGGGTGCGGATCCGTCTACAAATGTATTGCAAGAACGGATCCGTCTCTCCGCTTGTCATGCGGATGGACGGATCCGTCTTGCAGTCTTTTTCACAGTGTTCCCGGTCTGCGCATGGTCTGCCCGGTCCGTCCTTCAGTTGTTTCACAATGCCGGATCCGGCACTAATGCAAGTCAATGGGAATTAGTGCCGGATCCGTCATTCCGGCGACTGATCAGGCATTTTGGACGGACATAATACCGCAGCATGCTGCGGTATTATGTCCGGCCAAAACGCCTGACAGTGACTGAACTGACGGCATACTGATGCAAACTGAACAGATTTCTATCCACTCAGATTGCAGGGGATATGCCTGATCAGTTCTTTTCCGGCATCGAGCCCTTTTGACGGAACTGTATGCCGGAAAAGAATAACGCAAGTGTGAAAGTGCCCTTACACGTTGTCTTGCTGCTCTCATACCTGTACACTCAGAGGGCTATTCCCGCCTCACCCATGAAAGGCAGCGATGGGAAAACCACTTTCACGGAAGATGGAGACCATATGGCCAGGTAGACCTCCACCAGGAATACAGAGGAGGTGCGGTAAAACCGTTCCGTTCACCTGCAAATCTGCGTGTACTGCAGCCGCGGGCGAACTTACACCTGGAACATGCATGAATAGCAATTCCATGATACATGCAGGAGCCATTGGCGGTATTACATCAGTCGGTGTCAGAATGATGGATGAACAGGCTGTCAGCCCGAAACGCTCATTGTCTGAGGACGCCTAATGTAAAAGGGGGCGATCAGAAGAATATATTAGGAAATCCCATAATATATCGGGCTGAAAAAAGGTAAAATAACACAACAAGATTTGCATTGTCCTGCTGAAGGGATTTCTAATCGTACGAGGCAACTGCTTGCTGACATTACACAACACAAGGCCAGTCCTAAGTAAGGGCCGCCTCAAACCAGCCTCTTCACTTGTGGCCCCCCCCCCCCCCCCCATGTAACGTCTCTTGGGGCAGAATCTTCTATTGGAATTAATGGGAAGCGTAAAAAACTGCTCTGTATGTGTCCATGCAGGTTTGTATCCTTGTGTTAAAAAAACGCATAGAAAAACAGACTTAAAAAACCGCAAGAAAAAAATGTGCAGATTGTGAGCTGTATTTTGGGGGTAGATTTTTAAAAAACATTGTGTGAAATGAGACTTGGACCCAGCAAAGAAGAGCTCCGCCACTTGCCATATTTAGGGTTTTCTCATAATTTCAGCCCACATTATATCGCCATATGGTACTACGTAGAAAATACTTCCATATACCACCGACATAATATCTTATGCCCAACATTAATATTTTTTAATAAAACCTTAACAATTCCCATATAATACTGCAATTCAGTTCCCAAATAATACCAGCATATACCCCTGCCTAATGTGTGTGGCTTTAGCTTGCTCCTGGGCTCCCCCCCCCTGAACATTTGCCCAGTTTGCCCCCCCTTTAAATCCAGCCCTGGAGAACTGCACGCCGCCTGTTAATCTGCACTGCTATACCGAGAACTGCTAAGGACGACAATGGGATGAGAAGTACCGAATTCTTCAGACTATAAGATGCAGCCAGGATTTAGAGGAGGAAAATAGGAGAAAAAATCAGATCAGACTGCGAATCCTCATTAAACCCCAAAATCAGATCTCAGATCAGATCCCAAAGTTCCAACAGCCTCAGATCAGAGGCCCCCAGCCTCCATCAGCTGCAGATCAGACCCCCAAGCTCCATCAGCCTCAGATCAGACATTAACAAAAACCGAACTGACGTCGCACAGCATCAGGTCATAGCGCGCGCTTACATCCTGACGCTGAATACAGAGCAGGGCCCAGAAGACCAGGGAGGATGAGTACAGCCGCACAGCACTCCTTTCACCGCTCCCTGTGCCTCCTGCATACTAATAACTGCTTCCATAATGGAAGAGGTCATTAGCATTCGGACTAGAAGGCTCACTTTTGGGGGGAAAAAATTGTGTCTTAGGCAACTTTCACACTAGAGTTTTTACTGGATCCGGCAGGGTTCAGCAAAAACGCTTCCGTTACGGATAACACAACCGCCTGCATCCGTTATGAACGGATCCGGTTGTATAATATGTAGACGGATCCGTCATGAACTCCATTGAAAGTCAATGGTGAACGGATCCATTTTCTATTGTGTCAGAGTTAAACGGATCTGTCCCTATTGACTTGCATTGTTGGTCAGGTCGGATCCGTCTTGCTCCGCATTCCATGACGAAAAAGCAAACCGCAGCATGCTGCTCTCCGGTGTGAGAACGCAACCAAACGGAACGGAACGCATTTTGGAGCTCTCCGTTCTGTTCAGTTACGTTTTGTCCCTATTGACAATGAATGAGGACAAAACTGAAGCGTTTTTCTCCGGTATTGAGGCCCTATGACGAATCTCAATACCGTAACATAGAAACACGAGTGTGAAAGTGGCCTTATAGTCTGAAAAGTACAGAAGCTATTTGCCAAAATTGCATCCCACCAAAATGCACGTATAAACAGCCGCCTCATCCTGGGAATTAACCCTGCTGTGCTGCGCCCCATTAACTCCATTAAACTCAGACTGCCCAGGGAGCAGATAGATGACCAGCGCTCAGCACGCAGTAACCGCGAGATTTCCTTCAAGGCAGACACCCTATGGAGCCAATCACAATGATATTAAGCTGCTGAGGATATGGACATAAGAGCTGAGGGATTCCGGCGTGAAATGATGTCTTCCTAGTGAGAAAAACATGGCCGCCGTAGTCACGCGGCGTTACACACACAGGATGAGAGACTTACTGCCAGAGACGTCTTGTCCTTCTCATAATTGGCTAGTTGTCTCTGGAGTTCAGCCACCTCTTCTCGAGCCTTCTGCAGGGGCTCAGTGAGACGACGGTTTTGTAGCTGGAGGTCCGCCATCTCTTTCTCTAACCGGTCTTCCTTTTTCCGCATCTCCTCCATCTGCTCCTGTAATGTGGGTCATATAAAGGGCTGTTACAATGGAGTCTCATCAGTTCATTGCAGCCAGAAATTACTACGAATGTAAAATCGGGTTAAGGGTCCATTCACAGGGATCCGCAATACAGCCGGCCGGAACCCCCATAGAACTGCCTATTCTTTTCCTGGTCTGACCACTTGTTTAGTGACCTGAACTCCCAGCATCATACAGCCTTACAATACAATTGCGGACAAGAATAGAACATGTTCTATTCTTTTGGGAGCCGCGGACCGAAAGATCGGGGACACGCACCGGAAATGCAGATGTGGACCGCACACTGTGTGCTGTCCGCATCTCTCCCGGCCCTATTGAAAATGAATGGGTCCAGATCTGTTCCGCAACGTTGCTGAACAGATCCGGACCCGTTCTACGGATGTGTGAATGGACCCTTAGGCTGTGTTCACATCTGAGACAGAAAACTGCCGGAAACAAATGGCATCTGATGGACACCACTGACTGTAATGGGTCTGCTGGGTTTCAGTCAGACACAGTGCGCACGCTGCGCTTTCAGATGGACTCGAACTGGAGCATCTGATGCACGTGTGAACACAGCCTTAGAGGAGTGATCAGTCTACAGGTATGGCCGCCGTAAACCTGCCTGTGTGGATCAGGTGAACGGGAATGTTATGTGTGAGATCTGGATAAGGAGCCAGCAGACACCTCCTATCCTGCCACCTCTTAACCTGGCTATACGCGAGATATTTGACGGCCAAGTGCTGGATCTCTTCGGACGCACTCTGGTGCACATTCATGCGTTGTTCGGCTGAGCATGCATGTGTTCTCTTTTGGCCATGGCTTACCTCTCCGGGAACAAAAGGGGTTGGGCGAACTGAAATTCAACAGCCAAATCCTTATCTCCACATCTGCTATTGGGGGTGGAGAACTGGGAGACCCCCATATACATTAGAGGAGGATTGGAGGATTCCTTGCTTCACGTACCTTAAGCGAGTTGATAAGAGCCAGGTTATTGAGTGTGATGTCATTATAATAGTTCTTGATGTCACTGAAGGCCTTCTCGTGGTTCTTCATCAGAGTGTTGATCTGTCCGTTCTTCCGCTCCTCAACCTCGTGAATTTCTGTCTTTCTGCGGAGCTCTAGCTCGTCTCCCAGCACACGCATCTTCTTGTCGTACTTGGTTTCAATTTCTGCATGTGGGATCGGAGAGGTCACAGAGGTAAAGTGTTTTATTGGTTTAGAAACCGCATTTTCAATTTGTGAAATAGGGTTTCCCCTATTCAGGGCCCTCATCTGTTAGCCAGAGTAAAGAGCAGCTCCAAAGAGTGTCTCTCAGTCTGGAGGACCCGACATGTCCCTGCATTACTTAGGCTACTTTTACACTTGCGGCAGGACGGATCCGGAAGGCTATTCAGCTTGCCGGATCCGTCCTGACGCAAGTGGCCGTGCACTGCCGTGCTGCCGCTCCGTCTCCATTGACTATAATGGGGCGAGGGGCGGAGCTACGGCGCAGCATGGCAAAGATCGCCGTACTGAAAAGTCTGACATGCAGGACTTTTAGGTCCGGCGATCTCCGGCCATGCACTGCCATGCTGCGCCGTAGCTCCGTCCCATTATAGTCAATGGGGACGGAGCGGCAGCACGGCAGTGCACGGGCACTTGCGGCAGGAAGGATCCGGCAGGCTGAATGGCCTGCCGCAAGTGTAAAAGTACCCTTAGGCACCCCACTCATTTTGATGGGAAGCTGTGTAATGCTTCGCTTCCCCTGTGGTGGTGCTGCAGGGAAAATGGACTCTTTCTGTCAGGTCCCCCATAGATTACAGCAGCAGGACACCCCAGAATCAGCTTATTGTTGGGGGGTCTCCTAAGGAAACGCAAGTGACCAACCTTTTTAAAGATTCATTCAACAGGGTTTTTTTTAAAACAAGGAAGTCTCAGACATTAGGATAAATCCTCATAATAAACGAGGTAGAGAATAGCTGACCAGAGCCACTGTCTGCAGCTCCAGTGCCTGAAAAGGGGACACTTGGCTTATATGCAAGCAGGAGGGATGTGGTACCACATTTTTCACCCTATAAGACGCACTGTTTTTTTTTGGGGGGGGGGGGCGAATGTCAGTGTGTCTTATAGAGTGAATACTAATGAGGTTTCCATTATGGAAATTCTCATTAGTACAATAGGACCAGGGAGCGGTGAACACAGCGCTCCCTGGTCGTCTCCCACATTCACCGCACGCTGTGCTGTGACCTGCACACAGTGTGAGGACGTAGGCGTACTCGGACCTCCCACTGTTCAACGCCAGGTCATAGCACAGCGTGGCAGGAAGAGGGCTGGAGCGGCGGCGTTCAGAACACGGGAGGAGAGTCAATTCTTTTATTTTGTCTAATCTGAGGTCTGATCTGAGGTCTGAGTGGGGGTCTTATTAACATTGGGAGTCTGAGCTGAGTTCTGGTGGGGGGCCTGAGTTCTAATTAGCACTGAGGTGTGATAAAAAATATTTTCTTCCTATTTTCTTCCTCGAAAACCTAGGTGCGTCTTATGGGCAGGTGTTTTTTTAGAGGACGATAAATACAGTATGTATTTTATGCAGCAATTCTGGTTGGTACCTGAGGCACCACAAATAAAAGAGAGGAACTGAGTGTTTATATCGCCACCTCTTAGGGCAACCTTCAATGGATGGTGGACGACGCACAAAGACAACATGGAGGCATGCAAGAGGGCGCATAGTTCAACAGTCATAGCTGACCTTTTACTTGTCTCTCGAAATCGTTTCTCAGCCGTGTGATCTCTTCATCTTGTTTCTAAGAAAAACAAAACATTTGTAGAAACGGTCAGAAGAAAGGAAAACCAGCGTTTACTTCTGCATTGCTATACGTCTTGTACAGACTAAGGTAGCTGAACCCAGAGGCATCCGGTGGAGACCCATTTACCTTTGGTTAGAGGCAGATGCCGGTAAACGCAGCCTCTACATCCTAATTACATCATGTCCAGCCCGAGGCCTTCAGCAGGGAACACAGCCTATAAACCATTATCTCCGTGCATCTACCTTGATATTGTCAGTGCTGAACAGGAAGGATGTGGTACTGTATATTTCGCCACATAAGACACAAATGTGTGGGGAAAATGTCAGCGCGTCTTAAAGAGTGAATACCAATGAGGGCTTCCATTATGGAAGTGCTCATTAGTACAGTAAGATTAGGGAGCGATGAATACAGCACTCCCTGTGCTGGCTCTGTACTCACCACTCCCTGGTCTTCTCCTGCAGGCGCCACACGCTGCGCTGTGACCCGCGTAGCCGCACCCTGTGACCTCACACTGTGCAACATCAGGTCACAGCACAGCGCAGCAGGAAGAGCGCTGGATCAGCGGAGCGACGGAGACCAGACAATTACCTTTGGTTAGAGGCAGATGCCGGTAAACGCAGCCTCTACATCCTAATAACATCATGTCCAGCCCGAGGCCTTCAGCAGGGAACACAGCCTATAAACCATTATCTCCGTGCGTCTACCTTGATATTGTCAGTGCTGAACACAGTGCATAAATATGAATAATTTGCAGTCTAACCTGAGGTTTGCAATGGTGAATACAGCCTATAAATCCTAATAACTGGCAGTCTAATGTGACGTTTGTAAAATGGTGACTACAGAATATAAATCCTCATAATTACAAACCTAATCTGAGATTTCCAATGGTGAATACGGCCTATAAATACTAAAAACTGGGATCCAGCCTCAGATTTTATATGCTGAACACGGCCTATAAATAATGATAACTGACAGTTTAACTTGAGATTTCCAATGGTGAATACAGCCTATAAATCCTAATAACTGGGATCCAGCCTGAGAATTGCAATGGTAAACACGGCCTATAAATCCTAATAACTGGGATCCAGCCTGAGAATTGCAATGGTAAACACGGCCTATAAATCCTAATAACTGGGATCCAGCCTGAGAATTTTGATGCTGAACACGTCCTATAAATAATAATAACTGGGATCCAGCCTGAGAATTTTGATGCTGAACACGGCCTATAAATAATGATAACTGGGATCCAGCCTGAGAATTTTGATGCTGAACACGGCCTATAAATAATGATAACTGACAGTTTAACCTGAGATTTTCTATGCTGAACACAGCCTATAAATAATATTAACTGGGATCCAACCTGAAATTTTCAATGGTGAATATAGCCTATAAATACTAATAACTGGCAGTCTAATGTGAAGTTTGTAACGGTGACTACAGAATATAAATCCTCATAATTACAAACCTAATCTGAGATTTTCAATGGTGAATACAGCCTATAAATACTAAAAACTGGGATCCAGCCTGAGATTTTCGATGCTGAACACGGCCTATAAATAATGATAACTGACAGTTTAACTTGAGATTTCCAATGGTGAACACGGCCTATAAATCCTAATAACTGGGATCCAACCTGAGAATTTCAATGGTGAACACGGCCTAAAAATAATAATAACTGGCAGTCTAATTTGAGATTTCCAGCCTATAAACCCTAATACCGGTGAGATTTGAATACAGATTCGTTACCTCTGCAGCCCATATTCACTGTTTGACTTGTTTTCTTACCATCTTGAGGTTCTTCACCACCATCTCGTTGGCCAGCTCCTGCTCTTTGATCTCCACTTGCAGTCCCCGCATATCTTTGCGTAACAGACCCTCCTGTGAGTGATGCTCCTTCTGCGACAGCTTCATGGCGACGCTGCCCTCGGCTTTCAGCTCTGAAATGTTGTTCTGGTGCTCGTATAGCAGATGTTTTACTTTCTGCTTGTATACCTGAACCAGGGGAATAAAAACCAGAGGTCAGGAACAAAGGCGGCAGAAAATCAGGGTCAAATCAGCCGTCATTTTCCTGCCCCCCACAAACTGATCAGAACGGATGGAAACAGTCAGCAAGCTGTAAATCTTTGGACAGTGCCAACTGTACATAGTGGACTTCCCAGAATGCAAATCACCAAAGCAGGCCATGTACAGACCTTGAGCTGGGGGATTTCAGCTGTGAAGCCTGCAGAATTGTGAATTTAGCTCTGAAGTATAATACTTACTGATGGCATTAGGCACCTTTTGAAAAGAGTTTTGTTCATTGGGAGGAGTTTGCTAAAATGAATATTGGCCTGAGGCAGAAGGAGATTCTGATAAATGTCGCGCTGCCTCCATGGTTCTAGAGTCAGGCGCTGCCTCCGTGGTTCTAGAGTCAGGCGCTGCCTCCGTGGTTCTAGAGTCAGGCGCTGCCTCCGTGGTTCTAGAGTCAGGCGCTGCCTCCGTGGTTCTAGAGTCAGGCGCTGCCTCCGTGGTTCTAGAGTCAGGCGCTGCCTCCGTGGTTCTAGAGTCAGGCGCTGCCTCCGTGGTTCTAGAGTCAGGCGCTGCCTCCGTGGTTCTAGAGTCAGGCGCTGCCTCCGTGGTTCTAGAGTCAGGCGCTGCCTCCGTGGTTCTAGAGTCAGGCGCTGCCTCCGTGGTAATGGCACCGCGCATTGAGCCATCAGAATAGATGCTCCAGAATTGTCATTACAAGGGGAAGGCAAGTAGTTACTAAAGCAGACATTTTAGGAGAGGTGACAGGCCCCCGTAAAGGGGGTTGTCTGGGTTCAGAGCAGAACCCGGACATATCCCCTTCTTCCCCCACTCAAACCCTCTGATATGAGCATTGGGAGCATTTCATGCTGCGATACTCCCCTTACCCTGCGCCGAATCGCGCAAGGAATAGGCTTTTTCATTAGAACTGGTGATGTACTGGATCTCTGCTAGGCGGGGGCTCCCGCCTAGCAGTGTTCCCGGTGTCATCATCGGCACTAATGGTCAGGCTTAAGCGCTTTACAGGCTAGGGCAGCGCTAAAGACCAGCCATTAGTGTCGGTGATGTCACTAGGCTCACTGCTAGGCTGAATACGGACAACCCCTTTAAGAAAAGCTACCGATTCTAGAAACCTGCGGTGAAAGCTATTTCTAAATGGGACGTAAAATGCAGCAGAAAAATCTGATAGCAAAATCTGCGACAAAATCTGGAAAACATGGATTAGTTGCAGATTTTGCTGAGACTGCAGCAGATTTCACCCAGTATATTGCAGATATTTTACAATGTGTGGATGACACTTTTGATGCCATAGACGCATATGATGCGATTTCATCCATGGCGCCTGAGACCGAACACTAGAACGAGGAGAGGAAAGCGCTCGCATAGCATGTGCTCTCTCCTTGCTGCAGGATAGGAAGCGAGATGGACTTAAAAGAAAGTCTATGGGAATGACTCGATTCCATCTCTCTCCTCGTTCTAGTGATCGGTGGGTGATCCCGGCACTCAGACTTCCACCGATACAAACCTTTGATATGTTTTCTGAAAACTCTTGATCTTTTAAAGCAGCTCTGTCAGCATTATTAACCCTATCATACCAGACATACCGCCTGGTAGGGTTGATCATGTTAATTAAAACGATACCTTTCTTTTGTCTGTATGCTAAACAGCTGCAGAGATATCTGCGTTTTGATTCATATGCAAATGAGCACGTTGGAGCACCAGGAGGCGGGGCTGAATCCTTGGAGCACTGCTTTGTAACACTGCTCTGCCCACTCCCCCCCTCCCCTTGATTGATAGAGCTACACAGCAGCATGGTGAGGGCAGAGCTGTGTCCTAGCATCTACATATCACATACTCCATGTACCGCAGCATTACCATAATGAGAAGAGTGGATTTCTATGTTTAGACCGCGGACAAAATGAGAGCTTCTTGGATTCCCCGGTCACACAGGTTCATACCTTGATTTCCACCTGATGTCGCTCCTCCGCCTCCTCCATCTCGCGGTCCTTATTACGGAGTTCAGACTTCTTCTCTTCCAGCTGGCGGCGGGTGATCTCCCAGAAAGTGTGGATCTTGTCTCGCTCCAGCTGGAAGTAGTTTCTCTCCTCTCGTTCTCGGTCCAGCTCCTCCCGCAGACGCACAATGTGCTCCTCCAGCTAAGGAAAGACTCCATACAATCAGTACAGCAGAGGAGGGTCGAAGCAGAACCACTGCACCCCGACCACCCCCTGATAAAGAGAGAAAGTATGAGTGGCCCTAAAAATCAAGAGAGACCTGCCCCCCTCTATCACCTGTTCTTTGCTCATTTCTTCCGTGGCCAATCCATCTACCAACCCGGGGCTCTTCTTCCCCTTGGCAGACTTCTTCTTCGGTGATGCTTTCTTTTTCGGTGGCTGAAAAACAAAGAGCAAGATGTCACCAAGAGCCCCATACTAAAGAGAGAGCGAGACGTCACCTAGAGCCCCATACTAGAGAGAGAGAGACGTCACCTAGAGCTCCATACTGGAGAGAGAGCGAGACGTCACCAAGAGCCCCATACTAAAGAGAGAGCGAGACGTCACCTAGAGCCCCATACTAAAGAGAGAGCGAGACGTCACCTAGAGCCCCATACTAGAGAGAGAGCGAGACGTCACCTAGTGCCCCATACTGGAGAGAGAGAGATGTCACCAAGAGCCCCATACTGGAGAGAGAGCGAGACGTCACCTAGTGCCCCATACTGGAGAGAGAGCGAGACGTCACCTAGAGCCCCATACTAAAGAGAGAGCGAGACATCACCAAGAGCCCCATACTGGAGAGAGAGCGAGACGTCACCTAGTGCCCCATACTGGAGAGAGAGCGAGACGTCACCTAGAGCCCCATACTGGAGAGAGAGCGAGAGATGTCACCAAGAGCCCCATACTGGAGAGAGAGCGAGACGTCACCTAGTGCCCCATACTGGAGAGAGAGCAAGACGTCACCTAGAGCCCCATACTGGAGAGAGAGCGAGACGTCACCTAGAGCCCCATACTGGAGAGAGAGCGAGACGTCACCTAGAGCCCCATACTAGAGAGAGAGCGAGACGTCACCTAGAGCCCCATACTGGAGAGAGAGCGAGACGTCACCTAGTGCCCCATACTGGAGAGAGAGCGAGACGTCACCTAGAGCCCCATACTGGAGAGAGAGTGAGACGTCACCTAGAGCCCCATACTGGAGAGAGAGCGAGACGTCACCTAGAGCCCCATACTGGAGAGAGAGCGAGACGTCACCTAGAGCCCCATACTAGAGAGAGAGCGAGACGTCACCTAGTGCCCCATACTGGAGAGAGAGCGAGATGTCACCAAGAGCCCCATACTGGAGAAAGAGCGAGACGTCACCTAGAGCCCCATACTGGAGAGAGAGCGAGACGTCACCTAGTGCCCCATACTGGAGAGAGAGCAAGACGTCACCTAGAGCCCCATACTGGAGAGAGAGAGAGACGTCACCTAGAGTCCCATACTAGAGAGAGAGCGAGACGTCACCTAGAGCCCCATACTGGAGAGAGAGCGAGACGTCACCTAGTGCCGCATACTGGAGAGAGAGCAAGACGTCACCTAGAGCCCCATACTGGAGAGAGAGCGAGACGTCACCTAGAGCCCCATACTGGAGAGAGAGCGAGACGTCACCTAGAGCCCCATAATAGAGAAAGAGCGAGACGTCACCTAGTGCCCCATACTGGAGAGAGAGCAAGACGTCACCTAGTGCCCCATACTGGAGAGAGAGCGAGACGTCACCTAGAGCCCCATACTGGAGAGAGAGCGAGACGTCACCTAGAGCCCCATACTGGAGAGAGAGCGAGACGTCACCTAGAGCCCCATAATAGAGAAAGAGCGAGACGTCACCTAGTGCCCCATACTGGAGAGAGAGCAAGACGTCACCTAGTGCCCCATACTGGAGAGAGAGCGAGACGTCACCTAGTGCCCCATACTGGAGAGAGAGCGAGACGTCACCTAGAGCCCCATACTGGAGAGAGAGCGAGACGTCACCTAGAGCCCCATACTGGAGAGAGAGCGAGACGTCACCTAGTGCCCCATACTGGAGAGAGAGCGAGACGTCACCTAGAGCCCCATACTGGAGAGAGAGCGAGACGTCACCTAGTGCCCCATACTGGAGAGAGAGCAAGACGTCACCTAGTGCCCCATACTGGAGAGAGAGCGAGACGTCACCTAGAGCCCCATACTAGAGAGAGAGCGAGACGTCACCTAGAGCACCATACTAGAGAGAGAGACGTCACCTAGAGCCCCATACTAAAGAGAGAGCGAGACGTCACCTAGAGCCCCATACTGGAGAGAGAGCGAGACGTCAACCTAGAGCCCCATACTGGAGAGAGAGCGAGACGTCACCTAGAGCCCCATACTGGAGAGAGAGCGAGACGTCACCTAGAGCCCCATACTGGAGAGAGAGCGAGACGTCACCTAGAGCCCCATACTGGAGAGAGAGCGAGACGTCACCTAGAGCCCCATACTGGAGAGAGAGCGAGACGTCACCTAGAGCCCCATACTGGAGAGAGAGCGAGACGTCAACCTAGAGCCCCATACTAGAGAGAGAGCGAGACGTCACCTAAAGCCCCATACTGGAGAGAGAGCGAGACGTCACCTAGAGCCCCATACTGGAGAGAGAGCGAGACGTCACCTAGAGCCCCATACTGGAGAGAGAGCGAGACGTCACCTAGAGCCCCATACTGGAGAGAGAGCGAGACGTCACCTAGAGCCCCATACTGGAGAGAGCGAGACGTCACCTAGAGCCCCATACTAGAGAGAGAGCGAGACGTCACCTAGAGCCCCATACTGGAGAGAGAGCGAGACGTCACCAAGAGCCCCATACTGGAGAGAGAGCTAGACGTCACCTAGAGCCCCATACTAGAGAGAGAGCGAGACGTCACCTGGAGCCCCCATACTGGAGAGAAAGCGAGACGTCACCTAGAGCCCCATACTGGAGAGAGAGCGAGACGTCATCTAGAGCCCCATACTGGAGAGAGAGCGAGAGGTCACCTAGAGCCCCATACTAGAGAGAGAGCGAGACATCACCTAGAGCCCCATACTGGAGAGAGAGCGAGACGTCACCTAGAGCCCCATACTAGAGAAAGAGCGAGACGTCACCTGGAGCCCCCATACTGGAGAGAAAGCGAGACGTCACCTAGAGCCCCATACTGGAGAGAGAGCGAGACATCATCTAGAACCCCATACTGGAGAGAGAGCGAGACGACACCTAGAGCCCCATACTAGAGAGAGAGCGAGACATCACCTAGAGCCCCATACTGGAGAGAGAGCGAGACGTCACCTAGAGCCCCATACTAGAAAGAGAGTGAGACGTCACCTAGAGCCCCATACTGGAGAGAGAGCGAGACGTCACCTAGAGCCCCATACTGGAGAGAGCGAGACGTCACCTAGAGCTCCATACTGGAGAGAGAGCGAGATGTCACCTAGAGCCCCATACTGGAGAGAGAGAGCGAGACGTCACCTAGAGACCCATACTGGAGAGAGAGCGAGACGTCACCTAGAACCCCATACTGGAGAGAGAGCGAGACGTCACCTAGAACCCCATACTGGAGAGAGAGCGAGACGTCACCTAGAGCCCCATACTGGAAAGAGAGCGAGACGTCACCTAGAGCCCCATACTGGAGAGAGAGCGAGACGTCACCAAGAGCCCCATACTGGAGAGAGAGCGAGACGTCACCTAGTGCCCCATACTGGAGAGAGAGCGAGACGTCACCTAGAGCCCCATACTGGAGAGAGAGCGAGACCTCACCTAGAGCCACATACTGGAGAGAGAGCGAGACTTCACCTAGAACCCCATACTGGAGAGAGAGCGAGACGTCACCTAGAGCCCCATACTGGAGAGAGAGCGAGACGTCACCTGGAACCCCATACTGGAGAGAGAGCGAGACGTCACCTAGAGCCCCATACTGGAGAGAGAGCGAGACGTCACCTAGAGCCCCATACTGGAGAGAGAGCGAGACGTCACCTAGAGCCCCATACTGGAGAGAGAGCGAGACGTCACCTAGAACCCCATACTGGAGAGAGCGAGACGTCACCTAGAGCCCCATACTGGAGAGAGAGCGAGACGTCACCTAGAGCCCCATACTGGAGAGAGAGTGAGACGTCACCTAGTGCCCCATACTGGAGACAGAGCGAGACGTCACCTAGAGCCCCATACTGGAGAGAGAGCGAGACGTCACCTAGAGCCCCATACTGGAGAGAGAGCGAGAAGTCACCTAGTGCCCCATACTTGAGACAGAGCGAGACGTCACCTAGAGCCCCATACTGGAGAGAGAGTGAGACGTCACCTAGAGCCCCATACTAGAGAGAGACCGAGACGTCACCTAGAGCCCCATACTGGAGAGAGAGCGAGATGTCACCTAGAGCCCCATACTGGAGAGAGAGCGAGACGTCACCTAGAGCCCCATACTAGAGAGAGAGCGAGACGTCACCTAGAGCCCCATACTAGAGAGAGAGCGAGATGTCACCTAGAGCCCCATACTGGAGAGAGAGCGAGACGTCACCTAGAGCCCCATACTGGAGAGAGAGCGAGACGTCACCTAGAGCCCCATACTGGAGAGAGAGCGAGACGTCACCTAGAGCCCCATAATAGAGAAAGAGCGAGACGTCACCTAGAGCCCCATAATAGAGAGAGAGCGAGACGTCACCTAGAGCCCCATACTAGAGAGAGAGCGAGACGTCACCTAGAGCCCCATACTGGAGAGAGAGCGAGACGTCACCTAGAGCCCCATACTGGAGAGAGAGCGAGAGGCGTCACCTAGAGCCCCATACTAGAGAGAGAGCGAGACGTCACCTAGAGCCCCATACTAGAGAGAGAGCGAGACGTCACCTAGAGCCCCATACTGGAGAGAGAGCGAGACGTCACCTAGAGCCCCATACTAGAGAGAGAGCGAGACGTCACCTAGAGCCCCATACTGGAGAGAGGCGAGACGTCACCTAGAGCCCCATACTGGAGAGAGAGCGAGACGTCACCTAGAGCCCCATACTGGAGAGAGAGAGACGTCACCTAGTGCCCCATACTGGAGAGAGAGCAAGACGTCACCTAGAGCCCCATACTGGAGAGAGCGAGACGTCACCTAGAGCCCCATACTGGAGAGAGAGCGAGACGTCACCTAGAGCCCCATACTAGAGAGAGAGCGAGACGTCACCTAGAGCCCCATACTGGAGAGAGAGCGAAACGTCACCTAGTGCCCCATACTAGAGAGAGCGAGACGTCACCTAGAGCCCCAAACTGGAGAGAGAGCGAGACGTCACCTAGAGCCCCATACTGGAGAGAGAGCGAGACGTCACCTAGAGCCCCATACTGGAGAGAGAGCGAGACGTCACCTAGAGCCCCATACTAGAGAGAGAGCGAGACGTCACCTAGAGCCCCATACTGGAGAGAGAGCGAGACGTCACCTAGTGCCCCATACTGGAGAGAGAGCGAGATGTCACCTAGAGCCCCATACTGGAGAGAGAGCGAGACGTCACCTAGAGCCCCATACTGGAGAGAGAGCGAGACCTCACCAAGAGCCCCATACTGGAGAGAGAGCGAGACGTCACCTAGAGCCCCATACTGGAGAGAGAGCGAGACGTCACCAAGAGCCCCATACTAAAGAGAGAGCGAGACGTCACCTAGAGCCCCATACTGGAGAGAGAGCGAGACGTCACCTAGAGCCCCAAACTGGAGAGAGAGCGAGACGTCACCTAGAGCCCCATACTGGAGAGAGAGCGAGACGTCACCTAGAGCCCCATAATAGAGAAAGAGCGAGACGTCACCAAGAGCCCCATACTAGAGAGAGAGCGAGACGTCACCTAGAGCCCCATACTGGAGAGAAAGCGAGACGTCACCTAGTGCCCCATACTGGAGAGAGAGTGAGATGTCACCTAGAGCCCCATACTGGAGAGAGAGCGAGATGTCACCTAGAGCGCCATACTGGAGAGAGAGCGAGACGTCACCTAGAGCCCCATACTGGAGAGAGAGCGAGACGTCACCTAGAGCCCCATACTGGAGAGAGAGCGAGACGTCACCTAGAGCCCCATACTGGAGAGAGAGCGAGACGTCACCTAGAGCCCCATACTGGAGAGAGAGCGAGACGTCACCTAGAGCCCCATACTGGAGAGAGCGAGACGTCACCTAGTGCCCCATACTGGAGAGAGAGCGAGACGTCACCTAGAGCCCCATACTAGAGAGAGAGCGAGACGTCACCTAGAGCCCCATACTGGAGAGAGAGCGAAACGTCACCTAGTGCCCCATACTAGAGAGAGCGAGATGTCACCTAGAGCCCCATACTGGAGAGAGCGAGACGTCACCTAGAGCCCCATACTGGAGAGAGGCGAGACGTCACCTAGAGCCCCATACTGGAGAGAGAGCGAGACGTCACCTAGAGCCCCATACTGGAGAGAGAGCGAGACGTCACCTAGAGCCCCATACTGGAGAGAGAGCGAGACGTCACCTAGAGCCCCATACTGGAGAGAGAGCGAGACGTCACCTAGAGCCCCATACTGGAGAGAGAGCGAGACGTCACCTAGAGCCCCATACTGGAGAGAGAGTGAGACGTCACCTAGAGCCCCATACTAGAGAGAGCGAGATGTCACCTAGAGCCCCATACTAGAGAGAGAGCGAGACGTCACCTAGAGCCCCATACTAGAGAGAGAGTGAGACGTCACCTAGAGCCCCATACTAGAGAGAGCGAGATGTCACCTAGAGCCCCATACTGGAGAGAGATCGAGACGTCACCTAGAGCCCCATACTGGAGAGAGAGTGAGACGTCACCTAGTGCCCCATACTAGAGAGAGCGAGACGTCACCTAGAGCCCCATACTGGAGAGAGAGCGAGACGTCACCTAGAGCCCCATACTGGAGAGAGAGCGAGATGTCACCTAGAGCCCCATACTGGAGAGAGAGCGAGACGTCACCTAGAGCCCCATACTGGAGAGAGAGTGAGACGTCACCTAGAGCCCCATACTGGAGAGAGCGAGATGTCACCTAGAGCCCCATACTGGAGAGAGCGAGATGTCACCTAGAGCCCCATACTGGAGAGAGATCGAGACGTCACCTAGAGCCCCATACTGGAGAGAGAGCGAGACGTCACCTAGAGCCCCATACTAGAGAGAGAGCGAGACGTCACCTAGAGCCCCATACTGGAGAGAGAGCGGTATAAGAGGGGTCTGCAGGTCACGGTATAAGGAGGGTCTGCATGTCTGAGCCCCCGGTATAAGGAGGGTCTGCAGGTCGCGGCTGAGCCCCCGGTATAAGGAGGGTCTGCAGGTCGCGGCTGAGCCCCCGGTATAAGGAGGGGCTGCAGGTCTGAGCCCCCGGTATAAGGAGGGGCTGCAGGTCTGAGCCCCCTACTCACCATTCTGGTCCCTGCTTCTTTCCCTCGCATACACAGTAACACGGTCTCCTGGCAACAAAGCCTCGCGCGATTTCACCACAGCACGTCCGGTTTCTATGGAGACCGCGTACACAGTAACCAGGCCTGGAAAAGGCCCGGAGCTTGTAGTAGTCATACCGGTGTCTGCCTGTAGAGGGCAGCACTGCAGTGTCTCTATGGGGAGGCTCATGGCTGGGAGCTGCTGCTTCATGTCATTTTGCTATAAATCTACTTCTCCTGAGAACATGGCGGCCCTGTCCCCACTCTGTAGTGTTCTAGCCTGCAGGAGGAATGGAGCCGCTGAGCGCACTCAGGCTTTTCCGCCTCACTGATGACATCTCTAGGGCTGCCACAAAATACCGGGGGCGTGGCTTCACACGGGTACAGCTGTCATACTGTGGCTCCCAATAATAGTAATGCCCCCAGTAATAGTAATGCCCCCATTAGTGTCCCAGTAATAGTAATGCCCCATCAGTGTCCCCCAGTAATAGTAATGCCCCCATTAGTGTCCCAGTAATAGTAATGCCCCATCAGTGTCCCCCAGTAATAGTAATGCCCCCATTAGTGTCCCAGTAATAGTAATGCCCCATCAGTGTCCCCCAGTAATAGTAATGCCCCCATTAGTGCCCCCAGTAAGAGTAATGCTCCCATTAGTGCTCGAAGTAAGAGTAATGCCCCCATTAGTGCCCCCAGTAAGAGTAATGCCCCCATTAGTGCCCCCAGTAATAGTAATGCCCCCATTTGTGCTCCCAGTAAGAGTAATGCCCCCATTAGTGCCCCCAGTAAGAGTAATGCCCCCATCAGTGTCCCCCAGTAATAGTAATGCCCCCATTAGTGCCCCCAGTAAGAGTAATGCCCCCATTAGTGCCCCCAGTAAGAGTAATGCCCCCATTAGTGCTCCCAGTAAGAGTAATGCCCCCATCAGTGTCCCCCAGTAATAGTAGTGCCCACAGTAAGAGTAATGCCCCCATTAGTGCTCCCAGTAAGAGTAATGCCCCCATTAGTACTCCCAGTCTTAATAATGCCCCCTTAGTGCCCCCCAGTAGAAATAATGCCCCCACTAAGAGTACTGCCCCTATTAGTGCCCCAGGAACAATGCCCCCATTAAGAGTAATGTCCCCAATAGTGCTCTCCGGTAGGAATAATGCCCCCATTAGTGCCCCTAGTATTAGTAATGCCCCCATTAGTGCCCCTAGTAAGAATAATGCCCCATTAGTGTCCCCGGTAAGAGTAACGCCCCCATTAGAGCCCCCCAGTAGGAATAATGCCCCCATTAGTGCCCCCCAGTAAGAATAATACCCCCATTAGTGTCCCCCTAGTAAAAATATTGCCCCCATTAGTGCCCCCCAGTAAGAATAGTGCCCCCAGTAAGAATAGTGCCCCCATAATTGCCCCCAGTAGGAATAATGCCCCCATTAGTGCCCCCAGTAAGAGTACTGCCCCCGTTAGTGCCCCCATTAAGAGTAATGCCCCCATTAGTGCCCCCAGTAAGGGTAATGCCCCCATTAGTGCCCCCAGTAAGAGTAATGCCCCCATTAGTGCCCCCAGTAAGAGTAATGCCCCCATTAGTACTCCCAGTCTTAATAATGCCCCCTTAGTGCCCCCCAGTAAGAGTACTGCCCCTATTAGTGCCCCAGGAATAATGCCCCCATTAAGAGTAATGCCCCCATTAGTGCCCCTAGTAAGAATAATGCCCCATTAGTGCCCCCGGTAAGAGTAACGCTCCCATTAGAGCCCCCTAGTAGGAATAATGCCCCCATTAGTGCCCCCCAGTAAGAATAATACCCCCATTAGTGCCCTCCCAGTAAGAATAATGCCCCCATTAGTGCCCACCCAGTAAGAATAGTGCCCCCAGTAAGAATAATGCCCCTATTATTGCCCCCAGTAATAGTACTGCCCCCGTTAGTGCCCCCATTAAGAGTAATGCTCCTATTAGTGCCCCCCAGTGAGAATAATGCCCCCATTAGTGCCCCTAGTATTAATAATGCCCCCATTAGTGCCCCCAGTAAGAATAATGCCCCCATTAGTGCTCCCAGTCTGAATAATGCCCCTATTAGTGCCCCCCCAGTAAGAATATTGCCCCCATTAGTGACCCCCGGTAGGAATAATGCCCCCATTAGTGCCCCAGTGAGAATAATGCCCCCATTAGTGCCCCTAGTATTAATAATGCCCCCATTAGTGCCCCCAGTAATAATAATGCCCCCTTTAGTTCCCCTAGTATTAATAATGCCCCCATTAGTGCCCCTAGTATTAATAATGCCCCCATTAGTGCCCCCCAAGTAAGAATAGTGCCCCCAGTAAGAATAATGCCCCCATTATCGCCCCCCAGTAGGAATAATTCCCCCATTAGTGCCCCCATTTAGAGTAATGCCCCCATTAAGAGTAATGCCCCCATTAGTGCCCCTAGTATTAATAATGCCCCCAGTATTAATAATGCACCCATTAGTGCCCCCAGTATTAATAATGCCCCCATTAGTGCCCCCAGTAATAAAAATGCCCGCTTTAGTGCCCCTAGTATTGATAATGCCCCCAATAGTGCCCCCAGTAATAATAATGCCCCCTTTAGTGCCCCTAGTATTAATAATGCCCCCATTAGTGCCCCAGTGAGAATAATGCCCCCATTAGTGCCCCCAGTATTAATAATGCCCCCATTAGTGCCTAGTATTAATAATGCCCCCATTAGTGCCCCCATGAATTAATAATGCCCCCTTCTCTGCTTTTGCAAAAAAAAAAAAAAGCCCTCCCCTCCTCCATTTGCGCGCGCCGCGGTGAACACTCTTTGCTGACTAGAAGCTGAGGACAGGACCTGCGTTCCAGCGTGATGACGTCTCACAGGTCCTGTCCTCCAGTCAGCAGTGTACACAGCGCCGAGAGCAAATGGAGTCCTGCGCCCCGGCTGCGGTCAGCAATCCCCCAATCCCAGGCTGTTTCACGTTCACCACTGCAGCCAATGACTGGCCTCAGCACTACGTGTCCCCAAACGGCACATGACCAGTGACATGCTGCCTGAGGTCGCTGCTGAGTCATTGGTTGTAGCGGCGCGTGTGACGCCGCCTGTAGTACAAGCAAAAGTCAACAACCCGGGGACCGAGAGATCACTGAACACGGCCAGGGTGCAGGACCGGAGCGGCGGGAATGAGATAACCAACGGGGGCCAGCTAAAAATACCTGAGCGGATCCTGGACAACCCCTTTAAAGGGCATCTGTCAGCAGTATCAGCCCCATTCAGGAGTCTAGGAAAGTAGGGTGACGCCCCCGGGGGTGGGAGCCGTACTGGCAGCCATGATGTTTGCCTTTGCCTCCCAGTTCTCGGTGGAAAATCTAATCTGAGATCCCATTTTATGGGAATTTTTCGGACAGAGAACGCGTGACAGCTGATCATCCGGTTTTACAGCTTCCCCTGAAAGTGACACCAAAGATCCACCAGGGCAGCGGGGATTCTGCTACATATCACTGCATAAGTCCTAGCGCCCCGACTTCCCCTTTAAGGAATACAGACACATAACAGGATCTCTGGCTCCTGAACCTGGCGGGGCCCCAGCATTTGGGAAAGACAATTATTCCCCTTTTTCTACTTCTGCGGTTAGGTCTGGATTATGTTAGCTTCCTTTCTCCTCTATTAACCCTTTCGTTAGCAATGAGAACCTTTTCTTTGTGTGCGTCTGTACCAAAAACTAAAGCGACTGTGTAATGATCTACATTAGTGGAGGGCCCCCAGCTGCCTGGGGGGCCACATATTCACCCTGCAGCGTGCCGGCCCACAGGGGAGGTGTGGTGGCTGGAACAGAGAGAATGGGACTGGTGGCAACGAGGGTGGAGGGGCAAAAACCGTCTTCCCCTCTGGGCACACCGTGAATTTTCGGGGGCCTCTTGCCTGGTGGTAGCCGGGGTGCCCCTGATGTCAAGTGAATGGGTAGAGGAATGCAAGGCAGGGCAGCAGGGGTAGGGCCGGCGGATGGCGGAGGCAAGTTCTCCAGAAGGTTCAGTATAGGACAGTGATGGCTAACCTCCGGCACTCCAGCTGTGGTGAGACCACAACTCCCAGCAAGCTCTAATCATTTCTATGGAGCCAAGCAAGTGTGCATCTTGGGAGTTGTAGTTTTACCACAGCTGGAGGTTAGCCGTCACAGGTATAGGAGATAGGCAGTAGGATGTCTCTTCTAAGCCACTAGATACTATGCAATCTTCCCAAATGACCAAAGGCTGGCATGCTCAACCTGCGGCCCTCCAGCTGTTGCAAAAACTGCAACTCCATGCCTGAACAGCCTACAGCAGGGCATTGTGGGAGTTGTAGTTTTACAACAGCTGGAGGGCCGCAGGTTGAGAACGCCTGACCAAAGGTGTCCTTGCTCTAAATTTCTGCAGTTCCCAAACTGCGGGGTTCCGTCAAGCGGTGCGGCGGGCGCCAGAAGCTATTAACCCTAACCATGTGCAGTAAAGTCCAAAGTTATAAGCGTGCGTTACCTTTCCTGTCCTTAACGTCCAAGCACTTCTCCTTATAGTCCTCAGCCTGCTGCAATACGTCCTTGCTTCTTTCCTCGGGAGAGTTGGTTTTCTGGCAGCTTTTCTTCTCAGGGATGGCGTCTCCCTGGAAAAGAGTTCTTTTTAGGCCTACTTTCGGCCTTCAGCACACACCAAACAGGTCTTCACTCTAAAAAGACTTGCTTGGAACTCCCTACTACTCTAGCCAGGGGAAAATAGGGCCAGCTCACTACCCGGAAAGGCTGCCAGCTAACTATTTCCTACCCATACATGGCCTTTCTGGATTGCACAGTGCACAGATAGCATCGCAGTAAACATCCTAACAACTTTAAAGTGAACAATAGCATTATAGCATTAACCCTTTAACTTTAGCAGCGAACCACCGGGTCACTGCACATCCTGTTTCTGTGTGGCCCTGTCCTCGGGCACGCCATGCACACACACAGTATGGGGTTTGCACTCCCATGCATTTAGCAGGAGCTGTGGAGACAGTGAGACTTTAATGGATGCCGTGGCCTTCTCCCAGCTGCATGGGTGGGCATAGACATATAAAAGGTGGCCTCTCAGGGAGTCAAGGGCCACATCTGAAGCCCCATAGTGTGGTAGGTTGACACCACAGATCTCTATGGTGCCCTAATGGGTACAACTTCCAACCTGCAGATCGGTGGAGGTGTGACTTCCAATGTCTGGTCTAGGTCGGGGGGTACAGACTGGGCTTTGCTATATTGGGGGATATTATAGATGGGGGGGTCACTTTAAGGCCCTGGGCCCAATGTGGAATCTGTAACAGAACCTCCACCTATCATGCGCCATGTATAGAATTCCTCTTTTCACAGGTCACATCCCTTAAACGCAGACCATGCCCATTTGCAAGGACGCAGCCATGGCCCCTGTGTTTTGGACCCCGGAGCAGAGTCTGATGACAGTGTATCCTGGGGCCACACACAAGAAATGCCCATAAAGTGGTGCTTTTCCTTAGGTTTCTGTACCACCCGGAACAACTCTTGCAGGAGTCTGGAGGGTGTCCCCCTTTTTTTGGAAGCCCCCAGACATTGTGGGAATGTTGGCACGCATGCTATAGCTACTCCCCTCATTATACATGACCAGGCAGGAGCACACGGGTTGGTAATGCCAATCGCCATATAGACCCTGCTGTGCTGATGGGTGAGGGAGATATGCAGCCAACATGGAGCAGGACGGTGGAGTCATTTTGATCTGGCACCCTCAATGTGATGCCGCTAGAGTACCGTACTGACCCATAGAAACAGAAGATGTACGTAGATGACGCTAGAGTACCGTACTGACCCATAGAAATAGAAGATGTACGTAGATGCCGCTAGAGTACCGTACTGACCCATAGAAACAGAAGATGTACGTAGATGCCGCTAGAGTACCGTACTGACCCACAGGAACAGAAGATGTACGTAGATGCCGCTAGAGTACCGTACTGACCCATAGAAACAGAAGATGTACGTAGATGCCGCTAGAGTACCGTACTGACCCATAGAAACAGAAGATGTACATAGATGCCGCTAGAGTACCGTACTGACCGACAGAAACAGAAGATGTACATAGATGACGCTAGAATACCGTACTGACCCACAAGAACAGAAGATGTATGTAGATGCCGCTAGAGTACCGTACTGACCCACAGGAACAGAAGATGTACGTAGATGACGCTAGAGTACCGTACTGACCCACAAGAACAGAAGATGTACGTAGATGACGCTAGAGTACCGTACTGACCCACAGGAACAGAAGATGTATGTAGATGCCGCTAGAGTACCGTACTGACCCACAGGAACAGAAGATGTACGTAGATGACGCTAGAGTACCGTACTGACCCACAGGAACAGAAGATGTATGTAGATGCCGCTAGAGTACCGTACTGACCCACAGAAACAGAACATGTACGTAGATGCCGCTAGAGTACCGTACTGACCCATAGAAACAGAACATGTACATAGATGACGCTAGAGTACTGTACTGACCCCTAGAAACAGAAGATGTACGTAGATGACGCTAGAGTACCGTACTGACCCACAGAACCAGAAGATGTACGTAGATGCTGCTAGAGCAGTGTTTCCCAACCAGTGTGCCTCCAGCTGTTGCAAAACTACAACTCCCAGCATGCCCGCACAGCAAAAGGCTGTCCGGGCATGCTGGGAGTTGTAGTTTTGCAACAGCTGGAGGCACACTGGTTGGAAAACACTGTGCTAGAGTACCGTACTGACCCATAGAAACAGAAGATGTACATAGATGACGCTTGAGTACTGTACTGACCCATAGAAACAGAAAATGTACGTAGATGACGCTAGAGTACCGTACTGACCCACAGGAACAGAAGATGTACGTAGATGACGCTAGAGTACCGTACTGACCCACAGAAACAGAAGATGTACGTAGATGACGCTAGAGTACCGTACTGACCCACAGAAACAGAAAATATACATCGAGGCCGCTAGAGTACCGTACTGACCCGTAGGAACAGAAGATGGATGCATACGGCTTATAATGCTCCGTTCCCCTTGGCACCGGTATCGGGGGTGTAGCACACGACCTTCACTGCCCAGCGGTAAAGGAGTGATGATGCCAGGCCTTGTAAAATCAGATGATGACTGTGAAGATGAATTGTCGCCTCTCACCTCTCCCAGTGCAGCCAACGCTTGTGACAATGTGTGATCAGACTCCTAATTCAGCCGCTTTCAGGACCCCCCACCCCACCCCGCGAGCAGAGCCCACAATTATTCCTCCTTCTCACAGAGAAACATCTGCCCGGCTGTCAGATTGCTGGCATCACATTAGTATGGTTTACTGATCCCTTTTATATTGTCATCCTCCCAGTCTATAGGGGCACATTTGTATGCCGTGGTCCTAGGCTGGAGGTGCCATGTTGGCATGCACTAGCCCCAAATACCCGCTTGAACATTAAAGCTCAGGCTCTTGGTTTATGTCTGCCTTCGGGTGGCAGTAATAGCGAGTTCCTTGTCTACTCCACCCCGGCCTTTAATGTCTGCCCATTTCTCCAGACTGACATGGACCCCCAAAGTCTAACGAGCCCTGGCATCTGCCAGTCCTGAGCAGGATCAAATATTTTCTATCTCTATGAACCATTGTCGAGTGCTGCCACATATGCAGCAGAATTGCACTCAGAAAATCATCAGCATTCAGAGTAGCAGAAAAGTGGATTAGATTTTAAAAATGACAATATATGTTAGCTGTGTATTTTCTGTCTGCAAGCTGCCTGGTCTCTGCGGTCCCAACCTGGCTTCTCAACAGGTGTCCAGCTGTTTCAGGATGCAAGAGGTAGGAAGTAAGAGCTGGATACTTGTGCTCCGGGCTCTCCCTCTCCATTCATCTGCTTTGTGTCACTATTGATGCCCTGACACATTGTACCTCACACCTCTACTACTAGCTGGCTACATACAGGAGTATTGCTGGATCTGTCTCCACCAGCTGCTTAAGTAAGTCACATGCCTAAAAGGTCTTGTGCTCCTGGCATTCAAACATGGATGCAAGTTACATGGTGCATGCAATAAACACATGAGGGCTTATTCACATGACTGTATGGTCACCGTGTGCAAATAGCGGTCCGCAAAACATGGGCAGCAGCCGTGTGAACTCTGTGCTGCGGATGCTGACCCATTGACTTGAATGGGTCCCCGATCCACAAGGTACAGCAAAAGATAGGACATGTCCTGTCTTTTGCGGTGCGGAGCCATGGACCCAAAAACCCATGAAAGGGCTTCCCAGTGTTTCCGTGGGCTTCTGCTCTGCAAAAGATAGGACATGTCCTATCTTTTGCCACATCTTGCGGATTGCGGACCCATTCAAGTCAATGGGTCTGCACTGCAGTACGGAGTTCACATGGCTGATGCCCGTGTATTGCGGACCTGCTTTTTACGGTGGTGCCCATACGGTCGTGTGAATGAGCCCTAAGACATACATTGCTGGCATATACTTCAGTGATTTCACATGTTGTGGTCCCATTAGGCAGAGTGATCACCACATGTGGTCAGATGGAGAGGTGGTTGCGTATGTACGAAAGGGACTTCCGAAAATAGCTAAACGCACCGCGCAGGGGTTTTTTAGCGATTCGCACCCCTGAATAGAGGCGACACTACAGCAGGATCTTCAAACACTGGGCGGTGACCTCCAGAATCCTAAATGGTTGTCACCCAGCTTTCCCAGACCCTTGGCTCCCTAAGATTTTGTAAAGCAGTGATGCCCAACCTGCAACCCTCCAGCTGTTGTACAACTACAGCTCCCACCATGCCCTGCTGTAGGCTGTCCAGGCATATTGGGAGTTGTAGTTTTGCAACAACTGGAGGGCCGCAGGTTGGGTATCCCTGTTATAAAGCAATATGTGGCGGACCTACATGCCAGGCACACCAAGCAAAGGCTTGGGGTCCCAGAAATCCCCCCACCCCCAGACATAACTTTGCTTGGGGCCCCACAAATGCACAATTTACCGCTGGATATATATCGCATACGACTGCTGTCATATCGGGTGTCACCCAGCTTTCCCAGAAACTGAATATGATGATTGTTGCACTGTAGACGGGCAGATACTCGGTATTCTCCTGCTCCTTGTAGTCAGGTATTCTGTCCGCAAAGACCTGCAGCATCTGATGAGATGGAGTTGACATCCAGAGCCTACCCCGCCAGTCTGGGCTCCTTGCCAGTGTCTCCTACCTTACACACGCATGCACACACACACTCGCAGCTCTGACACCCTGAGACACATCTCCTCCCCTCGCAGCCTCGCACTCCCTCTCCTCATTTGCAATGCAAGGCTCACTTATCGCCGAGGCTCTCAGCTTGGGGATGTGCGTCTGCGGTGCAGGTCCCTCCGCTCGCTGCCTGCTGCAGGGAGGAGGCTGCATCTGATGCTGCCCTATGCTCCATCATCTCTTCCTGCTCAGCTGAAGGAGGGTGGAACCCCTGAATCAGTATCTGGATGGAGACCCAGCCAGGGCCTGGTCCCTCAGGTGAGTGACTGATGGGCTACGTCTACAAGGAGCCTGGGACGTGAAGTGCATGGCGGTGTGATGATGGACTAGGTGAAGTCGGTGGGTTTGCAAAGTAGGGAGTTGGAGCCGGGATGCCGTGACTTGCAGTGTGTAGACAGTACCGCATTGCACTGGTGATATTAATGCACGGGGTATGCCGGCATCATCGTAAGGTACGGACATGTGCATTATACAGGGGGGCACTCCTCCAAAAGAGCAGATTTCCAGTTTATATTATGCATACTGGCCATCTTTGAAAAGACCCAAAACCACTTTTCAATGTATTGCGTATGGTCAGCCCCCCCAAAAAATGTCTCTACCCCATGTACATAGGAATGCTGAAAAAAAAAATTGCAAAACTCATTGCAGCCGATCATCAGATAAGAGGGGGATGAGACACAATTCTATGAACTCGGGGGCTTTGCAAGGATAAGCGTAAAATAAAGTCTTAAAGTCGTGCAGGCGGAGGCCAGAGAGGATGGAACGTTCCTTAAAAACCGCAATTTAGGTTACAGTACGGGAATAAGGGGGGGGGGATCTGGGAATGCTGAGCATTTGCTGTATGGGAGCAGAAGGACAGCTGCAGAAAAATGTAATACGGTGGCGAGATTATACACGGGGAGGGTGACAGCCAGACACAAGCGTCCCCCCGCCAGGCGCTTACTGGAGTTTAAGTTTGCAAAGCTCTAAAGCCATCGCTGTAATCCCTAGAGAAGAGCCTGGCAGACAGCAGTGGAGCCGGGCGTCATGGGGGGGGGGGGGAACCGGGTGCATCATCGGGGCCCAGAATAAAGACCCCCCCCCCAGGACCGTCTCCTCATAATGTCAGTGCTGAACACATGAGGATCTAAATACAAAATTCACTGCATGGGGGGTAAAAGGCCAGAATCAGATTCGGAGGTGTGCAGCTTAGTCATTTTGTCAGTCCGCAGTTCGTTTTAATGCGTCCGTCCGGTTATTCTATTTCTGTATTTGTATACTTTTGTGAAATTTGTGTTTTCTAGTTCCGTATTTATTTATGTTTTTTTATTTGCATTTTGTGCTTGATTTTTTATTGCCGTGTTTTAAATCTTACATTGTGCATTTTTTCTATTTCTGTAATTATTTCATTTTTTTTTCAATTATATATTTATATATTATTTCATTTTTTTCTAGTCATATAGTTATGTTTTTTTATTTGCATTTTGTGCTTGAGTTTTTTTTTTTATTTCCTTGTCTTTAGGCCTCATGCACACGACCGTTTTTTTATGCTGTCCGCAAAAAGGGGTTCCGTTGTTCAGTGATCCGTGTCCGTTTTTGCCTTCCGTTGTGTTTCCGTGTGCCTTCCGTTTTTTTTAGCGGACATGACCCAAAAGATTTTACCAAAAGACAGGCTGACAATGTTTCCCAAGTGCCTGCCAAGGGATCCGCAAAAAAAACGGACACGGAACGCGGATGACACACGGATGGCCATCCGCATTTTCTAGACCCATTGACTTGAATGGGTCCGTGAACCGTTTTTCACGGACAAGAATAGGACAGGTTATATTTTTTTGGAGGACTGGAATCACGGACCACGGACGCGGAGGACAAACGGTGCATTTGCCGAGGTTTCCACGGACCCATTGAAAACCAATGGGTCCGCAGAAAATCACGAAAAACGGAGCAACGGACACGGAATCAAACAACGGTCGTGTGCATGAGGCCTTAATGTGTGATTTCAGTTTTTCTAGTTCAGGCTTTTTATTTCTTTGTTTATTTTGCTTTGACTTTTGTGTTTCTTTTTGATACTTTGTGTTTTCTATTTTGTATTTCTTTTTTTTTTTTTTTTTGCTTATTTTACGTTGACTTTTGTTTCTTTTTGATACTTTGTGTTTTCTATTTTGTATTTCTTTTTTTTTTTCTTTTTTGCTTATTTTGCTTTGACTTTTGTGTTTCTTTTGATACTTTGTGTTTTCTATTTTGTATTTCTTTTTTTTTTTTTTTCTTGTTTTTTTATTTCTATGGTTTTATACGTTGCATAACTTTTTCTTTTTTCAACCACTTCACCCTGAACCTTAAATGCACCTCCGTTCCCCGGCTTTTCATATGCTAAATGTTAGGGCTTTGCCAATCCCAAGCACAATAACCAGAGGAAGCCTGATGATAAAGAACGCTCTGTCTGGCGCTGCCAGTGGTAACACAGCGCTGTGTGTCTCTGGAGAGTGGCATGTTAAGAGTCACCTGGCGTCTCTTCCAAGTGTCATTACCCTCTGGGGCGAGCATCAGCGCATCTATAAATCACAGTAACTACCTGGGCCAAGGGCGGCGTCAGTGCAAGTGGTGGGATGGAAGGACGGGTATTGATCGCGGTGTAACCTTCGGTGTGGGCTGTACTGGAACAATGAGGGAGCCTGGCATGGCGCTGAATACAAAGAGATAGGTTCAGCCGGGAACTATAGGGTTAAAGCCTATTGTATAGTCGGCTACATAAATAGGGACTTACAGCTTCCTCTCCCATTGATGGAGCATTTCCTGCAGGGATCATCCACATGGACATTCTCCGAATTCCGGGGACACGTTTAGCCCCTCCACGTCTCTGTATTCACTGCAGACCCTTTCCCTGGAGACTTCCGATTTCCCCCTGGAATATTTTTAACGAAGTGTTAAACATTTTATATTCCAGATATTTCCGTGGCCGCTATGGAGCTGGAATATAGACTCCTGCACACAATCATATTTTCTTTCCGTGTCCGTTTCTGGGTTTTTTTTTGCGGACCATATGCGGAACCATTCATTTCAATGGGCGCGCAAAAAAAACGGAAGTAATTCTGTTTCCGTATGTCCGTTGCGGACAAGGATAGGACTGTTCTATTAGGTATTCCGCAAAATACGGAATACGCATGGACGTCATCCGTGTTTTGCGGACCCCAAAATACAAACGGTCATGTGCATGGATAAACCGCGTCCGAGGACTGTACCGAGTGCCACATCACATCCGTTATTCACTGCCGCCATTCAGCTCACTGACAAAGACTACGGAGCCACAGGCCTGGGAAACGTCTGTATATTCCTGAGAAGATAGTGGGGGAGGGATGGATAGATAGATAGATAGACAGACAGACAGACAGACAGATAGATAGGAGATAGATAGATAGATAGATAGACAGACAGACAGACAGATAGATAGATAGATAGGAGATAGATAGATAGATAGATAGATAGATAGATAGATAGATATGAGATAGATAGATAGATAGATAGATAGATATGAGATAGATAGATAGATAGATAGATAGATAGATAGATATTGGATAGGAGATAGATAGACAGACAGACAGACAGACAGACAGATAGATAGATAGATAGATAGATAGATATTGGATAGGAGATAGATAGACAGACAGACAGACAGATAGATAGATATTGGATAGGAGATAGATAGATAGATAGATAGATAGATAGATAGATAGATAGATAGATACTAGATGGATAGATGGATATTAGATAGATATAAGGTAGCTGATACTATAAGTGTCTATCAGATACGCCGTCACCTACGCTCCCGGCCTCGGGGCTCCTCGACAAACATAAGTTCGGCTGTGGAAAGTTCCATGAGGAAGTCGATGTTTCCAGGACTGGTCTTTGTCTTTTGTCTTCCTACAACATTCGCTGCGAGGGTTTATAATGTCACTACTGCCCATAAGGGCTCATGCACACGGCTGTTGCTCGGCCGTTCCGTGCACTGGGAACCGTAATTTACCGTGATGCGTCCGCACCGCAAAAAAATAGAGCTTGTTCCGGTGCGGAGGAACGGAGAGAAACTCCACGGAAGCTCTACGAGGTGCCGTGCCTCCGTTCTGCAACGCACCTTCCGGATTGCGACCCAGGAGTGCACACGGCTGATGCCCGTATTTTACGGACCCCCTGTTCGCAGGCCACTATAGGAGCTGGTCGGGGGTCATAACCCATGACTGCGGCTATAGGGCGGCACTAACCACTGCTTTACACTGTACATTTATCGTAGGATGACATATAGGCGCCAGGTACTAATCCCGCCGGCTCCTGAGCCGCAGTGATGGCGCTGTGTGATGCCCGGCACTGTACAGAACGCCGGGGGTAGTTTCCAGCAAGAACTGGTTAATGATACCGACGAGCACCCAAGAGAATAAACTGACATCTGCCATTACCGAAATCACTGGTGCCCGAGCAGCTGCTGGAAAACTACAACCCTCAGCATGCCCTGCTGCCCAAATTACTAGATAGTAACTTGCACTAGCGCCATTTATAAAAGACGTCTTTTACCTGCAGAATTCCCAGTTGCAACAATGACTATTAGAGGTTACGGCTGTGGCACAGTTAAAGGGGTTGTGCCACCATTAAAGGGGTTATCCAAGGCCTATAATGCCCCCCCATATGCCTGGGCCCCTCACACAGATAGTACTTACCCCGCTCCCCAGCACCCATGATGCTAGGGATGCTTGTCCCCGACATGGCCTGCTATTGGCTAATCCCCCCCTCCCATGCGGGGTTCTGGGAACTGGGGTAAGAACTATCTGTGTGAGGGGCCCGGGCATATGGGGGGGGGGCATTATAGGTCTTGGACAACCCCATTAAACATTACGTTAGTATAATCAGCTAATTACTTTAGTAATTTTCTTTCTCTCACAAAAATGCTCCAGTTGTGAGATATTCTCTTTCCTTCATTATAACGACGCCCCCTGGTGTTTACTCTGTATGGTAAAATGCTCGTCCACCTACTGAAGCGGTCGCACATGCCCAGTTCCATCCTTTAACTGCCACCAGCCATCTCTACTGTTAGAAGCCGTGATAGTTAACGGGAGAGAACTACAGCAGAAAGGACATGCCCCCCGAGCAGTGATAAGGAGAGAGCTGCAGCAGAAAGTACCCCACTCCCCCAAGCTGTAATAGGGAGAGAGCTGTAGCAGAAAGGACATGCCTCCTAAGAAAGGACACTCCCCCCTGAGCTACCAGCCTGAAGAAAATCTAGCAGAGCAATTGGAGCAATGAATGGGGAGCTCTCTGGATCCATGTGAGGTACGGGGCTGCTTCTAGAGGTTGCCATGTACTATATGGTGTCTGATTTCCATGGCATTTTCAGTGAGCAGGCTTGCCATCAGTGGTATCTGGCAGAATATAAGACTCTATTACAGATACCGACCTTCTGGTCATTGCAGAACATGACATTGGGACCAGTGGTGGTCCTCATTTCATGGCCAACAGCATACATACCATAGAAACAGCCTATGTGGGCACAGGATAGGGGAAGGCGTCAGGTCCGGTTGACCCCACAATAGGTGGCGCCTCTCTAGAAACCGCAACATTTTCCCAAAAATAATTAAAAAAATTAGGTAAGAAAACCAAAGACTGGTGCGCTTCAAAGTATGGGAAGGGAGTGTGGGCAATGGCGATCTGAGCGTGTCACAGAAGAGGGGCCCTACCTTGCATCCAAAAATGAATCCATTGGTTGTACAAGGGTTTATTACTGAGCATGGTACTAACGTAGAGTTCTTACATCCCCTCATATGGGCCAGTTGTGGCCAGCATCATACATCCCGCCATATGGGCTAGTTGTGGCCAGCATCTTACATCCCGCCATATGGGCCAGTTGTGGCCAGCATCTTACATCCCGCCATATGGGCCAGTTGTGGCCAGCATCATACATCCCGCCATATGGGCCAGTTGTGGCCAGCATCTTACATCCCGCCATATGGGCCAGTTGTGGCCAGCATCTTACATCCCACCATATGGGCCAGTTGTGGCCAGCATCTTACATCCCGCCATATGGGCCAGTTGTGGCCAGCATCTTACATCCCGCCATATGGGCCAGTTGTGGCCAGCATCTTACATCCTGCCAAATGGGCCAGTTGTGGCCAGCATCTTACATCCCCTCATATGGGCCAGTTGTGGCCAGCATCTTACATCCCCTCATATAGGCCAGTTGTGGCCAGCATCTTACATCCCGCCATATGGGCCAGTTGTGGCCAGCATCTTACATCCCGCCATATGGGCCAGTTGTGGCCAGCATCTTACATCCCGCCATATGGGCCAGTTGTGGCCAGCATCTTACATCCCGCCATATGGGCCAGTTGTGGCCAGCATCTTACATCCCGCCATATGGGCCAGTTGTGGCCAGCATCTTACATCCCGCCATATGGGCCAGTTGTGGCCAGCATCTTACATCCCGCCATATGGGCCAGTTGTGGCCAGCAGAGATGACACTACGAAGCATCAAGGAAGATTAGCATATTCCATATCCAGTATATGTTCCCTATAGGATCTTATCATCATCTGCTAAGAAGGGAAAGGCAGGAGAGACACAGATAGTGTCTCCCCTGCACCCATGAACCTCAGTACAAATAGTACCGCCAAAAGTAAGGAAAAGTTTAGATTTTCAGGACAATAACATAAATCTGGTCCACCGTAATGTGTCATGCTGAGCCACTGATGTCAGTATTCTTCCTGCCATTGTGTTTCCTGTGCAGAGCAGACCAGAGAAGGAGAAAACCAGGTCGGCTCTCACCCTAGTGCCCCCGCTGAGGTGACCGTAGAAGAACCTCAACAACCCCTGGCGGCTGAGGTGGAATCAGGAGTCCTGGCACCTACGACGGGGCTCCTGCAGGTCACAGAAAGAAGACGTGAGTATCTCCCCCATGGTGTATGAACCACTTTTTCCTGCCACTGTACCTCCTTGACCATGCGAGGGCACTGCACAAGTCCTCCTTCCACCTGGAGAGCATCATGGGTGCTTTTTTTAATGGTCCTGTCTTTAGGTGCCCAACATGTTCAGGGTCTTTCGCTTGGGGTAGGGAAGATCTCATTGTCTTCTGTAAGAGATGGCCGGGCATGACGTCAGGAGGATATGATGGGTGGTTAAGTCGTAGATCGGCCTAAGATATCGTCAACTCAAAACTACAGATTTGGTCTCATTTATGAAAGTTAGATAATGGACGACTGAGGAAATCAGAGGCCTAACTTGAAGTTCCTGGGGGCCACCGTTCAAAATCGGCACCTACTCACAATACTGAGGGCTTTTCATTTATCAGAGGGACATTTGGGCCCCCTCAAGCAAAGGGTCTTGAGTACAGCTATTACTTCTGCACCCTCTATAGCAGGGTTCTCCAACCAGTTGGTCTCTGACTGTTGCACAACTACAACTCCCAACTGTAGACTATCATGATAGACGTTGTAGTTTTGCAACCACTGCTTTAAATCTGCACCCGGAGATGATTTCTTCCATGAAAACCCAACATTTTTAGGATTCATGTCTTTGGCCACCCCCAAACCTTCAGGTTCTCCCCATAGAATACATCTGCTGTAACGTATATTGCCTACAGATGTCCACGTTTGACATCTCACGACCCTCTTTCTCTCCCGGTAGAACCGCTCAGCAGCGTCTCCTCTCTTGAAGTGCACTTTGATCTGCTGGATCTGACAGAACTCACAGACATGTCGGACCAGGAGCTGGCCGAAGTGTTTGCCGACTCGGATGATGAAAACGCGCACAATGAGCCGCCTCCAGGTGCGTGATCCTACCTTCTCAGGGGGCCAAAAGTGGCGGAGATTTTTCGGTTACAGAACCCATGATCCATTTCCTAAGTTCTGGTCCTCACCTTCTTCTCTGTGGTCCCAGCTTGTGCTTTACTTTATCAAGGGTGACAAGTACTACAAAGGCCAGCATGCACCTCATTGCTCACTATTGTAATCAGCTGCAGGGAACAGAGCTCGAAAAGTCAACTTCCCCATAAGACTCATACAAACGCAAAAACAAAAATGCAATGGCACTCTGCAACCAGCACTCTGCCCTGCCCTGCCTCCATGCTGGATGTTGAATGAGGCATTAGTGTACATTTTGGCCAAAGTGTAATAAGCCACTCACCACGTCAAGGTCGCCTCTATGAGTGGTCCCTAACACTAGTTCCTACCTGTTATGGGCCATGACAGCCACATAAAATCCAGGCAGCGCAGGTGCAGCATGCATGCCAGGTACACTCTGCTTGTGGTTTTAAAGTCAGTATAAAACTGAGTCTGCTTTTATAGCGCCTACCAGTAGCCATTTGGCTCCAGGAGAAGTATATAGTGGGCTCAGCATGCATGTTGGTACTTGCATCCCTGGATCTGATGGTATGGCACCAGACGGGGTTACAAGAAGAGTGTACCTGGCATGCATGCCTCACCTGCGCTCCCTGTATTTTGTGTGGCTGTCATGGCCCATAACAGGTAGGAACTAGTGTTAGGGACCACTCATAGAGGCGACCTTGACGTGGTGAGTGGCTTATTACGCTTTGGCCAAAATGTACACTAATGCCTCATTCAACATCCACATGGAGGCAGGGCAGAGTGCTGGGTGCAGAGTGCCATTGCATTTTTGTTTTTGCATTTGTATGTCTATTTCGCCATAGCAATGTGCACCTGCATATAGGGTTGTGCTGACTGAACCCGCCACTTTTTTTTTCCCCATAAGACTGCCATCTGCAGGACCTCAATCATTCCTTCCAGAAGGTGAATGTTCACCAGGCCCATGATGCACCAGGGCTAAAATGCTAAAAAAGAACTTGAGGAACATAACTTCTTCCAAAAACAGCGCCACGCTCGTCCATGGGTTGTGTCTGGTACTGCAGCTCAGCTCCGTTAAAACGGGTGAAGCTGAGCTGCAATACTGCGCACAAACACAGGACAATTGTGTCACAGTTTTAGGAAGAAAGACGCCCACCTTTCTTCTCCTGTCCAACCCTCAGAAGCAGGGATAGGAAGCTCTGAGATGGTGCAGACTGAGATTAATGACCGCTATTCCAGAACCCGCTGCGTATAACCCAAAGCTAATCAGCCTTTCATAAAGCCATTCCAGTGGGAGCGTGTCCTGAATGTCTATGCTCTGATTTCAGCCCTCAGCGGCAAACCATGACCTTGCTCCGTGAAGAGGACAGAAATCGGGGACATTGTAGATATCGGTACTCGAGTCCGACTCCACAGGCCTCGTGTTCCTCCCTCTCTGACATCTCCTTTTCACCTTTTCAGGTCTTCAATTACCTCCTCTCCATAGATCCGGGTACCTCCGTTCTCCGTCTTGGACCCGATCAAGAGCTGAAAGGGAGAAGAAACATCTCAGCGACTCAGAGCTGCAAGGAGGACTGCTGGACACGTTCCTCGCTGCAGAGAGATCCAAAGAGAACTAACAAGAACGCCTTTACCCCACCCAAACTGGTCCCCTTCACCCTCTTATCATCCATATCAGGGATTGGAAAGTGCCAAGACCATAGCTCTCAAAACTGCATGAACCACGGTCGGGGGCCACGTCAGTACCGCGCCTACTCTCTGGGATGATAAACGGGGCCCGCTCAGCACGTGAGGCTTAGTAGAGGTCCTTATCCGTAGTAGAACCCTATCAGTAGTGGAGCTTGGAGGAACATCATCTTCTTGTAGAACTGGAGACCTGGTAGAACCAGTCTGTACTGGGAATCTGGGACACCACAACTCTACCAGATGTAGAATGAATATAGTAGGTCCTACATGGAACCACGACCGCCATTCCACCGCTACAGAGGTCCTACCTGGTGCTCGGAGGCTCAGAGATATGATGGGAGGAAGAAGCGGCGACCCCCAGGCTTAGTCATTTAGGACAGGGATGCTCAACCTGCGGCCCTCCAGCTGTTGTAAAACTACAACTCCCACCATGCCCTTCTGTAGGCAGATAGCTGTAGGCTGTCTGGGAATGATGGGAGTTGTAGTTTTGCAGCAGCTGGAGGGCCGCAGGTTGAGCATGCCTGATTTAGGACAATTACCAGCACATGTTAATTGGTTGCTGGAGGACAACGCGCTCCGTGAATGTAGAACCACGTGAAGACCTGGATGAGCGTTACCACCTCAGCAGTGAGGAGGACATTTCTGGGACACCGTCCAATTAACAACTTCATAAGCACAGAATACCCCCCCCCCCCACCGCCTTAATATACACCGCCATCCACCACCTTCTCCGGGACGTTCTTGCCCCCTAACCCTTACTGTGGAGCACTTTGATGGGGAGTTGCAGTGCACAAGCCCTTATTTTATCGCTCAGTCGTTCCATCGCCTCGCAGAAGCAGCGTTACAGTGTGTGTTTTCCGGTGACACTTTTGCACTTTACGATGATGTGGCTGCGCCCCACAGCATTGGGATTTCTGGCACTTAAAAGGTCTGTCATGAGAGTTTGCGACATGACGCATTAAAATCTTCCTGAACCGCGTAAAAACGTAGAATGTTACCGAGCTGCATGATTGCCCTCAACGAGGCACAGCCGTGGACCGCTCGCCTCTCCTGACGTGTCCGTTTTTAGCAACTACTTGCATCCCCCAAGTAATAATAATTCTGGAGCATTCTGATGCTGCTAGAAGTTATGAATGAAGGTCCAGATGGGTCTTACCAGTGGAGGGTGTGTCCCTGCACTGTCTGACACTGGCAGCACTGATTGGATAATGTCAGATGGTGCAGGGACACGTCCCCAACTGGTAACTCCCAGCTGGACCTTCATTTGAAACTTCTGGCAATTCATGCATAACTTCTAGCAGGAATAATATAGGAACGGCACAACATATAGTCAAAAGAATAGATGCTGCAGAATTGGTATTACATGTAAAATGCAACATGTCAGGAGAGGTGACAGCTCCTCTTTAAAGGGATATTCAGAAGGGGAGTAACAGATTGGTGGTGGGGGTCCAACTGCTGGGGCAGCCCCCCCCCCCCTCGTAATAAATGGAGGGTCTGGTCGAACAGGTGCCCTGCTGCTCCATCCATTCTCCATGGGAGTACAGCCCATATCAACCAATCACAGAGCAACTTTCATTTCTAACAGGTTCCACTGGGTTTGGGGCCCCTGTTCTTGTGATCGGTGGGGGTTCCAGTGGCAGGACCCCTGTAGATAGGGGATGACTTTCTATAACCGGTTAGTGTTACGGTAAGGAATGGAGAGCATGTAGTGCATGCGTGGAGCGCTCTCCTTCAATTTTGGGGTCCAATCAGGAGATAGGTGCGGGTCCCACCTCTGCCATCAAAGTCGGAGATGACACAACTCTTTTAAATTAAGGGGGTCCTCTTACTTCATATCATGTAGAGAAAGTTAATACCAGGCACTTACTAATGTATTGTGATTCTCCATATTGCCTCCTTTGCTGGCTGGATTCATTTTTCCATCACATTGTACACTGCTCGTATCCATGGTTACAGACCACCCTGCAATCCATCAGTGGTGGTCGTGCTTGCACGCTATAGGAAAAAGCACCAGCCTATGTGTGCCCCCACGGTCCCGGCCACCAGAGAGGTTGGCACTTTTTCCTATAGTGTGCAAGCACGACCACCACTGATGGATTGCAGGGTGGTCGTAACCATGGAAACGAGCCGTGTATAATGTGACGGAAAAATGAATCCAGCCAGCAAAGGAAGCAAAATGGAGAATCACAATACATTAGTAAGGGCCTTGTATTAACTTCCTCTACATGCTAAATGCCATTTACTGAAGTGAGAGGACCCCTTTAAGGTAGGATCTGCCACGTACGTCCTGCATAATTGGTAAAAATGAGAGGGGTTGTCCCGCTTTTTATCACATTTTGCCTCCCCCACCTACCCGTCAGACCTGTGGAGGCATACTTACCTACTCGCCACCGCTTGGTTCCAGTCCACCCCTGTGTTCACCGCTTTCTGGTCCCCGCTTGGAAGTTGGGGGTAACCTGTGCCGCTGCCGCCAGTGACTACAAGTGGTACGCCACTGGGTCACGTGCTATTTGGCGACACGTCACCGCTGTGACAACCCCTTTAAGTGATGACATCTCGGGGGCTCTAGGCCGATAACGCAGAAGCCAATAAAAGGTATTTTGCTAAAAGTGACCCATTTGTGTTAGAAGAAGGGCCCCCCCACCAACGATAAGCTGATCACAGGTCGAGTAATCAGCAGCAAGTGCTCATTTTCCCTGCAGCGCCACCAGTGAAGAAACCGAGAATTACACATTTCTCATTGGACTCAATGTGTCGCCCCTATAATGCAGGACGTGTCCGGTCCTCCAGACTGAGAGACTCTCTTTGCAGCCACTCTGGGTAATAGGGAGAACCAAGCAGCGGACCATTCCATTACACTGCTATCTCTTAACAGGGCGGACGCCCCCTTTAAGGATACCGTATGGAGACGTGCCCACGTACTAAAGATGGCGTCCTATCCCCTGGCGACCCGATGACTGGTAGCCGCACACGGTAATGAGCCGACTCCCTGCAGAAGACGCCATCTTACTTCATCACAGGCCTCCTCCTCACGTTGCAGGTTTTTATGCGGATCGTCGCGTTCTGATCCAAATTTAGGTTCCTTCTGCTTCCTTAGATTAAAACATCCAGGTCACTATAGTAGAAGCGGCATGTCGTGCAGACGGAACAGAAAAATCTCTGCACCCCTTTTCTGTGTAAAGGTCATGATACCGGAACCAGGAGGCTCAGGATGAACAGTATTACAGGTCCTTTATACATACAACGCCGGGGGCTGGCCGTCTATCTAATGTGACTGCGGAGCTCCCAAATTTACGGGGGGGTAAGAAAAATGATGGGATGAGTTGGACTCGACGCCTGATCCTTTGGTTGTGGTAGAAGATCAGCAGCAGGTGTTCGTCAGCGGCTTTGTCCTATCTCGCCATTGTAAATATACGGTGTGCGGGGCGGTCGGGAGGAAGATAGGAGTCTTCACTCAAAATCTAGGAACCAGGAGGCTCAGGATGAACACACCATTTCTATGTCATGTAAGTATTCTTTCTAGATCTAGTTTGCTAATCGTGCACCAGGAGGCTCAGGCTGAACAGTATTACAGGCCACCTTTAAAGTGAATGAGATTGTAGGTGGACAGTGAAAAAAAATTCTAAATGGTAAGTAAAGGGCAACAGCATGGCGTAGGCGCCAATCTCGGTGGCTCAAGTTCCTCCCGAGCTTCATCTGAATAGCGCAATCTTGCAGCTAATGATTTTTCGGCTGACGTGGGGCTCGTTGGCAGGGCGCTCACGTATCCCTCTTCTCCCTCGACACTTACATATTTTTAGATGAAGTTATTAACTTGCAGAGCTCATTGCCGAGCGGCTCTTAGTCCTGATGCAGCCGCAGGATCAGGACAAGGGGGATTAGGTTCCAGCAGATTTTCATCGCTCTAGATGTGTGATGTGCAGCGCTGAACATTACGGCTCCAGGAGGATGAAATGGGCTGCTGCCCAGGGGCCTCCACCCCCCGGGGGCCTCCACCAACCACTTCCCAGGGGCCTCCACCCCTTGGGGGCCTCCACCACCCACTTCCCAGGGGCCTCCACCCCCCGGGGGCCTCCACCACCCACTTCCCAGGGGCCTCCACCCCCCGGGGGCCTCCACCTCCCACTTCCATCAAGCACTTCTTAGACACTCCCAGCAGCTCTGCTCCCCAACTCGAAGGGATCCAGTGGTCAAGAGTTAATGAACACTGCAATATGGAGAGTCGGATAAGCAGCCACCAGCCAGCTCTGCTCATCTCCGGATAAACAACGGATCGGACCTGCCCAACCCGATCCTTGTTTTCCCAACAGACATGGGGGAACAGTCAGGCGGAAGTGAGAGGCCGTACACATTAGATTGCCGGCAGATCTTATACACATCGGGCCATAGTAAAGGGAACAAGGGATGGTGACAAGGCGTAGGGTGACGAAGGGAAGAAAGGCGGAGGGTGACCGAGGGGACGGAGGGAAAGAGCGGAAAGGCGGAGGAGGGGAAAGAGCGGAAAGGCGGAGGAGGGCGACTGAGGGAAAGAGAAGAAAGGCGGAGGGTGACCGAGGGGACGGAGGGAAAGAGAAGAAAGGCGGAGGGTGACCGAGGGGACAGAGCGGAAAGGCGGAGGGTGACCGAGGGGACGGAGAGGAAAGAGCGGAAGGTGACTGAGGGGAAAGGCGGAGGGCAACCGAGGGGACGGAGGGAAAGAGTGGAAAGGCAGAGGAGGGCGACCGAGGGAAAGAGAAGAAAGGCGGAGGGTGACCGAGGGGACGGAGGGAAAGAGAAGAAAGGCGGAGGGTGACCGAGGGGACAGAGCGGAAAGGCGGAGGGTGACCGAGGGGACAGAGCGGAAAGGCGGAGGGTGACCGAGGGGACAGAGCGGAAAGGCGGAGGGTGACCGAGGGGACGGAGAGGAAAGAGCGGAAGGTGACTGAGGAGAAAGGCGGAGGGCAACCGAGGGGACGGAGGGAAAGAGTGGAAAGGCAGAGGAGGGCGACCGAGGGAAAGAGAAGAAAGGCGGAGGGTGACCGAGGGGACGGAGGGAAAGAGAAGAAAGGCGGAGGGTGACCGAGGGAAAGAGAAGAAAGGCGGAGGGTGACCGAGGGAAAGAGAAGAAAGGCGGAGGGTGACCGAGGGAAAGAGAAGAAAGGCGGAGGGTGACCGAGGGGAAAGGCGGAGGGAAAGAGTAGAAAGGCAGAGGGCGACCGAGGGAAAGAGCGGAAAGGCAGAGGGCGACCGAGGGGACGGAGGGAAAGAGCGGAAAGGCAGAGGAGGGCGACCGAGGGGACGGAGGGAAAGAGCGGAAAGGCAGAGGAGGGCGACCGAGGGGACGGAGGGGAAAGAGCGGAAAGGCAGAGGAGGGCGACCGAGGGGACGGAGGGGAAAGAGCGGAAAGGCAGAGGAGGGCGATCGAGGGAAAGAAAAGAAAGGCGGAGGGCGACCGAGGGGACAGAGGGGAAAGAGCGGAAAGGCAGAGGAGGGCGAACGAGGGAAAGAGAAGAGAGGCGGAGGGTGACGGGGGGGGGGGGGGAATTGGGGGAAAGAGCGGAAAGGTGGAGGGAAAGAGAAGAAAGTCGGAGGGTGGGGGAAGAGAGGAAACGTGGAAGGTGACGGGGGGCGAAGAGAGAAAAGGTGGAGGGTGGGGGCGAAGAGAGGAAAGGCGGAGGGGGGGGGGAGAGGAAAGGCGGGGGGAAAGAAAGGAAAGGCGGAGGGTGACGGAGGGAAAGAAAGGAAAGGCGGAGGGTGACGGAGGGAAAGAAAGGAAAGGCAGAGGGTGATGGAGGGAAAGAGAAGAAAGTTGAGGGTGATGGGGCGCAGTGACAGGGAGAGAGAGGAGAAGGGTACGGCCACATAGGATTTATTTTGCTGCAGATCCACAAGAAAACAGATCGGGAGCAGCAAAAGGGGGAAAGAAAAGAAAATTTGGGTGAACAGCAACAGGAGATGCAGAGAGAAAGGAGCGAGGGAAGTAGAAGAAACTGGAAGGGAAATAGGGACAGAGAAAGACAATGAGGGAGACAGAGGAGAAGGGACAGGGAGGGGTTAAGATGCTGCACTGAAAATCTGTAGTTAATTACAGGACAATTTTACAAATGCGATTTTACTAAACCCCGTTCAAAAGATCTGCAGCTGATCTCCAAGTCTCCACCACATTTTGCAGATTCCAGCCTCTGCAATGCATTGCTAATGAACTAGATGTAGATACTCCTCGGGCAGAGCCCCGACCTCGCCGCACACCTATTGGCTTCCTCGGTGTTGGGACGACTCTTGGATTATGGAACCATCTAGAGTGTGACTCAGCATCTGTTGGGACCCTTCCGCCCGTTCTATAACCTTCAGCCTGTCATGGCGGCGTTGCCCTTTTAAGCAGCAGGTTAATAACTCAGGAGACTTACATAACACCGAACCCACATCCAATTTGTAGATTTAGTTAAGCCGACAAACAGAGAGTCCGTCTGGTTAATTGGGTGGCTGGATGTCGGGAGGTAATTGTTATTTTCTGGCTGAGATACGAGACTTAAGAGAATACTGGAAGCCCGGGGGTCTCCAGAGGCGTCACATTCGAGCCTCCATTATCCCTGGTAGTGACGCATTTCGGCACGGCTTCCCCGCGGGGATTTGTGACTTGCGTTAGTCTGACCTTCTTTTTGCCTGCAGCTGAAATGATGGGCATAAGGGGTGGAGGGGACGGACGACAAATCCATAGCAGTTTAACCCTTGCACAACCGCCAGGGGTCCATTCCTTCCATCAGGGTCATGAACGTCCATGTGCATTCAGCAAACCCAGTGGGAGGACGGAGCTTCTATTGAGCTGAGGCTGCTGCGGGCTGCAGTCTGCGCTTTGACCTGTTAACAAGCTCAGGGCCTGAATGTCGGGCATTTTCTGCAAATAGGAGAATCTGCCGCGGTGCATTTACCAGCACAGACCTATTCTGGGGCACAGTACAGAGACTGGCACCTATACATATGGCTAATGACGTACACATAACGAAGTGTTGAGGCAGAGGTAGGTAGCCGTCGTTTCCGGGAAGGGTGTGGGGTTTCAGAAAATAGACCACCATATGCAGGGCACCAGATGGCATCGCATATTCAGCATGGCTTAGGGCATAGCGCGGTGCTGCAGTGATGCCACTGAAAAATGACTAATTAGATAAGTGCCATACATCCGAAATTCTCATAAGCTTGAGGCTCCTGGAGCTCAATGCAAAATCTGTAAATCTTTGGCCCCTTATTGTAGCACCACTGCCAGTATCGGGGTCTTTCACGCACCGGGATGCCACTGCAGCCGTGGTACCCCCTACTAATAACCTATTTATTGGCACAGAGTAGTGGTTTCTAACACTGGCTCACCCGGCAGACTGGGAGTTGTAGTTCTGTAGTTACGCTGGAGTATCTATAAAAGTTATTTTTTTTTTTTTTATAGAATATTCTGGAAAAATGGTCGCCCACCAAAAGGGGCCGCGCATATAAGAGCCACAGCCGAGCGACTGAAGAGCAGAATAGGCTATGGGTAACTATAGGGCCGTATGTGGACTGCAAATCGATTTGCCCCCAGCATGCCAGAGGCTGAGCTTACAGACTTGTGCAGCCATAGGCACAACTCTATTCTTACAGCTTATGTTCGTCAGAGTCCAGATGCTGCCCTCGGCAGTGGAAAATGCACAAAAAGAAAGGGTTTTCTTGGAACTGGCATTACACGGCTTCTCACTGGACCACGAAGGCGCAAAATCAGACCAGTAGATGGAAGAATGAACAAAACGTTTTGTTATACAAGTCTCAGTAAACAACGCATTTTGGGGCTTGTGGCACCCGCTTTGTCAGGTATGACAGATGTCTTATTCATCTGACGAAGGAGCGCCACAAGCCCAAAATGTGTTGTTTGCTGAGATTCGTTGAACACATTTCTTGGAGTTGTTGATCTATGTTCTGATTTTGCACCTTCATGGTCCCTTGTGAGGCGGTGTAATGATGGTTTAGAGCTGTGTTTCCCAACCAGTGTGCCTCCAGCTGTTGCGAAACTACAACTCCCAGCATGCCTGCACAGCCAAAGGCTGTGCGGGCATGCTGGGAGTTGTAGTTTTGCAAAAGCTGGAGGCACACTAGTTGAGAAACACTGGTTTAGAGCAGGCATGTCCAAACTCCGGCCCTCCAGATGTTGCGAAACTACAACTCCCATCATTCCTGGACAACCTACAGCTATCAACCTACAGAAGGGCATGATGGGAGTTGTAGTTCTGCAACACCTGGAGGGCCAGAGTTTGGACATGCCTGGTTTAGAGGAAACCCTTTCTTGGGGGTCATGCACATGGTCGTAGGTGGTCCGTTCCGTGCATTGGGGACCGCAATTTGCGGTCCCCAATGCACGGGCAACCTCCGTACGGCCGTTGGGATGAATCCAGACCCAATCAACTTGAATCGGTCTGCATTCGTGCGTTCCGCAAAAAGATAGGACATGTTCTCTCTTATTGCGGTACGGAACAGAACCCCAAAGAAGGACTCCGTGGTGCTTCCGTTGTGTTCAGTTCCGCAGCTCCGGACCCACTGAAGTGAATGCGGTCCGCAATATGGCAACACATATTCGTGTGCATGAGCCCTTAGAGTGATTGATGAGGACCACAGTAATGTGCGATTAGACTTTCTTCACAGGATTTTGATTTCTTTTGTGCCTTGTAAAAACACATGAATTTTGTGCATTTTTTGGGTCACTTTTTTTTTTTTTTTATCCATACATTTTTGTTTTTTGTAGAGAGATGGCCAGCAGTCCAGGTTAAAGTCGGACCACCAACATTGTGCATTATCGCCACTGAAACACAGCCTATGCCTTTCAATCTTTGTGGCATAGATCAAAATGCGTAAGCTGGCTCTTCACCAACGCGAGCTCTGGCCGGCGCCAGTACCTTCCTCTTATACGATTCATAACGCGTTTTCTAGCTGAAAAAAATGCCATACTCGGGGTAAAGAGACCCAAAACAGGCACCAAAAGTAAAAAATGGCAGTGTGTTTATCGCAGCTAACATCTGACTGCAGCAAAAAAGCCAGAAAAAGCACTTAAAAAATAAATAAAAAAAGCCGCCCCATTTACGATTCTGGCGGCTCCTGCATTTGCCGCATTTTTGTTGCGTCTCATTTTAAAACCTAATTATGAAGACAGTAAGCCAACTGAGGGATCGTGGCTTTGTGCCAATGGGGCACGGCCTAGTGTGCACTATTTTGGGGCAAAATTACCTAATTGGTGGTATAAACCGTCTGAAAGTGAGCCAGAAGTATCCCCCAGCAATCGCCGCCGCGATCAATCTGCGGTCTACTTTTTAGACGGGATCAGTAAATCTGCACCATCGTTTTCCCCAAAAATTTTTTTGCAACCTCCCCCCCCCCTCAAAAAAGAAAAAAAGAAAAAAAAGGAACAGCGCCACCCTTGTCCGTGGGTTGAGTCTGGTATTGCAGGTTGAAGGAGACCGAGCTGCAAAACCAGATGCAGCCAGTGAAAATAAAGAGGCGCTGCATCAGTATAAGAGGAAGAAGAAAAAAAAAAGTGCCCTTTTACACACAATGGAAATGAACGACTCCGGACTTTACTGGAAACCTTAAAGGTATACGACATATTGTACACTTGATATACCACTGGCCTTATGGACCCCCGGCAGGATACGGAGGCAGAGGGGATCAGAAGACACAGCGAGATCTCTCGCCGCCTCCTCCTGCACTGACTTGGCACCTTTTGCTCACGCGTTTTGAAGTGACGGTTTATATAAAAGCTCCTGCACAATGTGTGACAATTAACAGCGAATAAATCATGTGCGTTGGAAGGCGGCAGGCTGGGTCCTGTACAATGCCTGTGTTGTGGGGCCCCCGGCCTCCCCTCTTCTCTGTGAAAGCCTGGGATATCCTCCATTGTTTCCGCTCAGCCATTAAAAAAAAAAATAAAAGACAAGAAAAACCAGAGCGATTGGGTCTTATAAATAATTAGTGTCCGCGCGGCGACTCTGGTGTCTTAGGGGATGGGATGATTTATTTATGAAGGACTCAACAGGAGAGGAAGGGCCCGAGCGACACCACGATGTGGAGCGGAGGAGGTATCAGAGGGAGCTGCCACGTATACGGGCAGGAGAAGGGTCAGGCGCAAGGGACCTGCACTATATGGTTATGGCAGTACCCCCCATACATTATAAAGGGCTGTGGAGTGCAGAGATAATGATGACCCGTCCTCAGGAGCGATCATCGATATCAAACCTGCTGGGGGAGTTTAAGGAGGCAGCGGTGCTCGTGTGCGCCTGGCTGCTGCAATGGGGGTAACGTGATAAAAGGAATATTACACAGCAGATTATTGTTAAGATCTGGCAGTGTAATACTGCCGCCGATTACCCAATCACATGTTAAAAAAGAATAGTGAGTGCAGCTCTGGAGTATAATACAGGATGTAACTCAGGATCAGTACAGGATAAGTAATGTATGTACACAGTGACTGCACCAGCAGAATAGTGAGTGCAGCTCTGGAGTATAATACAGGATGTAACTCAGGATCAGTACAGGATAAGTGATGTATGTACATAGTGACTGCACCAGCAGAATAGTGAGTGCAGCTCTGGAGTATAATACAGGATGTAACTCAGGATCAGTACAGGATAAGTGATGTATGTACACAGTGACTGCACCAGCAGAATAGTGAGTGCAGCTCTGGAGTATAATACAGGATGTAACTCAGGATCAGTACAGGATAAGTAATGTATGTACACAGTGACTCCACCAGCAGAATAGTGAGTGCAGCTCTGGAGTATAATACAGGATGTAACTCAGGATCAGTACAGGATAAGTAATGGATGTACACAGTGACTGCACCAGCAGAATAGTGAGTGCAGCTCTGGAGTATAATACAGGATATAACTCAGGATCAGTACAGGATAAGTAATATATGTACACAGTGACTCCACCAGCAGAATAGTGAGTGCAGCTCTGGAGTATAATACAGGATGTAACTCAGGATCAGTACAGGATAAGTAATGTATGTACACAGTGACTGCACCAGCAGAATAGTGAGCGCAGCTCTGGAGTATAATACAGGATATAACTCAGGATCAGTACAGGATAAGTGATGTATGTACACAGTGACTGCACCAGCAGAATAGTGAGTGCAGCTCTGGAGTATAATACAGGATGTAACTCAGGATCAGTACAGGATAAGTAATGTATGTACACAGTGACTGCACCAGCAGAATAGTGAGTGCAGCTCTGGAGTATAATACAGGATAAGTAATGTATGTACATAGTGACTGCACCAGCAGAATAGTGAGTGCAGCTCTGGAGTATAATACAGGATATAACTCAGGATCAGTACAGGATAAGTGATGTATGTACACAGTGACTGCACCAGCAGAATAGTGAGTGCAGCTCTGGAGTATAATACAGGATGTAACTCAGGATCAGTACAGGATAAGTAATGTATGTACACAGTGACTGCACCAGCAGAATAGTGAGTGCAGCTCTGGAGTATAATACAGGATGTAACTCAGGATCAGTACAGGATAAGTAATGTGTGTACATAGTGACTCCACCAGCAGAATAGTGAGTGCAGCTCTGGAGTATAATACAGGATGTAACTCAGGATCAGTACAGGATAAGTAACGTATGTACACAGTGACTGCACCAGCAGAATAGTGAGTGCAGCTCTGGAGTATAATACAGGATGTAACTCAGGATCAGTACAGGAGAAGTAATGTATGTAGAAGGTTACTCAGCTCCTTATGAAGATTGTATGTGTAATGGTGGCTGCTTTTCCCTGGTTATGAGTGACTATTATTAACGGACTGTGGACAGGAGTCTCCTCCATCTTTATTTTCAGTATCCAGGCCGGTCGAGTCTATACCACCACCCACCACCCAGACCCCAATAAAGGGTGTCAGATTTTCTGGCAGATGATCACTAACAAGTCTTCCTATGAAGGAGCGATCATCTGGCAGTGTAATACTGCCTCCACGATTAAAGATGGGGCCGGCGGCAAATCGCGCTGTGTAACAGTGATCTGGCGCCGGCACACTGCTGCCCTGCATGAGGACGAGCGATGGCATAGCGATACCACGGAGGAGATCGCTGTATGTAATAGCTGCAGTCTCCTCCGCTAGCTATCCGCCGATTCCCTCTCGTCTGCGGCATCGGGGGATGCAATACACCCCTAGGAGCTGGATGAAGGGCAAGGATCGTTTCTTATCCAGTGATACTTTATTTCACATCTTGATAAATGGGAATCTCCTGGCACGCAGAAGGCGCCTCTCGGTACCACAACCCTGATTAACCCTATGTGGAGCGAACGTCGTCGGCTGAACATCCTGCCCGGTGCGTAGGGACGTCTCAGGCATCTTGATACAGGAGGTCACCTTTACCAGACACGAAAATTATCTGATGTATCTCGCTAGAGATTTTTATTACACCTGACAGAGCATGCTGGGAGTTGTAGTCCTGAAAGACCCGTTTATAGAACCAGCTCTATCAAGGCAGACAGTTTGAGATTCAAGGGTCTTCTTTTTTATGGGTGGTCCTTGAGACCAACACAAGCACCAGGATCAAGAGAAAAATAAAACCTGCCACCCAACGGATATAATACTGCTCCCTAGCTACAGGCGGTTCTCACATAAATAATTTCATATCACAAGTAGCTGTTTTAACATGATTTTCAGTGTTTCTAGCATTTTTTTTCTTAATTTTTTGCTTCTATGTATCCTCCTCGGTGCTGCTGTTAATAGGACCAAGATAAAATCAGTCTCCTTCCCCCTCTGGCAGCTAAAAATATAGTCCTGTTTAAATTGCCCTGCAGAAGAAGTCCTCGGCTATACTACCATCGGCTACAGCGGTTCTGCTCCGCTCCTGACGAGCAGTGATTTCTATTGGCTGCCTGGCAGTGAACAGAGGACCGCTAGGCCGAGACCACCATGGTCTTTGTCCGGTTTCGCCATTCACTTGACTGAGGCCGACGTGCAATACCTCACACAACCTGTGCACCCCGAGGGGGCCGTTTCTGGAAGAGAGGTTGTCTTACACCTGCAAGGAAGTGCGTACGCTGCCATTAGGACCGTGCCCCATTACAATGACCATTCCACTACCAATTCACTTTTATTCAGTCTTGCTTTTCAAGGGGTTTTCAGAGACACTAACTATCCTCTGCATAGGTCATCAGTATCTGTTCGGTGGGGGTCCAACGCCCAGGGCGCCCGCTGATCAGTTATTTGAGAAGACACCGGGGCTCGCAGTAGCGCTGCGGTATTCTCTCAGCTTTTTCTAGGCCGTGTGACGTCACGTTCATCCGTCACGTGGCCTAGAAGTGAATGGGGCTGAGTGCGATACCAACCACGGCCACTGTACGGCGCTGTGCTCGGTGAGCAGGGAGACTGCAAGCACCAATGCCTTCTTAAAACAGCTGATCAGCGAGGGTGCCGGGTGTCGGACCCCCACCGATCAGATACTGATGACCTTTATGAAACCCCTGCTTTTGTAAATGACATAATAATATAAAAACTGCTGCTTTCAAGATTAGATAAAATGATAGGTTTGGTTCCTAACACCCCAAAACCTCCAAGAGTAACCGGAAGCGTGAAGATAGCGGAGTGTTTAGAGAGTATTCTGGACCAGAGACATTCAGCTACAGTGAGACCTCTCCAAAGGACCAAGACCAGATTTTCAGTCCTGCCATCGATGATGCATGCTGGCCGTCGTCACACAGAAGCGCAATTCTGGGTGGTCTCCTCAAAGAGGTTTCACTGTATAGACCTGCAGCGCGGCCTACTGAGGGGAACTGAAGGGCGACCATGCGCCCTCCTTTAGCCATGTTGGAAGTTACTACAAGAAAAAGACTAAAAAATTGCACTTCCAATGTAGGGACTGACGACTGAAGGTGCAGCAATAATTTATGCAAGTAGAGAAGCAGGTCTTCTGACCTCCCCGCCACCAAAGACCAAAATGGCTTCCTATACTCCCTGCGTGAAGTCTTCTGGTTGTTGCTGAGGCACTGACGGTGTGGTCCTGCGTAGTCAAAATTGGCCCATGGTTTTCTTGGCGTCCCTGATTATCCGAGTAATATACTCAAAGGTCCGCGGCAGAGAATGAGGTAAGTGCTGCTTTACGGCTTTGTCGTGTCCTCCGCCTTTTCTTGGTTCCAGTCCTTTAACCCTTCAGGCAATGACGTGTCCTCTTCAAAGCTTCCTGTCCCTTCCACAAACTCTTCATAGGAGGACTTCTCTGGGAAAGGCCTAGGACCCAACAGGTTGATCATGTCCGATTTTTCCAAGACTTCCTTTTCCAGCAACAGCTTCCCAACCTGTCGGTGGCAAACAATACAACTTGTTGCTTGTGTCTTAAAGGGGTCCTCTCACTTCAGCAAATGACATTTATCAGAGAAAAGTAATTCAAGGCGCTTACTAATGCATTGTGATTCTCCATGTTGCCTCCATCCCATTATACACTGATTGTTTCCATGGTTACGACCACCCTGCAATCCAGCAGTGGTGGTCGTGCTTGCACACTACAGGAAAAAGTGCAGGCCCCTCTGGTGGCCAGGACCGTGGGAGCACACATAGGCACGCATGCGCAGCAGCTCCCGGCCCCATCCTATCTGGGTAACCTGGATATGGACCGTGTATAATACGATGGAAAAATGAATGAAGCCAGCAAAGGAGGCAACATGGAGAATCACAATACATTAGTAAGGAACTTTCTATACATGATAAATGCCATTTCCTGAAGTGCGAGGACCCCTTTAAAGTAGAGTTATCTACTATGTGTGTATGCTATATGGCGGTGATGGCTGACCTCTGGCACTCCAGCTGTGGCAAAACTACGACTCCCAAGATGTACACTTGCTTGGCTGTTCTCACATCTCCATAGAAATGAGTGACGCATGCTGAGAGTTGTAGTTTCACCAGAGCTGGAGTGCCGGAGGTTAGCCATCACTGCAATATGGGGCTGGAAAGGATTGTTAGAGCCATGGCTGAAAAAACCCCAGTGCTGGATGATTAAGGCTCAGTGCACACTGTCTGAGCCACACCAGCTTGGAAAGGCTACTGGCTTATATGTCCGACATGTATATATGGTTCCACCCACCCAACGAAAGCCAGAAGAGCGTCCCTTTTGGCTTTCGCCTGGCTGATGTGCGTCAGTAAACCTTTTTGTCAGCTAAAATTGCAAACGTTGCATAGTTATACAGAGGGACATCTCCGGACTGAACGGGCAACGTATGCATACAGTGATATACGTCGGAGCCTTCCATCAGAGGTGTATGGCAGTAAATATACCGCCGATGAAAGCCTGTGTCCTCTCAGTAACCCACCTCATCGATGAACCCTACCGCTCTCTTTCATCGCTTTATGTTAATTATAGTTTGGAAGTGACATCAGCGCGCGTGGCTTACGAATAGTGTTGAGCGAACTAGAGTTTTAAGTTCGGCGTCGAAAGTTCAGGTTATCGAAGAATTCCGCTACCATGGACCATAACGGAATTAGGAATCTGTAACGTTTTTTTCGATAACCCGAACATTAACTTTTAAGTTCGCTCAACACTATTTACGAAACATCAGCCCAATTCTTACCTGGACAGCGCTTGCGCACAAAATCACAGAAGTGATGATGAGGAATCCCTTTACCTTTTCCACCTGCTCCTTGCACTGAGTGATCAGCTCCACGGTTCTCTCGTAGGCAGAATCGATGAGGTCCCGCGCCTCCTGGTCTATGAGCTCCGCAGTGGCTTCACTGTAGGGTCTATCCGCAATCATGTCCCCCTGACGTCCAAGGTCAAAGGACACCTGACCCAGCTTCTTGCTCATTCCAAACGTCACAATCTGTAAGGACGAACAGTTAGAAGTTCTGTAGGAGTCGATTCCATAAAATCTACAACTAGTGACCCCCAGCGACATTTCGTAGACCTGGTCATTCACGTTGTCCGCACCTGGGCATACGCCGTCTGCGTGACCTTTTTCAGATCATCCTGTGCCCCGGTTGTGATGCGACCAAAGAAGATTTGTTCTGCCACACGGCCCCCCAGCATCATGCACATGCGGTCGAATAATTGTTCCTTGGTGTAGAGATATTGCTCTTTAGGCAGGTATTGTGCATAACCCAAGCCTTTCCCTCGAGGAATGATCGATACCTAGTGGATGAAATGAGAGATGACGGACCGCGTGCTGTGCTTTGCATTCATGTCATTTAACGGTTCTGGAAATTTTGGATGCCTATCATTTAAAACATAATTATGACCCCAAAAAATCTTACCTTTAAAATGTTCTGCTCGGGGTCCCACCACTCTGATCCCCATTGGGCCTACAGTGATGACGTGATTGTCATGCAGCCAACCACTCCTCTGCTGCAGTCACAGAAATGATGAATGGCTCATGACTACAGCAGGCCCGGTGGGGACAGGAGCGGTTTAAAAGCGAGAAAGGTTTTCGTTTTTTTGTTTAATTTTACACTGCCCCCTGCTAAATTTAAAAAAAATCTCACAGAATCCCTTTAAAAAATGGAGACTGACATCACAATGAGAACAGGGATGCTGCTATCGGAAGATTGGCAGAGATCCCAGCTGCAAAACCTTAGGAGCTTACACCTTCATGATCTGTCCAGTAGGCCCTGTACACACAGCGTCAGAGCCTTGGGGCTCAGGCACATGACTATGTATTTTGCAGTTCGCCAAAAAGATGGACGACGTCCGTGTGCATTCTGTATTTTGCGGCCCCTAATAGAACAGTCCTATCCTTGTCCGTAATGCGTACTATTTTTATGCGGAATGGGAATCCAGACATACGGAAACAGAATGCACACGGAGTAACTTCCGTATTTTGCTGATCCATAGAAATTGATGCGAAAAAAAAAAAAAAAACACGGAACGGACACAGAAAGAAGTGTTTTCTTTCTGTGTCTGTTCCGTGTTTTTTTTTTTTTTCGTTCGTGTGCATGAGCCCTTACGCTGGGAAAAGTTCCCAGTATATACGTCAAAAATCCACAGGGCTCACTTCACCTGACGGCGGCCAAAAGAGGGGTCTTTTGGCTTCTTTAGACTGCACATTGCTATACAATGAGCCTCCACAGAAAACCAATGGCAAAGCTCAGGGCCTTCCTCGTGAGGTCTACATCAGAAAACCTTCCCATTGTATCACCTCCAATGAAAGGCTCAGACACAGTGCCTTCAATAGGCGTCATGAGTGAATCAGAACATTGACAGTAAAGGGTTAATGAATGTGATACGTCATATGTAAACGTCACCTTGAGAAGAGGGTCTGCGTGCTCCAAGAACCAGCCAACCACCGCATGTCCAGCCTCATGGTACGCCACCGTCCGCTTCTCATCTGGCTGAAGGACCTGCGTCTTCTTCTCCAGGCCTGAAAGCAAAAGGATGTAACAAGGGTTGTCCGCTTCAGATGCCACATCACGTGTGTTCACGGAGAAGTGCTAAAAGTACGCCAAACCCTCCCAGCAGTGACTGGCTACGCTGGATGTTAACCTGCCCTGGACTACTCGTCGTCTTACAGCATCACTACCCGACATTGTGCTGAAAGCTGAGGAGTAAACTATCATCAGCGGTCCTCATTTACACCGACAGTCTGCTACAACTATATCAAGGATGGCCATACGTGGTGGGACTTGGGCGCAGGATCCACATCGCTAATGAAGGTGAAAGAAAAATGGCAGCTCACCTCCGATGACACGCTCAATGGCATTCTCGAAGTGCTTCTCGACCACATACTCATTCAGGTGTCTCGCTGCAATCAGAGCGGCTTCATTGCAGACATTGGCGATATCAGCACCTGAAACATTAGAAGAGATCGGAGTGGAGGAGGAAGCAAGGAGGAGAGCTAATCATGCCACGAGATATTCTGGTCTCCAACATCGGGATATCCTCACCTGTAAATCCCGGAGTCAGAGCAGCCAACTTCCGAGACAAGTCATCCTTGTTGAGGCTCTCAGGCAACTTCAAAGGGCGTAAGTGAACCTTAAAAATGGAGGCCCTTCCTTTTATATCAGGGGGGCCTACAGAGCAGCCATGGTTAATAAAAAGGAGAAATCATCAGTTACCATATGTCTCGCAAAAAAAGGAAAAAATATTTCCTACTAGATCAGTATAAGTAAGATGCTACCAGGGGTGCACTGCCCATAGATCCTACAGGGAACTTTCCTGGTGGGCTGATGCCCCATAGGGCCACCTGAGCGCTCCTCACTGCCGCTGGCCGGGTATTTACTACTGGGGGAACTATAGGGGACATTATTAGAGTCCAGGCAGCATGCTGGAGGTAGGGCTAGCCTGGTGCTGGCTCACATCTCATCTCTTAAGCCCCCGGCGCCATATCTTAGAGACCATTGGAGGACAGAACGTGGCAGCTATTCATGGCCACCGCAGAGGGACAGCTTCTGGGAAGGTATTTTGTGCTGCACTGTGCTATTCGGTTCTTTGGGATTGTATTCTGTGTCGCACTATAGTATTGCTGACCCTGCCAAATTAAATTGGCCCCCCATCTGCCTTTGTTACCCCGGGCTTCTGTCAATTTGGACCAACCTACAACATTGGGGCCCCTTTTAAGTTTTTTCCAGGACCACTTTAAGTTCCTAGTCCAACCCTGCATGCTACCTTAAGACCCCATTCAGACGTCCGTAGTGTGTTGCGGAACCGCAACACACCATGCCGGCACTCCCCATAGAGATGCCTATTCTTGTCTGCAGGTTGCGGACAAGAATAGGACATGCTCTATCTTTTGCGGAGCCGCGGCCGGATGTTTCGGGGCTGAAACCCGGAAGTTGGGTCCGAACGGGTCAGCATCCATTCAGCAGAATTGCGGAATGGATGAGGACAAAATTGTGGACGTGTGAATGGGGCCTTACTCTATCCCTGGGAACACACCTGAGCGTTTTTCAGCGCGTTCATACGCGCTGAAAAACGCTCAACATGTGAAAAGCCATGCATCCCTATGTGCATGGTTCACATGTCGGCATTTTACCGTTGTAAAACGCCTGTAAAACGCCCTACGCGATCGCGTCGGCTGCCGTGACTATCGCGCGGCAGCACGCGCGATCCAACCCATATTCTATTATGGGAGCGCGCATATGACGCGCGCTTCCATAAAACAGCCACTTCGCGGCAGAACGCGCGTCATATGCGCGCCCTGGGAACACGCGAAGTGTGTTCCCAGGGTCTGGGTTAGTACGATTACGGCAATACCAAATATGTACATTTATGTCCTACTATTTTGGCACAATAAAAACTTTAAAAAACAAAACAAAACAAAAAAACTAAAAACCTTTGTTTTATCTTGGCCCCAGACATTTTTCTGTTAATGGAGCTAAATAGAGGACTTATTTTTTGCTGGATGAGTTGACGCTTTTATTAATGTTTTCTACAACAGGGCTGGCACTACCCACAGGTCCCATCTCTGCCTGCCTTGCACCCCAGTCTTTTTTATAGGCCTCATGCACATCACTGCGTTTTGTGGATCTCGGCCGTGTGCATGCCGCCATATTTTTCAAACTCCTGTAGAAATGTTCTATCCTGGTCTGAAAAATGGACAAGAATAGGACATGTTCTATCTTTTTTTTGCAGGGCAGTGGACAGACATACTGACAGCACACAGTGTGCTGTCTGCATCTTTTGCGGCCCCATTTAAAAGAGGACTCCGTATGTGATCCGAAAAAAAATGCTAAATCGGATGCACGCTGAAAATACAGTCATGCGCATGAGGCCTGCAGCTTAGATTCTTACCTTTGAAACAAGATGGCTCTAGCTGCTATACATTCTGAGATAGAGATCATTAGTGGCTGCTTGGGCTCCCCCGACTTCTGACTAGAACTACACAGGGATTTTTTTGCTAAATTTGATAAAAGTGTTTCTTATAGTCTGGGAAAATTCTGCATATTAAAAGGGATTCCTAATAATTTTGGGTTTAAACTATTACTGTCTAGGGAAAAATAAAACTACTAAAAAAGGTTTCCCTTCGTATTTATCGGAAACTATTTAGTTTGAGCGATTTCCAATGTCCTTACAGCATTTACTAGAGCACAGTAATCACAGAAGGTGACAGATGTCTATAATCCGCTCTCCCTTCACGACTTTTCACCTACCGATGAAGATTTGCCGGTCAAATCGTCCTGGTCTCATTAAAGCTGGATCCAGGATGTCGGCGCGGTTGGTGCCTGCTAAGACCACTACATTTGTGTCAGAGTTAAAACCTAGAGTACAGGAAACAATGATGAGAAATCAGGAAAGTCTGGATAATTTACTGGATGTCTACTAGATTAGTGGTCTCAAACATGAGCCTCTCCAACTGTTGCCGAACTACAACTCTCAGCATGCCCTGACAAAGCAGATGCATATGAACGTGTTACATAAGGCATACTAAAACTCTACTGCAGCAGTTTTCCCGTCAGGAACCTCCCCTTTCTCACCACGCTGACAGTAAAGCCTGTATTACACAGGCCGACTGAGCAAGCGACTGTCGGGAGGGAGGTTGATTCCAGTGTTCTCCAACCTGTGGCTCTCTAGCAGATGCAAAACCACAACTCTCAGCATCCCAGACGGCTGCAGGCTGTCAGTCACGTCGGATATTGTAGTTTTGAAATGGTTGCAGAACCGCAAGTTTTAGACTTGCACATTTATGGCTACGTTCACACTCGCGTTTGGTGCGGATCCGTCATAGATCTGCACAAAAGCATCCATTCAGATAATACAACCGCATGCATCCGTTCAGAACCGATCCGTTTTGTATCATCTTTAACATTACCAAAACGGATCCGTTTTGAATACCACTGAAAGTCAATGGGGGACAGATGCATTTTCTATTGTGCCATATTGTGTCAGTGAAAACGGATCCGGCCCCATTGACTTGCATTGGGTGTCAGGATGGATACGTTTGGCCCAGTTTCGTTAGACGGACACCAAAACGCTGCAGGCAGCCTCCAGAGCAGAATGGAGGCGGAACGGAGCCAAACTGATGCATTCTGAGCGCATTAAGGGCAAAACTGATCCGTTTTGAATACCACTGAAAGTCAATGGGGGACTGATGCATTTTCTATTGTGTCAGTGAAAACGGATCCGTCCCAATGACTTGCATTTTGTGTCAGGACGGATACGCTTGGCTCAGTTTCGCTAGACGGACACCAAAACGCTGCAGGCAGCCCCCAGAGCAGAATGGAGGCGGAACGGAGCCAAACTGATGCATTCTGAGCGCATTAAGGGCAAAACTGATCCGTTTTGGGCCGCATGTGAGAGCCCTGAACGGATCTAACAAACAGAAAGCCAAAACGCCAGTACAAGTAGCCTAAGGTGTCCATACACCTTCCAAAGCTGTTGGCTGGCAGCCGTCTCTCTCCCGGAGAAAGCTGCTGTCGGACCCCTCTGGTGCGGGCTCATCTCCTAAGAGAACAAAAATGATTGGTTGCCGAAGTTTACAGCATCTGATCCTTCTTTCCCCAGACATCATCTGTCAGAGGGAGTCAGGAACTCCTCATACACATTAGATTGTCAGCCAGTCCGCCCAAAAACGGAGGGCTTGGCCAACAATAGCATATTGTGTATGGGGCCTTTAGGCTTAGCTAAACGAAACAATCACGGATACGTAAAACACACAAGTACCAACGCACTGAAAGTATTCGGCTCCATTTATATGGCACATTCACTACTGTACTCAAGGCTTTGCGGGGGGCTCCAAGCTGAGGATACTTCACTGCTCGCTCCATCAATCCCACTGCAAGTCGCCAATCTATGCGATTATTACTCACCGTCCATTTCTACTAGCAGCTGGTTTAAGGTGTTCTCCTGCTCACTGTGCCCTCCGAAGGACCCTTGTCCTCGTTTCCTGCCAACAGCATCGATCTCATCGATGAAGAGAATACAAGGGGCATTCTTACGAGCCAACGTAAACATGTCCCGCACCTACAGAGCCATAAGGAAGTAAGAGGCCATTAATATTAAGCAATCTGAAAAGGTGTTTGGCATCTCCCCCTCCCCTCAGCGATGAACTTACCCGGGCTGGGCCAACGCCAACAAACATTTCCAGGAACTCAGATCCATTCACAGTTATAAAAGGTACATTGGCTTCACCGGCAGTTGCCTTTGCAAGTAGGGTCTTGCCGGTACCAGGGGGTCCAGTGAGCATTGCCCCCTATTAGGGTTAATAGAGATAGCTAGGGTTAACACTGCGAGGCTAAATGCTTACAATCCGACACTAGTGTTCAGCGAACTTGTTTTTTAAGTTTGGGTTATTGAAGAATCCCGTTAGGGTCCGTGGTAGCGGAATCCATAGCTGGATTCTTCGATCACCCGAAATCGAACTTTGGATGCAGAACTTAAAACACAAGTTCGCTCAACACTACCTGCCGCATATTCGCCATGCAGTGACTGCAGCACGCCAAGGCACAATCCTCGTCCCACCATGCCAGGTCTGGCTGGTAGAGTAGGTCCCTGATGGGACAAGCCCTTTGTCTCTTAAAAAGTAACTAAAAATTAGCATCAAATTTTAATATAATGTCCATAATGCCCTAAAAAAAAAAAACTTAATAATAATATACTTTAATTTATAACGTAATATACTTTATTTATTATTAATTTATTATTTTTCTTAGTCGTTTCCGTCCCTAAAGTGCATTCACTCAGTACGGAGTGTGAAATTTATGAATGGGGCCGCAGCAGCGCACATTGCTGCTCCTGCCCGTGCTCCCTGGATGATTACTACTAACTCCTGGCATAGCACTCTCTACCCATGTACTATGCCAGGATTAGCTGAGCGGAGCGGCTCCTGCTTCTGCCTGCTCTGCTAAGCGCTGACATGAAGTTCTCTAAGGGCTCTTTCACACTTGCGTTTTTGTTTTCCGGCATAGAGTTCCGTCGTCGGGTCTCTATGCCGGAAAAATCCTGATCAGGATTATCCCAATGCATTCTGAATGGAGAGAAATCCGTTCAGGATGCATCAGGATGTCTTCAGCTCAGAACTAGAACGTTTTTTGGCCGGAGAAAATACCGCAGCATGCTGCGCTTTTTGCTCCGGCCAAAAATCCTGAACACTTGCCGCAAGGCCGGATCCGGAATTAATGCCCATTGAAAGGCATTAATCCGGATCCGGCCTTAAGCTAAACGTCGTTTCGGCGCATTGCCGGATCAGACGTTTAGCTTTTTCTCAATGGTTACCATGGCAGCCAGGACGCTAAAGTCCCGGCTGCCAGGGTAAAGTGTAGTGGGAAGCGGGGGAGCAGTATACTTACCGCCCGTGCGGCTCCCGGGACGCTCCAGAGTGACGTCAGGGCGCCCCACGCGCATGGATCACGTGATCCATGCGCATGGGGCGCTCTGACGTCATTCTGGAGCGCCCGAGCCGCACGGACTGTAGTATACCGCTCCCCCGCTCCCCACTACTACTATGGCAACCAGGACTTTAATAGCGTCCTGGCTGCCATAGTAACCTCAAAGCATTTCGAAGACTGATCAGGATCCTGATCAGTCTTCTAATGCTTCAGGCGACTTGCGTTCTGACCGATCCGGCGGGACGGAAGTGCCTGCCTGATCCTCAGAACGCAAGTGTGAAAGAGGCCTGAGCTTAGTGGAGCAGGCAGAAGCAGGAGCCGCTCCGCTCCTCCTGGCATAGTACATAGTTACAGGGCACCCATCTGCTATGCCAGGAGTCAGTAGTAATCATCCAGGGAGCACGGGCAGGAGCAGCAATGTGCGCTGCTGCGGCCCCATTCATAAATCCCACACTCCGTACACCGCTGAGCTGTAAGCGGTGTATGGAGAACTGAGTTTTAAGCGCACAGGGCTGCACTTTAGGTAGGAAAAAGACTAAGAAAAATCCAAAAATTAATAAATAAAAGTATATTAGAAAAAGTTTTTTTTAGGGCATTAGGGACATCATATTAAAATATGGTGTAGAGGTTTAGTTACTCTTTAAATCCAGACATTTCCACCAAAGCCCCGAGTTTAGATGATGTTTTCATTGTATGTTTCAGCACTGGGGGGTGTGAACTGCACCCAAAACACATCAATCATTAAGACGAGCACCTGTCCGAGTTATTCCACATGAAGGGGGGGCATTTACGATACGCCTCGCTTTTAATGCAGAATGAGAAAAACAGAGGCTAGGAATCTGTATCCATCGCCAAGGTGATGGCAGAGTGCCTACTGCCTGGGTGCAGTGCCAAGTATGGCGGTATTCCCACTTCTCCGTGTTCTCTTACCCGAGGGATCTTTGCCCCCAAATTTTGATACTGTTTGGGGTTTTTGAGGAAATTCACAAACTCCATTATCTCCAGTTTCGCTTCCTCGCATCCAGCCACATCACGAAACTTGACATCAATCTTTCCTTTCATCATCTTGGCGGTCGTCTCTCCCATGCCAAATATCCCACTACTTTTCCCTCCGCGGACAGAGCCCATGATTCCTCTCCGCAAGCTATAAAATATGTAGCCCACGATGAGCAGCGACGGAATGAGGCTCATGAGAAAAGATCTGAAAAATAACAGCAGAACACAAGTCATGTCAGAAGCAGGAAAATTCTATGCAGACCGCGGGTATTAGGGTGTGTTCACACAATCTGCTGTGGATCTGCAGGCAGCGTGTTATAGAGCAGGAGGAGCTGAGCAGATTATATATAAAGAGAACCTGTCACCATGTAATCTGCAGGCAGCGTGTTATAGAGCAGGAGGAGCTGAGCAGATTATATATAAAGAGAACCTGTCACCATGTAATCTGCAGGCAGCATGTTATAGAGCAGGAGGAGCTGAGCAGATTATATATAAAGAGAACCTGTCACCATGTAATCTGCAGGCAGCGTGTTATAGAGCAGGAGGAGCTGAGCAGATTATATATAAAGAGAACCTGTCACCATGTAATCTAGAGGCAGCGTGTTATAGAGCAGGAGGAGCTGAGCAGATTATATATAAAGAGAACCTGTCACCATGTAATCTGCAGGCAGCGTGTTATAGAGCAGGAGGAGCTGAGCAGATTATATATAAAGAGAACCTGTCACCATGTAATCTGCAGGCAGCATGTTATAGAGCAGGAGGAGCTGAGCAGATTATATATAAAGAGAACCTGTCACCATGTAATCTGCAGGCAGCGTGTTATAGAGCAGGAGGAGCTGAGCAGATTATATATAAAGAGAACCTGTCACCATGTAATCTGCAGGCAGCGTGTTATAGAGCAGGAGGAGCTGAGCAGATTATATATAAAGAGAACCTGTCACCATGTAATCTGCAGGCAGCGTGTTATAGAGCAGGAGGAGCTGAGCAGATTATATATAAATAGAACCTCTCACCATGTAATCTGCAGGCAGCGTGTTATAGAGCAGGAGGAGCTGAGCAGATTATATATACAGAGAACCTGTCACCATGTAATCTGCAGGCAGCGTGTTATAGAGCAGGAGGAGCTGAGCAGATTATATATAAAGAGAACCTGTCACCATGTAATCTGCAGGCAGCGTGTTATAGAGCAGGAGGAGCTGAGCAGATTATATATACAGACAACCTGTCACCATGTAATCTGCAGGCAGCGTGTTATAGAGCAGGAGGAGCTGAGCAGATTATATATACAGAGAACCTGTCACCATGTAATCTGCAGGCAGCGTGTTATAGAGCAGGAGGAGCTGAGCAGATTATATATAAAGAGAACCTGTCACCATGTAATCTGCAGGCAGTGTGTTATAGAGCAGGAGGAGCTGAGCAGATTATATATAAAGAGAACCTGTCACCATGTAATCTGCAGGCAGCATGTTATAGAGCAGGAGGAGCTGAGCAGATTATATATACAGAGACCCTGTCACCATGTAATCTGCAGGCAGCGTGTTATAGAGCAGGAGGAGCTGAGCAGATTATATATACAGAGACCCTGTCACCATGTAATCTGCAGGCAGCGTGTTATAGAGCAGGAGGAGCTGAGCAGATTATATATAAAGAGAACCTGTCACCATGTAATCTGCAGGCAGCGTGTTATAGAGCAGGAGGAGCTGAGCAGATTATATATACAGAGACCCTGTCACCATGTAATCTGCAGGCAGCGTGTTATAGAGCAGGAGGAGCTGAGCAGATTATATATACAGAGAACCTGTCACCATGTAATCTGCAGGCAGCGTGTTATAGAGCAGGAGGAGCTGAGCAGATTATATATACAGAGAACCTGTCACCATGTAATCTGCAGGCAGCGTGTTATAGAGCAGGAGGAGCTGAGCAGATTATATATAAAGAGAACCTGTCACCATGTAATCTGCAGGCAGTGTGTTATAGAGCAGGAGGAGCTGAGCAGATTATATATACACAGAACCTGTCACCATGTAATCTGCAGGCAGCGTGTTATAGAGCAGGAGGAGCTGAGCAGATTATATATAAAGAGAACCTGTCACCATGTAATCTGCAGGGAGTGTGTTATAGAGCAGGAGGAGCTGAGCAGATTATATATAAAGAGAACCTGTCACCATGTAATCTGCAGGGAGTGTGTTATAGAGCAGGAGGAGCTGAGCAGATTATATATAAAGAGAACCTGTCACCGTGTAATCTGCAGGCAGCGTGTTATAGAGCAGGAGGAGCTGAGCAGATTATATATATATACAGAGAACCTGTCACCATGTAATCTGCAGGCAGCGTGTTATAGAGCAGGAGGAGCTGAGCAGATTATATATAGAGAACCTGTCACCATGTAATCTGCAGGCAGCGTGTTATAGAGCAGGAGGAGCTGAGCAGATTATATATAAAGAGAACCTGTCACCATGTAATCTGCAGGCAGCGTGTTATAGAGCAGGAGGAGCTGAGCAGATTATATATAAAGAGAACCTGTCACCATGTAATCTGCAGGCAGTGTGTTATAGAGCAGGAGGAGCTGAGCAGATTATATATAAAGAGAACCTGTCACCGTGTAATCTGCAGGCAGCGTGTTATAGAGCAGGAGGAGCTGAGCAGATTATATATAAAGAGAACCTGTCACCATGTAATCTGCAGGCAGCGTGTTGATGTCCATGTTGCAACGGTCTTTTTTGCGAACCCATTGTAACAATGCCTATTCTTGTACGCAAAACGGACACCTTTTTTTTTTTTTTCAAAGACTACGGAATGGACATACGCATGCGGATTTTATGCTGGCCCATTGAAAGACCAGAAATACAGTTGTGTGAATGGGGCCTTATAGGCATTTTTTCTAGGATATAATGATGCAGTATTATGTGGATTTTGGCCCTTTTATATGCACACTCTCATCCAGTCTTCGAGCTCACCCGTCACTCTCAGCGGAATACACAACCGTGATGCGCTCAGCTGGTTCGATCCCTAGATCCTGTTGCGCCATCTCCAGGTTGCGCTCAAAGCTGTCCACGCTGCCGATGTTGAACCACGCTTGTGCCTGTAACACACGAGGACAGTTCGGATTAGTGAGCCAGGCAGGAAGCACTGTGGGGGAGAAGGCTATGTGGGTAAGCTGGCAGGTAGGCTATAAAGTGTGCCATCACTTACCTCCGCAGAGGCCCCATGTGCGGGAATCACTCGGACAAACTGCTTATTGACAATTTCTAGGCGATCAACCTGCAGTGAATAGAAAAACGAACGGCTATGAGCAATAAGCGATCTTATTAAAACTTGAACAAACCCTAGGTTAGCTTAAAGGCTATGGACACCTTCGGAGGAATTTTTTTTTTTTAAATGATTGCATGTTACTCAGTTTGGGCTGAAAATCATTTTCTCAATTGGCCTTGATTAAAAATATTGAGCCGTTCTGTCACAAAGGGTTAACTGTTTTTCTAGCGGTTTTTTCACTTTGTGCCGGTCATTTAATAAACCTCATCTCTAAATTACTGAGAGGTCAAACACGTATTTAAAGGCTGCATTAGGCCGCGTTCAGACGAGCAAGTGTCACGCTCCGGACTGGCAGCGCAGCTCCCATCCTGACATTCCAGCACTGCCGGGGTCGCATTGCATTATACTGATTTATGGAGGTCTGGAATATATTGGATAACACTGACATAAAGCAGCGCGACACTCGCTCGTCTAAAAATGGCCTTACACTGGCGGATGGCAGGCCAGATCATCGCTAGCGACAGGTCGTAGTAACGTGTGTAATAACAGTACTAAAGCCTGTATTACAGTATGCCATCATGCAGGCGATGGGAGGGAAGGGAAGTGTTCCTTTCCGGTAATTGCCTGCTCGTCAGTGGAGGAGACTGCTGCTATTACATTCAGCAATCTCCTCCACAGATTGGGGAGCAGTTATCGCTAATGTCATTGCTTCTCCCCATACAGAAGCGTTCCTTCCTGACAATACCCTGCTCGTCAGTGGGTTACATGCAGCGATCTCCTCCACAGATTGGAGAGCAGTGATCGCTAATGCCATTGCTTCTCCCCATACAGAAGCATTCCTTCCTGACAATACCCTGCTCGTCAGTGGGTTACATGCAGCGATCTCCTCCACAGATTGGAGAGCAGTGATCGCTAATGCCATTGCTTCTCCCCATACAGAAGCATTCCTTCCTGACAATACCCTGCTCGTCAGTGGGTTACATGCAGCGATCTCCTCCACAGTATGGAGAGCAGTGATCGCTAATGCCATTGCTTCTCCCCATACAGAAGCATTCCTTCCTGACAATACCCTGCTCGTCAGTGGAGGAGACACATTTACATGCAGCAATCTCCTCCACAGTATGGGGAGCAGTGATCGCTAATGCCATTGCTTCTCCCCATACAGAAGCGTTCCTTCCTGACAATACCCTGCTCGTCAGTGGGTTACATGCAGCGATCTCCTCCACAGTATGGGGAGCAGTGATCGCTAATGCCATTGCTTCGCCCCATACAGAAGCGTTCCTTCCTGACAATACCCTGCTCGTCAGTGGAGGAGACACATTTACATGCAGCAATCTCCTCCACAGTATGGGGAGCAGTGATCGCTAATGCCATTGCTTCTCCCCATACAGAAGCCTTCCTTCCTGACAATACCCTGCTCGTCAGTGGAGGAGACACATTTACATGCAGCAATCTCCTCCACAGTATGGGGAGCAGTGATCGCTAATGCCATTGCTTCTCCCCATACAGAAGCATTCCTTCCTGACAATACCCTGCGCGTCAGTGGGTTACATGCAGCGATCTCCTCCACAGTATGGAGAGCAGTGATCGCTAATGCCATTGCTTCTCCCCATACAGAAGCATTCCTTCCTGACAATACCCTGCTCGTCAGTGGAGGAGACACATTTACATGCAGCAATCTCCTCCACAGTATGGGGAGCAGTGATCGCTAATGCCATTGCTTCTCCCCATACAGAAGCATTCCTTCCTGACAATACCCTGCGCGTCAGTGGGTTACATGCAGCGATCTCCTCCACAGTATGGAGAGCAGTGATCGCTAATGCCATTGCTTCTCCCCATACAGAAGCATTCCTTCCTGACAATACCCTGCTCGTCAGTGGAGGAGACACATTTACATGCAGCAATCTCCTCCACAGTATGGGGAGCAGTGATCGCTAATGCCATTGCTTCTCCCCATACAGAAGCGTTCCTTCCTGACAATACCCTGCTCGTCAGTGGGTTACATGCAGTGATCTCCTCCACAGTATGGGGAGCAGTGATCGCTAATGCCATTGCTTCTCCCCATACAGAAGCGTTCCTTCCTGACAATACCCTGCTCGTCAGTGGAGGAGACACATTTACATGCAGCAATCTCCTCCACAGTATGGGGAGCAGTGATCGCTAATGCCATTGTTTGTTCCCATACCGAATCATCGTTTTCTGGCAGCAGATGGTCATTTTTAAGCGTGCTTAAAGGCTGCCTTACACTGGACGAAGGTTGGATCACCGCTAATGAGCATTCCCAGTAACGCTCGTTAGTGACGATGTGGCTGTGTAACACATTCTTATCAGTAAGATGAGGATTGAGCTATAATAAGCGTTTATAAGGTCAGAGATATGGAGCCCGTCAGGTGAGCTGGCTGACGGAACAGAGAGAAAATTCAGATCCTGCTACTAGAACATCTCAGCCCTGTACAGAGAAAAGGGCTCCACATTTTTAATTAAAACCTATTGAAAAATGATTTTTATTTAAGAAATGAGTACAATGCAATATTTAAAAAAAAAAAAAAAAAAATCACCCCCAAAAGGTGTAAATAGCCTTTAAAGTGAAAAAAAAAAAAAAAAAGAAGTCTCATGTTGTAGGTGGGAGCAGCAATACTGTAGTGCAACACAAAATACTGCTCCCCACGCCACAGTATAAAACTGTTGCACCATCCTGAAGATGGCAGTACAGTTGAACTCAGAAGGGAACCTGCAGCCGATGGCCAAGAGCACTAGTGCCGGATGCTCCTACATTACTTAATGCTGAGAGCGTAAGATGTACCCGGCTGGCGGCCTCGGGCATCGGCCCACCGGGAGATTTACCTATAGGGTCTATGGCCAGTCCGCCCATGCTGCTCACATAAATCAGACAGTTATTAGAGGGTTCTGTCCATTTCAAAAATCTGCCAGAAATCTGATTTGCATTGTGACAGCCCCAAACCGGGGGGGGGGGGTTTAATCTGTTTCTAGGAGAGTTAAACGGTGCAGCGTCTAGCAGCAGCTTATTTCCATCTCTGGACAGGAAGATAGACGGATACAGCAATAACACATTTCACAAGCCCCGTAGAGAAGGTCACTTACCAGCCCCCTTTCCAGGTACAGATGGACAAACTCCTTCCAACTGATTTCCTTGCCTGAATCTTTAATGTAAAACACAGCAAATCCGGTGACCACTCCGGCTACGAGGACCATTAGGCTGCGGAAGTCGTTATCATCCCAGGGGAACTCGCCCTATAGACACACAAGGCAGATTGAAGAAATGGTAAGATTTGCCGAGACAGCGTTGATAACCTGGAGAGAACACACCTGTCCGCAATATCTCCCCGGGCTATCTACATCAGACAGGCAGGGGTCCGACGCACTAACATTTTCTGTGGGGCCCAGTCAGTTCTAGCGACATCACTGCACAGCTCCTCCTCTCCTCCAGGCCCGGCAGTGACGTCATGAGCGGGCCTGAGGAGAGAAGGAGCGCAGGGAGTGAATGACAAGACCGCCAGCTCCCCTGCGCTCCAGCAATGATAGGTATGTGAGGGGGCCACTGGGGGAGGTCATTACACTGTGAGGGCCCCTTACACAGTATAATGATCCCCAATGACCCTCAATTCAGTATAATGACCTCCAGAGCCCCTATTCAATATAATGACCCCCCAGTGACCACCATACAGTATAACCCCCAGTGTGGGGGCCACTGGGGGTCATTATTCTGAATAGAAGGCCACTGTGGGGTCATTATACTGTGTGAAGGGCCACTAGTAGTCATTATACCGTGTGGGAGCCACAGGGGGACATGTAAATGTAAAAATAACTCAAGGGGGCCCACTGGGATTTATCGCCCAAGGGCCCACATGAACCTGGAGCCGGCCCCGGGTCCGACACTGCGCTCATGTTCAGCTGTTTCGTTGTAGCTTCATCCATTGTACAGTGGAGGAAGCTGGTGACTGCAGCGTGGCCCCCAGTGACACTAATGGGCACTTTGAAGACTTCTCTGACTCCCACCAGTGCACATCCATGGGAGTTTCTCTCCGCAGTACCCCGATAAGCTGCTTGCGGTCACGCACCTTCTGTATTCGCTGCCACCACTTGGGCTCTTTCCAATCTCCATCCTTTTTCCTGTTGTTCCCACCGCCGCCTTGTGAACCTGGTTCTTTTGCCTTGTCTGTAATGGAGACGCAGCCCAGTATTAAAGGAGAAATTCAGAGTAAAACGAGAGCACGGAAAATACGGGAGCAGGCATACGTTCCCGCGTTCAGCAGCAAAGGAAGAGACGCCATCCGAGTAACTGCTGATCAGCTGCTTGAAGTTCCTTCTGCAGGGGTACAGCTTAGTGTGGAGCCAAGGAGAAGATTTAGGCCCCTTTCAGACGAGCGAGTGTCTCGCTGCGGACTCACAGCGAGGCACCCGGCCTGAACTTCCAGCACCACTGGAGTCACATAGCATTATACTGATCTATGATGCTATGTAACCCTTAGGCCTCATGCACACGGCCGTGCGCAGACCGTGGTATCCCGGCCTGGAATCCAGCCGACAGCAGGAGTGCACGGCGTCAGTGGTTGCTATGACGCCGTGCGCTTCATGCCGCCGCTGGACTACAGTAATACACTTGTACAGGTGTATTACTGTAGTCCAGAGGCGGCATCAAGCGCACGGCGTCATAGCAACCAATGACGCCGTGCACTCCTGCTGTCGGCTGGATTCCAGGCCGGGATTCCACGGCCGAGTGCATGAGGCCTTACAGTATTGGATAACAGTGACAGCATCATGTCAGTGCAATCCAATACATTTCAGACCTCTAAGGGTTACACAGCATAATAAATCACTATAATGCTATGTGACCCCAGCAGTGCTGGAAGGCCGGGTGCCTTGCTGCGAGTCCGCAGCGAGACACTTTCTTGTCTCAAAGAGGCATAAGGGGTTGTCAAAGGTTTAAAAATGCTGCTACCAGAACAGTACCACACCTGTCCACAGGTTGTGTGGGGTACTGCCGAACCGCCACATTCACCTCTAAAGGGCTGAGCGGCAACGCCGACCGAGGACAGCAAATCAGCCACGTTTAAAAGCCGCTAATATTTATCGGTCACCACAGGCCACCTACCTCTAGAGGGCTTGGAGCCCAAAAATGATAGGGTCGGTGACGGCCTCCACTGGAGATGCTGGTGTAATAGCAGGCTTCCTCTCTGAGACTGCAACAGAAGAAACATAAATGTCAGTCGTCTTTGCAGAAATGGAAAAAACAAAAAACAAAAAAAAAAAACTAGGATTCCCTTACAGCAGCAGTCAACTACAACTCTCAGCATGCCCTGAAAGCCGGCAACTAATATACTTCAGTTTTCCGTTTTTCAGCAACTCTAATCTCTGCTTTTTTTTAGAACCCCTAATCAGGTGATAAAAGAAAATGAAATGGGGATCCAACCTTAGCTATAAGGGCTCATGCACAAGAACACATTTTCTTTCTGTGTCTGTTCCGGTTTTTTTTTTGCGGACCTTATGCATTTCGTTTCCGTACCGCAAAATACATACGGTCGTGTGCATGAGCCCTAACTTTGCTGAAAATAAAAAGGGCCCTAAATCCCAGTTTTTAGGCAGATATCAGGAGGAATAGGTCCTGCCTCCTCTGCTCAGAGATGGATGGGAGGGTCAGAATTAGGCTGAGTGCACATTGCGTCCAAGCTATCCATCTACCGCAATTGTTGGACAAAGTTCCTGGCAAATCGACCTGACCGAGGTGAAAAGTCCGACACCTGTTGGGCTGGTAATCATCGGACCACCGTACCATACAGCACAGCGCTCCCGTACAGAGGGACGCCGTACCATACAGCAGAGCGCTCCCGTACAGAGGGACGCCGTATCATACAGCAGAGCGCTCCCGTACAGAGGGACACCGTATCATACAGCAGAGCGCTCCCGTACAGAGGGACACCGTACCATACAGCAGACGGCTCCCGTACAGAGGGACCCCGTATCATACAGCAGAGCGCTCCCGTACAGAGGGACACCGTACCATACAGCAGAGCGCTCCCGTACAGAGGGACACCGTACCATACAGCAGAGCGCTCCCGTACAGAGGGACACCGTATCATACAGCAGAGCGCACCCGCACAGAGGGAAGCCGTATCATACAGCAGAGCGCTCCCGCACAGAGGGACGCCGTATCATACAGCAGAGCGCTCCCGTACAGAGGGACGCCGTATCATACAGCAGAGCGCTCCCGCACAGAGGGGCGCCGTACCATACAGCACAGCGCTCCCGTACAGAGGGACGCCGTACCATACAGCAGAGCGCTCCCGTACAGAGGGACACCGTATCATACAGCAGAGCGCTCCCGTACAGAGGGACACCGTATCATACAGCAGAGCGCTCCCGTACAGAGGGACACCGTACCATACAGCAGACGGCTCCCGTACAGAGGGACCCCGTATCATACAGCAGAGCGCTCCCGTACAGAGGGACACCGTACCATACAGCAGAGCGCTCCCGTACAGAGGGACACCGTACCATACAGCAGAGCGCTCCCGTACAGAGGGACACCGTATCATACAGCAGAGCGCACCCGCACAGAGGGAAGCCGTATCATACAGCAGAGCGCTCCCGCACAGAGGGACGCCGTATCATACAGCAGAGCGCTCCCGTACAGAGGGACGCCGTATCATACAGCAGAGCGCTCCCGCACAGAGGGGCGCCGTATCATACAGCAGAGCGCTCCCGCACAGAGGGGCACCGTATCATACAGCAGACGGCTCCCGTACAGAGGGACCCCGTATCATACAGCAGAGCGCTCCCGTACAGAGGGACACCGTACCATACAGCAGAGCGCTCCCGTACAGAGGGACGCCGTATCATACAGCAGAGCGCTCCCGTACAGAGGGACGCCGTATCATACAGCAGAGCGCTCCCGCACAGAGGGACGCCGTATCATACAGCAGAGCGCTCCCGCACAGAGGGGCGCCGTATCATACAGCAGAGCGCTCCCGCACAGAGGGGCGCCGTATCATACAGCAGAGCGCTCCCGCACAGAGGGGCGCCGTATCATACAGCAGAGCGCTCCCGTACAGAGGGACACCGTATCATACAGCAGAGCGCTCCTGTACAGAGGGACACCGTATCATACAGCAGAGCGCTCCCGTACAGAGGGACCCCGTACCATACAGCAGACCGCTCCCGTACAGAGGGACCCCGTACCATACAGCAGACGGCTCCCGTACAGAGGGACCCCGTATCATACAGCAGAGCTCTCCCGCACAGAGGGGCGCCGTATCATACAGCAGAGCACTCCCGTACAGAGGGACACCGTATCATACAGCAGAGCGCTCCCGTACAGAGGGACCCCGTACCATACAGCAGACGGCTCCCGTACAGAGGGACCCCGTATCATACAGCAGAGCGCTCCCGTACAGAGGGACACCGTACCATACAGCAGACGGCTCCCGTACAGAGGGACCCCGTATCATACAGCAGAGCGCTCCTGTACAGAGGGACACCGTATCATACAGCAGAGCGCTCCCGTACAGAGGGACACCGCATCATACAGCAGAGCGCTCCCGCACAGAGGGGCGCCGTATCATACAGCAGAGCGCTCCCACACAGAGGAAAGCCGTATCATACAGCAGAGCGCTCCCACACAGAGGGAAGCCGTATCATACAGCAGACTGCCCCAGCCGAACTAGATACCACAGTGCGGCACAATATACCGCCCCCTGCAGAACCAAATACCACAGTGCAGCACAATATATCGCCTTCGTGTGAAACTGTATCATCGTTCTGAGGATGCAAGCTGATTTTAGGAGGGCACCTGTGGTTGTTAGACGGGTACAGAAGTACCTGCTGTCGGCCATAAGAAGGACTTGGGTGGCCCCGGAGCATTGGCCCACTGAGAACTTTCTCTGTGGGGTCTGTGGCCAGTCCGTCCCTGTATGCTTCCCTCCACAGGTCCCAGATGTATAAGCCCTTTAATCACCGTATGGCCACACTGATCTGCAGACCTCACGCTGCACAGCTGAGAGTTTGCTACAACTGTATCCAGCCCTGAGCTCCCCCGTCCTGATAGTTGGTCACAATGTATCAGGTGTAAATTAAATGTATCAGTCTGCAGCTCCCAGATGATCGGATACAACTGTAGCAAACCCAGGCTCAGCTGTACAAGTTTCAGCTTCTGGACTAAGAACGTTCCCATTCAATGACAGCAAGCAGAGCTCGCCAGACTGGTGGGGAGCTGAAACACACAGTATGTCAGAATATTGTATACACGAAGACAGAAACCTAATGAGTCTGTCATCCTGAGCAGTCCGGCAGGAGGCAGCACACACCCCACCCCCTCCTCACCTGACGTACCCCGGCACCGCAGGACAGACCCCGCCACCAGCCGGCCCGACAACATCGCACGACCCCGGAGGAGAACAGGCGTCCGAGCCCGGCACTCATCTCACTACAATGGGGCTGAGGCAATGTCACTGAAACTGGCAGCTGCTCGGCTCCTAAGGGCGCCTGTCAACTTCCAGCCAATCGGAGAGCGGCATTCCGTACAGGCAGCGGAGGGGCACACCGTGGGGGCCTTCACAGCCGGTCCTTTAGTGCTCCCCACATATTGTCGTACCGTCAGGAACAAAGTATCGATTGTTTGGTTCCTAGGTGTTTATGTAACCTTTACATAACTGTAGGAGGAAGGGCCTGGTTGAGGGGACTGTGTGCAGACTTACATACACACCTCCCAAGTGTCCCTCTTTGTTCCTTAAAGGGGATAGCCCATGAGTAATGTAAAAAATGAAAACCTGACAATATATAGTACATGATCACCTCTTTCTAAGGGCGCATTCACACCCAACTTGCGGACTGCACACGACCGGCACTATCATAGAAAATGCCTATTCTTGTCCCACTTGCAGACAAGAATAGGACATGCTCTATCTTATTTGCGGGGCTGCTGAACGGAACTACGGACGCGGATAGCACACGGTGTGCTACAGTAGTTCTGGCCGTGTAAATTGTCACAATGTGTGCCACCATATATTGTCCCTCTTTGTGACTTTCAAAAGTTGGTTGGTTATGGGACTATTGTCATATGTGTAAGCGGTTCCTGTCCTTCTCAGTCTGGGGTAGTTAAGGGTACCACTTACGGCAGGACGGATCCGGCAGGCTATAAGTGCCCGTGCACTGCCATGTGTAAGCGGTTCCTGTCCTTCTCAGTCTGGGGTAGTTAAGGGTACCACTTGCGGCAGGACGGATCCGGCAGGCTATAAGTGCCCGTGCGCTGTCGTGCTGCCGCTCCGTCTCCATTGGCTATAATGGGGCAGGGGGCGGAGCTACGGTGCAGCACGGCAGTGCACGGCCGGAGATCGCCGGACTAAAAGTCCTGCATGTCCGACTTTTCAGTCCGGCGATCTTTGCCGTGCACTGCCAGGCTGCGCCGTAGCCCCGCCCCCCGCCCCATTATAGTAAATGGGGACGGAGCGGCAGCACGGCCACTTGCATCAGGACAGATCCGGCCTGCCGCAAGTGTAAAAGTACCCTTAGCTGTTGCTGAAGTACAAATCACAGCATGTCATGCCCTGACTAGTCCTGCTGGGAGTTGTAGTTGAGCCACAGCTGGGGAGACACAGGTTGGTAACATGTACACACACCCAGAATCAGTAGTCCGGACATTTGTTCCATCTGATTCGGTTACTGACCTGAACTCACAGCATTGTAGGGATCTATGATGCTGGGAGTTCAGGTCACTAAACAAGGGGTCAGACCAGGAAGCGGGCAGAATCTGTGAGTGTGAATCCAGCCTAGGGGCCTCACACATATTTTTATTAGTCTTTTTCCTGCAATTTTACAGTTTTGGATTATTTTTTTTTTTGCTGGAAAAACACCAGCTCCAGATGTTAGCTGAAATGGGAAATATGAACCGTGGACACACAAGTTTTTTTGTTTTTTTTTGCTTCTGGTGTTTTAAAAAAAAAAAATCTTTTTGACTTCTTCAAAATTGCAGCATGCTGGAGCTGCTGGTGTTTTTTCACACATTTTCACACCACCTTGTCTGTAGGGGAAAGATGTGCCAGTGTTCGGCTAGATGCAGACGTCCGGTAAACCCGGACGCGAGCAGTCCGTGGTAATGCAGACTGGATTTGTTCTTTACAGCCGGAGCGCACGTCGTCATTGGTTGCTATGACGCCGTGCGCTCCCTGCCGCCGGCATAGCAATCAATGACGCCGTGCGCTTCAGCTGTAAAGAACAAATCCAGCCCGCATTACCACGGACTGCTCACGTCCGGGTTTAACGGACGTCTGCATCTAGCCTTAGGCCTCTTTCACACAAACGAGTTTTCCGTCCGGGTGCAATGCATGAAGCAAACGCACAGCAGCCGCACTGAATCATGCATCTTCTATATCACGGAAGACATCCGTAATGCAATGCGATTTTTACTGACGGTTGCCGTAGATGTAGATTGTTATTCTTGGGGTTTTTTTTTTCAAGCGTGTGAAAAACCCATGCAATCCGGATAAAAAAGAAAATGCAAACCCTGAACTCAATTGCAGAAAATAATGATCGAACCTGCGTGAAAAACCATCCGCTTTTCCCTGAACAGATCCTGACTGTTTGCAGACCGCAATGCGGGCACCACAGCCATACGGTCGAGTGCATGAGCCCTGAATGGGACGAGCAGTTGTCATTACACTGTGCCGCTGCTGCACAGGAGTCCCTTCCTGGTGACAACTTCCTTTTGAATATTAATCACATTATGCACGGCTCATTTCCATGGTTACGACCACCCTGCAATCCAGCATAGGCTGGTCGTGCTCGCACACTATAAGAAAAAGCGCTTTTTCAGGGCTCACGGCAGGGCTCTGTTCACATCTGCACCACCTTTGCTGCAGATTCCGTCCTATGGCGCTGCATTCGAACACAGCGGTATGCTTTCAGTTATCTGGCTCGCAGTGATCATGACCCTACCGTTTTCACTGCTGTGCAGCTGATCGCGGCTTGGACGGCGGAATGATCTGAGCTTGGACTTTGCTTCGTGGCGACAGATCACAGCACACAGTCATCAGCACTACACATTGTAGGTTTCCGTTTTCATGACTGTTGTTAAGTCAGCTTTACAAACTACAACAAAGGCAACTCCTTTAATTAAAGGGATTGTCCAGTATTAGGGCCCATTCAGACGGCCGTAGTACTTTGCGAACACGGATACCGGCCATGTGCGTTCCGCAATTTTCAGACCACATATGGCCGCAACCATAATAGAAAATGCCCATTCTATCTTTTCTGTGGAGCCGTGGAATGGAACTACGGATGCGGACAGCACACGGTGTGCTGTCGGCATCTTTTCCAGCCCCATTGAAATGAATGGATCTGCAGACCTTCCGCAAAATTGCGGATCTGTTCATACGGTTGTGTGGATGCTTCCTTCTAAAAACAGCGCCACCCCTGTCCACAGGTTGTGTGTGGTATTGCCATTTAACCCCATTCACTCCAAAGTAACTGAGCTGCAATACCAAGCACAACCCATGGGCCGGCGTGCTGTTGTATTCGGAGGAAAGCGGCCATGTTTCTCCAGTCCTGTACAATCTATGGGCCGGCGCGCTGTTGTAATCGGAGGAAAGCGGCCATGTTTCTCCAGTCCTGTACAACCCAACAACTTCGGGAAGTAACATTCAGATATCTCTAACTTTACAATCAGTGTGCCAGGCCTTGGCAGCCTACACATATACGTCTCTGGGGGTTCCCAGAAAGAAATGGATGGGGCCACTCCCTCAGCTAATAATGTTGGAGGTTCCCTTTAAAAATCTCTCCCTCACTTGAGCAACATCGTGAAAAGCTCCTCCAAGTCCCTCGTGGTAAAGCCTCACTTCCCTGTTTCTCAGACCACGGTTCTGATACAACTTCCGATCGTAAGTGCCGCTAAAAAGGAAGAAAAAATGTATTTGTCTTTTTTGCACCAAACAGAGATTTCTGTGTCTACGATGTGGCATTTCGGCCGATGTGCTGCAGCCAATGGCTGACTTTGTATGATCTGACATGGCCGGCGGAAGCTGAGGGCTGCCACACATTTCCATAAAGTGTTTTAGGGCCCTACAGAGGGGCCCACCTCTGCATCTCTCTGCCCTGGTTATTAAAGGGGAATCTTCAATCTATCGATCAATATCAGATCGGGGGGGGGGGGGGCCTCCGACACCCGGCCGATCAGCTGTATAAGGACACGGTGCGCGCAGTGTACATGTGCCGTCTTCCGGCTCGCTGCTGCTGTGCTATAGAAAGCAGCAGCGTAGTTTCTAACCCTGACCACATGGGTCTGCAAAAGGAGGCGCCTACACAAAACGGTCAATTATTTAGGGTACATTGGAGCAACTAAAAATTGAACAGGTTTTGATTACTGAAGACCTTTAAGGCTCATGCACACGTCCGTTGGTAGGCAGTACTGGCGACAGTAATTTGCAGTCCCCAATGCACGGGCAACATCTGTGCGGATTCCGCAGAAGGATCCAGACCCATTCAACTTCAAGTCCATCCGCACTGCAAAAAAGTAGTGCCTCCATTCCGCTAGACCTTCCGGACCCATTCAAGTGAATGGGTAGGCATCAGTGATGCAGGGGGCACATGGCCGGTGCCCGCATACTGCAGACAGCAATACGGGCACAGCCGGGTGCATGAGCCCTTAAAGGGGTTCTCTGGAATTGGCTATTGATAACCTATCCTCAGGGTGTTGGGAGTTTGACCCCCGCCGGTCAGCTGTATGAAGCGGCTGCGGTGCTCTGTGAGCACTTAGGCCTTTTCCTAGGCCTGTGACATTACCATACTTCATCACGTGGCCTAGGTGCAACTCAGTTTCATTCAAGTGAATGGGGCTGAGCTGAAATACTAAGCACGACCTCTATACAATGTGCTTGGTAAGCTGTGGGCTCTTCAAACAGATGATCGGCAGGGGTGTCGGACCCCCGCCGACCTGATATTGATGACCTATGCAGAGGATAGGCCATTAATATCAAATTCCTAGACAACCCCTTTAAAGCTTTTTCTTCCGGTAACACCAGCCGCAGTGTCTGGGATCTCTGTTTTTGTGATTGCTGAGGGTTCCAACAGTCAGACCCCCGGCGATTACAAAAAAAAATTAAAAATAGGGGTCCTTTGTGAATGGAGCCGTGGTGTGACCAGCACCGGTGGAAGGGGGGAAATCCACAGCATTGATTGATGTGCAGTGGAAATTAAATCCGCACAATTGGTTAATTTACGCAGCGGATTTTTTCGCAGCCTGTGGAATCATTTCAGCCACTTAGGGTGGGTTCACACTAGCGTTATGCAGTCCATTATGGCTTTCCGTTAGAACACGGTTATAACGGAAAATAATGGAATCCATAAGACGGAAGGACGGATCCGTTTTGCTGCCCATAGACTTGCATTATGACAGAATGCAAATCGGAAGCCTTTAAGAGGCATTCTGTTTTGCTCCGTCCTAATACAAGTCTATGGGAGAACATAACGGATCCGTCTGGTTCCCGTTATGGAAGACGGAAAACAAAGTCCTGTCGACAGGACTTTGTTTTCCGTCTTGCAAGGCGGGACCCAGACGGATCATTTATGTTCTCCCATAGACTTGTATTAGGACGGAGCAAAACAGAATGCCTCTTAAAGGCTTCCGATTTGCATTCCATCCTATGGATTCCGTTATTTTCCGGAAAGCCATAACGCTAGTGTGAACCCACTCTTACTGTAAAGGCAGTGTTTCAGTCCCACGTGGACATACCATTAATGGTCGGACTATTGCATCCATGTCCTAAACCAGGCATCCTCAAACTGCGGCCCTCCAGCTGTTGCAAAACTACAACTCCCAGCATGCCAGAACAGCCTACAGGTATCAGCCTACAGCAGGGCATTGTGGGAGTTGTAGTTTTACAACAGCTGGAGGGCCGCAGGTTGAGGATGTCTGTCCTAAACGAATGAAAAGAACTGTTTGTGTTGAACTAATGCATAGAATTAATTTTATTCACAAAATCATCTTTAATGTACAAGGGGATAAATAACAGCGATAATTCTCTTAATAAATAATAACTGCACTCTGCCCCCCCCCCCCATCCCTTATTTATGGGCTTCACTTATTTTCAACGATTGAGTGGTTTCAAATAATGCAGAACAGGACGGGTGTCTAAAGCTCGCCATGATGAGGCTTCATTCAGATGGTCATCTTCCACCAGCGTCCATATTCCGAATGTATCAGCCGCCCCCTGCTCAGCGCTATACTCCCTATGGGCTGTCTGAATGAAGCTGTTCAGGGTCAGCATCTCTCAGCATCCATTGCACATGTCCTTATTCCTTTCCCTCCCGTCAGGCTCTAGTGGTCTGAAAAGCTACGTTTCACGTGCAATGACCTTCTCCAACCTATGCAAACCCATAGGGCAACTTCAAGCTTTAAAATGGGAACATATAGCTTAACACCTTAGAGGGGAGCGACGCTGTGAGGTACTGAATATTGCTCCAGGGCTGTGGAGTCGGAGCTTTTATCTACCGACTCCACAGCCCTGTTTTGCTCCATAGACTTTTACCAATTAGAGATGCCAGAGACAGTACATTCTATATACATAAGGTGCGGGAGGCCTGCGGAATAGTGCTAAACCTGCTGCCAACGATGTTCTCCATGGCAGGGCCTGCAATTGAGAGCACAGAGAGGACTGAGTCTTATTTATCAACCCCCACCCCCCAAAAAATCTGTACTAGACTGCCGCATTATACGTGGTGATAAGGTACCACATGAGATCTCCATACAGGAATCTTGTAGAGAGGTAAGGTCTCTGCAGGAATGGTTGGCGTCTATTCGTCTGGAATGTCTCAAAGACTCAGCTTCCTCAGAAGCTCTTTAAAGGTTCATTCCGCGGTCTCCCACCGGGCACAGTAGGTGCGGCCGCTGTCTCCCAACACCATACAAGTGTCTCTCTCCCTGTACAAAGTAGTGCCATGTGTGGGGTCTCGTCCTCACTGCTGCCACGTGCCCTCGGCTGGCTCTTGTGTCTGTTTCCGGAGATTTAGCCGCATACAGCGGGGGCAGCTTGTCGAGTTATCATAATAGCAGTCCCTGGTATAGAAAATAAAATTAGGAAAAAAAATAAGGATTATTTTTCATAGCTTCTCTAATAGGTCACCTCTACCTACAATGTAGATTCAGAGCATACTGAGCAGGCACTGGGGGTATGACCACTGGGACCCTCACCTATCACGAGGACGGGGGTCCCTAGTCCCCTGTTTGAATGGCGGAGTGGTCAGGCAGGTGCACTACCGCTCCATTCACTGGAGATAGCGGAGCGCTGTACTCTGCTGTCCCATAGACACATGCTTGACCACCGCTCCATTCAAATGGGGGATAAAAACCCCTGTTTTTAGGATTGGTGAGGGTCTTAGTGGTCAGACCCCCAACGATTATGCACTTATCACCTATCCCTTGGACAGGTGATATATGCTGTTTGTCGGGCAAGCCCTCGAAAACAACAGAAAATGGGATAAAAGGAACAGAGGCTAAATAAACCCTATTCACACGTCCGCATGTATTCCGCAATTCTGCTGAATACATGCGGACCTATTGACTGTGAATGGGGCACGGAACGATGCGGAGAGCACACACTGTGCTCTCCGCATCCGCATTTGCGGAACGCGCCCCGCCGATCTTACGCAAAAATATAGAGCATGTCCTATTCTTGCCCGCAATTGCAGACAAGTATAGGCATCTCTATGGGGCTGGTGGCAAGGTGTTTTGCGGATCCGCAAAACACTACGGACGTGTGAATAAGGCCTTAAAATGCCAGAGTCTATGGGGGCAATAATGGAAACATTTCTCTATATATAATAAGGCTGCATTCACACAGCTGGGTGAAATGCGGTCAGTGCAACGGGTGAAATTCCCAGACCGACTGCGGCTTATCTGACCACGTTCATCATAGAAGGTCTGGTTACACGCACCACATTTCACAGACCGAACACAGCCACGTGAAAGCATCCTAATGCAGAAAAGCGCCCATTGGCACAAACCATTCGCATGTAGTATAGAGAATCTCACCTGTGAAACACAGCGGCACAATCCTGGCACACAGATGTGTGGCTATCAAATGGAAATAAAATGTCTCCTTCCTTGCACAGTTCACACACAAAGCCTTTAGCCTGGCAGCGCTGCAAATAGAAAAGATTGCATGAGAAACTGTCCCGCTCATGGCGTGGGCTCCTCAAGAACATCCCCAGGATCCAAACTCGTGTAGTTGCTTTGACTCATTCTCGTCTTGACTACTGTAATCCACTACTAGTCGATCTCCCCCTCACTAAACTCTCCCCCCTTCAGTCTGTCCTAAACGCAGCAGCCAGGCTCATCTGTCTGTCCACCTGCTACACCGATGCCTCTTGCCTGTGCCAGTCACTTCAATGGCTGCCCATACACCACAGAATACACATCACATTTGTCCCCCACAAAGCTCTTCCCCAGTACTGCATTTCCTCCATCATTCCTATCTACTACCCTACTCACGCTCTCCGTTCTGCCAATGATCTAAGACTTAAGCTGGGCTTACAAGGGGCGATGCAGCGGCCAATTGTCGGGAAGGAAGCACCTGTTCGCAGGAACGGTCGTTCCCGATAATCTGGACTCGATCCTCTCACTCTTGTCTCCAAGACTTTTCTCATGCGGCTCCTGCTCTCCGGAATGCACTGCACCGGACAATCAGATTAATTCCCAACTTCCATAGCTTTAAATGTCCCTTAAAAACACATCTTTTTAGGCAGGCTTATCACCTTCCCTATGTTGACTCCCCCCCCCCTCCCATTCTTCAGAACCAAATGCCGAAGTTAGTTATTCACGAAGTTGTGTGAGACTTGCACTTTAAAACCAAACTCGGCTTCGGCTCTGACTAGTACCTCGGAACCGACGAAGAGTTCGATTTCAAGTTTTAAAGTGGCTTTCCACTTTAAAAATCAACTACCGAAGTTATTCAATGAAGTCACACGCAACTTCGTGAATAACTTACTTCGGCTCATCGATGCCCATACATTCCAATACTGTACGGAGACGAATCTCCGTACAGTATTATCCCGAAGTTTTGAATGAAGCGTCTGCAGCTCGCTGCGCTCAACACTAACTAAAAGAAATAAACACTTGAAATAGGTCACGTGTGTAATGAATCTATATAATATATGAGTTTCGTGTTTTGAACTGAATTACTGAAATAAATTAAAGGGGTTCTGCACTTTGTTTAAACTGATGATCTATCCTCTGATCGGCAGGAGTCCGACACCCGGAACCCCCGCCGATTAGCTGTTTGAGAAGGCAGCGGCGCTCCTGGAGCGCCGCGGCCTCCTCACTGTTTACCGCCGGCCCAGTGGCGTCACAACTAGTATCACTGGCCTGGGCGCGGCCAAGCTCCATTGAAGTGAACAGAGCTTAGCCGCGCCCAGGCCAGGTGATACAAGTCGTGACGTCACTGGGCCGGCGGTAAACAGTGAGAATGAAGCGAATAATCCCAGCAGACGTGGCTCAATGCTCATTAAGAATTTATTGCAAAGTGATTAAGTATTGTTACTTTGCAATAAATTCTTAATGAGCATTGAGCCACCTCTGCTGGGATTATTCGCTTCATTGAACGTGGGATTGGTCCTGTCCCGTGCAGCGTGCAACACGCGAGTGCTGGCCGATTTATCTCTGTAAACAGTGAGAAGGCCGCAGCGCTCCTGGAGTGCCGCTGCCTTCTCAAACAGCTGATCTGCGGGGGTCCCGGGTGTCGGACCCCCGCCGATCAGATGCTGATGATATATCCAGAGGATAGATCATCAGTTGTAACAAACTGCAGAACCCCTTTAACTTTTCAGTGATACTGTAATTGATTGAGATGCACCTGTCTGTATGTAGCGGTGTCCGAGCATCTCCATTCACTTCTATGAGAGTTCCAGTAACGTGCTTGGATATTTCCATAGAAGTGAACAGAGACCGCCACACTGCCATTTCACTATTCATTCTCCGAATACATATGGGCTGCCTGGCCGGGTGCGCTGGGTGACCCCCTACTCCAAATAGGTGCGAGTGGATATGCCATAATTGCCAGTGTTGGGAATAGCCCTTTAAGGATATGTAAAGCAGTCTAATCACTGTCTGTGCGACACATGTATGTAAAGTGAAGAGACTGCAAAATGGAAAAGGAGCAGCCATAATACTCGACTCTCCCAAAACATCCACTTGCTGTAGACCCACCGCCAACATTTAAGGATTCCACCTTTAATACCCTACATTTTATTAAAGCTCCATATGACAGATTTCACCTTGTTCCATTAAAACCCCCCTTCACCGCCCTACGAACCTCACAGTCCAGTTTAATGTGCTTGGCAAACATGGTGTGTATGTCAGTGAGGGAGGCCCCCAGCCGTCCACTGCTAACGTCTAGAAGATCCTGCAGGGAGTACATGTCATCGTTCTCCACAAAATGCTGACGATCCTGGAGCTGTAGAAAGAATACTTTGTCAAACAGACAAAAAAATCACAACCCACCACATGTTATTTGCTGGGCAAATGAAATCCTGACCTGCAGCAGCAATCGGGCCTCCATTGCTTCTTTGCATGTGATAAAGTATGGCTTCATGAGGAGGATATCCTGACGTAACTTCTATGGAGGAAGCAAAATGGCAAAAAAAAAAAGAAAAGACCATTCACCCGAGACTTTCTGTAAATGGCAGTGATATACAATGTATGCCTGAAGATCAGGGGAAACCATACACTCAGTATGTAGGATACAACCCGCTCTTACCCGAATCTCTACCAGCTCTTCCACATAGTTAAACAGCAAAGGGTTAATTTCCCGCAGCTTCAGCACTGGACGGCCGAGCATCAGGGCAAGATACCGCATACTGCAGCGAGATACCTGGAGGTGGAAACTGCACTTTAGGTCCAAATTCGCTGATAGTCGTGTTTATAAGCCAGGATCCTTCTGGCAAAGTTTCTTAAGACGATCATACATGACGTGGCGGCCAGCTGACTCCATCATAAACATGCATGCTCGGCTTAGTGTGCATGTCTGTTCTGTAGACAGTGGGGAATAAGCAAGTGCCAGGGGCTTATCTCCTGCAGGAACAGATGAAGGGGCATGCTGAAGTCTAGCAAGACTGATCTGTCTTATCGCTGCTGGTAGGCATCGGCGAGATTAGCAGAATTCTGGAGGGAGGGGGGGGGGGGGTCTCGTGTGCCACTGCAGCAAATGAAAGGCCTCAGCGGTGACTTGACCCTAGGGAGCTGCAATGGAGTGGCAGGGAGGGGGCGAGCATGCTTTTCTTTTTCATCGGGTACAGCAGGCTGGGGTTGACAGTTAAAATAAGTCCATGTAGCCTTTAAAGTGCACCTCCATCCTCGGACATAGAAGCGGTGGGGCACTTGTAATTGTAATCCATGCCTACCTTGCGTGGTTCGAAGTCCCAGTTATGAATAACCCGGGCTGGTATGACAGCAAGATCATTCCAGTGGCAATTGCTGCAGTAGTATTGCCCAGTGTAATCACACTGCCGGGCCTCGCTGGGGACAGCTCCTGCAAAAGGCCCATCAGTCAAAAAACACACATGGAAAACCAGAATCTTGATATTTAAAGAGGACCTGTCATTATTTTAGTACAAATTAAGAAAATATTACCACCCTACTGAACTTAGGTCCAGAAGATATGTGGTGCCAGAAGTCCCTGGCAGCCGGTTGTAAGGGTCAGAAAACAGTAATCAGCCTTGTGCTACACGGCGACTTTGGCCGTGTACTTGGCGTAAGATCGCACTGCACCACCGCATACACAGCAATAAGTTAAGTGGACAGAAACGTGTTGCTGCTGCATTTCTTGCAAAGGCTGGTGCTGCAGTCGTGGCGCAACACTATACTATTCACTTTCATCAGTCCTGATGGCTTGCGATGGAGCATGCAGCGCCACAATGCAATCGCTGACCAAGCGAAACGTGTCGGGGGCAAAGTCGCCATGTAGGCCCAGCCTTAAAGAAAAGAATCATGTTATTTCTATGGAACAGCTCGGACCGAAGGAACTTCATTCCAGCGGCCATAACAGGCACAGGGATTGTTCCAAATTCTCCTCCGTCATTACGGATTAGAGGCGACGGTCGTAGAGTTCAATCAGTCACTGGTGAATATTAGCTACAGCATTCGTATCATTTGTAGCGTCCGGCCGTCCCAATGGGAAAAACGTAGTAGGAGGTTCCCAAGTACTATAACTATGGAAGCATAGAAAATCACGGACTATTGCATATACTTACGCAATGAGATGGGTGCCCTGCACTCAGCACAGCGATAATCCTGACTGTCCAGTCCAGCCTCTGGGCAAATGGTTAACTCGTACTCGGACTGATGACTGACCTTCGACCTCACGCAGGGCTTAGTAATAAGGTTTAGACATTTGCTGTGACAACGATAGTAACAACCTGAAAAATAAAGTGTGAACAGTGGTCAGGATACGTATACTAGAAGATATGACTTAGGCCAGTTCCCCACGTACTGCAGGCTCTCCACAGCGATAACGAGCGGTCCCAGAAAATCCTTGACTAGCATCGTATGCCCGTAATGTCACGTGCTTCACACTCTATTGTGGGGTCATTGTTCTCTCCATTAGCTGGGAAGTAAACATGGAAATTGTGTTCTTACCAGGAAGCGGGTCTTATCCTTGTGTGAATGACATTGGCGGGAGGGAAGCGTATCTTCCCAGCGATCACCTGCTAGCTAGCGGAGGAGACCACTGCTATTACACGCTGTCATCTCCTCCAGCGATTGTTAGGCCGTCGCTCGTCCCTTATGCTTTCTAATTATTTGCCGATCATCATTGCCACCGGCAAATCCTGATCTTTCAGCATGAGGAAAGATCATGACCCATGAACGAGCTTTGCTTATTCACTGGTAAATGGCGGCAGATGGTCGCTAAGGAGTGACAGAAAATCTGACAATACAGGGGTTAGTGTAGGGAGCTAATTGATATTGTGCCTGTAGCAGATGGCTGGACAAAACATGGCCACTAGAGAAAAAGGGAAATGGTCCTTTGTGTATTCAGCAGCTGGATGCTTCTGCCCAATTACAAAAGCGTAGAGCTGGATACAGTCAATGGATGCAACTACTAGGTTAGTGACAGAAAAGACCTGCTGTGCCTACAGAGGAAGTAGGAAAGGTCTGTGGTGATTACAGAGGAAGTAGGAAAGATCTGCGGTGATTACAGAGGAAGTAGGAAAGGTCTGCAGTGATTACAGAGGAAGTAGGAAAGGTCTGCGGTGATTGCAGAGGAAGTAGGAAAGGTCTGCAGTGATTACAGAGGAAGTAGGAAAGGTCTGCGGTGATTGCAGAGGAAGTAGGAAAGATCTGCGGTGATTACAGAGGAAGTAGGAAAGGTCTATAGTGATTACAGAGGAAGTAGGAAAGGTCTGCAGTGATTACAGAGGAAGTAGGAAAGGTCTGCGGTGATTGCAGAGGAAGTAAGAAAGGTCTGCGGTGATTGCAGAGGAAGTAGGAAAGGTCTATAGTGATTACAGAGGAAGTAGGAAAGGTCTGCGGTGATTACAGAGGAAGTAGGAAAGGTCTGCGGTGATTGCAGAGGAAGTAGGAAAGGTCTGCAGTGATTACAGAGGAAGTAGGAAAGGTCTGCGGTGATTGCAGAGGAAGTAAGAAAGGTCTGCGGTGATTGCAGAGGAAGTAGGAAAGGCTGCTGTGTGCTTACAGAGGAAGTAGGAAAGGTCTGTAGTGATTACAGAGGAAGTAGGAAAGGTCTGCGTGATTACAGAGGAAGTAGGAAAGGTCTGCGGTGATTACAGAGGTAGTAGGAAAGGTCTGCTGTGACTACAGAGGAAGTAGGAAAGGTCTGTGGTGATTACAGAGGAAGAAGAAGGGTCTGTGGTGATTACAGAGGAAGTAGGAAAGGTCTGCGGTGATTACAGAGGTAGTAGGAAAGGTCTGCGGTGATTACAGCGGAAGTAGGAAAGGTCTGCTGTGACTACAGAGGAAGTAGGAAAGGTCTGCAGTGATTACAGAGGAAGTAGGAAAGGTCTGCTGTGACTACAGAGGTAGTAGGAAAGGTCTGCTGTGACTACAGAGGAAGTAGGAAAGGTCTGCGGTGATTACAGAGGAAGTAGGAAAGGTCTGCGGTGATTACAGAGGAAGTAGGAAAGGTCTGCTGTGACTACAGAGGAAGTAGGAAAGGTCTGCAGTGATTACAGAGGTAGTAGGAAAGGTCTGCTGTGACTACAGAGGTAGTAGGAAAGGTCTGCTGTGACTACAGAGGAAGTAGGAAAGGTCTGCGGTGATTACAGAGGTAGTAGGAAAGGTCTGCGGTGATTACAGAGGAAGAAGAAGGGTCTGCGGTGATTACAGAGGAAGAAGAAGGGTCTGCGGTGATTACATAGGAAGAAGAAGGGTCTGCGGTGATTACAGAGGAAGAAGAAAGGTCTGTGGTGATTACAGAGGAAGTAGGAAAGGCTGCTGTGTGCCTACAGCAGGAAAGATCGGCTGTGCCTACAGAGAAAGTTGGGGATTTGTTACAATAACTGGGGAAAAGGGAGAAAGCGAGTCACAATTTTAATTATTTTGGGAGCAGCACTGCCAATAAAAGGGGTGACTGACTACTGGGGGGGCAAAACTTCAACTGACCTGTAAAGGCTCTCAGTGCAGACCTGGCGGTGCAGTACGTGGAGGCTGGTTCTTAACTTTTGCATCTAGTAAGATTCGACCAGTCCTGCTTTTACCAAGATTTCTCTAGATAGCAGACATGACCTGACGTCAGGAATAACAGGCACGCATCCATTTTGTACATTTTTTAGAATGTGAAGCTTTGATGTAGTTATATTGTGCAGGCTGGATCCAACATCTAGCCTCGTTGCTAGACCGAGACCTTTTCTGCTCTAATTGATAAAGAACCTCGTCAGGAACACGGGCGGTCCGCCCATAAACCAGTGTACTGAGCTGTCCTCTCAGGCCGCGCTCCTGCCAGACTGATGTATAATGCAGTCTAATGGAACGTGGAAAGTCATTATTGAAAAGAATGTGCAACTATGAGAACCCTGGGCTATTTCTGGAGCCATGATGTTAAGGCTCATGCACACGACCGGTCAGCAAATCGCGGATCCGCAAAACACAGATACCAGCTGTGTGTTTGAGGAACAGATCGTCCTGCCATCTATAGAATAGTCCTCTCCTTGTCTGTAAAACGGACATAAAGAGGACATTTTCTATTTTTTTGCGGATGCCACGGAACAGACACGGTGTGCTATCCGCATCTTTTGCGGCCCCATTAAAGTGAATGGGTTCGCATCCGACAGCTACAAATGCGGATCAGATGCAGACAAAAACCACAGTCGTGCGCATAAGCCCTAATTTAAAGTGGTTGTCCAAGAATCTGTGACATTAAAGGGGTTTTCTGAGGGGTCACCAGTATCTGATTGGTGGGGGTCCAACACCGGGGACCCTCGCCGATCACCAGGTCGAGAATGCAGTAGCGCTGCAGCTTTCTCTCAGCTTTTCATTGGTCACGGCCTAGGCTCGGCTCAGCCCCATGGAAGTGAATGGGGCTCAGCACGATACCAAACACAGCCGCTATACAATGTACGGTGCTTTGATTGGCCGCGGTGCTCACAGGAGAGCCGGTACCTTCTCAAACTGCTGATCGGCAGTGACCCCCACGATCAGATACTGATGACCTACGCAGAGGGGTGGCCATGCGGGTATCTGGAGTGCCGGGGACCGGGTAAATATCGTCTATAGGAGGGGCCCGGGCATTGTGATTGGATAACCCCTTTAAGCATATCTGAAACCTAACATTGGTCTGAATGGATGCAAAACCACATTATATGGCTGTGGCCTGAGGAATCAGCAACCTCTGGCACTCCAGCTGTCCTGAAACTACAACTCCTTTCTCTTCTATGGGAGTCACCAGAACAGCCGAGTAAGTGTGCCTGCTGGGAGTTGTAGTTTCACAGCAACTGTAGCGCCGAAGATTGCTGATGCCTGACGTAATGCCTCTTACCTGTGCATGTATACCACGTCTGGATCAAGCCCCAGATAAACGTGCTGCACTTATCACACACTTGTTTTACGCTTTTACTCTTCTCCTTGTAGAATCGATGTTCTAATATAATCCGCATATTAGGCTCATCCTCGTGTGGGTCCTGGATAATGGGAGAAAGATGATGATGAGCACCGAGTACTGGAGCAGACAAATCAACCCGAAGGCCTCTTTCATATGAGCAATACGGATTGTGTCAGGGTCTTTTCAGGGTAAAACTGATGGTTTTGCACGCAAGTTCAATCAGTTTTTTCTGCGATTGCGTTCAGTGTTTGCATTCTTTGCGTCCAGTAGGTATCCGGATTGCACGTGTTTTTCACATCTCCCAGCCACTATCAGTGAAAAACGCATTGTATCTGGATGCTTTCCATTTTTCACAAACCCCATTCACGTCTATGGAACCAGAGCTGTGAACGCACAATACAGAACATGCTGCGATTTTTTTTTTCTGAACGCAAATATGACGCGTGAAAAACTTTGCTCATGTGCACGGACCCACTGAAAAGAATGGGTCAGGATTCAGTCCGAATGCTATGCATTAGCTACACGCATCGCGTCCAGACGGGAAAGTCACTCGTGTGAAAGAGCCACACATTTATCATGTGCAGAAAGTTAAAGGGGTTCTCCGGGCTTTTAATATCGATGACTGCCGATCAGCTGTATGAAGAGAAGGTGCGCGCAGTGCGCACGTGCCGTCTCCCTTCTCTCGCTGCTTGCTCCTGCCATGTCTATGACGAGCAGGAAGAGAGAAGGGAGACGGTGCACTGTGCAGGCCTTTCCTTCATACAGCTGATTGGCGGGGATGCCGGGTGTCGGACCTCCCCGCTGATCTGATATTGATGACCTACCAAGAGGATAGGTCAGAGATGGGCAAACTGCGGCTCTCCAGCTGTTGCAAAACTACAACTCCCAGCATGCAAAGACTGCCTACAGCTATCAGCCTACAGCAGGGCATGGTGGGAATTGTAGTTTTACAACAGCTGGAGAGCCGCAGTTTGCCTTTCCCTGGGATAGGTCATCAATATTAAAAGCCCGGAGAACTCCTTTAATACAAGGTGATTACTAATGTATTGTGATTCTCCATGTTGCCTCCTCTGCTGGCTGGATTCATTTTTCCATCACATTATACATGGCTCAAATCCAGGGGTTACGACCACCGTGTAATTCTGCAGCAGTGGTCGCTCTTGCACACTATAGAAAATGGCACAGACCTCTCTGGTGGCCGGGACCATGGGTGCGCGCATAGGAACGCCTAAGCATTTGCGCTGCAGCCGTGGCCGTAACCCGAGCAGTGTATAATGCAATGGAAAAATGAATCCGGCCAGCACAGGAGGCAATATGGAGAATCACAATACATTAGTATTAACCTTCTCCACATGATAAATGCCATCTGCTGAAGTGACAATCCCCTTTAAAATATTGATGGTCTGTGCGTCCAAGTCACCAAATACAACAATATCTACTTCCTTCCTGCTTGGATAATTAAAGATGTGCGTGTATACGTGAGGGTGTTGACGTAGACGCTGAATCCTCGGTGATAACCAGCCAGCACTTGACAGAACTAGAGCAGATCTCAGTAGTGCAGCCTCAGGCGCAGTTCTGGAAAGAGCAAGAAGCTTGGGAGAACAGACACGTTAGAACCAATGCTTACCTTCAGCTCCTGCAGCTTGAGTCGGAGATGAATGAGTCTGACCACTGCGTCCTTCTGCTTGTCCGACTGCTCGGGCAGCTCGAGGATCACCTGCTTGCACTCCTCAATCGCCTGTCTTAACTGCTGGATGTCGGACGCCAGAAAGAGGCCCTTGAGTCGGAAACAAGCAGACAGATATTACGGCCCCCGCTCTGTGCGTGCTGGCTACACATGGCATGCGTGCAGCTATGGTAGAACACCGCAGAACATGGTGTCATTCTTGAACATCACATGACACGCTCGCCATTTTGTGACACCAAAAAGTACATTGGGTAGAAATCCACGTTATCATTTCGGATGACCCAGGGACCTATAACTCTGATGGTTTACGTCTGGTAAGGTTAGGTTCTGGTTAAAGGGGTTATTTGGAGCTTCAAAGCGTTCTTGTACGTTGGGAAGATTTTTGAAATGTCATGCTGACAAATAAAATCAGTAGGAGCCCCATCGATCGCTAGAAGGAGGACAGAGAGCGCCCTCTCACTGCAGGAGATGGAATCGAGGTGGCTCCATAGGCTTTGTATTGAGGTCGTCACCTGCAGCGAGGAGAGCGCGCGCATTGTCCTCCTTCCAGCAATCGTGGGGGTCTCAGCACTCAGACCCCCACAGATCAAAACTTTTGATATGCCGCTAGTACAGGGGCAGTTTAAAATAGATGTGCTATTTATCAATACTAGATTGATGGGGGGTCCGACCCCAGTACCCTGCCAATCAGCTGAAGGGGGTGCATTGCTCCTGCAAGCGCTGCCTTCCCTTACCGTTCACCAGGCGCAGGTCCATTACGTCTGGGACTGCATTCACTTGAATGGAACCAAACTGTAGTTAAAACTATGCAATGACAGCGGAATCTCAGGGGTGCCGACGGTCTGACCCCCAGCGATTTAAAGGGCATCTGTCATCACATACCACTATATGAAACAGCCAGCAGCTGTCCATCCGCACAAGACTAGTCCCACGGCATCTTCATGCGTTCCGCCAATTGTAAGAGAAAAACTTTTCTTAATATGTAAATAAGGTGCAACGAGAGCATGGCAGTTGCACCCAGAGGTCCCCCCTCCCCCGTGATGTACTGGTCATGCAGTCCCTGACGTCTCACAGAATCGTGTTTTGCACATGGAGATGGGCAATCGACCTTCTCTTTACTGCTCATGTACAGAACGCCATCTTGCCTGGCCAGTAGATCACAGAGATGGGGGCGTGGCATAGAAAACTGGGGGAGGAGCTTCTGGGAGCAACCACACTGCCCTCGTTGCACCTAGTGTGTAATTTACATATTTATAAAAAGCTTTTTTCCTTAGCATTGAGGGAACATATGAAGATGCCAGAGAGGACACGGGCGCGGATGGACAGCTGCCGACCTTTGTCTTTGACAGATCCGCTTTAATACTGATGGCCTATCCTCTGCACCCCCTCTAGTGTAGTACGAGAACTCACCACCGGCCGGGAGAAGTGATCTTCTGACACGCCCAAATCCATCACTCGCTCAGGGAATTCTGGCACACGCAGAGGGGATCCTGGCGGAGAGTCTGAGGGAACACAAAGGTGTAAGAAAACTTGACCAACACCAGCCAGGTGGAGGCCAAAAGGACGCTCTTCTGGCCTCCATGGGGTGAACAGGGGCCGAGAGATAGATCTGACGTATACGCCAATGTGATACAACAATAGGGGGCGTCTCCAGGACCTACGTCCGAGGATAGGCACCACCGCATTAATGGAATACCAACCCTTGGAAGTCTCCAGTTCACCGTCCTCCCGGGGACTTTTCTCCTCTCTTGGTTTATTGAATGGGTTGAGATGACCCTGACGGAACCTGGCCAGCTTGTCATTGTATTCCATATCCAGCCACGCTGCAAGAGAGGAACGTATATATGACCGTGATATACATGTATTTATGCACTAGGGTTGCACCGGTTATTTTCAATACCCAATTGATACTTTTGTACCCGGATTGTTACGATACCGGGATTTGCTATTTTCCGATATTAGGCTGCACTACTGCCCTCGGTGCGCACCATGTTCTCCTGAGCCGGCACAGTGGAAAATAAGGGAATCCCTCCTCGCTGTGACGCGCCCCGCTGCCACCAATGCATAGAATTCACCCCTAAATAAAAATGTAAGCGGCGGGTGCTGGGCTTATCACACAGGGAATGACAGGGATCCCACCGAACCGCGTCAATTAACTCCTCATTTGTATTTAGGGGTTAAAAAAATATCTCTTATGTGGTGAAGAGAAAAAGGACAATGCAGCAGCGCTCTGCAGACACAAATAAAGACATTCTGGTGCTAATGCTGCGCTTATTTTGCAAATTTGAGATTCTTGGCATGACGCCGGCAGACGGGAACAAATAATTTTGTACAAAATGTACTTGCCAAGAATTTCAAATTTGCTAAATAAGCGCAGCATTACCACCGGAATGTTTTCTATAACTACGGCATTATGGTACGTTATTTGTGTCTGCAGAGCGCTGCTGCATTGTATTTTTTTACTTTGTGTTTCTAGCCATGGGGGCGTGCACCTGCACATTGGGATCTGCTGAATGACCCCCTTTTTTTGCAGTTGTCTTATGTGGTGAAGGCTATAACAGAAAATAAAATAAAAAACACGCAATTTGCCATTTTTAAGGGTACTTTCACACTTCCGTCCTCAGGGCTCAATACCGGAAAAAAAAACGCTTCAGTTTTATCCTAATACATTCTGAATGGAGACAAATCCATTCAGGATGTCTTCAGTTCAGTCACTGTACGGCGCTTTGGACGGAGATAATACCGCAGCATTATTATCTCCGTCCAGAATTCCGGAACACATGCCGGAATGCCGAATCTGTCATTAGTTTCCATTGCAATGTATTAGTGCCGGATCCGGCATTAAAAATACCACAATGACGGACCCGGCATTCTGGTCTGCGCATGTGGAGACCTTTAAAAAATTTTCTGTGACACCAGAAAAACGGATCCGGTGTTGCAATGCATTTTTCTGACTGATCAGGCATTTTTCAGACCTAATCAGTCAGAAAAAATGACATGCGTTTGCACACAGTTTGCCTGATCAGGCAGTTCAGGCAACGGAACAACAGACGTGGTGTGCCTCTCCGTGAGAAGCGTAAAACACAAGTGATATAATAGGAAACATAATACATATCAGCAGATAACAGCATCGCGGGCATCGCTGGGGGCGGCTCAGCAGATTGGGGCGTTTCAAATGAAGTGTTAGTGAAATATACATGCAATAAAAATATCATTTTTTAAAAACATTTTTAAAACTTTACATTTTCCTCTCCGGTAGCGCCCCTTGCTGTCCATCCTTCTGCTCCACCTTCTCCACCTTACATTTTCCTCTCCGGTAACGCCCCCACAGGGCTCCCACAGGGGGCTATGGCGGGCACACACAGGGGGCTATGGCGGGCACACACAGGGGGCTATGGCGGGCACACACAGGGGGCTATGGCGGGCACACACAGGGGGCTATGGCGGGCACACACAGGGGGCTATGGCGGGCACACACAGGGGGCTATGGCGGGCACACACAGGGGGCTATGGCGGGCACACACAGGGGCTGTATGGGGGGCACACACAGGGGCTGTATGGGGGGCACACACAGGGGCTGTATGGGGGCACACACAGGGGCTGTATGGGGGCACACACAGGGGCTGTATGGGGGGCACACACAGGGGCTGTATGGGGGGCACACACAGGGGCTGTATGGGGGGCACACACAGGGGCTATGGCGGGCACACACAGGGGCTATGGCGGGCACACACAGGGGGCTATGGCGGGCACACACAGGGGCTATGGCGGGCACACACAGGGGCTGTATGGGGGCACACACAGGGGCTGTATGGGGGCACACACAGGGCTAGGCTGGCACACAGGGGCTATGGCTGGCACACACAGGGGCTATGGCTGGCACACACAGGGGCTATGGCTGGCACACACAGGGGCTATGGCTGGCACACACAGGGGCTATGGCTGGCACACACAGGGGCTATGGCTGGCACACACAGGGGCTATGGCGGGCACACACAGGGGCTATGGCGGGCACACACAGGGGCTATGGCGGGCACACACAGGGGCTATGGCGGGCACACACAGGGGGCTATGGCGGGCACACACAGGGGCTATGGCGGGCACACACAGGGGCTATGGCGGGCACACACAGGGGGCTATGGCGGGCACACACAGGGGCTATGGCAGGCACACACAGGGGCTATGGCGGGCACACACAGGGGAGGTATGGGGGGCACACACAGGGGCTATGGCGGGCACACACAGGGGAGGTATGGGGGCACACACAGGGGCTATGGGGGGCACACACAGGGGCTATGGCGGGCACACACAGGGGCTATGGCGGGCACACACAGGGGCTATGGCGGGCACACACAGGGGCTATGGGGGCACACACAGGGGCTATGGCGGGCACACAGGGGCTATGGCTGGCACACACAGGGGCTATGGCGGGCACACACAGGGGCTATGGGGGGCACACACAGGGGCTATGGGGGGCACACACAGGGGCTATGGGGGGCACACACAGGAGCTATGGGGGCACACACAGGGGCTATGGCGGGCACACACAGGGGCTATGGCGGGCACACACAGGGGCTATGGCGGGCACACACAGGGGCTATGGCGGGCACATACAGGGGCTATGGCGGGCACACACAGGGGCTATGGGGGGCACACACAGTGGGCTATGGCTGGCACACACAGGGGCTATGGGGGCACACACAGGAGCTATGGCGGGCACACACAGGGGCTATGGGGGGCACACACAGTGGGCTATGGCTGGCACACACAGTGGGCTATGGCTGGCTACACAGGGGCTATGGGGGGCACACACAGGGGCTATGGCGGGCGCACACGGGCTATGGCGGGCACACACAGGGGCTATGGCGGGCACACACAGGGACTTTGGGGGGTGCACACAGGGGCTATGGGGGGCGCACACAGGGACTATGGCGGGCACACACAGGGACTATGGCGGGCACACACAGGGGCTATGGGGGGCACACACAGGGGCTATGGGGGGCGCACACAGGGGCTATGGGGGGCACACACAGGGGCTATGGCGGGCACACACAGGGGCTATGGCTGGCACACACAGGGACTATGGCTGGCACACACAGGGGCTATGGCTGGCACACACAGGGGCTATGGCTGGCACACACAGGAGCTGTATGGAGGGCACACACAGGGGCTATGGCTGGCACACACAGGGGGCTGTATGGGGGGCACACACAGGGGGCTGTATGGGGGCACACACAGGGGGCTGTATGGGGGGCACACACAGGGGCTATGGCTGGCACACACAGGGGCTGTATGGGGGGCACACACAGGGGCTATGGCTGGCACACACAGGAGCTGTATGGAGGGCACACACAGGAGCTGTATGGAGGGCACACACAGGGGCTATGGCTGGCACACACAGGGGGCTGTATGGGGGGCACACACAGGGGGCTGTATGGGGGGCACACACAGGGGCTATGGCTGGCACACACAGGGGCTATGGCTGGCACACACAGGGGGCTGTATGGGGGGCACACACAGGGGGCTGTATGGGGGGCACACACAGGGGCTATGGCTGGCATACACACGCCCGGTGCCCCCCATACAGCCCCTGTCACTGTTGTAAACACTTCAGCTGTCACCGCTTCCTCATGGCTCACCTCGGCATGTCCGGCCCGTCACTCTGAGGCCTCCCCGTCCAGGAGCGGCCTTCCTCCGGTCCCCTGCCGGCCCGGTGACCACTGACCCCGTCCTGGTCTCTCCGGTTTGTCAGACGGGGCGGGGCCAACGATATCACCGGAGCCCCGGTCATCAGACGACGATGGCTCCTCCTATGTGGCCGCCATGCTGCCCTCTGCCGGCGGGATGCGGGTACTGCAGGCCGCTCCCTGCGCTCTCCCTATTTCTGGCGTCCTGGCCATGACTGACCTCAAGTTTTATTTTTTTTCTGGACAATTTAACAAAAAAATCACAGATGGTCAACATTTTTTTTTACAGACAAGGGCCTCATGCACGCGAACGTATTTTGTTTCCGTGTCCATTCCGTTTTTTTGCTGGAGGCAGACCCAAAAATTTCAATGAGTCCACAAAATACGTACTGTCCACATTCAGTATGTCCGTTACGTAGCGCCGCAAAAAAAATAGAGCATGTCCTATTTTTTTCTAGTTTGCGGACAAGGATAGGCATCAGGCCTCATGCACACAACCGTTGTTTTGGTCCGCATCCGAGCCGCATATTTTGCGGCTTGGGCGCGGACCCATTCACTTTAATGGGGCCGCAAAAGATGAGCAGATTCCGTGTTTTGCAGATCCGCGGTTTGCGGACCGCAAAACACATACGGTCTTGTGCATGAGGCCTTATTACAATGGATCCGCAAAAAATAACGGATCTGCAAAACAAACAGATGCCATATGGACATCATCCTTTTTTTTTTTGCGGACCGCAAAACACATACGGTCGTGTGCATGAGTCCAAATTGGAAAACTATAATGAACTACAAAGATAATAAGTAATCAATGCCTATAGATCAGATACTAATACTGAACACGCTCATGCACACAGCTGTATTTTCTTTCTGCTTCCGTTCCGTTTTTTTGCGGCCCGTATGCGGAACCATTCACTTTAATGGGGCTGTAGAAAATACGGAAGTTACTCCGTGTGCATTCCGTTTCCGTTTGTCCGCATGGCCGTTCCACAAAAAAGTAGCTCATGTCCTAGGCCCCATTCAAGTCAATGAGGCCTTACTGTGAGTCCCCTATTTGTACAGACTGTCCGGGAATTTCTGGAGGGTTGGCACCCCTGGCGGTGAGGCGTCCGGTGACATCATTGTGCCAGGCTGATGTAGGTGTTTCATGGCTGTGCTGGTTCTGAAATGCAGTTTTTGGGTTCACAGACGCAGAAACTTTAAATCAAAACGGAAAAACAACGGATCTGTCACTAAATACATTGAAAGTCAATGGGTGACAGATCCGTTTTTTTTAGGTTCCTATAAAAACTGATCCGTCACCATTGACTTACATTGTTTTAAGTGCCGGATCCGTTTTTTTCCGTCTTTATGACCGGACACAAAACCGCAGCTTGCAGTAAGGCTACTTTCACAGTAGCGTTTCTATTTTCCAGTATTGAGAAAGGATCTCAATAACGGAGAAAAACGCTTCCGTTTTGTGTCTATTTATTGTCAATGGGGACAAAGCATAACTGAACGAAACAGAATTCTCCAAAATTCATTCCGTTCCTTTTGGTTGCGTTCCGATTCCGGAGAGCAAATCACAGCATGCTGCAGTCTTCTTTCCGTCATGGGATGTGGAGCAAGATCCGTCATGACCCACAATGCAAGTCAATGGGACGGATCCGTCTTGGCTATGTTAAAGATAATACAACCAGATCCGTTCGTAACGGATGCAGACGGTTGTATTATCAGTAACGGAAGCGTTTTTGCTGAACCCTACCGGATCCAGTAAAAACGCTAGTGTGACAGTAGCCTAAAACGTAATGCTGACAGAAAGCAAGACGTCCTGATGCATCGCGAACGGATCTTTTTTCATTCAGAATTCCTGAGGACTAAACGGAAACGTTTTTTCCAGTATCCTTTGGCGGAGATCAATACCGGAAAACAACAACGCAAGTGTGAAAGTAGCCTAACCCTTGCACGGCAAATCACTTGTGGAAACAGGAAGCGCCGCATTCCTTTACGTTACAGCCACGAGAGGCGTAAACGGAACAGAAAAACAAGTCAAATCAGCAGCAAAAATCCAGGACAAATCTGCTGCTAAAACCACGTAAAAAATTGTCACGCGGCAGAGTTAATATCCGCACCGCGGGTCAATCCCTAAAGGTTTGGGTTTTTTCCCGTCTGGAGGAGATTTGCTTCTAGTGTAAAACGATGCGCATTTCTGTTCACAAGATCTGGGTGGAAAATCTGTAATGTATCTACCGCGTGTCAACCCTGAGTCGTCCAATAATGACCTTTGCGCACGGTGTCTTTTAGGCTACATGCATACAACTGCTCCGTATTTTGCAGTCCTTGGATTGCAGATCCGCAAAATGCAGATGCCGGCCATGTGCGTTCCGCAATTTGCGTAACAGAACAGGCCGCCCATTATGGAAATGCCCATACTTGTACGCAAATGGTACAGGAATAGGACATGTTCTATATGTTTGCGGGGCCGCGGAACGGACGTGCGGATGCGGACAGCACACAGAGTGCTGTCCGTATGTTTTGCGGCCCCCATTGAAGTGAATGGGTCCAGATCCGAGACGCAAAAAATGTGGCTCAGATCCGGACCAAAACAACGGCGTGTGCAAGAGGCCTAAACGCCAGAATTTTGGCACGGATCCTGCACCAAATATCCGTCCACAGTCATCGCCCCATTGTCTTCAGTGCTAGGCTGACATTTGGGCCCAGGCTGCACGGACAGGGGCGGTGTCCGGACAGATGCCGCTGTGTGGTGGGAGCGCAGCAGCGAATGGAAAGGAGCGGAGCCTTTGGTGCAATACACAGTGGGGACCACATATTGAAATAGGACCAAGACCATCACAAAGTACTGACGAGCGCACATCTGGCTGGTATGTTGGATTCATTATAATGTATCCGGTGACAGATTCCTTACGTCAGAGACCGGGCCTCAATACATTACAACATCCGCTGTGTGAATGGGGCCTAAGGGTACTTTCACACTAGCGTTATTCTTTTCCGGTATTGAAATCCGTTAAAGGGTCTCAGTACCGGAAAAAAATGCTTCCGTTTTGTCCCAATGCATTCTGAATGGAAAGCAATCCGTTCAGTATGCATCAGGATGTCTTCCGTCCCTTGTACGGTATTTGACCGGACAAAATACCGCAGCATGCTGCAGTATTTTTTCCGGCTAAAATCCCGGAACACTACCAGATCCGTTATTCCAGATGATACCGGAAAGACAGATCCTGTATTTCAATGCAAAAGTCTCCTGAAAAAGAAGATATCTGTTTGCACACGGATTTCCGGATCCGGCAGGCAGTTCCGGCATCAGAACTGCGTGCCGGATTCTTCTAACGCTAGTGTGAATAACCTGGCACTTGTGTCTAGCACAGAAGCAGCTTTATATTAGACAGCAGTCCTAAAGATGGCTCAGGGACCTTGGTGCACAGGCGACGAAGCGACGGGGAGATCAGGCGCGGTGGAATGGATACCTAAACGTTGCTGTTGTGCAGGCCAGGCTTTCGTGCCTGCAGCATTGGCCCACCAGTGGCAGGCTGGCAGCGGCGAGGAGTTTGTTAGGCGGCAGATGACCTAGGAAGCCGTTAGGGAGGCGGATGGATCATTCATTCGGATGCAGCGGCTGACAACAATCTGACTCCACAGCGTCCCTAACCCTGGGTTCAGACCTGAGCGTTCTAAAAACGCGCGTTTTTGTGGTGTCAATCACAAAACGCGCGTCAAACGCCCCAAAAGAAGCTCAAGTACTTGTTTATGCGTTGGGCGTTTTACAGCGCGTTCAAACGCGCTGTAAAACGCTCAGGTGTGAACTTAGGGTAAAGCATCCGAGGAGATCCCTCCCAAATCTATGCGATACCTGGGGACAGGATCAGGCCGGGATATTACAGCAGGTGTCACGCCCGTGGCCCCTGATTTGGCACCTCTTGGTAGTGGTTCAGCTCATCTCTCTAAGACACATTTTACTTTCTTACGCTCCTGCTTTAGACACACTTAAAGGGGTTCTCCGGGCTTTTAATATTGATGACCTATCCTCCAACACCCGGCACCCCTGCCGATCAGCTGGACGAAGGTAGGGCGCACGCCGTGCACGCATTCTGTCTCCTGTCTCTCTTCCGGCCCGCCATAGCAGCAGTGAGCAGGAGAAGAGAAGGGTTCCGGGTGTTGGACCCCAGCTTTATGAAGGAAATACGGGCGCCGTACACACGTGCTATCTCCCGTCTCCGCAGCTATGTCAACAGTGAGCAGGAACAGAGACCGCAGGAGCCTTCCCTTCATATAGTTGATCGTGGGGGCCCCGGGTGTCGGACCCCTGCTGATCTGATATTGATGACCTATCCTGAGGGCACGTCATCAATATTAAAAGCCCGGAGAGCCCCTTTAATAAATCTGGTGCATTTTATGCCTACGCCAACCCGCTAGATCAGGGCTCAGCAACCTTCAGCACTCCAGCTGTTCAAAAACTACAACTCACTGTCTTAAAGGGTCGTGGAATTCCCTCACTGCTGGACCTCCAGAAGTCGTATAATGTTGCTAAATGGACCCACCTACATTACTCTCATTTCAAAGAAATTTGTAGACAGTATCTATTGTCCTCCAATACACCCTTCATCCCATCCTGGTTTGACGTCATGCTGGAATCACCCAGGTTACCCAAGAAGACTATTTCCCTTCTATATAATAAATGGATTCTGCTTGGGGGGCCTACCAGACCATTACATATTCAGCAATGGGAGAAGGAATTATCCGTCTCTTTTACGGATGCGGAAGCATCTCGTATCCTAGAGTTTTCATCCGGATTCTCCAGATGCATTCGCATACAGGAAAACTCTTTTAAGATAGTGAGTAGATGGTACAGAACCCCGGATTTACTCCATAAAATAGACCCTGCTCTTTCACCTCTATGTTGGCGCTGTCACGAGGAGATAGGGTCTATTTTACACATATGGTGGTCGTGTAAACGTATTTCCCCCTTTTGGTCACAAATCGCTGATATCATTGGGCTTGTCTGCCCGGCAATGGTCCCACTGACACCAACTGCAGTGCTTCTGAATTTACCACAGGGAACACTCTCTTTGAGTAGGCACTCTTTAATTACTCAGTTGCTAGCCGCGGCCAAATTATTGGTGCCCCTTCATTGGCTATCGGAATCTGCCCCTTCCATTGAGGAGTGGATACGCAAAGTTCATGAAATTTGCCGCTTTGAAGAACTCTCAAGTTGGGAAACTCTTACTCATGAGTATTACCTCAAACAGTGGGCCCCTTGGCGGGACTGGTATGCCTCACATATGTCCACATAGGTTTACCATTGTGTGTTATAATCTTGGCTTGTGTATGCTACTCTATCTGTGTGTGAGCATACCCTCTTACTTAAGGAGGGACCATGAACCGTCTCAGCGTTTAATTCAAAGTGCTAAGTACTAAGATTGTCACTTTACTGTCTTGTAATCCCCATTTGAAACTATGTCTATGTCTACCTGAACATATTATGTATTACTACATTAATCCTATTCCATTGGATTTAAGCTTCTGTATGAATACTCTCCTCAACCTTTTGGGCTTTGCCCTTGTTTGTTTGTAAACTATTACGCTTTACAAAATGTGAAAATAAAGATTTGTTAAAAAAAACAAAAACTACAACTCCCAGAATCCTCCTTATACTTCTATGGGAGCTAGAAGAACAGTTCAGCATGCTGGGAGTTGTAGTTTCACAGTAGCTGGAGTGCCGGAGGTTGCTGATCCCTGTGCTAGATGCTGAGCTTCAGTCAGCCGGTGCACCTGCCGGTTCTGCTTCTGCTCCGCACACTTTCACCATCCGGTGCTGCGACAGCCTGAAATAGTCGATGGGAGGGCGGGTGTCAGATCTTCACCGGTCTGATATTGATGACCTGATATCTGTAGCTGGAGATCCCCTTTAACCATAAAACTATTGCACACTGAGGAAATGGATAAACCTGGTTTTGCCCTTTTTATTTTTTTTTAACGACACATTTCTAGGAAACTGCTGCCTATTGATGAACTCGTGAGGTTTTTACGTGCGGTTTATCTAGACTTTCTTGCTACCATTGAAGTCAATAGGCACAGTTTGCAAACGCTGCAGTCCTGCTTATCACGGGCAGGGTGGAGGAGCTTAGGAAAAATGGCCGTGCGTGTGTCTTTTTTCTTGCTGGAGACTATAGGCGTTGGGGCGACTTCACACGCGGCAGATTTTGTTGCAGAAAATGAGACTTGCAGAAATCCATGTGCTTCCCGCCAAAACGACCCCGTCCAGATGACCGGAACTGAAATTCAGTCGCAGAAATGTTCTGCAACAAAATCTGCCAGTGCGAATGCGCCCTTATAAAGACAGCCGAGTAAGTGAATCCCTAAAGAGGACTGAACGCGGTTCTGACACGAAATCTGCACTACACCCGCACTATTTATCGTGGATTTTCTGCAGATCTCACCCCTCCATTAAAAAGGGTGAAATCCGCTAAAAAAAACAAACACAACAACAATTGACACGCTCCCGACTTCAAGATCCACACGTCAACTCAATTTCCGGACGTGAGATACAAAGTGGGCATGAGATTTGTCTCTCCTACACTTTGCTAGTACTGTAATGCGCTGCAGTTTTTCCGTATGAAAGTACGCGTAATCCACATTGTCTGCAGCCGCGCTTAGATTTCGGAAAGGAGGTCGCACCCATGCTTGTGGAGTAACTAGAAATGACTGGGCCCCACAGCAAATTTTTGTTCAACTTTCTGTTTATTAATCAATTTTTATTTTTAAGTATCCAAATGTGCAACAGAATCAGTCGCAGACATCGTGTCTTTGGTAATGTAGCCAAAATACAAGATCACGTAATAACGGCTGTTAGAGAAAATGGATAGAATCGATTAATATTCTATTTAGAAAGGAAAAAAAAAAATATGAGAAGAAAAGGGGGAAACCAAAGAAGGAGAAGGGGAGGGAAAAGGAAAGAAGTATTTAGGAGCTCTCTTCTTCGTCATAAGCGGAGATGGAGATCCCAACAGGACCAAATCTGCAGGAACTTCCCGACAGTCCCCCGCGACAAAGCTGTATAGTATTCTAAGGAACGAATGTCCTGGATGCGGGAGTAATAATCCGCCTTAGGCTGCATTCACACATCCGTGGAATACGGACCATGTGATACCGGACTGGCACCCTGCTTAGAGCAGGAGCGCACGGCGTCATTGGTCCCTATGATGCCGTGCGATTCCTGCTGCCGCCACAGTACAGTAATACGCTCGTATAGATCATAGAAGTGTATACAGTGCAGCGGCGGCAGCAGGAAGCGCACGGCATCATAGCAACGAATGGCGTCGTGCGCTCCTGCACTAAGCAGGGTGCCAGTCCGGTATCACACGGTCCGTGTTCCACCTTCAGTTTTTTATCACGCATGTGAAAAGCGCATTAAAACGCATTGCACCCGCGCAAATAAAATCCCGATACACTGAACGTCTTTGCAGACAAAAGCTGACTGAACTTACCTGCGAAATGGTGCGAGTTTCCCTGAACGCATAAAAAATTATTTTGATGGAAAAATGAAAATGTTATGGTTCTTGCAATTTAGTCACATAAAAAACTATTTTCCCATGAAATATGCAACGTCTGAAAGTTTTGAAAAAAAAAAATGATATACATAATTGGTATCACTGAAATCGAAGTGCTAATAAATAGTCGGCAGAAGAAAAGCCGATCAAGCAAATATGTCACTCTAAGGCCTCTTGCTATGGCTTTTTCAGTATTTTGCGGTCCGCAAAAAATACGGATGACGTCCGTGTGCATTCCGTTTTTTGCAGGACAGAACAGCTGGCCCCTGATAGAACAGTCCTATCCTTCTCCGTAATGCGGACAATAATAGGACATGTTCTATCTTTGAACGGAACAGAAATACAGAATCGGAAGGCATACGAAGTACCTTCCATTTTTTTTTGCGGATCCATTGAACAGACCATATACGAAACGCAAAAAAACGTAATGTAAACAGTAAATAAAAAAACCGTCGTGTAAGAGCAAGAGGCCTAAGGGTGCATTGAGATGACCGTATTTCTGGGTCCGCATCTGTTCCACAATTTAGCAGAACCAGTGTGAACCCATCCGTATTTCCCTATTTCCATCCGTATTTCCTCTCCGCCGCTCCACAAAAAAGAGCATGTCCTATTCTCGTCCCCAAGAATAGACATTTCCATATAGGGCTGTCCCTGTGCGTTCTGCAAAATGCGTCCGGTATCCGTGTTTTGCGGATCCGCAATTTCCGGAACCCAAAACACTTACGGTCGTCTGACTATAGGCTTATTAAAAACCTAAAGACAGACGAGCTTGATAAATGTGTCCCAATAAGGTAAGGGGTTTTCTAGGAGTAAACAGGGGTGCACCTATCCTTTCTGCTGCCTGAGGCGAACACTAAAATGGCGCCATGCCCCCCCCTTCCGAATGCCAATTTCTTAACCTGATCCCTTTGCCACAATGAAAGCGCTCATTGCCCGTGGCCCGTCTGCTGCCCCCTCTTGCTCCTACCTGGTGCCGCCTCGCCTGGCCTCATTGGGGGTGCACCCCTGGTAGTAAAATATTGGTGACCTCTCCTCAGGTTATCAATATGTGATCAGCAGGGGGGCCGAGAGTCAGACCCCTTCACACGCCCACCATAAATCATCAGAGCGTGCGCGCCTGGCGCTATTGTAGGGTGCTCGCCGCTGCAGTCTTGGAGCACATCTAGGGGTCCTGCAACGAGGCACTGCTTTTTTTTAAAGGGGGAATTTTAGTGATTGGGGGGGGGGGGGGGGCTAAATAGGGATTGGGACTAGCCTCATAATGGAGGACTATTACTATGGGCACTGAAGCGGTGCCTGCTCAGAGGAGTAGTTCTAGTAAAATCCTCACGGAGCTGCTGTGCAGACTCCATTTAGGCCCCCACAGTATTAACTCCTCACATGCACGGCGCAGGATTAATGCTCCTGCAACCTACCAGGCGCGGGTCAGTGACAGCGGGGACCCCACGGAGAAGACAGAAGTGGTAATTAACGCTCCTGCCTTCTCCTTTGCCCGGTGCATGGCGCTCAATGGGGGAGAATTATAAAGGAAAACTTAGTCGCCCATAGCAACCAATCAGATGCGACCTTTTGTTTTTCTGAGGAGCTATGAAAGGTGGAATCTGATTGGTTGCTTTGGGCAACTCAGCCAGGGTTCATTTACTCCAGTTTTGATAAATCTCCCCAAATGATTATTGTGCAGTAAATCTAGGGGCCCCGGCGATCACGTGATCACTGGGTGTCTCGGGGGCAGACCCTGATCAGCTCTGCCTTTGTAAAAAGGGGCGTGTCTACAGGTTAGGGGGCGCAATACTTGGCAACCCACGCTGCGCCACTGGAAAACCCCTTTAATTTTGCCTTTCTGTATCTCCAGTGGGGTCCATTAGCTTTCATGGCAGGTGCCCGACTTCTTCCATTAGCTTTCATGGCGGATGCCTGACTTCTTCTGAGTGAACAGCGGCGCATATCTTGTGCCAGTTACCGGCTTCGGCCAGTGCCAGGGGTCAGACTGAAACAATTAGGAGGAATTATAGTAAATTGGATCAAGTCGTTTGGCAATTACTGAGCCTCAAATAGACTGCGGGGGCGGCCGTAGTCACGTTCTTCACAGGAGGACTAATAATATGTTTCTTGGTGACAGCTTTGGGGCTTATTTCAGTTTCGGGCTTTCAGTCTCATACAGCAAAGCGGTTTCTTACTAAAAACATGTTGTTTGTAGCAACCAATCACGTCGCTGCTTGAGAGCTGGAATCGGATTGGTTGCTATGGGCAACAGCTTCATGCTATGTCTGGACTACACTGTATACCCGTGCTTATGGTAAAGTGACACATTTTTGACCATAGCAACTAGGGACGAGCGAATCGATTTCGGATGAAACATCTAAGTCGATTCGCATAAAACTTCGTTCTAATACTGTACAGAGCAGGAGCTCCGTACAGTATTAGAATGTATTGGCTCCGATGAGCCGAAGTTATTGCTTTGTGAAGTCTCGCGGGACTTTGCGCAATAACTTGATAAATTAATTTGTACTGTAAAAAAACATTTCCCTCATCGGAGCTCATCGGAGCCAATACATTCTAATACTGTACGGACCTCCTGCTCCGTACAGTATTAGGGTCCATTCACACGTCCGCAATTCCATTCCGCATTTTGCGGAACGGAATTGCGGACCCATTAGTTTCAATGGGGACAGACGATGTCCCGGCCGGGTCCGCAATTGCGGATCCGCACTTCCGGGTCCGCAATTGCGTTCCCGAAAAAAATAGAACATGTCCTATTCTTGTCCGCAATTGCGGACAAGAAAAGGCATTTTCTATGAGAGTGCCGGCGATGTGCGGTCCGCAAATTGCGGAACGCACATCGCCGATGTCCGTGTTTTGCGGATCCGCGGATCCGTGGATCCGCAAAACACACACGGATGTGTGAATGGACCCTTAGAACGAAGTTTTATACGAATCGACTTCAGATGTTTTATCCGAAGTCGATTCGCTCATCCCTAACAGCATCCAATGGGAAGGTTTATGAAACTGACTGAAAACAAAAGTGCCTTAGCTACTCATAGCAACCAATCACAGCGCAGCTTTTATTTCGTATTCCGCTTTCAACAAATTAAAGCTGCCCTGTGATTGGTTGCTATGGGCAACTAAGGGGTAGAATTTTTTTTTTTATAAATCTTTATGAATGTGGCTGGTGATGCTGGCTGGTTGCTATTGGCCACAAGGCCGATTATTTCCTCTCAGATCATCCGGGTTCCTATGGAGCAATATGGGCACATTTGTGAGCCTGTATAAGGCTGGATTCAGACACAGCGTACTCTGTGGTGTTTTTGTTCAGGGTTTTAACATCTTTTTTCTTTTTTATGTAAAAAACAAACAAAAAAAAACTGTCACTTTCGAGTGAATTCACACACAGCAGATTTGTCATGTGCTATATGATGTCTGATTTTCATTTTTTACATCAATCATAGCATACCCCTTTAAATTTTAATGGCTTCTAAGGCTCCTCCTGCATCTTAAGATGGGGCCCCTTTAACAATACCCCGCAGAATGAAGGCATTGTAGGTCAAAACCCAAATCTTCTTCTGTCCGGCCATCTCATAGGGGTTCTCATCTAGAGCGAACAGTAAAGCCTGTATGAATCTGGCCAATTGTCGGACAGTTTAGGGTTAACGAGCATTCGCAGGAACGCTCATTAGCGAGGATCTGGCTGTCTAAAGCCTCATTCACACGTCTGTGTCCGTGCTTAAGGGCTCATGCACATGACCTTATGTATTTTGTGGTCCACAAAAAACGGATCAGCAAAAAGTACTGATGACGTCCGTGTCCATTCCGTATTTTGCAGAATTGAACAGTCGGCCCCCAATAGAACAGTCCTATCCTTGTCCGTAATGAGGACAATAATAGGACATGTTCAAATATTTTGCGGAACGGGCATACGGGAACGGAATGCACACGGAGTAACTTCAGGTTTTTTTGCGGACCCATTGAAATGAATGCTTCCGCATACTGTCCGTTAAAAAAACTGGAAAGGACACAGAAAGAAAATACTGTCTGGATCTCTCTGGATCCAGCATTGCTGGAAGCCAGGGGCGGAAGGCCATAGACCTTACAGGGAAGTTTCCTGGTGGGTCGATGCCCGGGGGTCCGCCTGAGCTCTCCTCATGGCCGGCCAGTTGAAGTTTTTTGCGCTGCTGAGAGTATTTTTTGATGGACTGTGGTACGTGGCTCTGTGGTATAAGGGGCCACTATATTGCTGGCCCTGCCTTTCATCAGTTTGGACCTGACTACAAAACGGGGCCACCTTTGGTAATTTTTTCAGGGCCACTTTAAGTCCGCCCCTGCTGGAAGCTACACAAATGTCGTCCGGATCTCTGCCGGTCCCCATTATAGTTAAGGGGACCAGACGGCATTCATGTGGCTTCCAGCAATGCCGGATTCAGATCTAGACTGTTCCCTGTGAAATTCGCATAAGGCCTCATGCACACGACCGTATGTGTTTTGCAGTCCGCAAACCGCAGATCCGCAAAACACGGAAGCTGCTCCGCGTTCCATTGTAGAAATGCCTATTCTTGTCCGCAAAACGGACAAGAATAGGACATGCTCTATTTTTTTTGCGGGGCCACGGAAAGAAGCAACGGATGCGGACAGCAGTGAATAGGTCCGCGCCCAAGCTGCAAAACATGTGGCTCGGACGTGGACCAAACATGAGGCCTAAGACTGAGGTACATAGGAAACCCTTCAAATGTGTCCTCCAGTCTTTCCTGATACACCACCATATACATTTGTAGACATCCCCTCTCTGCAGCAGGGTCCCTGACCCTTGTTGACATTCGGGGTCCATATTCAACTATTTGCAAAAAACAAACAAACACACATTTAATCGGTTCTGCCTAATTTAAAGGGGTTTGCTGTGATTTTTATATTGATGGCCCATCCTCAATGTCAGATTGGCGGAGGTCGGACACCCAGCACCCCAGGAAGGACTGCTCCGTCCATTGTGTAGTGGACAGAACAGGGTACCTTAATAGTCCCTTCAATAAGAGCAGCGCTGCAGTACCTAGCTCCGTCCACTACACACCGGATGGGGCTGTGCAGTTCCGCCATCTATCCTCTGCGGGGGGTGCTGGGAATCGGACCACAGCCGATCCGATATTGATGACCTATCCTAGGGAAACGCCATCAATACAGACCTCAGTGCAGGAAAGTGAACATCCTCCGTTCATTATGCATATAAATTAATTGATCTGGAAATGATAGGGTTAACAATTAGTAAGGCCAGAAAACTCAATACATGATGGTGCCATGTAGGATGGGTTCTGCGAGACGCAACCCCTTTGGGGATGGAGCCCAAAACAGCTAACCAGTGGGGCTGCTGGGTGTCGGACCCCCACCGATCTGATATTGATGACTTAGGCCTCTTTTACACGACCGTATGGTTTTGCGGGCCGCAAAAAAAAAAAAGGGATGACATCCGTGTGCATTCCGTTTTTTGCGGAACGGAACATCTGGCCCCTAATAGAGCAGTCCTATCCTTGTCCGTGATGCGGGCAATAATAGGACATGTTCTATGTTTGACCGGAATGGAAATACGGAAACGGAATGCATACGGAGTACCTTCCGTTTTTTTTTTTTGCAGACCCATTAAAATGATTGGTTCTGTATACAGAATGCAAAAAACAGCCCGTACACTCGCAAAAAAAAGTTTGTGTAAGAGGATACACTATCCGTAGCTAAATCCTGGAAAACCTCCGATATTTGAGGGGCTGTGTGTGAATACAGGTCGATAGCGTTGTGAACATTTATGCACTGGATTCATCCCCCCTTTTGGTTGTTTTTTTCTCTTATACCATTTCCCTAATTTTTATTGCTCTCCTTTTTTCCTGTACTTTAGCTGGTCTTGCATAACAGTGTAGCATTCCATTGTAATAGGCATTGTTTAAAGTGCATCTGTCAGCAGATTTGTCCCTATGACACCGGCTGACCTGTTACATGTGCGCTCGGCAGCAGAAGGCGTCTGTGTTGGTCCGATGTTCACATGTGTCCACATTGCTGAGAAAAATGATGCTTTAATATATGCAAATGAGCCTCTAGGAGCAACGGGGGCGTTACCGTTACACCTAGAGGCTCCGCTCTCTCTGCAACTGCCACGCCCTCTGCACTTTGATTGACAGGACCAGGCGTGATGACCTTTTAACTGCTTGGCCCTTTGCGGCAGTTGCAGAGAAAGCAGAGCCTCTAGAACAGGGATGGCCAACCTGCGGCTCCCCAGCTGTTGTAAAACTACAACTCCCACCATGCCCTGCTGTAGGCTGATAGCTGTAGGCAGTGTGGGCATGCTGGGCGTTGTAGTTTTGCAACAGCTGGAGAGCCCCAGATTGGCCGTCCCTGCTCTAGAAGTAACGGTAACGCCCCTGTTGTTCCTAGAAGGAGGATAAATGTCCCCTTTAATGTTTTTTTTTTTTTTAAATGTAATAAATTAAACCGGCTTGAAGCCCAAAATATAACTAAATAGAAGGTTTATTGTACCCGCGGGGAGAGCAGCTAGCGCCTTGTGTTGCATAAGACATATATAATGGCCTCTTACAAGCGGATTTTCCTACAGAACCTGCGGGCGAACACTGGCATAAGAGAATACTTCCAAATATACCCACAGGGTCATGGCCTCACTACAAGGGCACCTTTATTTCAGGGCCCCTGGGTGCACACAGATTCTGATCGCAGACTTACATGAATAATGCTGAGGGGGGGCGGCTCATCTGACGGCACGCAGGCTCTCCGCGGCGGCCTGTGCTGTAATGGAGAGGCTCACGCTCACATGTTGGACAGAAGGAAGTTTATTTGTCATTTAAAAATAAATAATCCAATAAAACCGACATAAAAATAAGAGCACGGATAAAAAAAAAAAAATAAATAAAAAAAAATAAATAAAAGACTCAGACGGTACATGAGAAAGATGAAAAGACACAGAGTAAAACCCGGGTCTCGGCCGCTGGACGCTCCCAACACGTATATTCTCTCTCGGAGGCGGGGGTTGACGTCTCCCTGCGTTCCCTAGCACGGCACATGCACTGCTTTCATCTGCTCCTATAACCACTGCCAGACTCTATCTAGACTTTAATCGGGATTTTATTTTATTTTACGCCAGTTGGTTCCCTCCTGTGCTCCTCCACCCCTGCCGCAGAGGCCCTCAAGGTGATGCACGTCGTGCGCAATATATCACAAGACTCTGCCAGCAGAAGGCTCCGTCTTTGCCTCGGCAAGTAACATACTGTTGCACATTCAATTCTGCAGGATCCTTTTGGCAGCGGAGAGCGAAATAAATAAGGAAGATGGAAGGTACAGGATGGGATCCTGACCGGAACTATGATCCTAACTCAGAAGCGACACGTGATGCGGTTAAGAGTGGGATTCCTAATCCTCGGGGGGGCAAGGGGGGCACTCATCGGCAGCTCTCGGATGGGTTTGTTACTTTCCTTGAGCTTCAGATTCCTCTTCGTCATCTTCGTACATCTCGCCCTCCTCCTCCGCTGTGGCGTCCTGGTACTGCTGGTACTCAGACACCAGGTCGTTCATGTTGCTCTCGGCCTCGGTAAACTCCATTTCGTCCATGCCCTCACCCGTGTACCAGTGCAAGAAAGCCTTACGCCTGAACATGGCAGTGAATTGCTCGGAGATGCGTTTGAAAAGCTCTTGGATGGCTGTGCTGTTGCCAATGAAGGTGGAAGACATCTTGAGGCCACGCGGTGGGATGTCACAGACGGCGACTTTGACGTTGTTGGGGATCCATTCTACAAAGTAGCTGCTGTTCTTGCTCTGGATGGCCAACATCTGCTCGTCCACTTCCTTCATGGACATACGTCCGCGGAAGACGGTCGCCACTGTCAGGTAGCGTCCGTGGCGTGGATCGCAGGCGGCCATCATGTTCTTGGCATCGAACATCTGTTGCGTGAGTTCAGGTACAGTTAGTGCCCGGTATTGTTGGCTACCGCGAGCGGTCAGAGGGGCGAAGCCTGGCATGAAGAAGTGGAGGCGAGGGAAGGGCACCATGTTGACGGCCAATTTGCGAAGATCAGCGTTAAGCTGTCCAGGGAACCTAAGGGAAGTGGTCACCCCACTCATTGTGGCACTAACAAGGTGGTTGAGGTCGCCGTAGGTTGGAGTGGCCAGTTTGAGGGTGCGGAAGCAGATGTCGTATAAAGCCTCATTGTCAATACAGTAGGTCTCGTCGGTGTTCTCCACCAGCTGATGGATGGACAAGGTAGCATTGTACGGTTCAACCACTGTGTCGGACACCTTGGGAGAGGGGACTACGCTAAAAGTGTTCATGATACGGTCGGGGTACTCCTCCCTGACTTTACTGATGAGCAGGGTGCCCATGCCAGAGCCAGTGCCCCCACCCAGGGAATGTGTGAGCTGGAAACCTTGCAGACAATCACAATTTTCACATTCCTTCCTCACCACGTCTAGCACAGAGTCCACTAATTCGGCCCCTTCTGTGTAGTGTCCCTTTGCCCAGTTGTTACCAGCGCCGCTTTGTCCTGGGAGGGGGGGGGGAAAAACAACAACAAAGGCGTGAGTAATTTCATAAAATGTGGACCCCACACAGATCTACAGACGTATAATGGGACCTCACAGATTATAAGGCCTACAACATAAATGGCTGCGGTAACAGGGCACCACCACTATACGGTGCGCGGCGCGGTGTAGGTCCTGAAAACGGCTGATTGGCGGGAGCGCTGGGCCCCAGCCATCTGCTCTCTCCATATAAGTGCCCATACACCTTAGATCAGGCATCCTCAAACTGCGGCCGTCCAGCTGTTGCAAAACTACAACTCCCAGTATGCCCGAACAGCCTACAGCTATCAGCCTACAGCAGGGCATAGTGGGAGTTGTAGTTTGACAACATCTGGAGGGCCGCAGTTTGAGGATGCCTGATGCGCAGATCCTTCACATCTCTATGGAACCGGATGACCATGCAATGTTTATGGAGGGTGTCCAACTCTCCTTAGACAGAAGATGTCTGATGAAAGAAGGATCAGGCATGTCGGATGTCAGCATATCCAGTCCCATCTTCACATTAGAGATAAGCCTCTGCTGGAGGTGTCTGGCAACAGCTTAATCCCCTCTCCCAATAGAGAGCACATGCATGCCGGGCCAAACTGAGCATGCCTGTGTATGGGGAACGGAAGGGAGGGGGTTCCGACGGAATAGCTGTCGGCAGGACAAGCATATGGCTAGCTTTAACCCTAGCTTTCCTGGGCTGGGTACCCACAATGCAGCACGGGGGTGCGTACCGAGGTCAGCAGGGGCAGTAAGGGCTGGTCTGGATGATCTGCACCCGCTATCCTAAAAGGATAATCCTCATGTTTATGATGGAAGTGATGGCAAATATATTATCAGTATCAGTATCAATACCAAAAATGAAGTTATCTGGTCGGAAAAGGTGTCCAAAAGCTCCGGAGCGGACGCTGTCCATGGTTCCTGGTTCCAGATCCACTAAGATGGCTCTAGGCACGTACTTGTGTGCTGAAAAGAATGAATATTATATATCATTTTAGTTTATCCTTTGTAGAGTTTATATTCTGCAGCATTTGATTTTTATTAGTTTCCTATCCCTGGAGGGAAAAGAAATATAACTAACTACTAACTCCATCCACTAGGGGGAGACTGTCAGTCATGTAACCGGTCCAGGGATGGAGGCTCCCAGTATGAACATCCACGAAACCGAGGGGTCGGCAACCTCTGACACTGCAGCTGTTGTGAAACTACAACTCCCAGCATGCTCCATTCTCTTCTACGGGAGTCCCAAGGACAGCCGAGCGAGTGTGCACGATGGGAGTTGTAGTTTAACAACAGCTGGAGTGCCGATGGTTGCTGAACCCTGCGCTAAAAACTACAATTCTGCAATGCAACCATAGGGTCTTAGGCTCCATTCACAGAATCAATTGAAGTCAACGGGACTAGTCACACGGCCGCTTTTTTTACGGCCAGTTTCCACGGCCAGACAGATCCTATTGAAGTGAATGGGGCCGTTTTAGACAGGAGTGCCCCCGTCTGATGGGTGTTAAGACGGGTACACTAGTCAAAATGGCCTTTTAGGGGTTAAAAAAAAAAAAAAAAGAATGACTCCCTTCAGCCCCTTGCACGTGCAGGGACAGTGGCTCCTCACTTGATGCAGAAGGACCTGTGTTTCCAGTTTCCAACATGATGATGTCACCGTGCTCTCCTGGCATGATGACGTAACCGCTGGAAGGGCGCGATGACATCATCATGTTGGGAACACAGGTCCTTCTGCATCAAGTGAGGAGCCACTGTCCCTGCGCGTGCAAGTGGATGAGGTGGGTGGCACTAATGGGAACCTATGCTATACTGGGGGCCAGTAATGGGGCACTAATGGAGGCATTCTTTATATTGGGGGTACTATGGGGGCCATTATTTATACCGGGGCTCTCTATCGGGGCCATTATTCATTCTGGGGGGCCCTATTGGGGTCATATGATTATCAGGGGCATTATGTATACTGTGAGGGTTGCAATTTTAAAAATAAGCCAATACAATTCAACCATTTTTCACTGTGTGAATGCTGCCGTACAGTCTGCAGGGTGTTTGCTCTGCCTATCGTCACTTGAGAGCGGAAGTGGTTTGGTCACCCAGTCACCCGCCTTCCTCTCGGCGTCTTGGCATGGTCCTATGCCTGCTTGTATAGAAGGGTAAGCCGCCCTGCACTGACTGATAGCTGACATGAATCCTGGCAGGGAGGGCTGCAATCCCCTCGATGAGGGGTTTCCATTCACTTCAATGGAAGGAGCAGCCGTGGAGCAGAAATGGACACACAGCGCAATGTCCGTCTCAGGGCACTTACAGGACGCCTCATTGTAGTAGACGCTGATCCTCTCCAGCTGTAGGTCGGAGTCCCCGACGTAGTTTCCAGAAGGGTCAATTCCATGTTCATCGCTGATCACTTCCCAGAACTGGGGAGAAAACAGAACAAAGGAGACGTCACGTCACGATACATGGGTGCTATGGGTGCTCTGAGACCCCAGCTTAGAGGAGAAGGAGAGAATGAAGGGTTTCCAAAAATATCCTACAAAACACACAGTAACTCAGAACCGGCAGCGGCAACGTCTCCACAATCGGCATCGTTCAGGCACTGGCGGTCTCAGCAGGGGAGTGCGGCGAGGGGCAGAGGGGTTAATGGCCCCTCAGGCAGTACTGATGTTACACATGAAGACCACCACTGATGCTGAGGGACCCCTTCTGGGAAGCAGATGTTCTCCTTTGTGCAGATCATTTCACAGTCACAGCGTTGACCATATGTAGGGACACGCATCCTTCACATCGATAACAGCGGGTGTCATATGGTGACAGAATTACGCTGCAGATGCCGGGGATCTTCTGCTCATCAGACGGACCAGAAATTACAGCCACTCAAATCCTCAATCAAACCAATAATTGATGTAATGATACCAGTCTATGGCCACTGTATGTGATGGGAAATACAGCATCATACCCACCATACATGATAGAACTAGTAGGGCCACCTCCACCATACAACTAGCAGGGCCACCTCCACCATACATGATAGAACTAGTAGGGCCACCTCCACTATACATGATACAACTAGTAGGGCCACCTCCACCATACATGATACAACTAGTAGGGCCACCTCCACCATACATGATACAACTAGTAGGGCCACCTCCACCATACATGATAGAACTAGTAGGGCCACCTCCACCATACATGATAGAACTAGTAGGGCCACCTCCACCATACATGATAGAACTAGTAGGGCCACCTCTACCATACATGATAGAACTAGTAGGGCCACCTCTACCATACATGATACAACTAGTAGGGCCACCTCCACCATACATGATACAACTAGTAGGGCCACCTCCACCATACATGATAGAACTAGTAGGTCCACCTCCACCATACATGATACAACTAGTAGGGCCACCTCCACTATACATGATACAACTAGTAGGTCCACCTCCACCATACATGATAGAACTAGTAGGGCCACCTCCACCATACATGATACAACTAGTAGGGCCACCTCCACCATACATGATAGAACTAGTAGGGCCACCTCCACCATACATGATACAACTAGTAGGGCCACCTCCACCATACATGATACAACTAGCAGGTCCACCTCCACCATACATGATAGAACTAGTAGGGCCACCTCCATCATACATGATAGAACTAGTAGGGCCACCTCCACCATACATGATACAACTAGCAGGTCCACCTCCACCATACATGATACAACTAGTAGGGCCACCTCCACCATACATGATAGAACTAGTAGGGCCACCTCCACCATACATGATAGAACTAGAAGGTCCACCTCCACCATACATGATACAACTAGCAGGTCCACCTCCACCATACATGATACAACTAGTAGGTCCACCTCCACCATACATGATAGAACTAGTAGGTCCACCTCCACCATCCATGATAGAACTAGTAGGTCCATACCCACCATACATGATACAACTAGTAGGTCCACCTCCACCATACATGATACAACTAGTAGGGCCACCTCCACTATACATGATACAACTAGTAGGGCCACCTCCACCATACATGATAGAACTAGTAGGTCCACCTCCACCATACATGATAGAACTAGTAGGGCCACCTCCACCATACGTGACAGAACTAGTAGGTCCACCTCCACTATACATGATAGAACTAGTAGGGCCACCTCCACCATCCATGATAGAACTAGTAGTTCCACACCTACCATCCATGATAGAACTAGTAGTTCCACACCTACCATACACTATAGGCCTTGTAGTTCTGTAACCAGGATGGGATTTGTAGTACTAGAAAGTGATGAGTGCGGTATATTTCTGCCCATCATGCATCAGATTACATCAGATTTATCCTTGATTTTGAAGAAAACCAGACCCATCGCCATCCACTATGTCCGAGTGACTGTGGACGCAGAGGGAGCTGTCCTTTGTGCTGATCTCCTGACAGCCCCTCCAGCCGCCCCCGGATATCTCTCACTGGATCCCAATGGTTTGGGTGGCATTTTTCAAGACTTCTTGACGGTCATCTTACTGACGGACATTACAGCCGCCCTGAGGTGGCTGATAACGGAGAACACCAGACAAAGCTGTGAGCGAGCTCCTGACTCACGCCGCGGCCCCCTAACCTTTGGCGACCCGTCCTAGACCCTGCGGTCGGCGACTACATCAACCAGACAGGCCGCAGCCTTCTTTGTCTGCAGGGAAATCACTGGGTCATTACAGTACAAAGCGGCAAAGCCCGGCGACACCCAGCGAGCACGTTCCATCGCTAGTAGGGCGAGGGCGGGAGGGTGGGGCACCCTGGCAGCGGAGGAGGCGATGATGAAAGGAGCTCAAATGACAATGAGGAGACAGGAATCAAAGCAAGGAATCCACTGGGATTAAGACATGCAGGGCTCGGGATAAGCCCCCTCCCCTGTCACCTTCAGGACGCTGTAGTAATCCATTGTAACCACAGAGCAGGCTCAGCGCTATGGGTAGTATACCGCTATACCGCAGCCGCACCAAATGTTTAGGGTGGTCCCCCCCCAAACACCAGTGGACACCTACCTACAAAGGGCGGAAAAAAGGAGATCCTGCCATGAACGTGAAAGCCCCATTGGGTCATATAGCTTCGGGTTAATGCACACGACCGTATGTATTTTGCAATCCGCATCGCGTGCATTCCGTATTTTGCAGAACGGAACAGCCGACCCCTAATAGAACATTCTTATCTTTGTCCGTAATGCGGACTATAATAGGACATGTTCTTTTTTTTTGCAGTACGGAAACGGAATGCATACGGAGTAAGTTACTTTTTTTGGGCAGACCCATTGAAAAACGGAATGGACACAGAAAGAAAATACGTTTGTGTGCATGAGCCCTAATAAATAGCGTCGGTAATTTTTCCTTACATTTTTTTTTCATTACAATTATATAGTAAATTCTATAGTGAAAAAAAATAAAATAAAAAATAAAAAAGGATATATATTCGAGATAAACTAGTTTAAAGCGATACTCCATCAGTCGTGTTGAATTAGGGCATGCCCAATCCTTTGTCCTCAAGAGGATGAAACCTCAGGCCTGTTCAGAAGACATGCATGCAGTGTACCGAGCATGCATGTGTACAAGGGAGAGCAGAGGGATTATGGCAGGAATAGAAATGCCGAATTTGCACGCCAACTATTGTCCCCAGTTACCAGCCATTTTAAGGGGAGTGGCTGACTAAGCTGAGACCACCAACAAAAAGTCTAAAAAAAATTAAAATTCACTGCCCCCCCACGATCACTACTTTATCTCACGCTATTTTCAGCTCATCTGCACTTTTCTTTTGGGGTACTGGCCCTTTAAGAAGCCCCGTTCTCATGTGGTTATATAGGATCAGTACATTATACTAGATCCAACGTGAAATCCTTCGGTCGCCGCCTGTCGGCCGAGCTGTCGTTCTCCGTACTGCAGCCGCGGCGCCGCCTGCCTGCTGTAAAGCTGCCTAATTAATCTAATAACTCTAATGTCTCCCGACAGCTGCTCCCCCGGGACCATAAAAGACCGGCTGGAGGAGAGAAATGTCATCTTCTGACTCCTGGGACCTGCCGATGTCTGTCTGTCACACACCAAAGATGTGACGTCACTGCTGATGACATCACGCGGTCCAGGATCTGTGCACGTTTATTATGCCCCCCCCCCTTTTCTTATTAACTATTGGCATCCTGTGACATCCACCGGCGAGATACGTGGTCCATTCTTTGTCTGTTAGTATCTGTCGTTCTAATGACGGCCGGCCGATGACATCACCGCCGTACCCTGCTACGCACTGAGCGGCTGCAGCAGCGAGGGAGTGGCACTGTAGGGCTGGACAATACGCGAGTCAGCAGCAGTCCAGCACCGCACGGGTTAAACCGCGCAGGATCTTACGAAGGTGTCGCCATCACATGGAAAAAATCGCTTTCGCTCCGTCTGATCCTCAGCTTCAAACTAATCGCCCCCAGGGATCACAAGCCCTCCCGTCCTGCCTGATGGCGCTGACGCCTTCCCCTTTGCCTGCAGATCCCTTTAATTATACAGGATTTAGCACGCCGGGCCCGATCAAAGGGAATGAAGTCACCGGCTGGGTTAACCCTCGCTGGACATGGAGAGGCCGGGTGTTAACCCTTGAAATGCCTGCTGGAATCCAAAACAGCATATTATAGCGGACACAGCTGGTTCCATTGAAATCAACAGCGAGGCCTGTAATGAATGAAACAAGGGGGGAGGGGGGGTCCTCAAAACCAAGGTGGGGGGGTGGAAAGAGGAGGCCGGGCAGCCATATGAAAGGCTGGACACAAAAGGAGAATACACCCATCATTGTATGACACGTGCCATGCCCACAGAGCACGTGCCCTGGCTGTACATTGAAAGGGGTGACATTGAATTTGGCTAATTACAGCGTGCGCTCCTCATACCGCCACGTAGTGCCCCTCACCTCCAGGTAGTGCCCCCCTATCCCGCTGCAACACCCGCTTCACCCTTTGTTCTCCTGCTGCAGTGATGGGTGTGGTTCTGCAGCAATGGGCTGCTTCCATCGCTACGCCCACCCAGCCTCCGGGGTGACACAGACACCCACAGGCACCCCAAATTCTACCCCGCCCCTATAGGGTGCTTTACATGAACTACAGGGAGGCATCAGCCATCAAGGTTATGCGGTAGTTCAAGGTCACCCAGCATGTCATTGCAGCAGGCTAGACCTACGGACATAATATTGTCATGGCTAAAAGGAGACAGTCAGCAAGCGGGTAGTCAATGCAAAAAAAAAAAAAAAAGATGCGTTATGTAATGGTTATTATTGTGGGTGGGCACCCGCCTAGCTACGTGCACGTGGAGGGCATGGACAGGGCACCTACCTTGGCCCCGATCTGGTTGCCGCACTGGCCGGCCTGGATGTGTACGATCTCCCTCATAGTGGCTCAGGTCTGGCTTGGGATGCGGGCACTGGAGGTGGCGGCTGTGAGGACGGCGCCTTATAAACCAAGGGGCGTGACGTCACCGGCCCGCCGCAGCCAATCACGAGGCGCCTGCGACAACGGCCGCAGCATCTCTGCAACATCAGCACCGTCGGCGGGCGCGCGCGCCGGACACGCCCAGCGGCGGGCACGCGCTCCTCTGTGTATAGACTAGGGGGCATGCTGGGACTTGTGATACCACAGCCATCTCCTCACCTACCGCTTTGCTCATGAATACACCACACACAATGAGCGGCTGTGTGAAGAAAATGTCTTCAGCTTTTGAGGTGAAAATGTAAAAAATTTGACCAGTATGAAGGAAAATGAACGTAATATTGATGGTATCATCACTGTGGCAATAAAATGGCCGCTTCCGCGCTTCCGGCCTAAAAGCTGCTGCCGTTTGAAACTGAGCAGCGCAAATTATAATTTGACATAACATTAGCCGCTAATGGGGCGGGTGCAACCGTCTATTGCTTCCCCCCACCTGTATGACCAGAGGTTTCACCTGTGGGGGGGGTCTGACCACCGGGACCAGGGGCTTCCTGTCAGGGATTAGGAGTGGTCATGCTCCGTCACGGCGAGCGCGCCCGCACCTCTGGGTCCACCCGCCCCAGACGCCTTCACCTGGACTACCCCGGGGGTTCGGCCTATGCGCCTCTTATTTCAATTGGGATAAGTGGCAATGGGCCCTGCTTATCTCTCAGACATCGTTCGCCCGTCTCCATACAGATTGCGTTCTAATGCGTACGTCCGGCTTTAGGCTGGGACCACCCAGCCATCGTCACAGCCCCTCAGAGGCGGCGCGTCTGTATTACCACTGAGGTTCGGTGACATCATCAGGCCACGTTTTCTCATCCATTTGCACATTTTTATGGATGCAGGTCCTTACCGTAGGCGCCGCTCACAGACGGTGTACAGTATATAAGCAGTGAACCGGGAGGAAGGGAAACAGTCAGCAGGGCACTGAAGGGTCCGATACAAGGACAGAGGGGCTTTGTGCAAAGATCAGACTACATCACGGCTTCCTAATATACCCTAAGTGTTTTCAGGATATTGGCGGTCCTAAAAGACGCAGATCTTTATACGTATATGGCAGCGTATTCTCCGATCCCCCATAACAATAACGGGCATCTGTCAGCAGTTTTGTCCCTATGACACCGGCTGACCTGTTACATGTTGCTCCCGTGTTCATATGTGCCAGTAAACAATGATGTTTTAATACATGCAAATGAACCTCTAGGTGCAATGGGGGCGTTACCGTTACTCCTAGAGGCTCAGCTCTCTCTGCAACTGCCACACCCTCTGCACTTTGATTGACAGGGCCAGGCAGTGTAAATGTGATCACACCGGGCCCTGACTTCTAAAGTGCAGAGGGCGTGGCCGTTGCACAGAGAGCAGAGCCTCTAGGTGTAAAGGTAACGCCCCCGTTGCTCCTAGAGGCTGATTTGCATATATTAAAACATCATTTTTCTCAGCAATGCGGGCACATATGAACATGGGGCCAACACAGATGCCAAGTGCACGTGTAATGGGTCAGCCGGTGTCATAGGGACAAGCCTGCGGACAGATGCCCTTTAAGACTGGTGATGTGCCAGTGGCATCTGTCACGGGGTGAGATATGGCTGCAAGTGAACAGTCAGTTCTTGAAGTTGATGTGTTGGAAGCAGGAGACAAGACCAAGCTTAAAGGGGTATTCCCATCTCAGACAATGGGGGCATGTCGCTAGGATGTGGCCGCCATTGTCTGATAGCTGCTGGGACCCGCACCTTTATCGAGAACGGAGCGGAGAGCGCTGTGGCTGGAGGACCCCAGATTACCCGCGGTCCGTCCACCACCAAGCGCTGCTCCCATAGAAGTGAATGGGAGCGCACTTCTCTCCCATAGAAGTGAATGGGAGCGCACCGTGCATGCGCGACCCATGCTCCCATTCATTTCTATGGGGCCGACGCTCGGCTATATTCACCGGCCCCATTGAAAATGCATGTAGGGCGGCTGCTCATGCGCAGTGCGCCCTCCTTCACTTTCGGGGCTCCGATCTCGATATGGGACCCGCACCTATCAGATAATGGGGGCATAACCTAGCGATATGCCCCCATTGTCTGAGATGGGACAACCCCTTTAAGGATCTGAGCGACATTGACAAGAGGCAACTTGTGAAGCTTGACGACTGGGTCAGAGCATCCCCAAAGCAGCAGTTCTTGTGGGGTGTCTGTGGCAGTGGTTAGTACCTACCAAAAGTGGTCCAAAGAAGGACAACCGGTGAACTGGCGAAAGGGCCGTGGACTCCAAGGCTTATTGATGTGAGTGAGGAGCTAAGGCTAGCCCACCTGCTCCAGAAGAGCTACTGTAAAGCAGACTGCTGAAAAGCTGGCCACGATAGGAGGGCGTCAGAGGACGTGGCCTCGCAGCTCGTTGGGGCTGTGTAGTCTCAGATCGTTCAGAGCGCCCGTGCTGTCCCCCGTCCACCACCAATGGGTGCATGAACTTTAGAACTGGAGTGACGACGAGTCATCTTTGGATCATGTGGACGACCGGGTGCGTGGGTGTCACTTACCTGGAGAAGAGATGGCACCGGGATGCACTATGAGAACAAAAGACATCCGGTGCAGGCAGTGTGATGTTCTGCTGGAAAACCTTGGGTCCTGGCATCATTTGGACACGTTACCCCTCTACCTAAATTTGGTAGAGACAGTGGCGTAGCTATAGGGGTCGCAGCGGTCACAATTGCGACCTGGCCGCTGTCAGGGGTGCCTGTGCGGCCCCCCAACGTAACGCGACTGGCAGCAGGGCACAGGGAGATGAGCGCTTCCATTGTGGATGCGCTCATCTCCATAGTCATCTGTATCGTCGTCCTCAGGACAGCGATACAGATGGCTGTGCTGTGGGGCAGGGGAGCGAGAGGCATCTCCCTCCCCCGTTCCTCTGATAGGCTGCAGGCACAAGGCCTGCAGCCTATCAGAGGCCAGTGCAGGCAGCGCGATGACGTCATTGCGCTGTCTAAGGGTACTTTCACACTAGCGTTTTGGATTCCGTTTGTGAGATCCGTTTCAGGGCTCTCACAAACGGTCCAAAACGGATCAGTTAAGCCCCAATGCATTCTGAATGGATAAGGATCCGTTCAGAATGCATCAGTTACCGTTCCGCCTCTATTCCGTTTTGGAGGCGGACACCAAAACGCAGCATGCAGCATTTTGGTGTCCGTCTGAAGAGGCGGAGCCTAACGGATCCGTTTTTTTTTACAATGTAAGTCAATGGGGACGGATCCGTTGTCAGTGACACAATATGGTGCATTTGAAAACGGATCCGTTCCCCATTGACTTTCAATGTAAGTCAAAACGGATCCGTTTTGGACTTTGTCATTTTTCTTTAAAGCTAATGCAAACGGATCCGTTCTGAACGGATACAAACGTTTGCATTAGAGATGCGGATCCGTCTGTACAAATAAACAGATCCGCACCAACGCTAGTGTGAAAGTACCCTAAGCCTTACAGCGCGGGACAAAGGCCGGAAGAGGCCTGCATCGCATCGCTGCCATAGAGGTAAGTATAAGTGTTTTTTATTTTTATATAGGACAATTCTTGCTACTGGCACATGATTTTGGGGGGCTGGGGACAGGCACTTGTCACTGGCACATGATTGGGGGGCTCGGGAGAGGCACTTGTCACTGGCACATGATTTTGGGGGGCTGGGTAGAGGCAACTGTTACTGGCACATGATTTGGGAGGGGGAAGAGGCACTTGTTACTGGCACATGATTTGGGGGGCACTTGTCACTGGCACATGATTGGGGGAGGCACTTGTTACTTGCACATGATTTGGGGGCTGGGTAGAGGCACTTGTTACTGGCACATGATTTTTGGGGGGGAGAGGCACTTTTTACTGGCACATGATTTTGGGGGGGGGAAGAGGCACTTGTTACTGGCACATGATTTGGGGGGGGGGAGGCACTTGTTACTGGCACATGATTGGGGGGGCACTTGTTACTGGCACATGATTGGGGGGGGAGGCACTTGTTACTGGCACATGATTGGGGGGGGGCACTTGTTACTGGCACATGATTGGGGGGGGCACTTGTTACTGGCACATGATTTGGGGTGGGGGAGAGGCACTTTTTACTGGCACATGATTTGGGGTGGGGGAGAGGCACTTGTTCCTGGCACGTGGCACATTATTGGGGGACATCTATGGGGGCACATATTACTGGCACGTGATTAGGGGGCACTTTTTACTGGCACATGATTGGGTGGCAATATGGGGGCATCTACTGAGGCCACAAAGAAGGGGTATTTTATATGGGGGCTCTGTGTGGTACTAGTATTATCAGGGGGTTTATCTGTTTCTGCAGTATAATATTGGGGAGCACAGCGGCACAGTATTGGGGGTAGTAGGATGATTTGTCCAGAAGATGGAAAAGTAGTAAACTAAGATTTTTTTTTTGTCAAACTGCAGAGACAAAAATGGCTGAAAAATGTTGGTCTGGTCTGAAAGGAGAAGACGGAGAAAGAAAACATCTACATCAAAGGAGACGTCACTGGATGTAAGAGGTATGGGGCGCTGTATGACCCTGGATGTAAGAGGTATGGGGCGCTGTATTACCCTGGATGTAAGAGGTATGGGGCGCTATATTACCCTGGATGTAAGAGGTATGGGGCGCTGTATGACCCTGGATGTAAGAGGTATGGGGCGCTGTATTACCCTGGATGTAAGAGGTATGGAGCGCTGTATGACCCTGGATGTAAGAGGTATGGGGCACTGTATTACCCTGGATGTAAGAGGTATGAGGCGCTGTATTACCCTGGATGTAAGAGGTATGGGGCACTGTATTACCCTGGATGTAAGAGGTATGAGGTGCTGTATTACCCTGGATGTAAGAGGTATGGGGCGCTATATTACCCTGGATGTAAGTGGTATGGGGCGCTGTAATACCCTGGATGTAAGAAGTATGGGGCGCTGGATTACCCTGGATGTAAGAGGTATGGGGCGCTGTATGACCCGGGATGTAAGAGGTATGGGGCACTGTATTACCCTGGATGTAAGAGGTATGGGGCGCTGTATTACCCTGGATGTAAGAGGTATGGGGCGCTGTATGACCCTGGATGTAAGAGGTATGGGGCGCTGTATTACCCTGGATGTAAGAGGTATGGGGCGCTGGATTACCCTGGATGTAAGAGGTATGAGGTGCTGTATTACCCTGGATGTAAGAGGTATGAGGTGCTGTATTACCCTGGATGTAAGAGGTATGGGGCGCTATATTACCCTGGATGTAAGTGGTATGGGGCGCTGTATTACTCTGGATGTAAGAAGTATGGGGCGCTGGATTACCCTGGATGTAAGAGGTATGGGGCGCTGTATGACCCGGGATGTAAGAGGTATGGGGCACTGTATTACCCTGGATGTAAGAGGTATGGGGCGCTGTAATACCCTGGATGTAAGAGGTATGGGGCGCTGTATGACCCGGGATGTAAGAGGTATGGAGCGCTGTAATACCCTGGATGTAAGAGGTATGGGGCGCTGTATTACCCTGGATGTAAGAGGTATGGGACGCTGTATTACGCTGTATGTAAGAGGTATGGGGCGTTGTATTACCCTGGATATAAGAGTTATGGGGCGCTGTATTACCCTGGATATAAGAGGTATGGGGCGCTGTATGACCCTGTATGTAAGTGGTATGGGGCGCTGTAATACCCTGGATGTAAGAGGTATGGGGCGCTGTATTACCCTGTATGTAAGAGGTATGAGGCACTGTATTACCCTGGATGTAAGAGGTATGGGGCACTGTATTACCCTGGATGTAAGAGGTATGGAGCGCTTGATTACCCTGGATGTAAGAGGTATGAGGGGCTGTATTACCCTGGATGTAAGAGGTATGGGGCACTGTATTACCCTGGATGTAAGAGGTATGAGGTGCTGTATTACCCTGGATGTAAGAGGTATGGGGCGCTGTATTACCCTGGATGTAAGAGGTATGAGGCGCTGTATTACCCTGTATGTAAGAGGTATGAGGCGCTGTATTACCCTGGATGTAAGAGGTAAGGGGGGCTGTATTACCCTGGATGTAAGAGGTATGAGGCGCTGTATTACCCTGGATGTAAGAGGAATGTGGCGCTGTATTACCCTGGATGTAAGAGGTATGAGGTGCTGTATTACCCTGGATGTAAGAGGTATGGGACGCTGTATTACCCTGGATGTAAGAGGTATGAGGTGCTGTATTACCCTGGATGTAAGAGGTATGGGGCGCTGTATGACCCTGGATGTAAGAGGTATGAGGCACTGTATTACCCTGGATGTAAGAGGTATGGGGCGCTGTATTACCCTGGATGTAAGAGGTATGAGGCGCTGTATTACCCTGGATGTAAGAGGTATGGGGCGCTGTATTATCCTGGATGTAAGAGGTATGAGGCGCTGTATTATCCTGGATGTAAGAGGTATGGGGCGCTGTATTACCCTGTATGTAAGAGGTATGAGGCACTGTATTACCCTGGATGTAAGAGGTATGAGGTGCTGTATTACCCTGGATGTAAGAGGTATGGAGCGCTTGATTACCCTGGATGTAAGAGGTATGAGGCACTGTATTACCCTGGATGTAAGAGGTATGAGGCGCTGTATTACCCTGGATGTAAGAGATATGAGGCGCTGTATTACCCTGGATGTAAGAGGCATGGGGCGCTGTATTAACCTGGATGGAAGAGGTATGGGGCGCTGTATTACCCTGGATGTAAGAGGTATGGGGCGCTGTATTACCCTGGATGTAAGAGGTATGAGGCGCTGTATTACCCTGGATGTAAGAGGTATGGGGGGCTGTATTACCCTGGATGTAAGAGGTATGGGGCGCTGTATTACCCTGGATGTAAGAGGTATGTGGCGCTGTATTACCCTGGATGTCAGAGGTATGAGGCGCTGTATTACCCTGGATGTAAGAGGTATGGGGCACTGTATTACCCTGGATGTAAGAGGTATGGGGCGCTGTATGACCCTGGATGTAAGAGGTATGTGGCGCTGTATTACCCTGGATGTAAGAGGTATAGGGCGCTGTATTACGCTGTATGTAAGAGGTATGGGGCGCTGTATTACCCTGGATGTAAGAGGTATGAGGCACTGTATTACCCTGGATGTAAGAGGTATGGGGCACTGTATTACCCTGGATGTAAGAGGTATGGGGCGCTGTATTACCCTGGATGTAAGAGGTATGGGGCGCTGTATTACCCTGTATTTCTGTAGTGATGGGAGCAGGGGCGTAACGATCACAGTCGCATAGGGTGTGACCGCAACGGGGGGGGGGATTGAAAGTTTGCCCTGGGGCCCATAGAACTCTAGTTACTCCCCTAGGTACAGACAAGTACCCCCTTCATGACATTGGCTCTTTCAGAAAGTATGAAGAACATGACAAAGAGTTCAATGTGACGACCGGATTCCCCAGATCTCCATCCCATCGTTACCTGTGGGATGTGCTGGAAAAACAAGTCCGATCTATGGAGGGCGCACCTCACGACTTACAGGATCTACTGCCGACGTCTTGGCGGCAGATACCACCGGACACCTTCAGAGATCCTGCAGCGTCCAGGTCAGGGACCTAAGCAATATTTAGAAGACATGCATGCTCAGCCGGGCATGAGGAGGGAGATGGTGAAATGAAGACCATATTTTCGGATCTATTTTCTCAATTACGGTCGGATACCTGAGCCTTTCATGCGATCATCTCTCCAAATGACTATTCGTATGATTGCGCCAGCAAATATGGAGGATTCAGTAGAATTTTTTTCAAGATACATCAAAGCTTAAGAGCATCATATAGGTATATATATATATGGTTTCAAAAAGGCCCCAACGAGTGCATGCAGTCATCCTCTCTGATTACTGTACAGTCACTGTGTTGTATGGAGCGCGCCGCCGATGATATTGTACCAAACCCTCCCTGTATAAGTGCACAGGGCAGCGGGGGGACATTATACTGTTACTCATCGTTATTACCAGTAATCATGGTTACTATTATAGACCGTACCAATTTCAAAGTAAAGGAGGGGGGGGGGGAGGTGAAAGAGGCTCCCGTGCGGTGACACACCCCGCACAAGACAAAGCATCCCTCTCCGGGGTGTAGGGATGGGAGAATAGAGGAGGGGGCAGATAATAGGACCCGTTCTGTGAAATCGGGACATCCCTTGGGTCCTAAAATAGACAGGGACATACAAGAGTCACAGATTTGGGAAGAGGCAGATGTGTCGGGGGGGATGGGAAGGAGACGGCTGAGTCATGTTGCTGTGCAGACAATGGCCTGCGGCCCCCTCCTCTCCTGCACGGCTCCTGAAGGACGTGCACGCGGCTCCAACCACTTGTTATATTTCCGTGTAAATCCCCGGTTTACAGGGCGGAGATCTCTTTCATCATGGGGATGGGAAGTGGCTTTCATACGGGGTCAAGCGTTTCAGCCAGTGCATAGAGAAAATGTATATACAGTAAAATTCCTGTATTCTGGGATTGATAAAAAACTGATCTAACAGGTGCCAGATTATCAAATATTCTGGATTATAGGATAGCCATTGAAAAGTATGTTTTATTTGTAAGGGTAAATAAGAGACCAAAATGAAGTGCTAACATCTACTACTATATCTATATATCTATCTATATATGTATGTGCCGCGAAATTCCTATAATCCAGCATCCAATAACTAAAAAAAAATAAAAATACAGTATATATATATACAGACATACTGGCAGGATGACCCGGCTTCGCACAGGTATATTTCGACTATTTCATTTATTTAATGTTTGTGTGTGTCGTTAAAAGATATCAACAGTGTCCCCCATAACAGTGACCTCCACAGCAGCCCACCCCCTTAACAGTGACCTCCACAGCAGCCTGCCCCTTAACTTTTACCTCCACAGCAGCCTGCCCCTTAACTTTTACCTCCACAGCAGCCTGCCCCTTAACTTTTACCTTCACAGCAGCCTGCCCCTTAACTTTTACCTTCACAGCAGCCTTCCCCTTAACTTTTACCTCCCCAGCAGCCTTCCCCTTTAACAGTGACCTCAGCAGTGCCCCACCTCATTAACTGTGAGCTTCTCAGCCCCCACCCCCATTACAGTGTTCTCCACAGCGGCCCATCCCCTTCGCACTGACCTCCACAGCGGCCCACCGCTTTAACTTTGACCTTCACAGCAGCCCACCCCTTAACAGTGACCTCCACAGAGGCTCGTCCCCTTAATTATGACATCCAAAGCAGCTCGTCCTCTTAACAATGACCTCCACAGTGCTCTGCCCCCTTTACAATGACCTATACAGTGGCCTGCCCATTAAAAGTGACCTCCACAGTAGCCCGTCCACTTAATGGTCACTCCACAATGCCCGCCCCTTAAAAGTAACCTCTACAGTACCCCGCCCCCTTAACAGTGATCAGCACATTGGCCAGCCCCCTTAATAGTGACCGGCACAGTGGCCCGCTCCCTTAACAGTGACCTTCACAGTACTGCACCCCCTTAACATTGACCTGCACAGTACCCCGCCACCTTAACTGTGACCTCCACAGGGCCCCGTCCTCTTAACATTGACCTTTACAGCAGGCCACCCCCTTAACAGTGACCCCCTACATCTCTCACCCCCTTAACAGTGACCTCCACAGCATTCCACCTCTTAACAGTGACCTCGACAGCACAGGGCTGCTCTACTTTAGGAGTGACCCTCCCCCCACTGCGCCACACCCCCTTAATGTAAGACTTCCACAGCACCACACCCCTAAACAGTGACCTTTAACAGTGAAGATAAATGGCTGAGTTGTTATGGAAACCTGATGTAACTGTGTATGTGAAGACTGAAGGACCTGCGAGGATCATGTGACTGTGTGAATGGCAATTAGAATGTGAGTGAAGCTGCAGGATCCTATTGGCTAATGTATTTTTTGGGAACATCTCAAGAATTGTACGTCCCATTAAAAAACCTTCCCGGACGCCTGATGTACCTATGTGCCGAATTTGGTGCAATGGCTGCGGTGTAAAGAACAGACAGAAATCCATTTTTTTAATATATAGATATATATACACACACAAAAAGATAGAACATGTCCTATCCTTGTCCATTTTGCGAACAAGAAATAGCATTGTTACAACGAGTCCGCAAAAAAAACACGGATGCAACACAGACGTCACACAGATGTCATCCTTATTTTTTATGGATCCGCGTTTCGGTGACCGCAAAATACATACGGTCATGTGAATGCACCCTAAGGGCTCATGCACAGGAACGGATTTTTTGTGGGTGGGATGCGGACCTTTTCACTTCAATGGGGCCGCAAAAAATGTGGACTGCACACCGTGTCCTGTACGGACAAGGGTAGGGCTGTCCTATTATGACCCGGACATTGTGTTCCTCAAAATGCGTAATGCACGTGGCCGGTATCCCTGTTTTGTGGACCGCAATACAGACAACGGTCGTGTGTTTAACCCCTTAAAGGGGTTAATAAATTTCCCCCAAAGCATTTCGGTTTGGAGTTTCACAGCACGCATTTTTTACGGTATTTTTTTCCCACAAGCTTCTCCATAGGACATGAAAGTCGGCAGAAAACACCCGCGTGAACGCTTGAAATTCATGATGTTTTAGAGTTTTAGATGTTTTCTGAAACTCTTATTTTTGCTGTCATATAAACAACAGACGGCCGTCGGGCATGTAGACAGAATGACTATGGCATGTGCTGCCCTCTTCTGGGTTACACTAATCGTATGGTTCCTCTTACAGACGCCGGCTATCCTGCTCCCGCCGATACCAAGGATGTGATATTTCAGCCGTCAGGTCGTCCTCTGCAGGTAGGATCTTTATGGTACTTAAGACTGGGGGCCACACCTCAGTCTTGGCCGTGACACCGGCCGTGACCAAGGATCTCTGTGTAGCAGCGCACCAGGAACAGCAAAATAAAGACTGCTGGGACAGGCAAATAGAATAAACTTTGTTGGCAACGCGTTTCGGGATTGAATTTATTCCTTCATAGTAAAGTTCCGGCCGTGGCCACCGGCAGGACATGCAGCCACGGGCTTGTTTCCACTACCTTGTGCTGCAGGCTGTAAATTGTCACGCTACGACTGCCGCCAATGCACCGCTACACATCGATTCTTGGTCGCGATATCTGCGTTTTATTTGGGCATCGAAAAAACAAAGGGACTTTGGACGTCCTAACACTATTAAATGCGAGTACCCCTGTCATAGGGCAACCTGCAACAACTTTCTGGGGGGTAAGATCTCTAAGGGTCAGCGTCCATTCGGCACGTCGGAACTCACGAGAAATGTGATCTCCACGCGGAGCGACACAATGTCGGATCGCAGGATGGTTTCAGATAGTTAATAACTGCAAAATACACTTTTGTGACTGCTTTTATTACAATGTTACAGTAAGTGACGGCTCCCAGTCTATTACACGACATTTGATACTATGTGACCGTCGCGCTTTCATTCCAGTGATTCAGATAGTCCCTCCCAACCCTAAAATATGATCAACGGGACACCCATAGCCACGGACAGGTCAGTGAGGTTATGTCCTATGTACAGGGGACTCTTCTCCCTCATAAATTCGTAACTGGCACCTGCTGGAGTCAAAAAGGGTTTCCTTCTAGGCAGATGATGGAGAAGAATGTGGGGCCGACCTTGCTCCTCAGAAGGAACTTTATCTCTGTCCATAGCTGAATTGATGCCCAGTGATAATGGTTATTTACCCGCTGTCTCTCTGTGGCACCCTTTTTAGTACATTTTTGGGGGAAGGAGAGTTGAAGAAGTTCAGATGTCCCCTCCATCCCCCTTGTACCGTCATTGGGAACAGCACAGCACAATGTCCTTCAGGGTTTTTCTCAGCTCCCGGCTTCGAAACGCGTAGATGATAGGGTCAATAATGGAGTTAAATATCATAAGGACGAAGGTAATGTTGAAGTACTTGAAGTATTCACGGCAGAAGGGGTGCTTAGGACAGGACACAATGAGGGTGAGGTGGAGGAAAAAGGGTCCCCAGCACACAAAGAAGATGCCAAGCAGCATAGTCAGGGTGATAGCTCCTCGGAGTTTGGCGACGGCTTGATGCGGAGAGAATCCCCGTCGCACTCCTTTTTGCTGGGCCATGATGATCTGGGAATGTTTTCTTGCTAGAACGAACATGTGGATGTAGAGACCCAGCATTAAGAGGAGCATGGAGATGAAGAACCCAATAAGACACAAGATGACAATGTGGCTGTCCGAAAACACTATGAATGTAATGCTGCAGGCCATGCTGGCCAGCCAGATCCCAGTAATGGCGCTGACCACCCTACATTGGGTTATGATGCTATGGTATCTCAAAGCGTAGAAGATTGTCACGTAGCGGTCCACCGCGATGGCCCCCAGGAACGAGAGCGACGTCACCAAGGAGCAGAGGATCATTGTGTCGACGATGTTATCCATCATTTTGACCATGGGCTCGTTATACTCGATGGCGGCATGGCGGAGAAGGATGAGGATGAGAGTTTCTATAAGGTTGCTGATACTGACCAGCATATCGGAGGCAGCTAGGCAGCAGATAAAATAGTACATAGGAGAGTGGAGGTTGTGGTTTTTTGCAATAGCCACGACTACCAAGATGTTCTCCAGCAGGCTGAGCAGGCACAGGAACAAGAAGACCCCCTTATGGACCTCTATATGAATGATGGTGGTCTCATTAGGCTTCACCTCTAGGGCGCTCTGGAGGGTGACGTTGGTGATATTGACGTCTGACTGTAGACTAGTCAGGGAGGTCATACTGAGCCGCAGTCTGGAGAATAAAAGAACAGAGATTAGGACACATGAATGAGACCCTAAATACAGGGCAATGCTCGATGGACATTGTAAAACATCTACCGCACGACCTCGTGAAGACCAAACAACATCTATGGTAGGTGATAAATGTATCATCACTGGGGGGACCCCAACAATCATGAGGGTCCGAAATTCCCTCGTCTGAATGGATGGATTCTGTGCATGCATGTCCACCACTCCCTTCAATGTCTAGGGACCAGGAGTGAATGGAGCGGGGGGCATGCATGTGCACTAGCACTCCATTCACACCGTGGAATTGGGGACCCCAGTAGCGGGCATGTTTGACCACCGCTGTATTGGACCACCGTACTTTGCAGTCATAGAAGTGAGTGAAGTGGTGGTCGTCCATGCTCCCCACTAGGGTACCCAAGGTGGCCATGCGTAGGTGGGACTGCCAAGTACAGTGCTGGGCTATCTCCATCAGTCCAATAGACGGTGAATGAAGTGGTCATGAATGGTTTTCATAAATCTACACTACTAGACCCTTGTGCGAATGGATTGGTAATGCACATGTGCGACCACCGCTCCATAAACATCTGTGGAGCAAACGGCGAAATAGAGGCGAGTGCTTTCCTCAGCAGTCCTCCCGGAGGGAATGCATGCATGTGCACCACTGGACTCAGTGGTCAGACCACCAGCGATCACACATGCATCACCTATCCTATGTATAGCTGATAAGTGTTCTTGCTGGGTCCGCTCCTTTACTCTGAATTTGTATATTTTCCAATAATATTATTTGTCCTTTAATTACCACTTCCTGGCATTGATCCCGAGTCTTCAGCCCTATATACAGTATAATGTGCGGCTCCAGGTGCCGTTGCTGCATCGCACATATGGTATTGGTTGAAAGTCCTGTGTGTGGTGCCCATAACACGTCATTAGTACAGAGAAGCCAATACTGCACCGTGTACAGATTGTGGCAGGACTGATCTACCTCCTGAATTATATCCCAGAGATGCATTTACAGCAGAATAGTGAGTGCAGCTCTGGAGTATAATACAGGTTATAACTCAGGATCAGTACAGGATAAGTAATGTATGTACACACTGACTGCACCAGCAGAATAGTGAGTGCAGCTCTGGAGTATAATACAGGAGGTAACTCAGGATCAGTACAGGATAAGTAATGTATGTACACACTGACTGCTCCAGCAGAATAGTGAGTGCAGCTCTGGAGTATAATACAGGATGTAACGCAGGATCAGTACAGGATAAGTAATGTATGTACACAGTGACTGCACCAGCAGAATAGTGAGTGCAGCTCTGGAGTATAATACAGGATGTAACTCAGGATCAGTACAGGATAAGTAATGTATGTGCACAGTGACTGCACCAGCAGAATAGTGAGTGCAGCTCTGGAGTATAATGCAGGATATATCTCAGGATCAGTACAGGATAAGTAATGTATGTACACAGTGACTCCACCAGCAGAATTGTGAGTGCAGCTCTGGAGTATAATACAGGATGTAACTCAGGATCAGTACAGGATAAGTAATGTATGTACACAGTGACTCCACCAGCAGAATTGTGAGTGCAGCTCTGGAGTATAACACAGGATGTAACTCAGGATCAGTACAGGATAAGTAATGTATGTACACAGTGACTGCACCAGCAGAATAGTGAGTGCAGCTCTGGAGTATAATACAGGATGTAACTCAGGATCAGTAGAGGATAAGTAATGTATGTACACAGTGACTTCACCAGCAGAATAGTGAGTGCAGCTCTGGAGTATAATACAGGATGTAGCTCAGGACCAGTACAGGATAAGTAATGTATGTACACAGTGACTCCACCAGCAGAATAGTGAGTGCAGCTCTGGAGTATAATACAGGATGTAGCTCAGGACCAGTACAGGATAAGTAATGTATGTACACAGTGACTCCACCAGCAGAATAGTGAGTGCAGCTCTGGAGTATAATACAGGATGTAACTCAGGATCAGTACAGGATAAGTAATGTATGTACACAGTGACTCCACCAGCAGAATAGTGAGTGCAGCTCTGGAGTATAATACAGGATGTAGCTCAGGATCAGTACAGGATAAGTAATGTAAGGTATGTACACAGTGACTCCACCAGCAGAATAGTGAGTGCAGCTCTGGAGTATAATACAGGATGTAGCTCAGGACCAGTACAGGATAAGTAATGTAATGTATGTACACAGTGACTCTACCAGCAGAATAGTGAGTGCAGCTCTGGAGTATAATACAGGATGTAGCTCAGGACCAGTACAGGATAAGTAATGTAATGTATGTACACAGTGACTCCACCAGCAGAATAGTGAGTGCAGCTCTGGAGTATAATATGGGATGTAACTCAGGATCAGTACAGGATAAATATATATATATGGTGTAGGGTGGGTGTATGTATATAATATTATGGGGTTCTGGGTCGGGATGGTGTGTGTATAGTATAAAAAACCGATGTGGTGTAGGGTCGGTGTAGATATGTATAGTTGGTGTATGTACGGTATATAATACAGTATTAGTACTGGAGCGAGTGGCTGGACCAGGATTAGTTTTACTATTTACTGTTGTGTTTGATATTTTATGATGATTATGTTTGTTATTAATATTGTTACATTGTATTATTGTTATGTTTTATAATAAAAGAAATACAGGATAAGATGCAGGGTCTGTACAATAACGTAATAGATGTAGAAACTGTATAATGGTCCCTGAGGGTGGCCATACTACGGTATGTTACGTATATCGCTAGTAAAGGTAGCCATATACCGTATCTAATGAAAAGGTGATTATTGTAAACCCATTGGAGCAGATACCAGGCATTTTCCTTGGTCATTAGCGGTTGTAGAGTTTACTTCAGAACTGCCCAAGACAAGCACAATGCAATAATTCTAAGGGTATAATATAGAGATGAGCGAATCCATTTGTACAAATCAATCCACTCACTCCTAGTATAATAGCCGCTTAAAGAATACTTTGCACAGCGGAGCTTTATCCCCATGACAGGTGATAAATGTCTGATCTCTGGGAGCTCCACCAACGGGACCAAAACTGATGGCTAGAATGGAGGTTCTTTGCATCCATTCTTCCTGCCTGTAAGAAGGAGTCTGAATGGCGCAGTGCTCCTGCAGGAGTGAGGAGGAATGCCCCCGTTCTACTGACTTATGGAGGTCCCAGTAGTGGGGCTCCCAGCGAGCAGACATTTATCACCTATCCTGATCATCCTAACTGTATGGACATGAATAGAATTCCACAACTACAATAAAAACGGACTCGTGCATGAACACTCTGCATCATCCCCATGTATCTGCAATGAACTCCATCGTGGTCGGGTGACATTTTCCACTGTGGTGGTTCCCTATCCCGATGACATCAGGTCTACATCTGAAGTAAGCTTGGAAGGCTCTGCCCTGTAGACACAGCATCATCAATGACCTTGCCTCTGAGGACGCTGTTCTGCTCAGTCTCCTATGATGTCAGCAACCATGTTTTCCAGCAGGGCTTCAATCTGGGGCTGCCATCAGGAATTTCAGGGCTCCATACCCGCCACCCGCTACCAATCACCATAAATAATATGTTCACTATATTGTACGGTTATCGTGATTACAGGAATACCAAATACTGTTTTGCGATAGTTAATAAAAAGAAGTAGTAATACTATAAGGCATAACAAAATCCTCTAGTTACAGCAGAGCTTTTCGATAGAGCAGTGGGTAAGGCGGCTGCTTACTGTACAGAAGGTCTCGGCGGGTTTAAATCCAACCAATATAGGGCCCATAATTTTTATTGTAAAAGTTAAAAATTTTACTTTCCAATTTTTTTCTTTTATGGCAAAAGTTAGAATTTTCAGCAAATTATTGTTATAAAAAAAAGAAGAAGCAAAAACTATTAGTTTTTGTAACATTCTTAGTGCGAAATATCATAAAACAGTATTTGGTATCCCTGTATCATAATAAGTATGCAGTACTGTACAATATAGTGACCATATCATTTATAATGATGGGTAGATGGCACATTTTTTTCCTTTTATTCAGTAAAATGCTATTTATTTAGGCTACTTTCACACTAGCGTTTTTGCTGGACCCGGCAGGGTATAAGAACAGAACAGGATGCATTCTGATGACTCCGTTTCGTTAAGTTCAGTTCTGTCCCCATTGACAATGAATTGGGACAAAACGGAAGCGTTTTTTTTCCGGTATTGAGAACCTATGACGGATCTCAATACCGGAAAATATTAACTCTAGTGTGAAAGTCGCCTTAGTGTTATGCCTGTGAAAAAAATAGCTTTTTAAGCACTGAAAATTCAGCCCTTCCAGCAAAGCAGGTCTGTAGTGTAATGGTAACGTTTCTACCTGCCATACAGAAGGTTTGGAGTTAATTTCTTTAGTAAAGGTCTGTCTGCTGGAACACCTCACTGAAGTGAATACTAACGAGGCTGCCAGACCCGGCTTGGACCTGTGACACTGGGGCCGGGAGGGCAACGAGAGGCAGAGATCTGATGCTACGGACCATCCCTCGGATGTAAACACAGGATCACCGATCACAATTAGGTTGGAGGAGGCACCATGTGCGCAAATTGTGATCATCTGACTTATATAATGCAGTAAGTTTCAATGGTGTTTTTTTTGTGAAAAAGGAAAACCTCTTTAATTAAAATGTAATTTCATAGTTTGTCTCCTGCTGCCGTCACGCGTTCTCGTACTATGCAGGCTGCTCAGTATCGTTCAATCTGTCAGGTGACCTCTTTTTGATTTAAGCTTATTTTACTTGTTTGTAAAAATGTCAGCTTAGGGTACTTTCACATTTGCGGCATGGCTATCTGGCAGGCTGTTCCGGTGGGTGAACAGCCCGCCGGATCTGCCATGCCGCAAGTACCCGTGTGCTGCCGTGCTGTCCCCATTGACTATAATGAGGTGGGGGCGGAGCTACGGCGCAGCACGGCAGTGCACGGCAAGAGATCGCTGGGCTAAAAGTACTGCATGTCCGACTTTTTAGTCTGGCGATCACTGCCGTGCAGTGCCGTGCTGCGCCGTAGCTCCGCCCCCCGCCCCATTATAGTCAATGGGGACGGTGCGGTAGCACGGCAGTACACGGGTACTTGCGGCATGGCGGATCCAGCAGGCTGTTCACCCGCTGGAACAGCCTGCTGGATAGCCATGCCGCAAGTGTGAAAGTACCCTTAGGTGATGACCCTTCAAGGTGGAGTTCAGGGGTGGACTGGGAACCTAAAGTGGACCTGGAAAAAATACTAAAAGTGGTCCTGTTTTGTAGTCGAGTCCAAATTGATGGAAGGCAGGGACAGTAATACCATATTGTGGCACATTATACTGCCCCAACAGAGCCAAATACCACAGTCCATCGCAAAATACTGCCAGCAGACACAAAATAAATCCCCAAAAACTACCACTGGCCGGCTGTGAGGAGGGCCCTGGGGGCCCCCTGGGCATCGGCCCACCGGGAAATTTCCCTGTAAGGTCTAGGGCCAGTCTGCCTCTAGTGGAGTTAGACATGCAGATTGTCGGGAAGGAAGCGTTCTTTCCTCGGCTGCTCGTTACGTGGATCACCTCCACAATATGAGGGCGAAGGGTCGCTATTGGGATCACTCATCCCCATACAGCTGCACTGTTTAGACCGCACGATCTGCTGCCCAGAAAAGACAATTTAGGTGCCTGCGAACTACAGGCTCACCCGATGAACGAGCGAAACGCTGATCAGCAGCACCTTTAGACGGGCAGATTGTCTGGGACGAGCGTTCCCAATAATCTGCTTGATTATCTGGCTGTTTAAATCTACATTCAGGAGGGCAGAGATAAGGGCTACAAAGCAAACCGTCAGACAGCTTGTCTGATGGCTTTCACTCTGAATGGGAATGAGCAGCCTGCAACCTATGAGAAGACTTGCTGAGAACAAAGCTAATTGCAGAAATTATTTGATGATGCAATTCAATTAAACAAAACTGATGGAACGGTGGGATTATGGGATACTGAGTGATTAGCCGACAGATTAGCAGACTAGCCCCATAGACATAATGAACATGGTTACTAATTGGAGTTTACAGTCAGATGATTGATCATTGCTACATCTATGGCTGCTTCTACTGATTAGCAAGAGATCCGTTCTTTACCGGGTGGGTAGAATACCTGTGAAAAAGCACACAAAACTGTATATATATATATATCCAAGGCTTGAAAAAGGCTCTAGTACTGAGCCGAAACGTTGTACCGCACGGGTGAATAAAGGATCTACCGGAGTGCTGTTCATTTTCTGGACTATATATATATATATTCAGCCCCTCTTGGTATCTGACCACATTGTTGTAGTGATCGGATCTCCATGGACCATCACGTACAATGGTCTGGATGATCTGTATCAATCACATGTATTACTCCCTTTATGGAAATATTCCCATAGATTTTCACCCTATTGAAATATCCCTGGCTACACCTGGCTAAAATCACTGGACAAACCACTCGTACCAGGGGCGTAGCTAACGGCTCATGGGCCCTTGTGCAAGAGTTTAGCTTGGGCCCTCCTTCCCTCAGTGCTTTGTGTGTCTTCTCATGCAGCACAAGGGTCTTTGGGCCCCCTCAGGCTCCTGGGCCCGGTAGCGACTGCTACCTCTGCACCCCCTATAGCTACGCCCATGACTCGTACCCTGAATATCTATAGGTCTTCTATGTAAATTCTTCAACACTTCTGATCCCGATCTCCTTCATCTTGCAAATTTCCATAGTCTACAAACGGGTGGCATTGACACAAGTAATGCTTATGACACTCGCTGTGCTCCAGCTTTTTAGTGTATGTTCAGGTTAGGTCGTGTCACCAGCTTGTACATAAATGAACATATCTGATCCATACAGGCTGTTCTATGGATGTGCATTCAACAAACATTACAAAGTCTATCATATGAGGGTTTGGTTATAAAATCTCCAATGGAATCCATTCCCAAAAATTGGAAATGTGTGCGTCCAGAGGGAATGATAGTAGGGTATTATGTCCACATGGGGAGATTTATCAAAACCGGTGGAAAGGTAAAAGTGGAGCACCGTCCATAACAACCAATCAGGTCGTTTTCCAACGGCCATCGGAGAAATGAGAGCCGCGGTCTGATTGGTTCCTTTAAGTGGCCGCACTCCCTTCTAAAAGTTTTGATAAATCTTCCCATTTGTCTTCCAAAGTTAGTTCGATATGAGATGGCGCCCATGTTGTAATTAGATGGTCTCCGGCAATGCCATATTATCTGTAGAGGACCTCTTTACTTACCAGCCTTCCTATGTAGGTATTTGTATTGTCCGAATATCAACCCTGTTGATCAAAAACTCCTCGGCAGTGAAACGAGTGTTGGCGTCTCCTTCCAGTTGAGATCTCGCTCAAGGTTTGTGGGGATCAATTCTTTTAGTTCTCTCCGTTCCCCTTGAACATTTTGATGCCCTGTCAACCGTTTTTATAGTTCTGCGTTGAGTGTAATGGCTTGTGCGCAGGGCAGATTCCCACTGTGCTTCTGACATACCAGGCTGATGTCCTTCTGCTTGGGTTGACTCACAGTAGACGAAGTCTCCAACCTTCTTCTGCTGACAGCAAGTCCAGATGGTGGAGAACGCAGGCGGCGTCTTGAGATTTCTCCCAGCAGGACTCATTCACTTCGCGTACCTTTTGGCTCCCTCTCTTCTTCCGCACCGTCTAACGCTGGGAAAGATCAGCTTCTTCAGATGAGACGAGGACAAAGTGCATCTTTCTCTCTGCGTAGAGTCCTTAAAGGCTTCTTCTGAGCCCCTCCTAAAATGCCAGGACGGACACACATGACTGGGGTGGCCAGAGGCGGTGGAAAGTTATGAAACCATGAAAACCCTTCAACAAGCATCCACCACTCTTTAATTAAATAACAACTAAATGGGTCATCAGAATGTATGAGTATGAACTTATTCTGTAATGGGAAGTCATGCCTGACAAGTCCGTCTCTGTCTTCACCCATCAAAGCCATAAAATCTTCAGTTACCGACCCTTGTACGTTGTATGATATAATTACCCGGACCTTGCAGTTAACCACCATGTAGTTCAGGGTTTTTTCCTGTAATTATTATTTATTTTTTTGCCAATATCTCTTAAAATCCAATTATTGGAACACAAAGATCTTATGTGATTCTGGACTACGTTGGCCTCAAAGTTCTGAAGTTTGCAAACTTTTTCATTAAAATGCTTACAGCATTGTGAGCCATGACGATGGATCTTCCACCATGTCAGCCATATTGGTTGTCGGAGCTCTTGGTAGCTGAAGGTGCTCACCTGGCCATTTGTATCTCATTCCCCTAAGGGGTTGTTTCATCTGAAACGCTGGTGGCTTATTGCATAGGCCACCTCTGGGCGGGGGCGGACTGGCCATAGACCCTACAGGGAAATTTCCCGGTGGGCCGATGCCCATGGGGCCGCCTGAGCCCTCCTCTTGGCCAAAAGCCAGGTACATGAAGATCTGATGCTCTCAGCATTAATTAATGCAGACAGTATTTTGTGCTGCACGGTGGTATCAAATAATGAAATAATATAGAAGACGGGTCTAATATACAGAGAGGAACCACAATATTGTCAACTTAATAATGTGAATCTATACCTCAGATCAAAAAGAGGGACATTTACGGAGCAAAGAGGGACTTGGGTCCAAAAGAGGGACACTTGGGAGGAATGCGGGGCCCCCGAAGTGAGCGGAGAGCAGCATGTGCGGCCACCTTCCACTTATTTCTATGGGAGTTCCTGAATAGGGCTGAGCGCTGGCACAGCTATTTCCGGCAGTCTCGTAGAAGTGAATGGAGCGGCAGTCGCACTTGCGCTGTGCACTTTCCATTTATTTCTATTAGACGTCCAAAAAAAGCCTTGGCTTTTTTCAGAACTTCCATGGAAATTAATGGAGAGCACATCGCGCGGTGCCTTCTTCTTTACTTTTGGGGGCCGGTTTTGGAGACAGAAAATGAGCCTAGAGATCCGCTTTATCCCTCGTTCCTATTTCCGTGTCCATTTGACGTCTGTTGTAAATCAGTTTCCGTAAAGGATCCACATTCGTTCAGGGCGTCAGTTTTTCCCTCCGCGTGTCATCTGTATTCTACGGACACGGCTAGGCTGAATTAATTTCCAGAGCATCACCTACTAATGGTCCGTGAAAAACCACTGACAGAACACGGGTGCCATCGTCGTCAGTGGTTTTTCACAGACCCATAGATGGTCAATGGTCGTGTTTGGTCTGCATCATGGACCAAAGCGGTGCATGCCCCGGGCAGCGGAAAACCACTAATATGGGAACAAACACATTCAAACCGATTGGTACGTGTGCTGTCTTCGGAGAACACGGACAGCGCCTCCACCTCTGTGATTTACTGAAGTGTGAACAAGGCCTTAGGCTACACACCCAGAACATGTCCTATTTTCACTGCCTGGCAGCCCCCATGTAATTGAAGAGGGCCGTTTTTCTTGGCCGTTTTTCAGAATGGCGTCAGTGTAAAAACGGCCATGAAAACCTGACAGTTTTTTTTCAATGTTGTGTGAATGTGAAGGCCTTTAGTTGTATAAGGCACCTTTCACACGAACGAGTTTTCCGCGCGGGTGCAATGCGTGAGGTGAACGCACAGCAGCCGCACTGAATCCAGACCCATTCATTTCAGTGGGTCTGTGTACATGAGCATTTTTTTTCACGCATCAGTTAAGCGTTGTGTGAAAAACGCAGCATGTTCTATAGGCCTCATGCACACGACCGTTTTTTTATGCTGTCCGCAAAAAGGGGTTCCGTTGTTCAGTGATCCGTGTCCGTTTTTGCCTTCCATTGTGTTTCCGTTTTTTTTAGCGGACATGACCCAAAAGATTTTACCAAAAGACAGGCTGACAATTTTTGCCAAGTGCTTGCCAAGGGATCCGCAAAAAAAACGGAAGCGGGACGCGGATGACACACAGATGGCCATCCGCATTTTTTCACGGTCCCATTGACTTGAATGGGTCCGTGAACCATTTTTCACGGACAAGAATAGGACAGGTTATTTTTTTTTGACGGACTGGAATCACGGACCACGGACCATTGGAAAACCAATGGGTCCACAGAAAAACGGAGCAACGGACACGGAATCAAACAACGGTCGTGTGCATGAGGGCATAGTCTATGTTTTTCACACAGACCTGGCCCCATAGAAGTGAATGGGGCTGCATGAAAAACGCATTGTGTCCGGAAGCAAGTGCGGGTGCGATGCGTTTTTCACTGATGGTTGCTAAAAGATGTTGTTTGTAAACCTTCCGTTTTTTTTCACGCGAGTCAAAAATGCACCAAAACGCATTGCACCCGCGTGGAAAAAACTGAACAACTGAACGCAATCGCAGACAAAACTGACTGAACTTGCTTGGAAAATGGTGTGAGTTTCACTGAACGCACCCTGAACGCATCTGGACCTAATCCATCACGCTCGTGTGAAAAAGGCCTTAAAGTAGTGAATTTTAACCCCTTTTTAATAAAAGTATGTCTTCAGGGGTATTGTTTCTCTCCAGCATAGTGAAGGCGAGACAACCCCCAATGGGTCGCTTTTCCTCTTAAGGCCTCTGTCACACGAGCGTGACGGATTAGGTCCGGATGCGTTCAGGGTGCGTTCAGTGAAACTCGCACCATTTTGCCAGCAAGTTCAGTCAGTTTTTTCAGCAATGCGTTTTGATGCGTTTTTCACTCGCGTGATAAAAAACAGAAGGTTTACAAACAACATCTCTTAGCAACCATCAGTAAAATACGCATTGCATCCGCACTTGCTTCCGGACACAATGCGTTTTTCACTGAAGCCCCATTCACTTCTATGGGGCCAGGGCTGCGTGACGACAGAATATAGAACATGCTGCGTTTTTCACGCAACGCACGAACTAATGCGTGAAAAAAAACGCTCATGTACACAGACCCATTGAAATAAATGGGTCAGGATTCAGTGCGGGTGCTATGCGATCGCTTGAACCCGCGCGGGAAACTCGCTCGTGTGAAAGGGGCCTAAACAAAACAGGTTTACGATTGAGCTATGTGCCAAATCCAGCACTTTCATTATTTTCGATGTTCGGAGCAGAACAACGGAAATAACTAGCGATGATGTGAACGCACCCTAAGCCTTCCATATGTGAACTGAAGGCTATACACAGGCTCTTTATTTTCTGCTAGTCTGCATTTCATCCAGTAATCCGGCCCTTGCTGTGTGCTCCGGTCCTGCGATGGTGGGTCGTACGACCCCCTACTGGTTATTGATGCAGCATCTGGCATCAGCCGATGAACACAGGGTTTCACGTGTGTCTGAATGTATTAGTATTAAGGAACCAGAGCCGCTCCGTTGACTGCTGCTTCCAGCGGTGAGGATCGATGCCTGGTTATATGGCGAGACGTGAGCTGGTCAAGTATCTGTCGCTCCAGTTACAACTGTACGAAAGCAAGAAGGTAAAGTGCCTGATGCTGAGACTTCTGCACTAATTTCACATAGGAACCCAAATTAAATAAGAGGTCCTTAAAGCTGGACATACATAGAGAAGTTTCCCTGCTATGGAAGGGATCCTCTCCACCGCTGCCGGCCACTCAAGCCCCTACACATGAGTACAGAATGGCCACCCCAAATCTAAATAGGTTCAATATTCTTGAACAGTAATCAGAACGTTGCTCCAAATCCTCGGCAGACTGAAACAATAACATGCTCACTACCTGCAGCCGCCACTAGGGGGAGCTTACCGCAGACATTGGAATGAATTACAAGAAAGGCTGCGGTAAACGCCCTCTAGTCGTGACGGAGGGCAGTGAGCACGTCATCTTCAAAATCTAGGTCTCTGCAGACAACCAATAACATGCTCACTACCTGCAGCCGCCACTAGGGGGAGCTTACCACAGACATTGGAGTGAATTACAAGGAAGGCTGCGGTAAACACCCTCTAGTGGTGATGGCCGGCAGTGAGCACGTCATCTTTCAAATCTAGGTCTCTGCAGACAACCAATAACATGCTCACTACCTGCAGCCGCCACTAGGGGGAGCTTACCGCAGACATTGGAGTGAATTACAAGAAAGGCTGCGGTAAACGGCCTCTAGTGCTGACGGAAGGCAGTGAGCACGTCATCTTTAAAATCTAGGTCTCTGCAGACAACCAATAACATGCTCACTACCTGCAGCCGCCACTAGGGGGAGCTTACCGCAGACATTGGAGTGAATTACAAGAAAGGCTGCGGTAAACGCCCTCTAGTGCTGACGGAAGGCAGTGAGCGCGTCATCTTTAAAATCTAGGTCTCTGCAGACAACCAATAACATGCTCACTACCTGCAGCCGCCACTAGGGGGAGCTTACCGCAGACATTGGAGTGAGTTACAAGGAAGGCTGCGGTAAACGCCCTCTAGTGGTGACGGCAGGCAGTGAGCACGTCATCTTTAAAATCTAGGTCTTTCAAGCTTTGTAAATAAAAAGAGGCTTGACAGCTACAAATGTAGATTAAAAAATGAATGAAAATTGTGGAAAAATGCTAGAGAATAAAAAAGTAGAGCTTCTCCTTAGAGGAGAAATGATTTCTCAGCTTTCTTACTTATTAGTGCAGCCTTTGTGCCATGTCTCCGGCCATAAAGGACAGTTCTGAAGTCCTTGCTCAGATGATTGTCATGTGAGCGATGGGTCGGGGACCGCGGCCGGTTACGGATTATCTCTGTCCATCCCTATGTACTAGCTGTAGGTTGTGTACATCTACAAGGAGACTATGAGGAAACACAGTACATCGTATCCATTAGCATGGTCAGGACCAGGGATGAGTGGAGCGAGTTTCGGATCCATAAAGCGTTCAAATGTATGGGCCCCGACGAGGCAAATTAGTTTTTACCGAAGTCTCGCGGGACGTCGGAGAATAGCTTGAAAACCATTTTAAAACTTGGTTCTGAAGTCGGCTTGGAGGTGCCCGTCAGTAAAGCCGACTTCGGACGCCTGTTTTAAAATGGTTTTCAAGTTTAATAATCAAACGCCAAAGTTTTTCACCGAAGTCTCGCAGCGATAACTCACTTCGCCTCATACATTTTAATGCTGTACAGAATTAAAACGAAGTTGATGCTCGCCGGCTGTGGACTTCCTTACTACGTCCCAGCGCACCCTCGCCTCTTCAGTTACGCCAGCATCGCTCTTCTTTTGGGTGCACCGTGACGTATGCGGCGCAGGCACAGTAAGGAAATCTGCAGCCGGCGAACATCCTTACTTCAGTACGCCAGCGACGCATACTAAGTTTCACCCGAACTCAGGGCCAGGCAGGATGACGTGAACACTGTATGGACCTGTCAATCAAGTCTAGCAGGGTGTGGCCAGAGGTGGGAGAACGGAGCCTCTAGGAGCAATGCTCTGCCTCCACCCCCGCTGCTCCTAGAGGCTCATTTGCATATAATAAAAGTTTTTCTTTTTATAACGGCGGCACGTACTGAGATAGGACTAAGATAGCTGACGTTACCACATCGCTATATCAGCCAGGTTAACCCCGTGTTTCCACTGCCAGAAGCCCTTTAAGTTCCCGGTACATGTATCTGTGTGCAGGGAAAATACTAAGCACCCCCTTCTGAATGGTAAGTGTGTACAGGGTCGTTTTAACACATTGGTGGTCCTAGAGGAAAGCTTCCATTAGCTGAACCCCCTGATGAATATTGCTAATTATTTTGTGCTACATGCCACCCATTCCAGGGGCATCTTGCAGTCGTTTCCGGTATGTTGCAGCAAAAAACGAACAAACCCAAAAACCTCTGACTGCTACGTGTGAATATAAGAACAATTCTATTTAGAGGCAATTTAATTGGAAAGATTTGGACGTAACACCTTCTCTGATTGTAGTTTTTCACTTTTCCTTTTCTTCTCTCTCCGGCCCAGACCACCGTGACGACTTCTTCCAGCCATGACTTAATCGTGCCCCTGAAAACAACAGTGTCATAGATGGTAATAGTGTCCCACACAGTAGAAGTGCCCCTAAAAGTAAAACCGCAGCAAACACAGCGCTGTACACTGCCTGGCATCACTGCCCAGTCCCATTCACTTCGCAAAGTCGTCTTCAAGGGGTAGAAATGGCACCCAGCGCCTCTGCCCTTTCATTTTATCAATTGGTGGTGGTCTCCGCTCCGGGACTCTATGATCGATACGTCTGACATGTCCCAAAATGCGCACATTGATTTAAAGGGTTAATCACCGGGGTGCTGTACGTGCCAAGTACGGGAACAGCCTGGAGTGTCTTCTTTGGGATGTTTACTAACTTTTCCCATCTGTTTCTTGTAGTCTTGGGGCCGTAACATAATAAAATCTTCTCACCCATGTGAAACATCAGTTCTGGTACTTGTAGCCGCTATCACAAAGGCTTCTTTATTGCGCTGGTAAATATAGAAATCTGTGTCTCCTGGAGCCAAACGTGGAGAGACGTGTGAGCTTCACCCGGACCACGCTGATCACTAATCTATCTATAGCTGCCTGTCTTTTTATATCTATCTATGATTTAGGCTCCGTGGATACTGCGCCCAAGCCGTCCATCACTATGATTTTCTGTTCATGTTCGCACACGCAGCAAACATACCCTGCAAAAGCAGTGTGAACAGAGCCTTAAAAAGCATCTATCAGCATGATCAACCCTACTAAATCAGGACTACAACCTGGTAGGGTTGATCATGCTGATAAAATAAATACCCTGATTATGACAGTATGTTTCCCTTTTTATTTAGATGCGATTAAGCTTACTGGAGCACCTAGAGGTAGGCCACAGCCCTCAGAGCACCAGATTGTTACACCTCTTTAATAGAGATGAGCGAACTTTAAAAAAAAGTTCGGCGTTCGGGTTGTGGTAATCGCCACATCCCGTTATGGATTCCACTACCGCGGACTATCGCGGCATATGGAATCTATAAGGGACGGCTTCCACGAACCCGAACTGTTGAACAGCCGAAGGACCTGGGGTGACGTCACCGTCATGTGATCAGTGCAGGGGGCGTGGCTCAGCACAGGATCAAATCCAGCCCCCTGCACTGATCACATGACGGTGACATCACCCCAGGTCCTTCGGCTGTTCAACAGTTCGGGTTCGTGGAAGCCGCCCCTTATGGATTCCATATGCCGCGATAGTCCGCGGTAGTGGAATCCATAACGGGATGCGGCGATTACCACAACCCGAACGCCGAACTTTGTTTTAAAGTTCGCTCGTCTCTACTCTTGAACTTTAGTCCCTCCCCCTTTCCCTGGTTTGAAAGGGCTAGACCAGGGATGGGCAAACTGCGGCTCTCAGGCTGTTGTAAAACTACAATTCCCACCATGCCCTGCTATAGGCTAATAGCTGTAAGCAGTCTTTGCATGCTGGGAGTTGTAGTTTTGCAACAGCTGGAGAGCCGCAGTTTTTCCATCCCTGGGCTAGACTTTCGGTCTACCACAGTCTTCCTATGTCTGGGCCATGTGCCCTGGTCTCAGCGCTTGTGCAGTGCATCCTCCCCTGATCTCCAAGAAGCGCAGATTCCCACTGAGCAAGCGTCGAGACCTATCATCTCATGACTGCGCTGTGTCTCCCAGTGGATCTTCTGCTGCCGTCCAGGCAGTGCTGATGACCAAGATGAGTGCCTGCTCAGTGGGAATCTAGTGGAAGGGACTACAGCTCCAGGGGTGTAAAAATTTGGTGCTCCGAGTACTCTGGCCTACCCCTGGGTGCTCCATTAATATTATTTGCATTTGAATAAAAATCCAGTTTTCTCATCAACGTGGCAATGTATGATAACAATAAGAGTATTGTTTTCATCAGCATGATCAACCCTAGCAGGCAGTATGCCTGGATTAATAGGGTTGACCATGCTGACAGAAAGCAATTAAAGCGTGAAGAAAAATTGACTCTACCTACACGGGCCTCAAATGAACACGCAGACAAAAACACAATGCAAGAGCGCTCCGCAAACACAAATAAAGTACAATAACGCCATAGTTCTAGAAAACATTTTGGTGCTAACGCTACGCTTATTTTATAAATTTGAGATTCTTGGCAAATACATTTTGTACAAAATTATTTGGGCCCATCAGCCGGCATCAAGGTGATCTCTATAGGACAGGAACCCAACACTAAATGCTATCTGTTATGTGCCATACTGGCCACCATAAAATATAGGTAATGCAGGTTCCACATGCATGCTGGGTCCACTCTGCCTCCATGAAATCCAGGGAAAGCAGGTACCAACATGCATGCTGAGCCCACTCTATACCTCTCCAATAAATGCAGGGAGAGCAGGATACAGCTTTATACTTATACTAAATAAAATCAGCCTATAGGGCAGACAGGCTGGTCAGGGGTGCAAGACCAACAGGAGTCAGCCACACCTCTAGCTCATTACAACTGCAAAAAAAAAAGGGGGGGGGGGAGGGTGTCAGTAAGCACATCCTAATGAGCGGGTGCACACCGCTATGGCTGGAAACATGAAGAAGAAAAACACAATGTAAAAACACTCTGCAAACACAAATAACCTACAATAATGCCACAGTTATAGAAAGTATTCTAATGCTTATTTTATAAATTTGAGATTCAAAATTATTTGTGCCTGTCCACCGCCGTCAAGGCGATCTCTATAGGACAGGAACCTAACACTAACCCTCAGTTCACACTTGCGCGTTTTACAGCGTGTTCGAACGCGCTGTAAAATGCTCAACAGGAAAAAACTCATGTTTCCCTATGGGCATGGTTCTCACCTGATCGTTTTGAACGCGCTGTAAAACGCCCTACGCTCAAAGAAGTTCTTGAGCTTCTTTGGGGCGTTTTGTCGTGCGTTTGCACCCATAGACTTCAATGGGAACGCGCGTAAAACGCTCGTTTAACGCGCGTTAAAGTGTAGATATGCCTTTTTCAATTGGTCTCCAGAGTCACGAACGCGCGTATGACGCGCGTTTCCTATTTGCAAAAACGTGCGTCTCAGAAACGCTCAGGTGTGAACCCAGGGTAAAGGCTACCTGTTATGTGCCATACTGGCCACCATAAAACGCAGGGAATGCAGGTTCCACATGCATGCTGGGTCCACTCTGCTTTTGGTGCCATAATGGCCTCCATTAAATCCAGGGCTATATGGGGCTTACAAGAAAACGCAATGTTGCACCGTGTGACCACAACACCACTTACTGCCCCATGACGCTGATGGTTATGGCAGAGTCAGCAGCGTACGGCCGGCTCCAGGCTGCAGTAAATACAATACTTTGATTTCCCCACTAGAAAGAGAAAAGAAGCGCACATTCACAGTGTTTATGCGTGCTGACTCCAATAAGGTAACGCATAGGATGTATTAGGAGGAGACATTAGAATAGCAGAATCCGGGGGTCCATGGCTCCTCAACGTGAAGCTCCATAAATACGGGCGTCGTATGACCGCGAGGCCGGACGATATTGTGTCTATTCAGTTGTGATGAGAACTACACAAAGTACATTCTGAGCGATATAATAAGGACAATTGACCTGTTCTTCTCCTTCCGATTGCACGCAGGGCTTTTCTGGCGCTACGGAGAAGTCACGCAGGGCTTTTCTGGGGCTACGGAGAAGTCACGCAGGGCTTTTCTGGCGCTACGGAGAAGTCACGCAGGGCTTTTCTGGCGCTACGGAGAAGTCACGCAGGGCTTTTCTGGCGCTATGGAGAAGTCACGCAGGGCTTTTCTGGCGCTACGGAGAAGTCACGCAGGGCTTTTCTGGCGCTACGGAGAAGTCACGCAGGGCTTTTACATAATGGCGGCTCACCACAGACAAGACTGGATAGTAGGTAACCGTCTCATACTCCTTGACCCAAAGCATGCTGCGCAGTGACAAAAAAATAATAATACTAAAAACGCACAAAGGCAACAATCAATAATGCTCACTACAGACGTGAAAGAGATTTTCCGAGGTTTATTTAAAAGTCGACCTGTCGCGCAACATTTCATGTGTTGTATGTCTATGGTGTTGCGACGTGCTGGATTGTGTTGCAAATCACTCCCGACATTCAGTCCATTAAATGGGGGCAGGTCTCACCTCTGGGACCCACACCGAGAACGGAGCCCCGAAAGTGTTGGAGGGCACACTGCGCATTCGCAGCCGCCCTCCATTCATTTCTATGATATCCGGTCATTTCCGCTGGGCCCATAGAAGTGAATGGGAGCGGCGGCCGGTCATGTGCAGTGCGCTCCCATTCACTCCTATGGGGAGAGTGTTTCGTGGTGGAAACCCAAGGTCCTCCCACCACCACCTTCCCCGCTCCGTTCTAGGTGCGGGGCCCACCAGACAATGGGGACAGGTCCTAGCGATATGCCCCTAGTATCTCTGATGGGATATAAGTCACGCGCCACACGTGATCCGCCGGCAGCAGCTCTAAAGTAGCAGCGCGACAGCAAGTGTAGTCCTAGACTAAAAAAACCTTCACCAACCTTTAAAATTTCTCGCCACTCCAGTCCCTGCAGCAAACCTGTGAACGATGAACGGCAAGTGACTGCTGCAGGCCTGGAGTGGTGGTGCAGGAGCGGCGGGACTTTTAGGCTCCTTTCCACACAGGTGCGATGCGCCAAGTGCACGCCCATTCATTTCAATGGGTCTGTGCACACGAGCGTTGTTTTTCCCACATTATTTCTGCATTGCAGCCTGTTCTATATTCTGCGTTTCTTTCACGTAGCCCTGTCCCCATAGAAGTGAATGGGGCTTCAGTGAAAAACGGAAGACATTCGGATGCAATGCGTTTTTCGCTGATGGTTGCTAGGAGATGTTATTTGTAAATCTTCCGTATTTTTTTTTTTTTTCACGCATCAAAACTGATTGCACCCTCGCGGGAAAAACTAAAACACTGAACGCAATCGCAGACAAGACTGACGGAACTTGCGTGCGAAACCATCCTGAAGAAACCCTGATGAAAGGGGCCTTAACGGGGCTGCCCAGGACTGGTAAAGCATGGCCGCTTTCTTCCACCACCAGCACCACATCTGATCATGGCTTGTGTACGGTATTGCTCCAGTGAAGTGAATGAAGCTGAGCCGCAATACCACACTCAGCCTATGGCCAGGGGCGGCGCTGTGTTTTGGAAGATAGTAAGCCATGTTTTTTTAATCCTAGGCCAAGGATCGGCAACCCTTCAGCACTCCAGCTGTTGTGATACTACAACTCCCAACATGCTCCTTTCACGTCTGTGGGAGTTCAGAGAACAGCCAAGCAAGTGTGCATGATGGGAGATGTAGTTTCACAACACCTGGAGCGCGGGAGGTTGCTGACCCCCGTCCTAGACCGCCCCTTTAATAGGCGAATGAGGGGTTTCGTATTTGTTTTGTACAGCCCTCATATTAAAAAAATAAATAAAAAAATATTTTTTTTCTTCCCTTTGTGTTTGAATGCAGGAAAGAGGTGGCGCGACGTACTGCTCGACAGACGGCACCCATAAGCTATAACTGGACAGACGCGGTCCACAAGTTCCTACCTTGTTTTTCTGAAGGACAGAATCGCGTAGAGTCCAAGGCGCCGCCAAATCATGGATACACAGCTTGGGGGCAGCCTGCCTGCCAAAACATGGCTGTTATTCACCCCCCAAAAAAGCGGTTTATACTTTTTTGGTGCTGCCGTGGACTCTTCACGCAAGTTGGCAGTTCCTTTCTAGATTAAGGCTGGGTTCACACTAGAGCGTATTTGATACGCGCGCATATTACAGCGCGTTTTTGGAAATAGGAAACGCGCGTTCGTGTGATTGACCACTCTGGCGTCAATCACAATACGCGCGACAAAACGCCCCAAAGAAGCTCCTGTACTTCTTTGGGCGTAGGGTGTTTTACAGCGCGTTCATACGCGCTGTAAAACGCTCAGGTGAGAGCCATGCCCATAGGGAAACATGGGTTTTCGCCTGTAGGAACGCACTGTAAAACGCTCAAGTCTGAACCCAGCCTTAGGTGGAGCCCAAACCTAGACAGGATGCCACAAAGGAACCCGGTGCTCATGGAGTGCATGCAAAAACCGTACGTTCTCGTAGATTTCTTCAGACCGTACCGTACTAAGTTGCTGTGTGCGTGACGCCTAAAGGTGCTCAGATTTTTCCAGAAATGGGTCAAATCCCTGACGGATGGGGCATCCTCTGATTTCCATTCCCCCAGTTTCTCCACAGCTTGTGAATGGGATGCTGAAATCCCGATTCTGCATCGGCAGAGAGCTGCCACTGTCTAGGGAAGAGCAGCCATGGCCCATGTCATTACCAGCGCTCCCAAGTGGGGTCAGGGAGGTTCATGGTTTCCGTGTGACTGGTCTAATGCTGCAGGGACGGCTGCACCTCACATGAGATCTATTACCAGCTCAAGCTCCCCGCTTCACACTTCATGGAGATTTGCGGGACGCTCACATGTTCTCAATGATGGAGGCACCGAAAACACATGATTTACAGAGGAAGAACTTGATCTGGGGGATTACGAGGAATCATCTTATGCATCATTATGACACCCTGAGACCTGCGCTGGATAGCACATCTCTGTTTATTGCACTGTAAAAAAAAGTATGGTGAGGATCGGGGAAGGCGTCAGTCCCACTCTGCATCGGCATCCATGTCAGGATTGTCCTCCCGCGGAGGTTCTTGGAACTGGATGTTAGCCAGCATGTCTCTCATTGCCGCCATGAGTCTATTCACACCTCGATTCAAGTCCCGGGCAGCTCCGGCGTCTTCTCCCTCGGCGGCAGCCTCATCGCCCTGCAAAAATTATGGGGAAGATTTATTACACAGAGATGGCTTAATTTGCACAAAAATTTGCTGTCGATGCCTTCCACACGTGGTTTATGCTTTAGATGCCTTTTTGTGTGTGTGACTGGGGCGTGGCTTAATGGGAATGGGCGTGGCTTAATGGGAATGGGCGTGGTTTAGCGGTAAAGAGGCACCAAAATTGTTCCAAAATCTTAGCACAAAGTGTAAAGTTAGACAAAAGCAGGCATGTCCAAACTGCGGCCCTCCAGCTGTTGCAAAACTACAACTCCCAGCATGCCCTAATAGCTGTGGGCTATCTAGTCATGCTGGGAGTTGTAGTTTTGCAACAGCTGGAGGGCCGCAGGTTGGACATGCCTATGCACCACATTTTCAGAGCCATTTTTCAGACTGTAAAACAGGATTAGTGAATCTGCCGCAATGGGGCACATTTACTAAGACTGGCGTCTCTGTTGGGGTCCGCTTCCTGTCCCGTCTTCGGGGGGGGGGGGGGACGGGACACACCACATGCTGCGGTTTTTCTCTGGCCGCCTCTCGGCTTGTTTGCCCCCATTATAGCGAATGGGGCCGGAGCGGACTTCCGGCAGCACGCTCGGGCAGCGGCTCGGAGGAGGTGAATAATGCTCCTTTTTTAACATCTTCTGTTCCTGCCCCTTCATGCCAAGACCCACTCATGTTTTTGTCGAGGTGGCGAGAGCAGTATTAAATAAAAAAAAGTTGTAAATTCTGGCACACCCCTTTTTGCCTTTTTAGACTGTGAGGCCCTTAAAAGGGGTTGTCCAGGCCTTTTACTATTGATAATCCTCAGGATAGGTCATCAATATCAGATGGGCGGGGGTCCGAGACCCGGGACCCCTGCCGATCTGCTGTATGAGGAGACGCAGTACGCACACGCCATCTCCCGTCTCTCTTCCTGTTCTGCTGCTGCTGTCCCAAAGACATACAGCAGCGGACACAGCGTGCGCCATCTCCCCGTGCAGATGATCAGAGGTGTGTCGGACCTCCGCCAATTTGATATTGATGATCTATCCTGAGGAGAGATAATCAATAGTAAAAGCCCGGAGAACCCCTTTAAAGGAATTATCTTACATCAGGAAATGGTCTTTATCATGTAGAGGAAGTTACTACAAGGCACTTAGGGTACTTTCACACTTGCGGCAGGCTATTCAGCCTGCCGGATCTGTCCTGCCGCAAGTCCCCGTGCAGATCGCTGGACTAAAAGTGCTGCATGTTCGACTTTTCAGTCCAGCGATCTCTGCCGTGCCGTAGCCCCCTGGCCCTGTTTTAGTCAATGGGGACGGAGCGGCAGCACGGCAGTGCACGGCCACTTGCGGCAGAACGGATGCGGCAGGCTGAATAGCCTGCCGGATCCGTCCTGCCGCAAGTGTGAAAGTAGCCTTACTAACGTATTGTGATTCTCCATTTTGCCTCCTTTGCCGGCTGTTTTTTTTCTTCCATCACATTATACACGGCTCGTCTCCAGGGCTTACGACCTCCGCTACAGCGCAGATTGGAGGTGCCCAGGATCGGAGCTGCTGCACATATGTGCTTATGTGTGCCCCCCACGATATCGGCGCTTTTTCCTATAGTGTGCAAGCACGACCACTGCTGCTGGACTGCAGGGTGGTCGTAACCCCTGGATATGACCCGTGTATAAAATGATGGAAAAATGAATCCAGGGAGCAAAGGAGGCAACATGGAGACTCACAATACATTAGTAAGGGCCTGTAACTTTCTCTACATGGTGAAGTGAGAGGACCCCTTTAATAAATCTGCCCCAATGTGTTTATATGATTGGCCTTCTGAGATAATGGGATACATGAGATAACCGGCCACCAATGTCATCTTCCCAGCACACGGCTTCAATGACTTCAAAGACAATTATTTCTAATGCCCAAATTGGTTTATCTTTCTGGTACGTCTTTGAAGTTTTACGCCACGTGATTTTCTTAGGATGCTGTAACTAGAAGGGGGCATTTGGGGACCGTTTCCTCTTAAAACAATGGAAGCTGTTCCCAGAAACAGACAGAACTAAAATAATATACGTGATCACAAGACCGGAGGCTCCGCGCCCCGCGTTTCAATGGCGGACCAGTTGGGCATCTTGTACGGCCGCTCCATTTACGGTCTACGTGATTTACCGTGCGCAGTACTCCTAGAGCTGGCGGTGTGCATGTCTGACCAACAGGGGACACGGGCCCCCCACGTTCCTGTGATCAGTGGGCATCCCAGCATTTGGGCCCCTACTGATCTGGGACAACCTTCTTCGCTGAACATGAGTTTCTTTCCCCCAGACCCCCCCTTTAACCCCTTCCCGACATCCACCGTAATAGTCCGGTGGATATCAGGTCTTTAAAGATGGCGCCCGATCCGGAGCGGAGCCAACACCCTAGCAACCGGTTTCACACAGCAGACACCCAGGGCTAACGTGTGCGATTGACAATAGCATCAAATCGCACACATTTAACCCTTTAGATGCCGTGGTCAAATGTGAAAACCCAGAAGCGCGCACTTGCCAAGCAGGAACGCCTCGCCCAGGCAGAGATTGGGGAAGGCGTTCCAAGAAAGCAATGAGCCAAAGCCTGTACTAGTATATTACAATTCAGACCAGCAGGTGGCAGCACTGGAGTGTAATATCGCCATCTATGTATAGGGTAACGGATACAATTCCATTAAAGGGGTTGTCCCACAAAAAATATTCTAGTTTTCAAACCAGCGCCTGGATCTGAAGACTTTTGTAATTGCTTGTACATAAAAATCTTGTATAGCCGCTGAGTTATTCAGTATAATCTATCCGTACAGCGCCACCTGCTGTTTGTGCTTTTTCTTATTTCTTTGACCTGCTCACTAAGATGGTCGCACATGCTCAGTTTCATCCTTCAACTGCCTCCTGAGCTGTGATAGGGAGAGAGCTGCAGCAGAATGGTCACGCCCTCTGAGCTGCAGCAGAAAAGACACTCCCCTTGAGCTCTCAGCTTGATGTAAATCCTAGCAGAGCATCAGGAGCAATGAATGGTGTGAGCCGTCACCCAACAGCGGAGGGCCCCTGCCTCACTCCGTTCTAAATCATCCTTCTACTGAAATACTCTGCACCGCTGTGGGGCCTGCTCCTTCTGCTTTTAGTGTGTGTGACCCTTCCCCTTCCCTAACCTCTCCCCCATTAAACACAGCCCTCCCCTCACACCATCACATGAGTGTACCAGTCGCCCCTCTCCAGAAATAATCCGTACCGCTGATAAACCCAGTAAAATGACAACACGAAAAGGCTGGCCCCCCGGGGAAGCCAACGATGAAAACAAGGCATTGTGTGTATTTTTAGATGGGGTGTGACCGGGCGAAATACAGCAGAGCGAGAGAGAAGACAGAAATACACAGGTCATAGAAGCCTCTGCCCCCGAAATCATCTACTACACCCATCAGATGCCCCGGGGGCTAATGAGTCACGCACAAGACCTACTCGTAAACACTATGGGCCGAGGCGTTTCAAGGGGGTCACAACGGCTTTCCCCTCTTCGTCAGGAGAATACAACACGGATTTCACCTTTCCGTATAAGTTTAACGGGTTGTCAGGGTTTTAAAAACCAAAACCGACTTAACGATAAAATCCCGGCCGCTCCAGCGCTACTGTTCAGGCGGTCCCTGCCGGTCATCCGGCGAGGAGGTCATGTGAACACTGCAGCCAATCACTGGCCTCACATGTACAACCAGTGATTGGCTGCAGCAGTCGTATGAATGATGTCTGTGCCGTCAACACATCCGGAGCGGCGGCGGGGACGCTGGAGTGTAAATATATATATACACACTACTCACAGGAAGTTCGGGATATTTGGCTCGTGGGTGACATTTCAGGAGGACCCAAAATGCCCTTGACCTTCTGTGACCTTCTGAATGCACATGTCCAACTGTTCAATGTTTCAGGACTTTTTGCACAACTTGCACCACCAGGCACAGGCGTCATCGTCTTGTATGGGCCAGGGGGCATCTACGCTGGACGAGGGACCAGTGGGCGTCAGTGCTGTTCACTGATTAAAGTCCATTCGCCCTGAGCAGAGATGATGGAGACATCGAGGAGAGCGCTGTGCATCAGCCACTGCTGTCACCAGATGAGCCTTTGGTGGTGGCGGTGTTACAGTGCGGGCCGGTGTGTCTAGTCAGTACAGAACTATCCTACACTGTGAATGATCAGTAATCCAGTCATTGCGCCTCTGCAGGAACAACACCGGCCTAATGTCATCTTCATGGAGGACAATGCGCCAACTCATCGAGGTCCCATCATTAGGGAACAGCTGCTGGAGACTGGGGGACCTCACATGGAGCGGCTGCTGGAGACTGGGGGCCTCACATGGAGCGGCTGCTGGAGACCGGGGGACCTCACATGGAGCGGCTGCTGGAGACCGGGGGACCTCACATGGAGCGGCTGCTGGAGACTGGGGGACCTCACATGGAGCGGCTGCTGGAGACTGGGGGCCTCACATGGAGCGGCTGCTGGAGACCGGGGGACCTCACATGGAGCGGCTGCTGGAGACCGGGGGACCTCACATGGAGCGGCTGCTGGAGACCGGGGGACCTCACATGGAGCGGCTGCTGGAGACTGGGGGCCCTCACATGGAGCGGCTGCTGGAGACCGGGGGGCCTCACATGGAGCGGCTGCTGGAGGCCGGGGGGCCTCACATGGAGCGGCTGCTGGAGGCCGGGGGGCCTCACATGGAGCGGCTGCTGGAGGCCGGGGGGCCTCACATGGAGCTGCTGCTGGAGACCAGGGGACCTCACATGGAGCGGCTGCTGGAGGCCGGGGGACCTCACATGGAGCGGCTGCTGGAGACTGGGGGACCTCACATGGAGTGGCTGCTGGAGACTGGGGGACCTCACATGGAGCGGCTGCTGGAGACCGGGGGACCTCACATGGAGTGGCTGCTGGAGACTGGGGGACCTCACATGGAGCGGCTGCTGGAGACTGGGGGCCTCACATGGAGCGGCTGCTGGAGACTGGGGGACCTCACATGGAGCGGCTGCACTTTCTCCAGACCTGAATCCCATCGGAACTCCAGCTGCTGTGAAACTACAACTCCCAGCATGCAAACATGCTCGGCTGCTCTTCTAACTCCCATGGAAGTGAATGAAGCATTCTGAGAGTTGTAGTTTCTGAACAGCTGGAGTGCCGGAGGTTGCTGATCCCTGACCTATGGGATCAGCTGAGTCGCCGTATAGAGGCCCGTAACTCTGTACCCCAGAACCTCAATGATCTGAGGGCCGCCCTTTCAGAAGAGTGGGATGCCATGCCTCCGCAGACGGTAAGACGACTTGTGAACAGCCGGAGATGTCATTGTCATGCTGGAATAGATGCTCAAGGCCACAGGACAAGTTCCTGAGACAGACATTTTGTGGCGGTATACCCAGCACTGGGGTCGGCTTTTCTGTCAATAAATTGTTTGAGATGAGGAAATCACCATTACTGTTTCCAATTAACGCCCGACTTTCATCATATAAAATCCCTGGAGCTGGAACTTTTTACGTTTTCCATAAATTTCACCCGGAAGCCAAATATCCCTAACTTTTTGTGAGTAGTGTATAATATATATATTTAGTAGCCTTTTGATCATGTATCCAAGAGGCTGCCCGTGTGAAGTGACAATGGTTCCCAGCCTCGTTTCTGCCGCGTGGGACGGGCAGCATCTCTACTGATACGACAACGTGTCTCGGCGTCTATGGAGGTGCTCCGGGGCTGCTGCGTCCCTGGTTTATATCTGCAGGATCGCAAGTGCTCAATGTGGAAAAACTGCATTAACCCTCTGGAATGTTTTCAGAGAACTCAGCATTGTGGTTCCTCCGTTATCCCTCCTGGAAATGTATAAACGGACACCCTTTCTCCACGTCACTGGGAGTGTCCTTACGGTATCTGACACGGTCTTCACAGGTCGAACAGCATCAGACGTCGCCGTATTAACAAGAGGAGTGGTAATGCCCAGTTGCAAATTTATTTCTACCTTTCCAGAAGGAATAACGCAGGGATGTCACAACACAGAGTTCTAAGAAAAGATTTAAGGGGTTAAAGCTTTATGGAAGTGACTGGGCCTCTCCAAATTGCCAGAGAGGCACCACATGACCAGTGACATGAATTAGGGCAGAATGATGTACAGGGCGCTTGCTTCAGCTCAGCAGCATCCGGCTGACGTGATTTAGATTGATAGTCATCTAGATGCTCTCTCTTAAAGGGGTCTGTCTGGTGACACTCCCTTTAAAGCCTTGTCTAAAGCAGGCAGCCTCCTTAGGCCTCATGCACACAGCTGTTGCTTGGCCGTTCCGTTCATTGGGGACCACAATTCCCGGTGCCCAATGTACGGGCAACATCGGTGCGGCTGCCGCGGATGGATCCAGACCCATTCAACTTGATCCGTCCGCAACGCAAAAAAATAGAGCATGCTCTTTTTTTTTGCGGTGCGGAAGCACAGAGAGAAACCCCACGGAAGCACTCCATAGTCCTTCCGCACCTCCGTTCTGCACCGACCTTCCGGATTGCGAGCAGCAATTCGGGCAACGGCCGTGTGGATAAGGCCTTGACAAAATGACAAAAGCAAAATTGACCCACCTGCAAATTAAAATTTGGTAAGAGTGATCTAAAGAACAGAGATAAGGTCCCTCCATTCGACGGCCGGTGCGTTCTGGAAGAGGAGCATAAAAAAAACAACAACATCAACAACCAAACCGGGCAGAGACATCATGGTGCGAAATGACACAAGGACTTACCTCTCGGGCCTTGTGTACGACACCACAGAGTCCAGGGGAGGCAACGGGTCAAAGCTGAGCACCGGCTGCGACGTCACATCCTGTAGACGGGACAAACAAGAGGAAATCCCCGGATAATAAAACACAATATAGTCTGCCGCAAAACAGGAATGACAGGAGGCTGAAGAGGCTGGGTGCATGAGACACTATGCAGGATGGGGCTTGGCGAGACACGCCGATCGTGTGCGCTCAGTACTACACACAAGATCTGGGCTGCTTTAATGGACCAGAAGCACATTCAGACTGGTAATGTCCCTCCATCACCAATCAATGCTGGATACTGTAATTAGCGTGCACATAAACGTCTGCAACGTGACTGGGCCCGGCTACAACAGAATTATATCTAATGCATTGGCCGCTATCTGCACATGCGCTGGAACCAGGCATTATCAATCCATCCGTGCCGATATCCAAAGGTTTAATACGTCTGACTTGCAGGTCCGAGCTCCGAAAATGGCCGCTGATAAAGACTCCCGTCCATCAGCGGCCTCCATTCACTCACCCAGGGGACAGACTGGTTCCCCCATCTGTTCCCAGTGTAAGTAAATAGAGGCCGCTGATGGACGGGACTCTCTCATCATTTTGGGAGCAGGTGAGCACATCGGTTACTAGCCGCGCGCATGTGCAGTAAACGATAGTGGCCGACCCCTTTATGGGTGTCATAATGTTTGATGGGGTCCCCACTGTGGTCCTCCTCGGATGAATGGAGTGGTGGTCGAGCGTGCACGCTATGGTTGCATTCATCTCCATAGTACTGCTGAGGACAGAGTTCCTAATCTCGGACAGTCCCATGCAGACTGAATTATCCAACAGCGCACATGCTCGACCGCCACTCCATGGGGCGACAAGTCCTCCATTCTTGTGTGGGTCTCGCTGATGGGACCCCCACCGGTCAGAGACACTTAAACCAGGACATAAAAGTGAACAGCCCTTCAGTGACAGCAGTCACATTCCGAGCTGCCGCAGCTAGCTGGCGGGGGTAGCGGGGAAGATCTATGGCTACTGTAAAGGGTTATGTAACCTTCATTTTCAGCATCTCTGTTTGCCATCAATGAATGAAAAACACACAGAGACAGAAAATACGCCTTGACCGTGTCCAACTTTTACAGGTTGTGCCACTGTCTGACAGCAAGCAAAGATCTTGAAAAGGGTGAGGAAATGAAACCCAAGGTATACCAGGAAGCTGTGGAACTTTTCACCACACATTTAACACGCTTTATTTATATGAAAGTGGAAGATTCCTTTAAAGAGCCGTCCATAGGTCATCAATACCAGATCATTGGGGGTCCAAAACCCAGTGACCCCACCGATCAGTTGCTGGTAGAGTTGAGTGAACTTGTATTTTAAATTCAGCGTCTAAAGTTCGGGTTATCGAAGAATCCCGTTATGGATTCCGCTACCACGGACCATAGCGGAATTTGGAATCCATAAGGGGATTCTTCGATGAACCCGAACCTTGGACAACACGGAGGACCTGGGGTGACGTCACCGTCATGTGATCAGTGCAGGGGGCGTGGCTCAGTACTGGATTGGATAAGAGGTCGTAGGCTACCACCTCTTATCCAATCCAGTACTGAGCCACGCCCCCTGCAGGTCCTTCACCCCGGATTCCAAATGCCGTTATGGTCCGTGGTAGCGGAATCCATAACGGGATGCTACGATAACCCGAACTTTAGAAGCCGAACTTAAAATACAAGTTCGCTCAACACTAGTTGCTGGTGAACGGAGCCGTAAAGAGTCATCTCCATCCACTGTGAAGTCGCCTAGCGAGATGCCATTGCAGTGAATGCTGCAGTACGCCCGTCCACTGGAAAAGTCGAACCATGACGTACGGCGTCTCGTGTGAATACTAAATATTCAGCATTTTTAAGCCAACACCTGGATCTAAATACTTTTGTAATTAAAAATGTATTATAGCCAGTGAGTTATTCAATAAAATCTCTGTATAGCGCCACCTGCTGTTTGGTTCTTTTCCTCATCTCTCTGTCCACCTCGCAAAGGTGGTCGCACATGCTCAGTTCCATCCTTTGACTGCCATATTTTCTGTTTAATGTCATGACAGCTACAGGACACACTCCCTGAAAAGGGACACCCCCCCAAGGCTGCCAGCTTGAAATAAATCTAGCTGAGCAATTGGAGCAATGAATGTGGAGATCTCTGGATCCATGTGAGGGGCAGGCCTGGTTCTAGCTTTCTTAGAGGTTGTCCTGTAATTTTTTACATTAATCTTGGGATCGCCCCTTTACATGTGCCACAACCCTAGAAGATGAAAGCCATGAGATTACACTCCGTGGGCGGAGTTAGTCACTAATAAGACATCAATGGGAAAATTAACGGAGCGATAATTGGCGCTTCCTTCCATAGTGACATAAGAGCAGCGTAACCGGTTCAGGACCATTCACACACGTCAGTTTAATGCCTAGAACTTTCTTACTTGTTGGGCGAGTGAGGCGATTTTCTCCACATTTTTTTTGCCATGAATAATTCAGCTTTACATACTTTATGCTTTTTTTTTTAGACTTTTGTTTTAAATTTATATGATTTTTACATCTAGCAATTTATAGTGAGGCGCTATAGAATATGCTGCAGCTCTGGAAATCGCATTGCCCTGCAATAGACCTTCTTTTTGCATGAATCATTCCCTACTGTGAGTTCTGATATACGGCCCGTCCAGTTCTGGGTCGTCTGGTATTCACCTTTACACCCAGCAGCAGCCTCCTGGCGCTGGAATCCCGGTGATCGTGTGAGAAGACAGAAGTGGGAAAAAAACCGCCGCGGGCCCCCAGCTGTCTCTCACTGTGGCCATAGGGCAACCGGCTAAATATAATGTGGCGCGGACGTTAGAGACCTGGACCACCCGCCATATATTTAACTGGTTAAGGTTTTTTTTTCCATGGACATGCCAGTGTTTGCTTAGCGTTAGGGTCCATTCACACGTCCGCAATTCCGTTCTGCATTTTGCGGAATGGAATTGCGGACCCATTAGTTTCAATGGGGACAGACGATGTCCCGGCCAGGTCCGCAATTGCGGATCCGCACTTCCGGGTCCGCAATCGCGTTCCCGAAAAAAATAGAACATGTCCTATAAGAAAAGGCATTTTCTATGAGAGTGCCGGCGATGTGCGGTACGCAAAATGCGGAATGCACATTGCCGGCTTCCGTGTTTGCGGATCCGCAAAACACACACGGACGTGTGAATGGACCCATTAAAGGGGTATTCTGGTTATATAGGGTCCTGTTGATAGGGGATAACTATTAGATTTTTGCGCTTACCTGTAAAATTATTTTCTCGCTGGGTTCATTGGGGGACACAGGAGACCCTGGTATAGCTGCTGCTGCCACTAGGAGGCGACACCAAGCCACAACATGCTATCTCCTCCTCTCAGCTATACCCCTCCTGCAGACACTGAGCTAACCAGATTGTACGGAAGCGGAAGGAGCAGCCGGGAGAAGCCAGGAGAGCTGGACATGGGTCAGAAGCCAGAACAGGTGGAACCAGCAATGCAGATACTGGGTGGGAGCTGTGTCCCCCAGTGAACTCAGCCAGAATATATGTCGTTATCACTGGGGGACACAGAAGACCATGGGACGTTCTAAAGCAGTACTGTGGGGAGGAAACAAAAGACCAGAATAAACCTAAGGCTGTCCCGAAGGTCCCACATGGAAATGTGGGGGAAGGATGCACAGGACCCCTGAACAGAACAAGAAGAACACGGAACAGGAAGGCCAACCATAGAGAGAGTGTCGAATACATACAGTCTGAGGCTCGGCAGAAGAATAGCCCAGGAAAACCAAGCCAAGGGCCAAGAGGATAGCAGCACAGAACATCCAAAAAGAAGGACAAGCACGAAGACGAGTCAACCACAACTAACCGAGCGAGAAGATGAAGGAGAAAGACGACATGGGCCAGAATACTCAGACGGAAACTGATACCATAAGACCAGAACCATCGGAAAACCACCATGGAGTCAACTGTGACAAGATAGGAGGAGAAGTAAGAAAAAAGAAGTCTGTGAAGACTGGCGATAGGAGCCGTGCAGAAAGAAACCAAGGAGACCCCCTCTGAGGAATACTGATTGGAAGGCTGATCGGGATATCAAGGACCGCAGACCTGCTGCTGTGGCAGCTCTCCTCTCCCATGAGACACGAAGAAGGGGTCCAAAAAAAGCCCAAAACGCCATGCCTGGTCATGGCTACCAGAAAGAGAAGAACACTCCAGCAGGACGATGACAAAGTAGTCAGGGCTGGATATCCAAGGCGTCTTGCAGGACAAAAGTCCCTGGGAAAGACCGAGGGAGGGCTATCCAAATAGAAATGGGTCTATAGGATCTGGGTACGTATGAGACCCGGTCAAACCTAGCGACCAGAGGACCTAGACAAACCCTTACCAAGTGTGCAAACACCAGGAAGGGATAGGTGAACATAGGACAAATCATAGAATATAGTCACTCATCAAGAGAGAAGAAAAACCACAACGGGAACAAACCAGTTAAATTGACCCAAAAATGGGGAGTAGCGTGGTAGGAAAAACATTGCCCATTCAGTAAGACTGTGAATGATGCTGGACCCAGGAGAATATCATGACTGGCATCGGGCTGGATGACCAAACAGAGAAGAGCAACTGCTCTGAGAAACGTCATTACGAGTATACGCATGGAAGCGTACCCAAAGAGAAAAACCGCAGCGTACACGGTTTGCTAAAAAATATGAGCTACAGAAAAAAACAGTAGTGGTCCCTAAGGAGAATGGCAATGTGGCAGGGCGAGGCACGCAGAGGATTACAGTAAATACCAGAATCAGAGAGGAGCTGTCAGACTCCCCGGGAGACTGCCTGGTCTGGAAGCTGAAGAATAAATACCTAGCGATAGGGAGAGGCGATGGCGACTCCTGAAACATCGGAGATGTGTAGACTCGTCCCAGACTATCTACCGCCATAGTGTAGTAACTCCGCCTGAAGACGGGAAGAAAGTGGTTACCAGAAAAATGCGCAGAGTGGTTAGACAGCAACCAGAGATGTATAAATACTCTGCCAGCACAGGAGTGTCGTGTGGACGCCCCCAAAAAACTGGTAATATAGAGAAAAAATAATAATAGTGCCAGCGCGGGCGCTCCACACGGAGAGGGGTAATACAAGAACCCCATGAATATAGATACTGGGCAAGCAGACAGAACAGTATCTGCGGGAGAACTACTCGCCTTGTGGAAGGGGAGAATAAGCGGTGACAACAAGTGACAGCACACGCGGACGACTCACATGCAAACTATGTGACTACCCAATCTCCTAAATGAGGTAACGCTGATGCCGTCACAGCATCAATTGGTATCGGCAATGCCCCACTCGAGAATGGAACAATGCGGTAGACAAGTGCCATAGAAAGGAGTAGGTCATGCCAGCTGAAGAAGCCCGTACTAGAGCACGCCAGAAGTGAGGAGAATCATCAGCTACAGCATCCCGCGCTACGGCAAATACCTGGACCGGTGATGGAAGTAGTGCAGATGACCGTGCCATCCGGAGTGTGTGGACTTGTCTTTATGCCGGCGCTTGTTGGAGCTGCAGCAGCCAATCACAGACGCAGAAGTGATGACCACAAAGCGCAAATTGGGGTGAAACGAATTTTGCCTCCACGGAGGGACTACACTATAATGCCGTACAGAGACAGGTCTCCGATCAGCACTAAGAGTTTGAACGAATCAACTTCAGATCTAGGATCTGAAGCTTAATTCGCTCAAGCCTAGCCAGCAGGGCACAGATTAACCCCGTAGAACCTGGTCCAGGAAACGAGGAGTACTTACGTATCTGGCTGTTTCTGCCCACCCTGACTCCAGCCGTGTCACCTTCCCCGGTGTGCTGCCCCTTGGAGAGGGCAGCTACACTGGTAACAGGGGGGACTTCCTCGAGGGGAGATTAAAATGACCCGTTTGCTGGCGGGTAACAGCGGATTTGAGATCCTTGCCTATAGGTGAGGAGCGAGCAGCAGTCTTGGGGTCCCACTGGTCTCCCCCCTCATGTGTGGGAAAATCGGTGCTTTAAGACCGACTGAAGCCCAAACCTCAGATTAGATCTTTGGCAGATCTGTAGAAAAAGCCAAGAACGGATTGGCTCAGTGTCTGCAGGAGGGGTATAGCTGAGAGAAGGAGCCAACATGTTTTGGCTTAGTGTCGCCTCCTAGTGGCAGCAGCTATACCCGTGGTCTTCAGTGTCCCCCAACGATATGAGCAAGAAATCGCTAAATGTCCCCCCCTCCCCCTCGGATCAAGCACACAGAGCCGCGAATACTTACCAGAGGCAGCGCAGCGCTCGCTCCCTTGATCTCAGATAGGATGATGTGACGATGGATGTTCCTGGGGGCGCTCTGATACACAGTCTTTCTCCTGGCGATGGAAAAAGTTGACATAGATCAGTGCAACAATCACAAGTCTTTCAGGCTCCTGTGAGTACAGGGCGATCCGGCTATTTCTAGCTACAGAAAACGCTTTCATGCCATCAATGGGCCTTTGTTCTCCGAGCTTCACACTTCTCACAGCGGCTCCCTATCCGACAGTCTGAAAAAAGGGAGGCACCCTAACTTCCTGATAGGAGTTATAATCCTACGTATTTAATAAACCTACTGATCTAAATACGTTTTTTTTTTTATAGATGTGGCTCGCACAGAATTCATACCCGTCAGTGGCACCGGGCGCCTCTGCGGTCTCCTCTGCGGAGACAGAATCTAAGAAATAGAATTTCACTTCATAGCCTACACTTAGTGCCAAATGATAATGCACAGTCCGGGAAGATGGTGGCCGGACTCCAGCTCTGCAGTTTCATCTATGAAAACGCCAGCAGTGAACGTACAGCTGGCCAAACTTAAAGGGGTTGTCTGACACTTTGCAAAATCGGAAGGGGAGCAGCCAAGCCTATAAAACAAAGAAGGAAGATGAACTCACCTGCTGAAGGTCCCTGGTCCAGTGCTGAGGGTACAGTCTCCGCTGGACCGGAAATGACAATCTCGCGTCCAGTGTTCACGTGACCGCTAAGTCAATTACTGGCCTCAGCGGTCACTAGTGCGTTAAGGGCACGTGACAACTGAGGCCAGTGACTGGCTGAGCTGTCAGAAAAACAACGGATGTCACATCATCATTACTTCCAATCTGAAGGTGACCAGGCCCGCCTTGCGAGGGACAGTTAGCAGGCGAGTTCAGCTTCTTTCTTTCATAAGCCTGGCTACTTCCCTCCAGACAACCCCTTTAACCTGGCCAAACCCCAAAATTTCATCAGGACTGGCTACCCATATAATGTGCATGGGGGGGATTCTTCTGAATCTCCAGATGTTGGAGGAGATTAGGATGGGGCATGTTGGATTTCAACTCTTTCATCCTTTTGCTCGCTCAGGGATAATCAGCCACCAAAGGCGTCTGGCAGCAGCTTTTATTCCACGTTTAGAACACATGCATGCACAGCCAAGCCATGCATGCATGTGTATGGAGGGCTCAGGACTAGTGTTGAATGAACTTGTGTTTTGAGTTCTGCGTCCAAAGTTCGGGTTCTTGAAGAATTCCACTACCACAGACCAGAACGGAATTTGGAATCCATAACGGGATTCTTCGATAACCCGAACTTTGGACGCAGAACTTAAAAAACAAGTTCGCTCAGAACTACTCGGGACATAAAGTATCTGCAGGAAGTACTAGTGCCCTTCATATCAGCGCCTGCCCGGTTTTGCTTGGAAATTGAACCTTCAACCATCCCACTCTCCATGTTTTCACTCCCGGGGTGGCATCATTTTTGGGCTCGGAGGGAGGGATAGTCTGTGATGTAGATGACCGGGCAGTGGTTAGGACCCCTCTCCCAGGCAGTTCTGCTCAGTCAGACAGATTGGGGTACACGTTGTGCATTGCCACCTCCTCCTATCAAGCCAAAAAGGAGACCCCTGGTGAAAAAGACAACCATCACACACACCGAGGTGTCCTCACCGGAGCTCACAGCTCTTCACTGCCGGATCGTCACTGTCCACCCCGCGCAAAACCTCTCGTACATTCTGCTCCAGCCAGGACATGACTGAAGGATCCTTCCAGAGGTTGTGACATCTTCCAATATACAGCGAGATCAACTGGGACAGGGCAATGGGTTGGCTGCAAAAAAAGATGCATTCCAAAAGTAAAATACACTTATTTTCATAGCAAAGTCCAAAATTAGTTATAGAATTGTCTGAGACTGGAAAAACAGAAACCGTGCCACTCCTGTCCGTGGCTGGTATTGCAGCTTAGCACTGTCCATTTGTGTACAGACTGGCGGGCGCATGCGCGATTGTGACAGACTGGCAGGCGCATGCGCTGTAGCAAGAATGAAGCCGGCTAATTGTACGCGCCGGAGCCGGGACCGCGCTCCTGCCGCCTTTTACTGCGCATGCGGGCTGAGAGCGCGGTCCCGGCACTGAGATGCTGGATGTCAATCAAGGCAGCAGGAGGCGGGGAGAGCAGGACTGAAGACGCCTAGGCCGCTGCCCCCTTGACTTCAAGCCTGACTTGAAGCACGGGGCAGCGGCTGAAAAAAACTGCGATTTCTCTATGAGCCTAAATGCTGGAAAAGTAAGAAAAAGCGCTTTAGAAAACTACTATGGGGCACTATAAGGTAATATGAACAGCTTAATAAGCGTTTTTTAGGTGACAGGTTCCCGTTAATGGTGGCAGTGGTGCAGTTACCAGCTCCATACATAGTGGACGGAGCTGTGCACTTGCAGTGACAGAGCTACTCTGGAACTGCTGATTGGTAGGTATGTGGAGTGCTGGGCATTAAAGTCCTGGAATACCCCTTTAAATAGTGTCAGCATGTGCAAAGGAGAGAAGACTGAGGCCGAAGGAGATCTGAATCCACACAGGGTCCCTATGACACCCTGCACCTGGCCGGAATAGTGGCACGAACATTATTTACCTGATTTGGGAGACCGCTCCGAAAAACGGATGAGAAGCTACAGCAGAGTCAGGCTGAACGCCACAGGCATCAAGAAGGGGAATGAGAACTACAGCAAAGAAAAAGGGAACATAAACCGTAGTGATCATCAGAAAACAGCAAGGACAAATGCAGGAGTCAGAAGAGGCCAACTATTCCTGGCATAAGATATTCCACAGCACAGGTGGCAAGCCCCTGGCACATGGAAGGACGACAGGCACTTTGAGGAAGGCCTATGGCCTCTTTGTTTCGTGGACTGGGGAGAGTTTGACTGCGGGGTCCCCCTAGATCCCCAGAATGAGGTGCCTAGCATTAGGATGTAACATATACTATTTAAAAAAAAAAAAAAAAAAAAAAAACTTGAAAAAGCCAATTTGATCCAAGCAAAGCACCATTAGGAACCTGAAACACACCACCAATAACAGCCTGCTGATGGTTTCCAGATGTTTTTTATACACTGCACAGAGGAAAATAAATGAAACGATGAAGAACGGACGTTATAAAGGAATATTCCTAATGGACGGTCACCTACCTCCGGGGAACATTCTAAGAGCCTGCTGAATGAGCTGGGAAGCTCTGTCATAGGTCGTCACCCGCTCTGGCTCCGGCACCTCTTCCTGCTGACTGTACTGTAAAAGGGCCAACGGCACAGAAAACGCAAAATTGGGGAGTAATGATAAGTTTCGATGAGCCTGAAAATGACACAAAAAAGTGATTAAAACATAGATAAAGAGGTGGTAGAAAGATATCGCACAGCAGCCAATTCTCTGTTTATCTACTGCTAACTACACCGTAATCAGCCTGGGATAGATGGAGGCGGTGCGGCAGGCTCTGCGTGCAGCGGTATTTGTCCGGCTGATCCTCGGCATATTTGCCGAATTGCAGCTGGATCTCCGCCGCCCCCCATATTAGTGAATGGGGCCAGACAAAATGCCGGCAAGGACGGATCCGACAGGCTGTTCCCGACCAGAACAGTCTGCCAGATCTGTTTCATGCAAGTGTGAAACAAGCCTTACTCAGGCCTCCGGTCAGAGACTGAGAGCGCGGTCTGCTAAGGAACCTGACGTTCCGTGATTTCCCTTGCTGCCAGTGGGTTACAGTAGTCAGATAGAGTGGTCCCTGACTGGTATACATCAATATACTGCAAAAAGAAAGGTATGAAATGAGTATAATACAGTACAATACTCCATCCCATGCAGTCCAGTAAAACACGGATACCGCACTTTGTACGTTTACTTATTTTATTTTTTTAACATGGATCAATGGGTGACGGGAACCTCTCGGGAGCTCTGTAGTAGGGGAGGAAATGATCAGGCGATAGAGATGATGGCAGCAGTGCTGAAGTTTCCATCGCAGAGCCCCATCCCTCCTGTCATCCCTATCTCCGGCAACTTGTACTTTTTTTTTTGCGTGCAGGGATGCGAGCTGGAGCTGGTGAGCGTAGGTGGGCTGCTTATGGGAAGCTGCATAGAGCTACACAAAGGACCAGCTACAGCGGCATCTGCAGCCTGTCAGCAACCCACAGGTGATCCCGCCACGGGCAGGTGAATAATGTACGGAAATAATTCTCCCATTCCCTCTAATCTACTCACCTCCCACTCCTCAAACATCCGGATAAGAAACTGGTAATCCCGAGCACGCAGAGCCAGGTAATCAATCAGCAGCTGCATACAAAGAGGGTCGTTCTCTGGATCAAGACTGCAAAATAGAACGTCAGGCTGATCAGTCCGGTATTAAAAAATACTAGGTTAGTGTCAGATTTAAAGGGATTTTCCGGTACTTACATAATGAGCCCCTATTCTCAATATCAAGGACCCCTCAATGATCAGCTGTTTTAGACACCAGCGCTGGAAGGAGACTCTGTATGGTCTCCGACGCTGGGAGCAGAGCTGCAGTACCCCGGCACAAACACTACGCAGTGGACGAATCCTTATGCTTCTGTCTACTGTATAGTGCGTGGCGGCTGCCCAAATCATCTGATCAGTGGGAGTCGACCCCCCCCCCCCCTTAATCTGACACTGACAACCCATCACCAGGATAGACCATGGCGACCTCTGCTGTACATATATGGCGCAAGTCAGCACTCATGCGTGCAGTGGGCATAGCCGCCGGGTTTCTGCTGTTTCAAACAGCGGACAACCGGGGCGAAAGCATAAGGCTGATTGCATACATAGAACCTCTCAGATGCCGTGGTCAAATGCGAGCACGCCATCTGAGCAGTGCAGACCCAGGAGCCGCGTGCTCCTGCGCCTGTAGCAGCGTTCCCTGACGCGAGATCGGGGAAGCTGTAATGTCCCAGGGACGCCAATACCCATCACTGGTAGAATATGGCGATGAAAAGAAAGAAGACATTTTTTAAAGGTTTTTATTTTTTCAGTAAATGTGGTATCGTAATCGTAAATTTTACCACATAGTGAACGCCGTAAAAAAATATATATATATAAAAAATAAAAATAAAAACTGTGGCAGAATTGCATTTTGTTTTTTCAATTCCACTCCATTTGGATTTTTTTCCAGCTCCCCACTACATCATATGCAATATTAAATGGCGCCATTACAAAGTACAACTTGTCCTGAAAAAATAAGCCCTCATAAAGCGAATGGAAAAGTAAAAAAGTTATGGCTCAGGGAAGGCGAGGATTTTTAAAACACAAAAACGTAAGGGGTAAAGGCTAATTTCATTTAGGTTTTACTGTTATGAGCCACAGTAAAAGTCTTCCTCCAATGTCACACTCGCCAGAAGCTCGGATACGAGGAGCCCTTTGGTGGGGTCCTGCTGCTTTTGCCTATGACAGGGATGCCCAATCTGCGGCCCTCCAGCTCCCAGCTATAACTCCCCCCTCGACATTACAGACGGGCACAGATACAGCAGATCTACATTGTGAGGACCCCCGCAAACGGCTTCCTGGGACGATGATATAAGACAGGGATGCTCAACCTGTGGCCCTCCAGCTGTTGCCAAACTACAACCCCCAGCATGCCCGGATAGCCTACAGCTATCAGTATACAGCATGGCATGATGGGAGTTGTAGTTTTGCAACAGCTGGAGGGCCGCAGGTTGGGCATCCCGGATATAAGATATACGCTCACTCACCTGAGGATTAGTTTACAGAACTCTAGTGCAGTCCTCAGGCAACCTCTCTTCTCCAAGAACACCATGTGCTTGAACAAAGCCAAGAAAAACCCTCTGTAGACACAGGGAGAAAAATGTCATCAGGTTGTCGCCGTGTTACGGATTTGTACTGGCGGCAAAAGGTTTAACACAGACATGCCACCGTGGCCCCGGGAACCTTGTATCACATGTACTGGCTGTCAGGAGGAGAGTTCCTGCTTCTGCTTCATAAACCCCCTTAAGCTACTTTCACACTTGCGGCAGGACGGATCCGACAAGCTGTTCACCCTGTCGGATCCATCCTGCCGATATTCCGCCATGCCGCCGGACTGCCGCTCTGTCCCCCCTGACTATAATGGTGGTGAGGGCGGAGTTCCGGCGCAGCACGGCAGTGCACAGCAGAGGCAGCCAGACTAAAAAGTCAGACATGTCGTAGTTTTAGTCCGACGTCCTCTCTCCGTGCACTATAGTCAATGGGGACAGAGCGGCAGTCCAGTGTGAAACTAGCTTTAAAGGGGTTCTCCGGGAATTAGGAAAATAAAATTACTAAAAATACTTACATTTTTATAAATATATTCCCAAATACTTTTATTAGTCATAATGGCTCATTTTGTCTCGGGAAATAAAATGGCCGCCGTCCTATTAAAGCACACAAAACCTGTCCTGATCACACATGAGGACAAGTTACTTCAGAGCAGTGAGGTAAAGAGCTGCCTCGTCCTCCTCTCTGCTTGTCAGGGATTATGATCCTGAATACAGAGGATAAGATCTTCAGCTGAATCTTTGTAGTAATGGAGGAGACATGAAGTACAGAGAGGAGGGTGGGGGGAATGAGCAGCAGGACTTGTATGCAGTCACCATTACCACAGTCTGTCCAGTCCGTCCTCTCTGTACATTCCTACAGAGATCCAGCTGAAGATCTTATCAGCTGTATTCAGGATCACAATCCCTGACAAGCAGAGCAGAGAGGAGGATGAGGCAGCTCAGTGTTGTCCTGCTGTGTGATTAGGACAGGTTCTGTGTGTACTAATAGGACGGCGGCCATTTTATTTCCCCTAATGATTGCTCCCCAGAAAAAAAGAGCCATTATAACTAATGAAAGGTATATGGGAATATATTTATAATGAAGTACGGTAATATTTAAAGGGGTTATCCAGTCCCTGAAATGCTCCCCCATATGCCCGGGCCCCTCACACACAATGTACTTACCTCGCTCCTGAAGCCTGCACGGCCGCCGCTGCATCAGCGGATGAAAACATCGGGGGTCGGGGGTATAGCCAATAGCAGGCGGTGAGGGGAATGAGCCTCCTATTCATCGGCGTGACAGGGAGATGCAGCGGTGGGCGTGCGGGCTTCAGAAGAGACACAAGTGCCGCGGAGCGAGGTAAGTACATTGTGTGTGAGGGGCCCCGGCACATGGGGGAGCATTTCAGGGGTTAAGTATTTTCATTTTCTTAATTCCCGGAGAACCCCTTTAAGAACATTTTTAAGATACTCTCTGCTCATCTGCAAATAAAAGTAAATGCAAACGCAGCCGTAACCCCGAGGATTGCCGCATGGAATATCCGCAGCACGTTACAGCGCTGGCCCCGAGGATCTGTTCAAACGCAGCTGTAACCCCGAGGATTGCCGCATGGAATATCTGCAGCACGTTACAGCGCTGGCCCCGAGGATCTGATCAAACGCAGCCGTAACCCCGAGGATTGCCGCATGGAATATCCGCAGCACGTTACAGCGCTGGCCCCGAGGATCTGTTCAAATGCCGCCGTAACCCCGAGGATTGCCGCATGGAATATCTGCAGCACGTTACAGCGCTGGCCCGAGATCTGATCAAACGCCGCCGTAACCCGAGGATTGCCGCATGGAATATCCGCAGCACGTTACAGCGCTGGCCCCGAGGATCTGTTCAAACGCAGCTGTAACCCCGAGGATTGCCGCATGGAATATCTGCAGCATGTTACAGCGCTGGCCCCGAGGATCTGATCAAACGCCGCCGTAACCCCGAGGATTGCCGCATGGAATATCCGCAGCACGTTACAGCGCTGGCCCCGAGGATCTGTTCAAACGCAGCTGTAACCCCGAGGATTGCCGCATGGAATATCTGCAGCACGTTACAGCGCTGGCCCCGAGGATCTGATCAAACGCCGCCGTAACCCCGAGGATTGCCGCATGGAATATCCGCAGCACGTTACAGCGCTGGCCCCGAGGATCTGATCAAACGCAGCCGTAACCCCGAGGATTGCCGCATGGAATATCCGCAGCACGTTACAGCGCTGGCCCTGAGGATCTGTTCAAACGCAGCCGTAACCCCGAGGATTGCCGCATGGAATATCCGCAGCACGTTACAGCGCTGGCCCGAGGATCTGATCAAACGCCGCCGTAACCCGAGGATTGCCGCATGGAATATCCGCAGCACGTTACAGCGCTGGCCCCGAGGATCTGATCAAACGCCGCCGTAACCCGAGGATTGCCGCATGGAATATCCGCAGCACGTTACAGCGCTGGCCCCGAGGATCTGATCAAACGCCGCCGTAACCCCGAGGATTGCCGCATGGAATATCCGCAGCACGTTACAGCGCTGGCCCCGAGGATCTGATCAAACGCAGCCGTAACCCCGAGGATCCTGCTGACAGATGCTCTTTAACAAAGTCAGGCCAAAAGCCTATGGATTTATCATAAATATGTGTGATGGGTAAAGCGATATCCTGTACGCCAGCAGTGGCCTCAGACCTGTTCTCGGCTCGGCAGTAATCAAGCCTGCAGGTCCCGCTGGTGAGACTAAAAACCGGATGGAATGCGCACTCCAGACTGTAGAGGGCTCTCTCTGAAGGAAAAACAAGGCAGCGTTACGACTCTACGGAGGCACGGTCATATAAATCACAACATTAACAGCGCAAATCCGCAGAACCGGACATTTACCAATGAGATCTCTGGCCATTTCTTGGTCCTCCTGAAGACGGCAGACGTCGCTGAGCTGCAGCAAGGAGTCTACGTGATACGGGTTCATCTGGAGGAGCAGCTGTGGAAAGAGTGAGAGAAACGCGCACACAGTCAGCTACAATCCCATCTGGGCGGCCACTTCTCGGACTGAAGCCGTCACCATTAAGGCCCCATTCACACTTCTGCAAACGGGTCCGCATCCGTTCTGCAGGTGCGTACCCATTCATTCTTTATGGGGCCGGACGTGAAGCGGAGAGCACACCATTTGCTCTCCGCTTCCGCATTTGCGGAGCGCGGCGCCACAAAGGATAGAACAGCTGCGGACAAGAATGGGCCTTTCTATGGGGGGTGCCGGCCGGGTGTGTCGGGGATCTGTAACACACCACGGACGTGTGAATGGACCCTAAAGAGGAGCTTTCACCGGTCTGCCATTATAACTAGCGGGTTGAGTATACTGAAGGCATGTTATATCGCTTACTATGCCTTCTATGCGCTGCTCCGTTCCCCCCGTTGTGGTTTCCCGCCTGGTATGTAAGTCCATATCATCGGTACAGGGAGCAGGAGACGGCAGGGTTTTTCAATGGGCGTCATCTTCTCCCTGGCTGTGACGCGGCAGCTCACAGCCAGGGAGAAGGAGACGCCCCTTGAGAAACACGCCCATCTCCTGCTCCCTGTACCGATGATATGGACTTACATACCAGGCGGGAAACAGAGCGAGGAGCAGCATAGAGCATAGTAGCGATATACTGTCCTTCAGCACTCAACCCGCTAGTTATATGATAACGGCAGACCGGTGAAAGCTCCTCTAAATCCAGCTTCTCACATTCCTGGTAATCAGCGGGTAAAGTCTGGGAAGGGTCTTGGTGACCATGTCATAAACCCACCAGAGAGGGAGAGGTCTTTGCCGCAGATCATACAGGGAGGTCACAAGTGCGGTCCAAATACCCCTAACAAGAATATGTACAAGGCTTGTCCAGGGAGTGTCACGCCCTCAAAGTAGTCCGCTGCTTACCACAATATTGTTCGGATCCATCGACTCTACAGCGTCCAGGAACTTGAACTGAACCTGCTGGTAATCTCTATGGTGCTCGAAGGTGAAATACTGGACCCCTCGCTTGGTCTCCAGAAGACTCATTGAAATACCTAATGGCACAAGATGTAAAATATAGGACGAATACTGAGCCCAATCAGCATGGCGGCGCCAGACAGGCATTGAAGGACACGCCAGTCCATTTGTCATCTTGGCGTTTCATCCGGCGGGGCACTCACCCGTTTTGCTGAATCTCGGCCATGTGTTTTTCGGGGACGTCAGCCACGTGCTTCGGTGATGCAGCCGTTGTCGCTGTCGCGGTCTGCAAAGTGAAAACCAATACAATCTCCTCCATTCTCCAATCTGCGGCTGCTAACGGCCAGTGTGTAAAACCCCATGCTGCCATCTTCTCTCTGGTATATACCCGTCACCCACCTCTGATCTCCCATGACTGCTCGAGATCCAAAAATTTTCTTCAGCTCGGTCTCTGGGTTCAGGTTCCTACAAACAGAATCGCTGCAGGTTAAGAGGATAGTGACGCAATGTGCATTTCACAAAGGCATAGAGGGGCGCATCTCATCATTTCAACATGACCCGGCGCCTGAAGAGGACATTTTGGAGCAGTACTGCAAAGAGTTAAAGGGAACGGGAGGACCCCTTTAACCTCGCTCTCCAATGAGAGTGGTGGATGAGGAATAGGAGTCACCGGCACCCCGGCCGCAGGGCGAGTCACGGAAGATCTGTTATGCTGTGTGCTGCAGCTACCGGCTTGGTCTCTGCCTGAACCCTGAATCCGGACTGTACCCCGATTTTGAGCCTGTTCACACTAAGGAAAGCGTTCCTGGGGGTGACTGTAAACTCTGTTTCTGAACCCCAAAACCAGAAGCTGTATCCTGAACCCTGAGAACTGGGCAGTGGCAGCATCCACGTCCCTGCTCCACCTACGCGGTGACCCGCTCGCTCCTGGTTCTGCCCACTGGTGTCAGTGGTTCTGATTCCAGTTCCAGATCTTCCCCTATGTTCTGAACCCTGAAACTAGAATAAGGATCGATCCGGAATTCGACCCTGTAGCACCCAGTTTCTAGAGCCTATCCAGAACCCAATTTTAAACTAGGGTTGCATCGGGTATCGAACTTTAAATACCCAATTGATACTTTTGTACCCGGATCGATACGATAGCGGGATTTGCTATTTTCTGATATTAGGTTGCGTCACTGCTCTCAGCGCGCGCCATGTTCTCCTGAGCCGACACAGTGGAGAAGGAGGGAGGTTTTATAGTTATTAAATAAAAAGTTTAAAAAAAAGTTAACAAAAAAAAAAAATAACAAAATATTAAAAGTTCAAATCACTCCCTTTTTCCAAAATATATAAACAATAAAAAAAAATAAGCACGTCTGAAAAAGTCCAAACTATTAAAATATTTTAAAAAAATCTCTCCTATGTGGTGAACGCTGTGACGACAAATAAAAAACACGCAATTCGCCATTTCTTAGTCACCTTGTCCCCCCCAAAATAGGATAGGACTGTTGTATTATGGGCCGGATGTTTCATAAAATGCAGCTTTTTTTGTGTTTTTTTTTTTCGCGTGGTATCAAGTATCGCAATACTTTATTACGGTATCGAAATCGAATCAAAATTTTGGTATGGTGACAGCCCTATTTTGAACTGACGCTTTGTCAAAGGAGATGGGCCCTTGGGGTATAAACTCAGTCCTAGAACCTGAGACTATCCAGTCATCCAACTCCTCTCGGCTGCTCAACCCTCCTAGGGCTAGGATGCTTGGCTTTTATGGACGGCTACTTAGCGCTGCTACATGCGTTACCCGTAACCTGCCTATGTATCTGTACCTGTTTTTGCCAGTCAGTGTATTGGGTTTACCGCAAACTCGGCACTGCTGCGCCTGAATAACACACTCAACCCTGCGGAATCTGCTTTCCGAACCTTTGACCTGCTGTTCTGCGCTTGACATCTGGCCGTGTTCTGGCTGTAACCCATCAGGTGTGATGACGTCTACACTGCCTGGTCCTGTCAATCAAAGTGCAGAGGGCGTGGCAGCTGCAGAGAGAGCAGAGCCTCTATGTGTAAGGGGAACGCCCCCATTGCTCCTAGAGGCTCATTTGTATATAGTAAGCCATCATTATTCTCAGCAATGCGGGCACATAGGATCATGGGACCAACACAGACGCCTTCAGCTGCCGAGCGCACATGGAACAGGTCAGCCGGTGTCACAGGGACAGATCTGCTGACAGATGGACTTTAAGCTACAGGCAGATGTCAGAAGCACAGTCTATGGTACGAGTGACCCAATGATCACATCTTCAGGTCCCCTAGGGGGGGGGGGGGGTTAAAATAAATGTAACTCAAAAAAAAGAAACAATAAAACATCAATAGAATTGGTATCGCTGCATCCAAAAATACCTGAAATATCAAAGTATGAAAACATATTTATCCCTCATAGTGAAAATAACAAAAATTCATAAAATCTGTGTTTTTTTGGTCACTTTGTCCCCCAGAAAAATTTTTAAAAAAAGTGATCAAAACTCACCCCAAAATGGTCCAAATGAAAAAAAAAAAAAAAAAGCCCTCACACCTCTGTACATGGAAATAAACAAAAAAGTTACGGGCGTCAGAATATGGCGACCAATTTTTTTCCAAAGATTGGTAAATCATAAAAAGATGTATAAATAAATGTCATCACTGTACGGACCTGCACCATAAACGTAATCTCTCATTTTTGACGTGCAGTGAACAAAACTAAAATTTTTCCCCCCGTTTTTTTCATTATGTAATATGATGAGTAGCGTTGAGCGAACTTCAATTTTCAAGGTCGGCGTACGAGGTTCGGGTATCTAAGAATAACTTATGGTCCGTGGTAGCGGAATCCATAACGGAATTCTTAGATAACCCGATGCTCGGACGCCGAACTCGAAAACGGAAGTTCGCTCATCCCCAATGATGAATTATCCGACGTCATTAAAACATCAAACCCTCATCCGGCTGAACAGAAAAGTAAAAAAGTTATGGCTCTTGGAAGGCAGGAGAGTAAAGTGAGAACTGAAAATAGTTTGGGGGCGGGAAGGGGTTAATAGTAGAACTGTCTCGCCGTACCTGTGCTCCACGTACAGCAGAGGACGGGCGTTTGCGTTGCCGCCGTTGTTCTGGAACTGGTGCACAACTCCATTGGTGTTTTCTATCCTCTCCAGAATACTGTCAATGTCTCCAAGCTCGTCGCCACCCTCCACAGCGCCATCCGGCTGCACGCGGCGGAAAAACACAAGATGGTGACAGGGGATACGAGACGCGATAACAACGTACACAACGCGAAATACATTACAGCATCAGAAGCTAAAGGAGGCATGAACCCAACACACCCGGTACTGGGCCTGCACCTTCAGGAGGACATGAACTGGGCCTTGTTCACATTTCCGTTTTTTCAGTCAACATGTACTATCCACAGCAAAATCCGCATGTACCGCGTACCGATTTTGCCGATCTACGGGCAGGTTCTCTTCACAGGGCAGCCCCTAACATATGAAGTACAACCCCCATCGTTATCTTACCTGACCATCCCCGGCTGCAGGCTTCTTCGATTTTCTTTTCTTTTTCTTCTTCTTGGTTTTATTACTGGAAGCAGTCTGGAACGAAAACCGGACAAGGCCTCGCACACGTCAGTTACTCACGCACCGCTCGCATATCCATTGACTTTAACGTCTGCATTCGCACAGCAGTGGTGACATCACGGAGGCACGCCCTATTTTTGTCCGTGATTACGGATCCCTCACACACATTATAGTCTAGTGAACCAGTGAAAACCACGCACACAACACAGATGCCATGCGTATTTGGTCCGTGGTTTTCGTGGACCATTGGAGATGCTCTGCAAAGTCATTTTCAGCCTGGAGGTGTCTGTGGATTACGGATGAGACACGGAGGGCAAAAGACGGACACACGGAACCACTGACCATCTTATCACGGATGTGTGAAAGGCCTGTTTCACACTGGTGTTAATGGTTCTGGCAGGGGAACAGCCTTTCCGGATCCGTAACTACCGTGTTTTTGTCCGGCCGCACAGACCTCGTTATAGTGAACGGGTCCGGACAGACATCCGGTAGCGCACGGCTGCACGTGGTAGTTACGGATCCGGCAGGCTGTTCTCCTGCCAAAACCATTAACGTCAGTGTGAAAGGCCTGTTTCACACTGGTGTTGATGGTTCTGGCAGAGGAACAGCCTTTCGGATCCGTAACTACAGTGTTTTTGTCCGGCCGCTGCTCTGCATATTTGCCGTGCTGCGGCTGGATACGCTCACACCCCTATTATAGTGAATGGGTCCGGATAGACATCCGGCAGCGCGCAGCTGCATGCGGTAGTTACGGATCCGGCAGGCTGAAACAGGCCTGTCGTCGTCGAGTCCCTACCTGAGCGGCAGTGGTCTCACTGGGCTCGTTTTCAGGCTTCTCTTGCCCGCCGGACTCCTCTTCATCCGTAAGTCTGGACGGAGCCGTCTGACCGGTGTCTGGATCGCTCTGGGGGTCTTCATCTGGTTCGGTGATCTGTGGGAAGCAAGAAACACGTTCTGTGTGACCTGAAGATTTACTCCTACAAGGGACGTGAAGCGACATCGTGCCTGGCGCACGCGCAGGAAAAAGTGGATTCCTCTGCCGAGAACAGGGCAAACGTGATGCTCATGCACCGGTTGTCTGCTGGAGTGGCACGTGTATGGCGTCAGAGGGTCCGGATTACATCCGGGTACGCCCCGTGGACACAATCTGTACACGGTACAGGGCGGTGATAGCTGTAACTGGGGGCGGGTCTTTGCCAGGCTTACAGCAGCAATCGCGCCGCCTCCGTCATTTAACCCCTCAGATGCCGCTTTCAACACTGATCGAGGCATCTGAGAGTCACATGCAGCCTATGAGGAAGTTAAAACTAAAAAGAACATACTCGCCTCGTTTGATGACAGAGAGGCCGTCACGGCCATCTTGACGGAAGAAAACGTGCCAATTCCCGTGTGCGCTGACGTGATGATGTCACTAATGTCATCACACTGGGTGGGCGCGGTGATGTCATCACTGATGTCGTCACCACACCAGGCCAGTGCACTGACATCAGCGTGCGAGAGATTTGGCACATTTTCTCCAATCAAGACGGCCTCTCCATAATCAATTTTTTTTTTACCGCCATCTCGGGAAAAATGGATTCATTACCACGCAGCACCAATAAATTCGGATTTGCGTTGAATTGAATTCTTCCTGAAATTCGGATTGAATTCCACTTTGTTAACTTCGATTCGCTCGGCGCTAATGCGGATACGGCCCCCAGGTCCTGCTCCTATCTTCTGGAACAAGCTGCTCCTGCGCAGCCGCCTCCCATTCACGGCTATGAGAGTCCCAAACATGGAACTTGCACCCATCTGACGTTAATGACGTATCCGAGCCATAAGGCTAGGTTCACACGACGACATTTGTCGCGCGACAAATAGGGCACAACTTCACTGCAACATTTGTCGCGCGACAAAAAGTCGCACTATTGTCGCGCGACAATTTTTATAATGGGAGTCTATGGTGTCACATTGCGACATGCTGCGACACGACAGTTGCAGAAAAACCCATCCGGGATGGATTTTTTTCCAACTGTCATGTCGCAGTCGCAGTCGCAGCATGTCGCATGTCGCAATGCGACACCATAGACTCCCATTATAAAAATTGTCGCGCGACAAATGTCGTTGTGTGAACGTAGCCTAAAAGTCCGAGATGAGACAACCCTTAATGGGATTGGGATTCTTTGTGTCATACACCTGCGTCTCTCCACACCCGACCAGGCAGAAACAAACGGAAGGAAACAGATGGCGGCAGGACAGCGCTACTACTTCACCACCAGGGGCGCCTTAGTGAGGGCTTCAGATCATACTGAATTATATGGGGGCTCCCGTACCGCCCCCCTGACCTCCACCTCTGAGGGAGATCATGAACTGGTCTTGTTGCATATTGTTCCCTGAGAGATCAGTGGCGCCAGATATTTCTGTAAGCCTTCTCTGGGAGATCAGCGGGGCCAGATGGCTCCGAAAGCCTTCCCTGGGAGATCAGCGGCGCCAGATGGCTCCGTAAGCCTTCCCTGGGAGATCAGCAGTGCCAGATGGCTCCGTAACCCTTCCCTGGGAGATTAGCGGTACCAGGTAGCTCTATACACCTTCCCTGTGAGATCAGCGGAGCCAGATGGCTTTGTAAGTCTTCCCTGTGAGATCAGCGGAGCCAGATGGCTCCATAAGCCTTCCCTGGGAGATTAGCAGCAGCAGATGGCTCTATACACCTTCCCTGGGAGATCAGCGGCACCAGGTGGCTCTGTACACCTTCCCTGGGAGATCAGCGGCACCAGGTGGCTCTGTACACCTTCCCTGGGAGATCAGCGGAGCCAGATGGCTCTATACACCTTTCCTGGGAGGTCAGTGGCACCAGATTGCTCCGTAAGCCTTCCCTGGGAGATCAGCGGCACCAGATTGCTCCGTAAGCCTTCCCTGGGAGATCAGCGGCACCAGACTGCTCCGTAAGCCTTCCCTGAAAGATCAGCGGAGCCAGGTGGCTCTATACACCTTTCCTGGGAGATCAGCGGCACCAGGTGGCTCTGTACACCTTCCCTGGGAGATCAGCGGCACCAGATGGCTCTATACACCTTTCCTGGGAGATCAGCGGCACCAGACTGCTCCGTAAGCCTTCCCTGAAAGATCAGCGGCACCAGATGGCTCTATACACCTTTCCTGGGAGATCAGCAGCACCAGATTGCTCAGTAAGCATTCCCTGGGAGATCAGCGGCACCAGATTGCCCTGTAAGCCTCTCTAGCCTCCCTTCACTGATATGCGGCTTCAGTCAAGCAGTACATGTAAATGAATACATATTATTGGGGGTGTCAGGGCTAATAACGCAGGGCAGGCACCTAATGTGAATGAGGCCACTAGGAGGGACACATCACAGGTTCTCTGCTGACGCGCTGTTCCTCTGCTCGCCACCAGATGGCAGTACACACCAGCTGGAATGGGTTGCTCAGGCCCCGTTCCTCCAATAGTTTGCGGTTCCCTTTGTTTTTCCGGTTCCGCGGCTCGGGCTGTAGTGGTTCCTCCTCCTCCTCCACTATCTCCTCGGGGCCACCAGGTTCCTCTTGTCCCTTCTGTTCCCCTCGCAGCCTTCTCAAGGCCCTGCGAGACATGGCACCGGTTCACCCCCGTGGGCGGCGAGCACGTAAATAAAGAACGAGCACGGAAGAGTTGGCCGTGCGCATGCGCAGGTATAATTCCAGCCTATTGGTGTGTCATACACGCTGTGGCCAGCAGGTGGGGATAGTGATACGTGTGTTCGTTATAGGATGCTGCCACCTAGCGGCAGAATTACAGATCCATGGATACATTTTTTAAACATGTAAGTGAATGATCGTAAAGGATTTGACATGCACCTAGACTGCTGCTGCTACAAGGCTGATGAATAAAATGCTTTTGCTTTCAGAAGGTAGAGTCTCTGCAAATAACCGTATAAAATGAATGTGGCTGGCATGCAGAGACTGGACCAGTTTACTACATGGCGAACAAGTTTTCAATATAATTAAAGTTTCATCCTCACACATCACGATTATCAAATAACACTGCAGTCCGGCGCTAGAATACCGAAGAGACAAATTCTGGCGCCTAGAACAGGACATCTCCAAAATAGCAGGTCTTCTGCAGGGTTCTTGGCATGAAGGGGTTAATACCTACCAAACGTGAGGCTTAGGCCACGCGGGCCGGTCCCACAAAAGAGCTACTGTAGTAATTTCAGAGGCAATAAGGAGGCATCATACTACATGGGGGCACTAAGGGGGCATCATACTACATGGGGGGCACTAAGGGGGCATCATACTACATGGGGGGCACTAAGTGGGCATCATACTACATAGGGGCACTAAGGGGGCATCATACTACATGGAGGCACTAAGGGGGCATCATACTACATGGGGGCACTAAGGGGCATCATACTACATGGGGGCACTAAGGGGGCATCATACTACATGGAGGCACTAAGGGGCATCATACTACATGGGGGCACTAAGGGGCATCATACTACATGGAGGCACTAAGGGGCATCATACTACATGGAGGCACTAAGGGGCATCATACTACATGGGGGCACTAAGGGGGCATCATACTACATGGGGGCACTAAGTGAGCATCATACTACATGGGGCACTAAGGGGCATCATACTACATGGGGGCACTAAGGGGCATCATACTACATGGAGGCACTAAGGGGCATCATACTACATGGGGGCACTAAGGGGGCATCATACTACATGGGGGCACTAAGGGGGCATCATACTACATGGAGGCACTAAGAGGGCATCATACTACATTGAGGCACTAAGGGGGCATCATACTACATGGAGGCACTAAGGGGGCATCATACTACATGGAGGCACCAAGGGGCATCATACTACATGGAGGCACTAAGGGGGCATCATACTACATGGAGGCACTAAGGGGGCATCATACTACATAGGGGCACTAAGGGGCATCATACTACATGGGGGCACTAAGGGGGCATCATACTACATGGAGGCACTAAGGGGCATCATACTACATGAAGGCACTAAGGGCATCATACTACATGGGGGCACTAAGTGAGCATCATACTACATGGGGCACTAAGGGGCATCATACTACATGGAGGCACTAAGGGGCATCATACTACATGGGGGCACTAAGGGGCATCATACTACATGGGGGCACTAAGGGGCATCATACTACATGGGGGCACTAAGGGGCATCATACTACATGGGGGCACTAAGGGGGCATCATACTACATGGAGGCACTAAGGGGCATCATACTACATGGAGACACTAAGGGGCATCATACTACATGGGGGCACTAAGGGGCATCATACTACATGGGGGCACTAAGGGGCATCATACTACATGGGGGCACTAAGGGGCATCATACTACATGGGGGCACTAAGGGGCATCATACTACATGGGGGCACTAAGGGGCATCATATTACATGGGGGCACTAAGTGGGCATCATACTACATGGGGGCACTAAGTGAGCATCATACTACATGGGGCACTAAGGGGCATCATACTACATGGAGGCACTAAGGGGCATCATACTACATAGGGGCTCTAAGGGGCATCATACCACATGGGGGCACTAAGAGGCATCATACTACATGGGGGCACTAAGGGGCATCATACTACATGGAGGCACTAAGGGGGCATCATACTACATGGGGGCACTAAGGGGCATCATACTACATGGGGGCACTAAGGGGGCATCATACTACATGGGGGCACTAAGTGGGCATCATACTACATGGGGGGCACTAAGTGAGCATCATACTACATGGGGCACTAAGGGGGCATCATACTACATGGAGGCACTAAGGGGGCATCATACTACATGGGGGCTCTAAGGGGGCATCATACTACATGGGGGCACTAAGGGGCATCATACTACATGGGGGCACTAAGGGGGCATCATACTACATGGGGGCACTAAGGGGGCATCATACTACATGGGGGCACTAAGTGAGCATCATACTACATGGGGCACTAAGGGGGCATCATACTACATGGAGGCACTAAGGGGCACTCATACTACATGGGGGCACTAAGTGAGCATCATACTACATGGGGCACTAAGGGGGCATCATACTACATGGAGGCACTAAGGGGCATCATACTACATGGAGGCACTAAGGGGCATCATACTACATGGGGGCACTAAGGGGCATCATACTACATGGGGGCACTAAGGGGCATCATACTACATGGGGGCACTAAGTGAGCATCATACTACATGGGGCACTAAGGGGGCATCATACTACATGGAGGCACTAAGGGGGCATCATACTACATGGGGGGCACTAAGTGAGCATCATACTACATGGGGGCCCTAAGGGGGCATCATACTACATGGGGGCACTAAGGGGGCATCATACTACATGGGGGCACTAAGGGGGCATCATACTACATGGAGGCACTAAGGGGGCATCAAACTACATGAGGGCACTAAGGGAGCATCATACTACATGGGGGCATCATACTACATGGAGGCACTAAGGGGGCATCATACTACATGGAGGCACTAAGGGGGCATCATACTACATGGAGGCACTAAGGGGGCATCATACTACATTGAGGCACTAAGGGGGCATCATACTACATGGAGGCACTAAGGGGGCATCATACTACATGGGGGGCACTAAGTGAGCATCATACTACATGGAGATCCTAAGGGGCATCATACTACATGGGGCACTAAGGGCATCATACTACATGGGGGCACTAAGTGGGCATCATACTACATGGGGGCACTAAGGGGGCATCATACTACATGGGGGCACTAAGGGGCATCATACTACATGGGTAGGCACCTAAGGGGCATCATACTACATGGGGCACTAAGGGGCATCATACTACATGGGGGCACTAAGGGGGCATCATACTACATGGGGGCACTAAGGGGGCATCATACTACATGGGGGCACTAAGGGGGCATCATACTACATGGGGGCACTAAGGGGGCATCATACTACATGGGGGCACTAAGGGGGCATCATACTACATGGGGGCACTAACGAGGCATCATAAGCCTGTAGTAATAGTAGTAGTAGAAGTAATAGTAGTACTATTTAAACACTCCTGCACCCTGCTACTATCTCTAATGGTCTAACCTGTATGTCATCCTATGTATTGTGTTCCAGATCCTCTCCATATTGTGCATTGATAATCTTGTTCTGTAACTGTTTATAACATGTAATGTGCCTGGTTCACCAGCAGGTGGCAGCAAATATGGCAGAGCTGTACTTAGACAGAAAGGAACTTACCATTCCATTCTCTCCCCTTTGGGTTGAAGTGGGCGAGTCCTGCTTCCTGCCGGAAGGGTGGAGGCAGATCTACTTTACCCCCCCGGCAAGGGGAAGGGTATGCAGGGGCACGTCTCTGCTGGACTTGCCCACGCCAGCCAGAGCATCCTAAGCTCTGCTGGCCATGGAGGCAGAAGCTTGATGCCTCAGAAGCCAAGAGCATAGTCCTCTGGCAGAAACTAAGTCTGACTAAGGAGAGAGGTGAAGCATAAAGAAGAAATCAAAGTCACTAAGCTAGCCTGTCCGCACAGAGAGAGAAAGAGATAAAGCAGAGTTGAGTTTGCCTGCCAGTTCATGCTAAAGCCTGCTGGACCAAGACAAAGCCTGAAAACTATTTTGGAGAGACGTTTTTTCAAGTAAAGCTGCCATTCAACTTCATCTTAAGGTCTGGACTCAAGTTATTTTTTCCTCCATCCCTCAACTATTCCCACTATTTATTCCTTCGGAGACAAAGCCTGGGGTCCAGCATTGTCCAGGTAGGAGCACCGTGACACACTTAAAGAGACATTTAGGCTGCACCACGCAGCATTCCTACTAAACCTGGGACCCTGGGGGGAGGCGCACGTTGCACTATTGAAGTACGGGTAGTGTTTTCGGAAATACTACCTGTACCCCGAGCTCCACAAGAAAGGCAGCGGGAGATTAGGGGGGTTAACAAGTGGCTCCAGAACTGGTGTAGGAAGGAGCGGTTTGGGTTCCTGGAGAACTGGGCGACTTCGTAGGGACAGGCTGCACCTCAATGGGGAAGGGGACTGGGGGGGAGGGTAATTACATTATAGGAGGGGAAGATAGCAGATAGAGACCGGGGGCGAGGTAGTGGGACTGGGGGAGGAATGGAAGGAGGGACTAGAACAGCTCAGAAGGAAAGGTGTCGGGTAAAAAATATACAGAAACCTCTTAATTGTATGTACACTAATGTGGTGCATGATGGAGGTGTGCTGAGGGTGTGCATCTCATGGTGAGGGTGTGTCCCTCTTGCTGAGGGTGTGTAACTCTTGCTGAGGGTGTGTATCTCTTGCTCAGGGTGTGTATCTCTTGCTGAGGGTGTGTATCCCATACTGAGGGTGTGTAACTCTTGCTGAGGGTGTGTATCTCATGCTGAGGGTGTGTATCTCTTGCTCAGGGTGTGTATCTCTTGCTGAGGGTGTGTATCCCATGCTGAGGGTGTGTATCTCATGCTGAGGGTGTGTAACTCTTGCTGAGGGGGTTTATCTCTTCCTGAGGGTGTGTATCTCATGCTGAGGGTGTGTATCTCTTGCTGAGGGTGTGTATCTCTTGCTGAGGGTGTGTATCTCATGCTGAGGGTGTGTAACTCTTGCTGAGGGTGTGTATCTCTTGCTGAGGGTGTGTATCTCATGCTGAGGGTGTGTATCTCTTGCTGAGGGTGTGTATCTCTTGCTGAGGGTGTGTATCTCATGCTGAGGGTGTGTATCTCATGCTGAGGGTGTGTAACTCTTGCTGAGGGTGTGTATCTCATGCTGAGGGTGTGTATCTCTTGCTGAGGGTGTGTAACTCTTGCTGAGGGTGTGTATCTCTTGCTGAGGGTGTGTATCCCATGCTGAGGGTGTGTATCCCATGCTGAGGGTGTGTATTTCTTGCTGAGGGGGTGTATTTCATGTTGAGGGAGTGTATCTCATGCTGAGGGTGTGTATCTCTTGCTGAGGGTGTGTATCTCTTGCTGAGGGTGTGTATCTCATGCTGAGGGTGTGTATCTCTTGCTGAGGGTGTGTATCCCTTGCTGAGGGTGTGTATCTCTTGCTGAGGGGTGTATCTCTTGCTGAGGGTGTGTATCTCTTGCTGAGGGTGTGTATCTCATGCTGAGGGTGTGTATCTCTTGCTGAGGGTGTGTATCCCATGCTGAGGGTGTGTATCTCTTGCTGAGGGTGTGTATCTCATGCTGAGGGTGTATTTCTTGCTGAGGGTGTGCATCTCATGCTGAGGGGGTGTAGCCATTTTAGAAAAAATTCGGATTGAATTTCACTTCATTAACTTTGATTCGCTCATCTATATAAGTTATACATCTTCTTGTATATAGTGATATGGAGCATGTTGGTATAACCTGGGTATCTCCTGTATATCATTATATATGTACAGCCGGTATAACCGGGCATCTCCTGTATATAATTATATATGTACAGCTGGTATAACCTGGGCGTCTCCTGTATATAATTATATATGTACAGCTGGTATAACCTGGGCGTCTCCTGTATATAATTATATATGTACAGCTGGTATAACCTGGTCGTCTCCTGTATATAATTATATATGTACAGCTGGTATAACCTGGGTATCTCCTGTATATAATTATATATGTACAGCTGGTATAACCTGGGTATCTCCTGTATATAATTATATATGTACAGCTGGTATAACCTGGGCATCTCCTGTATATAATTATATATGTACAGCTGGTATAACCTGGGCATCTCCTGTATAGTTATATATGTACAGCTGGTATAACCCGGGCATCTCCTGTATATAATTATATATGTACAGCTGGTATAACCCGGGTATCTCCTGTATATAGTTATATATGTACAGCTGGTATAACCCGGGCATCTCCTGTATATAATTATATATGTACAGCCGGTATAACCTGAGTATCTCCTGTATAAAATTATATATGTACAGCTGGTATAACCTGGGCATCCCCTGTATATAATTATATATGTACAGCTGGTATAACCTGGGCATCTCCTGTATATAATTATATATGTACAGCTGGTATAACCTGGGCATCTCCTGTATATAATTATATATGTACAGCTGGTATAACCTGGGCATCTCCTGTATATAATTATATATGTACAGCTGGTATAACCTGGGTATCTCCTGTATATAACTATATATGTACAGCTGGTATAACCTGGGCATCTCCTGTATATAATTATATATGTACAGCTGGTATAAGTTATACCTCTTCTTGTATATAGTGATATGGAGCATGCTGGTATAACCTGGGTATCTTCTGTATATAATTATATATGTACAGCTGGTATACGTTATACATCTTCTTGTATATAATGATATGGTAGCATGCTGGTATAACCTGGGTATCTCCTGTATATAATTATATATGTACAGCTGGTATAACCTGGGCATCTCCTGTATATAATTATATATGTACAGCTGGTATAACCTGGGCATCTCCTGTATATAATTATATATGTACAGCTGGTATAACCTGGGCATCTCCTGTATATAATTATATATGTACAGCTGGTATAACCTGGGCATCTCCTGTATATAATTATATATGTACAGCTGGTATAACCTGGGTATCTCCTGTATATAATTATATATGTACAGCTGGTATAACCTGGGCATCTCCTGTATATAATTATATATGTACAGCTGGTATAACCTGGGCATCTCCTGTATATAATTATATATGTACAGCTGGTATAACCTGGGTATCTCCTGTATATAGTTATATATGTACAGCTGGTATAACCTGGGCATCTCCTGTATATAATTATATATGTACAGCTGGTATAACCTGGGTATCTCCTGTATATAATTATATATGTACAGCTGGTATAACCTGGGCATCTCCTGTATATAATTATATATGTACAGCTGGTATAACCTGGGTATCTCCTGTATATAATTATATATGTACAGCTGGTATAACCTGGGCATCTCCTGTATATAATTATATATGTACAGCTGGTATAACCTGGGCATCTCCTGTATATAATTATATATGTACAGCTGGTATAACCTGGGCATCTCCTGTATATAATTATATATGTACAGCTGGTATAACCTGGGCATCTCCTGTATATAATTATATATGTACAGCTGGTATAACCTGGGTATCTCCTGTATATAATTATATATGTACAGCTGGTATAACCTGGGCATCTCCTGTATATAATTATATATGTACAGCTGGTATAAGTTATACATCTTCTTGTATATAGTGATATGGAGCATGCTGGTATAACCTGGGTATCTCCTGTATATAATTATATATGTACAGCTGGTATAACGTTAGGCATCTTCTTGTATATAATGATATATGTAGCATGCTGGTATAACCTGGGTATCTCCTGTATATAATTATATATGTACAGCTGGTATAACCTGGGCATCTCCTGTATATAATTATATATGTACAGCTGGTATAACCTGGGCATCTCCTGTATATAATTATATATGAACAGCTGGTATAACCTGGGTATCTCCTGTATATAATTATATATGTACAGCTGGTATAACCTGGGCATCTCCTGTATATAATTATATATGTACAGCTGGTATAACCTGGGCATCTCCTGTATATAATTATATATGTACAGCTGGTATAACCTGGGTATCTCCTGTATATAATTATATATGTACAGCTGGTATAACCTGGGCATCTCCTGTATATAATTATATATGTACAGCTGGTATAACCTGGGTATCTCCTGTATATAATTATATATGTACAGCTGGTATAACCTGGGTATCTCCTGTATATAATTATATATGTACAGCTGGTATAACCTGGGCATCTCCTGTATATAATTATATATGTACAGCTGGTATAACCTGGGTATCTCCTGTATATAATTATATATGTACAGCTGGTATAACCTGGGCATCTCCTGTATATAATTATATATGTACAGCTGGTATAACCTGGGTATCTCCTGTATATAATTATATATGTACAGCTGGTATAACCTGGGCATCTCCTGTATATAATTATATATGTACAGCTGGTATAACCTGGGCATCTCCTGTATATAATTATATATGTACAGCTGGTATAACCTGGGTATCTCCTGTATATAATTATATATGTACAGCTGGTATAACCTGGGCATCTCCTGTATATAATTATATATGTACAGCTGGTATAACCTGGGTATCTCCTGTATATAATTATATATGTACAGCTGGTATAACCTGGGCATCTCCTGTATATAATTATATATGTACAGCTGGTATAACCTGGGCATCTCCTGTATATAATTATATATGTACAGCTGGTATAACCTGGGCATCTCCTGTATATAATTATATATGTACAGCTGGTATAACCTGGGTATCTCCTGTATATAATTATATATGTACAGCTGGTATAACCTGGGCATCTCCTGTATATAATTATATATGTACAGCTGGTATAACCTGGGCATCTCCTGTATATAATTATATATGTACAGCTGGTATAACCTGGGTATCTCCTGTATATAATTATATATGTACAGCTGGTATAACCTGGGCATCTCCTGTATATAATTATATATGTACAGCTGGTATAACCTGGGCATCTCCTGTATATAATTATATATGTACAGCTGGTATAACCTGGGTATCTCCTGTATATAATTATATATGTACAGCTGGTATAACCTGGGCATCTCCTGTATATAATTATATATGTACAGCTGGTATAACCTGGGCATCTCCTGTATATAATTATATATGTACAGCTGGTATAACCTGGGTATCTCCTGTATATAATTATATATGTACAGCTGGTATAACCTGGGCATCTCCTGTATATAATTATATATGTACAGCTGGTATAACCTGGGCATCTCCTGTATATAATTATATATGTACAGCTGGTATAACCTGGGCATCTCCTGTATATAATTATATATGTACAGCTGGTATAACCTGGGCATCTCCTGTATATAATTATATATGTACAGCTGGTATAACCTGGGCATCTCCTGTATATAATTATATATGTACAGCTGGTATAACCTGGGCATCTCCTGTATATAATTATATATGTACAGCTGGTATAACCTGGGCATCTCCTGTATATAATTATATATGTACAGCTGGTATAACCTGGGCATCTCCTGTATATAATTATATATGTACAGCTGGTATAACCTGGGCATCTCCTGTATATAATTATATATGTACAGCTGGTATAACCTGGGCATCTCCTGTATATAATTATATATGTACAGCTGGTATAACCTGGGCATTTCCTGTATATAATTATATATGTACAGCCGGTATAACCTGGGTATCTCCTGTATATAATTATATATGTACAGCTGGTATAACCCGGGCATCTCCTGTATATAATTATATATGTACAGCCGGTATAACCTGGGCATCTCCTGTATATATACACATGCAGATCTGGTATAACATGGGTATCACTTGGTATACAGATTGATCTCTCTGCCTGGTTCCCCTGTCTTATGTATTTGTGATGGAGTCTCACAAGAAGTACATTCATTTATTGCTGCCGGTAGAATACACAGTAAAATAAGATGCGTTTCTGTCCCAGTACAGTTTTGTCACCCATCTCCCAGTTTGGGTGTCAGGATTCCCTTCCTCGCCCATTTAAACCACTTTTCCTGGGTTCATTAGATTCTTTGGATCAAACGTGGCTTTAATCTGTTTCATTGCTGTGATGCCGACGTCCCCGACCTCCTCCTGCAGTAACCTCCGCTTTCCTATGCCAATGCCGTGTTCCCCGGTGCAGGTGCCGTTCATGGCCATGGCTCTCCTACCAGACAAAAGAAAGAGACATTTGAGACGTTGTGCTGGACACCCGCCCCGGCCACGCTGCCACTGACAACTACTACAGGCCGCTAAGGCTACCGTCACACAGTAAGTGGGCTTTCTAACCCAGATGTTGGAGCTGTCCTGTGCCAAAATCCATCATGAATCTGCACCAGAAATACGTGACCTGCGGATGTTTTGCTGTGGATTTCACGGTTGGAATTGCGGAAGGCGGAAGGCGAAATCTGCAGCTAAGGGTTGTCAGGGGAGGCGAGTCGGGGCTGCAGAGGTGTCCATGGCCTCCGCTGCGTGCTTACACCTATGCTATGTATGAAGCCCTCCCGGTGCCAGCAGATCAGGAATGTTTCTATTCACTGACATAAAGCAGAGATGCTGACGGACAGGGTGTTGGAGGGGCGTTTACCTGGCCAACCGATCCGTGAATTCCTTCACTTTCCTCACTTCGTCCTGGTCATTCAGGTCCAGCACCATAATGCAGTGGAAATTCCCATCGCCGACGTGTCCGGCTATAGGACCTGCCATGTAAACAGTAGAAGAAGCGTCATTTCTATACGGCGGTACCGCGGCTGGCGCTTCGCGGCTTCACCCCAACTGTAGTCCTCCCTACGTAAGGACACCGCCATTATGGCGCTTCAGTGTGGCAGTGGACCGCCATAGCTGAGCTCCACCATCACTCGAGCCCACCCGTTTACTTCCCTTGCCCGATCATTCGTCAAAGCGTCACGTGCATAGACCGCCGCCATTAAAGGGGTCCTCACACTTCTGCAAATGGCATGCATCATGTAGATGCAGTTAGTACAAGACCCTTACTAATGTAATGTGATTCTCCATGTTGCCTCCTTTGCCGACTTGATTCATTTTTCCACGGCTTGTTTCCATGGTTACGACCACCCTGCAATCCAGCAGCGGTGGTCGTGCTTGCACACTACAGGAAAAGGTGCCGATCTCTCTCAAGGCCAGGACTGCAGGGGTACGCACAGCCCAGCTCTTTTTCTATAGTGTACAAGCACGACCACTGCTGCCGGATTGCTGGGTGGTCGTAACCATGGAAACAAGCCGTGGAAAAATGAATCCAGCCACCAAAGGAGGCAACATGGAGAATCCCAATACATTAGTAAGGGCCTTGTAGTAACTTTCTCTACATGATAAATTCCATTTGCTGAAGTGAGAGGACCCCTTTAAGTAAACGGAGACTGACGGGGATTGGCCCGGCGCTGGATTAGAGGCGCTTAGACAGCAGAATAACCCTGGGAACACACCTGAGCGTTTTCAGCGCGTTCAAACGCGCTGAAAAACGCACAACAAGTGAAAACCCATGTATTCCAATGGACATGGTTCACACTTGAGCGTTTTACAGCACGTTTGAACGCGCTGAAAAACGCCAACTGCTAACGCTTGTGCATGAGCTTCTTTGGGGCGTTTGCCCAAGCGTTAGCACCCATTGAAAAGCATGGGAACGCGCATATATGAAAATATGCGCGTTTTCCGCTTCAAAAACGCGCATATGAACGCGCGTTTTTGTAGTAAAACCCAGCAGAAAGGCAGAATCTCCACCCACCTTTGCTGGGTGGGGATTCTTTTTTTCTGCAAACTGTAAGCTGTCAATCAAAAAACGCACCAAATACGCGCGTTTCAAAAATACAAAAACGCCTAAAAAAAACGCGCGTTTTCCGCGGAAAAAACGCTCAAAAAAACGCCTGAACCAAAAACGCCTAGGTGTGTTCCCAGCCTAAATGTTATTATTTTAAAGCACTCCCGACTGAGTAAGGCTCCAATCACACATGCAGTTTTTGGTGCTGTATTGATGCCCTCAGTCACAAAAGATGGTGTCAGCCCGAGTAAAGGGCCCGAAGACTTATGTCCCGAGTAAAGGGCCCGAAGACTTATGTCCCGAGTAAAGGGCCCGAAGACTTATGTCCCGAGTAAAGGGCCCGAAGACTTATGTCCCGAGTAAAGGGCCCGAAGACTTATGTCCCGAGTAAAGGGGCCGAAGACTTATGTCCCGAGTAAAGGGCCCGAAGACTTATGTCCCGAGTAAAGGGGCCGAAGACTTATGTCCTGAGTAAAGGGGCTGAAGATTTATGTCCCGAGTAAAGGGCCCGAAGACTTATGTCCCGAGTAAAGGGGCTGAAGACTTATGTCCTGAGTAAAGGGGCTGAAGACTTATGTCCTGAGTAAAGGGCCCGAAGATTTATGTCCCGAGTAAAGGGGCTGAAGACTTATGTCCTGAGTAAAGGGGCTGAAGACTTATGTCCCGAGTAACGGGGCTGAAGACTTATGTCCTGAGTAAAGGGGCTGAAGACTTATGTCCTGAGTAAAGGGGCCCGAAGACTTATGTCCTGAGTAAAGGGGCTGAAGACTTATGTCCTGAGTAAAGGGCCCGAAGATTTATGTCCCGAGTAAAGGGGCTGAAGACTTATGTCCTGAGTAAAGGGGCTGAAGACTTATGTCCCGAGTAACGGGGCTGAAGACTTATGTCCTGAGTAAAGGGGCTGAAGACTTATGTCCTGAGTAAAGGGGCCCGAAGACTTATGTCCTGAGTAAAGGGGCTGAAGACTTATGTCCCGAGTAAAGGGGCTGAAGACTTATGTCCCGAGTAAAGGGGCTGAAGACTTATGTCCCGAGTAAAGGGGCTGAAGACTTATGTCCTGAGTAAAGGGGCTGAAGATTTATGTCCCGAGTAAAGGGGCTGAAGACTTATGTCCCGAGTAAAGGGGCTGAAGACTTATGTCCTGAGTAAAGGGGCTGAAGACTTATGTCCTGAGTAAAGGGGCCCGAAGACTTATGTCCTGAGTAAAGGGGCTGAAGACTTATGTCCTGAGTAAAGGGGCTGATAAGTAAAGATTTCTAACTTTCTCTTCTTACTTTCTCATTATGGGGGACCTGACAGCACAAGGAGTGAGAGAACAAAATGTGAGGACAGTGAGAGGGTGTGAGGACTTTCACAATGCGCTGTAAATAAGCTGTCCTATGGGGCGGGGGGGTTGGGGGACTGCTGCCTCTTTGGAGGTTCAGACATTGGCATCGTGCTGACATTTACCCTGATTTAACAAGAGGCTGCGCCCGTCTTAGTTTTGGGCACTCGCTCAGAAACCGGATGCCAGGAGGGGAAGGATGATTCCTACGGGACCCAGATCATGAAGAAGGAAGAGTAAAAGAATTACGGAGGAGAGAAGAGAGAATGAAGATCCCTTACAAGTGCATAGAACACGTGGCGGGTGGAGAGGTTCTCCCCGGAGTCGCCCCTCAGTACTCTGGACCATGTTCGCCCGCCTGACCCTGGTGTTTTCCGGATTATGGCCCGTTACATACCTGTAAGGCCTGACGTCAGGAGGTCTTCCTTGGTATCCACTATGATTTGGGGAAGTTTGGAGACAGGAACACACACATCCGTGCTGTAACCCTAAAACACAAAGGGAACATCTCCAAAATCTCATTTCATTCCTGGCAATATTTAAAAAAAATAAAAAATATTTCCATCGCATTCCCCGGGAGACCCTTTTATCACTCTTCTTTATAGACTCTTCTTCTAGCAGTCCGTCCATCCGTCCATCCGTACGTCCTCTATCCTGACCGTATCCTGGACCGTCCTACTAATATATCGCCCCCTCGGAGGTCAGACCTGGGGCCAGGATCGGAGGCCAGCAACCCCTAGACCTGAGAAGAGGGATATGCCCTCAGAGGGCCCACCTGGATGCCCGGGCCCCATATGGAGGGCCTCACCTCTTCATTAACCCTTTCAGGACACCAGCCCATTTTTCTAATCTGTGGTTTTCTCATCCAAGCGATCCTGAAACTGTTTTTATTACCCTTTTTACCTCATGTTAGTGGTGAATTTTGGGTGCCGTGTTTTGTGTTTATTTATTAAAAAACAAACAAACTGAAAATTAATAAAATGTTTAAAAAATTCTAAACTGGAAATGATCTAAGATCTTCATTTCACTAATTAGTGTATAATCAATATTTTCGCTTCATGTTGTAAACGTCTTTGTATTTTTCGGATCTTCTCGGCCTGATCCGTTCAGCCGCGGGTTCGGAAGCGGTTTTATATTAGAAACCTCCCATTAATCCGCCCGATTTCTAAACCGCGCCCCTCCAAGTATTCAAAATGGCATTTGAGAAGAATAAAACGCAAAATGAAGGTGAAATGTTAACCTTTTGGGGGACATTCACTATTACCATTAGATCCATCTCTTTTTGGTGTATATTTATTGTGCGCCATTTTTTCCTATAATTTGCCTCTTTACGCCACTTTTCATAGTAAACGGGTTCACATTTCTTATTTGCGGCCTCTGCGCGCTCCCGCCGCTGTACTTTGACACATATATATTAATACACCACGTTGCAGTCACACCGAATATATTAAGGTGCGAAATATACTAAATTTGGCGCAGACACACAAAACAAAGACAGACGTGAAAACGACACAAAAACAACCACCACTGATAACTGCCCCCTTTTATTTTTTTTATTGCAAATTTTCAATTTCAGTCCAGTTTTTTGGAAGCCAATAGAGGAATAAAACGTAACATTTATCGCCCTGATTCTGCAGTTTTTAGAAATATCTCGCATGTGACTCGAATACCGCACCTCGTGGATTCCTATAGTAGTAATTTCCTCCGTCACCCCCTCTGTGCAACGGAATTACTACTTTACGGAGCCACCCCATCATCTAAAGAGAAATATAGTATATTGAATGGGAAGAGGATATCCACGGCTGCCGCACCCGCGTAACACCATCCACTCTATCATCACTAATAGCGGCCATCTTATCTATCTTGGTTTGAACTGCTGCAATGGAGAAGGTGGAGGTTTTCCAGAGCTGCTAGAAGGAGAAACTGGGGGCAAATCTCACCCCAATGGGTCTTGCGCCCTGCGGAGGCCGACTGTAGGGAATATGATAACCGAACATATTTGAAGTGGAGCCGGTGTTCTTGTTGTAATGTTTTTTTGCTTACTTTTACGTTGTTCTTGTTCTCCTATATTGCTTACGGACAACATGGCCTCCTGCTTGGGGTCTCCTATACCAATCAGGTCATGTTTGTATAGCGTTTGAAACCTTTAGGAACTAAAATATTCCGGCAATACCCCATATGTTCCCTATCTGCACACGGCACTGCTCAGGGAAGGAGCGCCACTCGGATTTTGGAGAATGGCTTTTGCGCAGATAACGTGGACCGAAATGTGTGAGGCTTTGTTTTGTGTTCACCGTGTGGGATAAGTAACACAATCGTTTATAGATCCGCTCTTTACAGATGTGATTTTATTTTTTTATAATAAAGGACTGGATGAGGGCAGCACGGTGGCTCAGTGGGCAGCACGGTGGCTCAGTGGGCAGCACGGTGGCTCAGTGGGCAGCACTGGTATCTCGCAGCGCTTGGGTTCTAGGTTCGAGTCCGACCACGGATAACATCTGTATGGAGTTTGTATCGTCTCCCCGTGTCTGTATGGGTTTCCTACGAGTTCTCCGATTTCCTCCCACACTCATACTGATAGGGAACTTAGATTGTGAGCCCCGTCGGCGACAGTTGGACACTAATTTCTGTAAAGCGCTGCGGAATATAGTAGCGCTATATAAGTGCATAAAATAAATAATAAGGGCCATTTTAGTTTTTCAACTTGAATTTTTTTTTTAGTCCCACTAGGGGACTTGAACTTGCAGTCTTCTGATCCCTGGTATAATACATTACAATACTTCTGTATTATACGGACGGGTCGCCATAGAGACCGTTGTTAGGCCCCCAGTTTCCATAGTCACCAGCCGAGACCTTGTACTAAGGAAGCCCCCTCTTCATGTAAATTAATTAGATTCCGCGGTCACTATTGACCACATCATCTAAGGCAGGGATACAACCTGCGTTGTAGTTGTAGTTTTGTAACAGCTGGAGGGCCGCAGGTTGAGTATCCCTGATCTAAGGGGTTAAACACCTGAGATCGGTCTTACCTCCAGTCATGAATGCTGCACTATATTACAGCTGACACGTGCCGCTAATGGTGCCAGCTCAGCTCCTGAGCAGCGCTAACCTTATGCCATAAGTGTACAACATGGTGCACGAACATACTAGATGCCATGCTGCATGTTTTCACCTTGGTGCAGGAAGGGGTTCATGGACTGGAGAGACATGGCAGTATTAACCACCAGTGTGTAATAACTCACCCGGCACCCGGGACGCAGAGCGAGGGCAGAATACCATGCATTGTGTCTGGCTGTCCAGAGCTTGTTCCTCTCCTCCTGACCTTGTGCCCAAGTAAAGTCCGATCCTCCATTCATCTGTGTTATCAGCTCTGGGAAATGATGAGAGTGCAGAGTCATGTTTCTGGTAAATGTGAGGTTGGTACAGCACTGGGTATACATTACTAGTGAGGTCAGTACAGTGCTGTATATATGGTACAGGTAAGGTCAGTACAGTGCTGTATATACAGTATAGGAGAGGTCAGTACAGTGCTGTATATACAGTATAGGAGAGGTCAGTACAGTGCTGTATATACTGTACAGGTGAGGTCAGTACAGTGCTGTATATACAGTATAGGAGAGGTCAGTACAGTGCTGTATATACTGTACAGGTGAGGTCAGTACAGTGCTGTATATACTGTACAGGTGAGGTCAGTACAGTGCTGTATATACAGTATAGGAGAGGTCAGTACAGTGCTGTATATACAGTATAGGAGAGGTCGGTACAGTGCTGTATATATGGTACAGGTAAGGTCAGTACAGTGCTGTATATACGGTACAGGAGAGGTCAGTACAGTGCTGTATATACGGTACAGGAGAGGTCAGTACAGTGCTGTATATACAGTATAGGAGAGGTCAGTACAGTGCTGTATATACAGTATAGGAGAGGTCAGTACAGTGCTGTATATACAGTACAGGAGAGGTCAGTACAGTGCTGTATATACAGTATAGGAGATGTCAGTACAGTGCTGTATATACAGTATAGGAGATGTCAGTACAGTGCTGTATATACAGTACAGGTGAGGTCAGTACAGTGCTGTATATACAGTACAGGAGAGGTCAGTACAGTGCTGTATATACAGTACAGGAGAGGTCAGTACAGTGCTGTATATACAGTACAGGAGAGGTCAGTACAGTGCTGTATATACAGTACAGGAGAGGTCAGTACAGTGCTGTATATACAGTACAGGAGAGGTCAGTACAGTGCTGTATATACAGTATAGGAGAGGTCAATACAGTGCTGTATATACAGTATAGGAGAGGTCAGTACAGTGCTGTATATACAGTACAGGTGAGGTCAGTACAGTGCTGTATATACAGTATAGGAGAGGTCAGTACAGTGCTGTATATACAGTATAGGAGAGGTCAGTACAGTGCTGTATATACAGTATAGGAGAGGTCAGTACAGTGCTGTATATACAGTATAGGAGAGGTCAGTACAGTGCTGTATATACAGTATAGGAGAGGTCAGTACAGTGCTGTATATACAGTATAGGAGAGGTCAGTACAGTGCTGTATATACAGTATAGGAGAGGTCAGTACAGTGCTGTATATACAGTACAGGAGAGGTCAGTACAGTGCTGTATATACAGTACAGGAGAGGTCAGTACAGTGCTATATATACAGTACAGGTGAGGTCAGTACAGTGCTGCATATACAGTACAGGTGAGGTCAGTACAGTGCTATATATACAGTACAGGAGAGCTCAGTATATCGCTGTGTAGACATTGGGGTCCTACCTGTCTGCTGCACCTGCTCCTTGACTCCGGTCTCTGTACCGTGAAACTCCAGAAACAGCGTGGGCAGCGTCGGGTAATGGAGGTTACTGAATTTGTTGCACGCGTCGATCATGACATCGTCTAAGAACTCTACGAATAACACAGGACGACAATCAGCAACCTCCATCCATGTCGGACCAATATCAATCTGAACTGCTGCACGGAAATGGCGTCCAATTCAGGCCAATGTCAGCCCAACCCCAGAAGTGGGAGCGAATCACGTGGCTGTACATCTCCTTGAGAAGAGAGCGCATTATCCCGTATGAGGAGACCTATAGGCCATACATGCTCCTCTGGAATCCTGGGAAGAAGGGGATGCAAATAAGCTCTTATCAAGGTCCCCCTCTGATCCCACCAGATGTACGGCAGCTATCCTATAAGTCAGTGTTTCCCAACCAGTGTGCCTCCAGCTGTTGCAAAACTACAACTCCCAGCATGCCCGGACAGCCTTTGGCTGTGCAGGCATGCTGGGAGTTGTAGTTTTGCAACAGCTGGAGGCACACTGGTTGGGAAACACTGCTATAAGTCAATGTTCGACCCTTTAAACAGGCCTTGAGACATAACTCGTATTGTAATAAGCCAGCACCTCATCTGCAGACAGCAGTACAGAGTAGAGAGTTCTGGCTGAACTGGGTGAGAGGCCAAGTCAGGACTTGGGGGGGGGGTACAATCTATCCTTAGGCCATACAGTACCCCCCTGAACTCTGCTCTGCACGGATGAGGGGCCACCACCCCAAAACAGCTGTCTGCAGATGAGATGCTGACTTATTTAATATCTGAGTCATGTCTCAAGGCCTATTTAAAAGTGGCATCTGGTGGCATCAGAGGCGGAGCTTGTTAGGAGCTCATTTACATCCCTTTCTGTACATCATGTGACACGGTACTACGTGGATCATGTGACGTAAGCATCACGTAACACCTCATCACAAGGATCATCTGACCAACCATCGTGACACCACATGTGATTGCGCGTCATGTGACACCATACTACCTGGATCATGTGACACCATACCATCTGGATCATGTGATTGGGCATCATGTGACACCATACCATCTGGATCATGTGATTGGGCATCATGTGACACCATACCATCTGGATCATGTGATTGGGCATCATGTGACACCATACCATCTGGATCATGTGACACCATACCATCTGGATCATGTGATTGGGCATCATGTGACACCACCTATGATTGGGGAACTCACCGATCCTGGCAATGGGGATGCCACACTGCAGAATCTGGACCGTGCTGTCTACCGCCGCCTGCACGCTGGGGAAGGAGCACACCGCAGCTATGGTGGCCTCTGGCACTCCATACAAACGCAGCGTGGCTTTGGTTATAATTCCCAACGTCCCCTCGGCGCCAACAAACAGGCTGGTCAGGTTGTATCCGGCCGACGTCTTCCTGCAGATAGAGTTATACAGGGCTGTAAAAAAGTATTAACCCCCCCTTCACGGTTGCCCATAACATGAGTATCTGCCCCACCATGTCAAAAGTAAGTGCCCCCTTACACACAGTCTGCTCCCATCAAACCTTGTGATCGCAGACACTTCCAGGAGAATTTACGGCAGTTTTTTTTTTCCAGAAAGGTCTGTCTATGGGATACGTGTCCATATTTGACTGGTGGGGGGTGCACTGGCTTGTGCGTCTGGTAGATCTTCATATTATTTGGACTACGCTGCAGTACCAGCATCAGCCACAACCATATGTGGGGTGCTGTGCCTGAGTAGCCATTAACGGGGAGACCCATTCATTTTCCTCAGGATTAGGGTTATCAAAGTCTGTAAACTGCTGACAGCACTACCCGGGGGGCAGGACAGACAAAGCTTTTATTATCAGGAGCGGTGTGAATATTTATTCTGCCATGCACCGATCCTAGAAGTGTCCTGGAGGCGGAGCTTCACTCTGACCTAAGGGTGTCCCCTCCCACTTGGGCTGTAATGGTCTCCTGGTTGGATGCTACAGCTGTCACTCACAGCAGAGGGGAAGGACCTCATACTGATGCTCCACCCCCTAGGCTCATGAAGGAGGGACGTCTAGCACAGTAAACATCATATTCACACCACTTCTGATGATAAAAGGTTTGACCTGCCCTCCCAAGCCCCTTCCGAGTACCATCAGTGGAAGTACATGGCCAGGACTGCTGTCAGGCTCCCGTGTGGGGGGTTTGGAGCTCTGTACCCTATAAACACTCCTGTCCTGGACCACCTCAATTAAAGGGATATTCTCATCTCCGACATTTATGGCATATACAATGGAGCCAGATGTGGGTCCCACACCTACCCTAGAGCATCTGGACACCTCTCATCTGGATGAAGCGACCGGAGGTGGTCAGGATTGTGGACACTAAGACGGAGCGGTCAGCCGTACATGTAACCACGAGCTTATGGGAGTGGGGGGGTCATTCTTAGAGGGGAACACCCCTTTAACCTCGTCGCCATCTTAAAAGGTATTAATTGAATAGTTGGCAAAATAATTTGGGTAATTTAAGTCTTGTCTCAGAAAACAACCCACAAACTGCTCACTTTGGGGTAAATCTGACCCCTTCCCATTTAAACCATTTGTGGTTGGCTCCCCAAGGCTAGCAATCGTCCATACATGTGCGGGGGGGGGGGGGGGGTGTTATTCCAATACCACCGTTTGCCCATGCCCTTGTTCACACCTGAAGCTTCGGTCTTTTCCTGCGGTGTTCAGTACGCGACCATCAGGCAGAACTACTTCCAGATTGATGACGTTTTCACGCATTGTGCCGTACCGTACTGCATTGGTGCCCGATGCACTGGTGGCCACCATGCCACAGAGAGACGCATCGGCTCCTGGATCTAGAAAATCCCAAGAAATAATTGGCTGTGAAGCTTGTACCTCCGTCCTGTCCTCCGTCCCGGAGCCCCTTGGGCCTTCTTTTGTGTAACCCCACTCCTTGGGTTTCTATAGGGCAGGTTGTACTTTGACCTTCAGCGGTGGTTGTTTGGCCTCCCTTCAGGTATAACGTGGCACCAGGACAGCCACCCTGAGGTGCCACGTTGCTACAGGCTGGCGTGCACCATGGCTTACAGGGATGGACGCCTATATCTACTGTGTGTAAGGGGTTAGCTTCAGTACGCCATGATTGAGCGGGGGGCTCTAAAGCCTATCATACAGAGGCTGGGGTGGGGGGGAGAGGAAGAGATGAGACGGTGGCTCCAGCGAGTGCTGTACAACAGTTTCTATGGAGCACACATGCATGCTTGGCCGAGCCCAGCATTCAGGTACATGAGGTGATCGGACGCGAAGAGCACTTGGCTGGTGGTATGGCCCGTGCACTGTGCCTCCTCAGTATGGAATAATGGCGGGCAGGTGGAGCGACATCTACGTACCTACAGGAAACCACAGGCCGCTGTCCCGGAGATATGAATTCAGGGCCTTGCGGGTGACCCCCGGCTCCACAGTTACATAGAAGTCATCAGTTCTGAGGTTCAGAATCCTGTCCATGCGTGTGAGATTGAGGCACAGCCCCCCCTGAAAGATAGCACAGCCCTCCTGAAAGACAGCACAGCTCCCCCCCCCCCGAAAGACAGCACAGCCCCCCCGAAAGACAGCACAGCCCTCCTGAAAGACAGCACAGCCCCCCCGAAAGATAGCACAGCCCTCCTGAAAGACAGCACAGCTCCCCCCCCCCCGAAAGACAGCACAGCCCCCCCTGAAAGATAGCACAGCCCCCCCGAAAGATAGCACAGCCCTCCTGAAAGACAGCACAGCCCCCCCGAAAGACAGCACAGCCCCCCCGAAAGACAGCACAGCCCCCCTGAAAGATAGCACAGCCCTCCTGAAAGACAGCACAGCCCTCCTGAAAGATAGCACAGCCCCCCTGAAAGATAGCACAGCCCGCCTGAAAGACAGCACAGCCCCCCCGAAAGATAGCACAGCCCTCCTGAAAGACAGCACAGCCCCCCGAAAGATAGCACAGCCCCCGAAAGACAGCACAGCCCCTGAAAGACAGCACAGCCCCGAAAGATAGCACAGCCCCCGAAAGATAGCACAGCCCCGAAAGATAGCACAGCCCCCGAAAGATAGCACAGCCCGCCTGAAAGACAGCACAGCCCCGAAAGATAGCACAGCCCGCCTGAAAGACAGCACAGCCTCCAAAAGGCAGCACAGCCCCCAAAAGGCAGCACAGCCCCCAAAAAAAAAGACAGCACGACCTCCCAATAAAAAAAAAAAAAGAAAGACAGCACAGCCCCCGAAAGACAGCACAGCCCCCCTGAAAGACAGCATAGCACCCTCAAAAGATGGCACAGACCCCGAAAAGACAGCATAGCCCCCCACAAAAGATAGCATGGCCACCAGAAACACAGTACAGCTCCTCAGATATAAAGCACAGCCCCCCGAAAGTCAGCACAAGGTGGGGCCCCCTTTATTTTGAGTTGTGGAGCGGGGTGTACGTGGAGGTCACATTAATACTGGGTGGCATCTCCTGTTGCTGCCATACAGGCTGCCCTTCTAGCATGGTGGAGGTCATACAGATACTGGACATCCTCCTGTGGTGGCAGTCATACAGATGCTGGATATCCTCCTGTGGTGGAGGTCATACAGATACTGGACATCCTCCTGTGGTGGCAGTCATACAGATGCTGGACATCCTCCTGTGGTGGCGGTCATACAGATGCTGGATATGCTCCTTTGCTGGCGGTCATACATATGCCGGATATCCTCCTGTGGTGGCGGTCATACAGATGCTGGATATCCTCCTGTGGTGGCGGTTATACAGATGCTGGATATCCTCCTGTGGTGGTGGTCATACAGATGCTGGATATGCTCCTGTGCTGGTGGTCATACAGATGCTGGATATCCTCCAGTGGTAGCGGTCATACAGATGCTGGATATTCTCCTGTGGTGGCGGTCATACAGATGCTGGATATCCTCCTGTGGTGGCGGTCATACAGATGCTGGATATCCTCCTGTGGTGGCGGTCATACAGATGCTGGATATCCTCCTGTGGTGGCGGTCATACAGATGCTGGATATCCTCCTGTGGTGGCGGTCATACAGATACTGGATATCCTCCTGTGGTGGCGGTCATACAGATGCTGGATATTCTCCTATGGTAAGTCATACAGATGCTGGATATCCTCCTGTGGTGGCGGTCATACAGATGCTGGATATCCTCCTGTGGTGGAGGAGGATATCCAGCATCTGTATGACCGCCACCACAGGAGGATATCCAGCATCTGTATGACCGCCACCACAGGAGGATATCCAGCATCTGTATGACCCCCACCACAGGAGGATATCCAGCATCTGTATGACCACAGGAGGATATCCAGCATCTGTATGACCGCCACCATGCTAGAGGGCCGCCTGTATGGCATCAAGGGGAGGGGGCGCCCAGTATTAATGTGACCTCCACATTCTGCTGCAGAACATAAAATACAAGGGAACCACCTTGTGTGATCAGTGACCCAGCACCACTAGCAGTTTATACTGTGTCAGTCTCCGCTCACTCGCATGACGTTCTCCAGGTGCTCTTCTCTCCTTTTCCAGTATAACCATCAGCGGAGAAGTGCAGGTCCACATACCCTTATTGCGGCCACTCCACCTTCCAGTCCTGTTCCTGTGCCAAAAGGAATCATGGGGACACTGCGCGCATAACAAAGCTCAGCCACCTTGCTGACTTGCTCCACATTCTGCGGCCAAATGACAACATCAGGGGGCTGACAGCTGTACAGAGAAGAGAGGAGACCATCATCAGGGAGACTGCAGAAGTGGAGTCACTAATCGAAGCTGGGTCCTAATAAAGCATAGCTGCAGTGTAAAGCATAAGGATGGACACAGCAACTGCATGAACACCTCAAGATGGAAGATGGAGCACAGATTAAAGACTTGGGGCCAATTTTTTAGAATTTTACTCATTTTGAGCTAAAAAAAAATAATTCATTAAAAATATTAAGCTATTCTGTCAAAAAGGGTTAACTGCCCTAGCTGTGAGAATCCTACATGTATCTCTAAATTACTAAAAAGTCCTAAACACTGACGAGCGTTAATGAGCTCAGAGATGAGGAGCCGTCAGCTGAGCTGCCTGACGGAACGTGAAAACACAGAGCCTGCTACTAGAGAATCTCAAGCGTGTACCGAGAAAAGGGCTCAAAAATTTCAAGATCAATTGAAAATATGATTTTTAGCTAAAAATCGAGTACAGTGCAGATTTGGGGTTTTCTTCTTGGTAATAGATGTGACCAAATAATGGCACCTGCGTTGCAGCCCCCCAGTGGCTTCTAGCAGAGGTGATGGCACAGGGGCGCCGGGATGAAGATGATATGTTCACATATTTCTGCAGCTGATTGTCTCATGTGAACAGGGCTGCAGCAGGGGAGGGATGTGTGCGGCTCCGAATAAGAAATCCCATCATCTAAGACAGGAATGCTCGACCTGCGGCTCTCCAGCTGTTGTAAAACTACATCTCCCAGCATGCCCAGACAGCCTACTGCTGTCAGCCTACAGCAGGGCATGGTGGGAGTTGTAGTTTTACAACAGCTGGAGGGCCGCAGGTTGGGCACCTCTGATCTAAGACTTCAATGTTTCCATTGTGATATGTGGCACTGATGAGAGTCCACCAGCAGAGCGCCATGGCTGACAACCTGATAGGCCTCAGGACACAAGCAGAAAGGTGTCAGAGGACGGGGGTCTTCCTGTGCATGGAGTGGACAGGGGTCGGAGGATGGGGGTCTTCCTGTGCATGGAGTGGACAGGGGTCGGAGGATGGGGGCCTTCCTGTGCATGGAGTGGATAGGGGTCGGAGGATGGGGGCCTTCCTGTGCATGGAGCATACAGGGGTCTTCCTGTGCATGGCGCGGACAGGGGTCAGAGGACGGGGGTCTTTCTGTGCATAGAGCAGCCAGATAGGGGTCAGAGAACGGGTGTCTTCCTATGCATGGAGCAGACTGCACAGAAAGACCCCCGTCCTCTAAACCCTGTCTGCTCCATGCACAGAAAGACCCCCGTCCTCTGATCCCTGTCTGCTCCATGCATAGGAAGACCCCCATCCTCTGACCCCTGTCTGCTCCATGCACAGAAAGACCCCCGTCCTCTGATCACTAAGAGTGGACAAGGGTCAGAGGACGGGGGTCTTCATGTGCATGGCACAGACAGGGATCAGAGGATGGGGGTCTTCCTGTGCATAGAAAGGACAGGGGTCTTCCTATGCATGGAGCAGACAGGGATCAGAGGACGGGGGTCTTCATGTGCATGGCACAGACAGGGATCAGAGGACGGGGGTCTTTCTGTGCATAGAGAGGACAGGGGTCAGAGGACGGGGGTCTTTCTGTGCATGGTGCGGACAGGGGTCAGAGGACGGGGGTCTTTCTGTGCATGGTGCGGACAGGGGTCAGAGGACGGGGGTCTTCCTATGCATGGTGCGGACAGGGGTCAGAGGACGGGGGTCTTCCTATGCATGCAGCAGACAGGGGTCAGAGGACGGGGGTCTTCCTGTGCATACAGTGGACAGGAGTCGTCATGTGCATGTGATTTTGGGAGAAGCTGGCGCTCCGGGCAGTTACCTGTGCATTGACTCGTCCCTGCCGTGCTGCTCGCGGACCACCTTTGCTGTGGACACATTGCTCTCTCCGACCAGCGCCCTCAGAACGTCCACCAGCTGCCAAAAGAAGGACACAATGAGAGACCAGTGAGAAGCCTGCGAGGCGCCCCCTGCCCGGCCCCCTCTAAGGCTCTGTGCACACGGCCACGGTATGGGGGGCAGACATCTGGCAGTGACTGATGCTGCGGGGACATTTGGGGGTCTCAGCCTCCCACCTTCTATACACCCTGATGGCCCTGGCTAGTGACCCGTGTGTGCCGCCATCATACCTGCGCAGCGACGCTGTATGACCTGCAGCCCCCGCTGTGAGGACGGCACAGGCTGAGCGCCCGCTGTACCCCTCCTAGCAGCAGCATGACCCGGCCTTCCTCACTGCCAAGGTCCAGGCTCCGGCCTATACATTAACCAGCACTTATAGAACACAAGGACACGGCGGGGCGGAGGAACCCGACACCAGCAACACCCACTTAAAGAGACAGGAGCCTCCGAATCATCAACCAGCGCGCCACCAGCTGATGGGAGACTACAAATCCCAGCATGCGCCACTCTGTGTATAGAAGTTCTGAGAACAGCAGACCAAGTGTGCATGCTGGGAGTTGTAGTTTGTAATGGCAGGAATACTGGAGGCTGCAGAGAACAGACATGCTGAGTCATGTATCTAATCCTACCATGTGTGATACTGTCTGTTAAGCTGTGTATCTAATCCTGTCCTGTGTGATACTGTCTGCTGAGCCGTGTATCTAATCCTACCATTTGTGATACTGTCTGCTGAGCTGTGTATCTAATCCTGTCCTGTGTGATACTTTCTGCTGAGCCGTGTATCCAATCCTATCCTGTGTGATACTGTCTGCTGAGCTGTGTATCTAATCCTATCCTGTGTGATACCGTCTGCTGAGCTGTGTATCTAATCCTATCCTGTGTGATACCGTCTGCTGAGCTGTGTATCTAATCCTGTCCTGTGTGATACTGTCTGCTGAGCCGTGTATCTAATCCTGTCCTGTGTGATACTGTCTGCTAAGCAGCTGTGTATCTAATCCTATCCTGTGTGATACTATCTGCTGAGCTGTGTATCTAATCCTGTCCTGTGAGATACTGTCTGCTGAGACATGTATCTAATCCTGTCCTGTACGATACTATCTGCTGAGCTGTGTATCTAATCCTGTCCCGTATGATACTGTCTGCTGAGCTGTGTATCTAATCATATCCTGTGTGATACTGTCTGCTGAGCCGTGTATCTAATCCTGTCCTGTGTGATACTGTCTGCTGAGCAGTGTATCCAATCCTATCCTGTGTGATACTGTCTGCTGAGCTGTGTATCTAATCCTATCCTGTGTGATACTGTCTGCTGAGCTGTGTATCTAATCCTGTCCTGTGTGATACTGTCTGCTGAGCTGTGTATCTAATCCTGTCCTGTGTGATACTGTCTGCTGAGCTGTGTATCTAATCCTATCCTGTGTGATACTGTCTGCTGAGCTTTGTATCTAATCCTGTACTGTGTGATACTGCCTGCTAAGCAGCTGTGTATCTAATCCTGTCATGTGTGATACTGTCTGCTAAGCAGCTGTGTATCTAATCCTATCCTGTGTGATACTGTCTGCTGAGCTGTGTATCTAATCCTATCCTGTGTGATACTGTCTGCTAAGCAGCTGTGTATCTAATCCTGTCCTGTGTGATACTGTCTGCTAAGCAGCTGTGTATCTAATCCTAGCCTGTGTGATACTGTCTGCTGAGCTGTGTATCTAATCCTGTCCTGTGTGATACTGTCTGCTGAGCTGTGTATCTAATCCTATCCTGTGTGATACTGTCTGCTGAGCCGTGTATCTAATCCTACCATTTGTGATACTGTCTGCTGAGCAGCGTATCTAATCCTATCCTGTATGATACTTTCTGCTGAGCCGTGTATCCAATCCTATCCTGTGTGATACTGTCTGCTGAGCTGTGTATCTAATCCTGTCCTGTGTGATACTGTCTGCTGAGCAGTGTATCTAATCCTGTCCTGTGTGATACTGTCTGCTAAGCAGCTGTGTATCTAATCCTATCCTGTGTGATACTGTCTGCTGAGCTGTGTATCTAATCCTGTCCTGTGTGATACTGTCTGCTGAGCTGTGTATCTAATCCTGTCCTGTGTGATACTGTCTGCTGAGCTGTGTATCTAATCCTGTCCTGTGTGATACTGTCTGCTGAGCTGTGTATCTAATCCTGTCCTGTGTGATACTGTCTGCTGAGCTGTGTATCTAATCCTGTCCTGTGTGATACTGTGTGCTGAGCTGTGTATCTAATCCTGTCCTGTGTGATACCGTCTGCTGAGCTGTGTATCTAATCCCATCATGTGTGATACTGTCTGCTGAGCTGTGTATCTAATCCTATCCTGTGCGATACTGTCTGCTGAGCTGTATCTAATCCTATCCTGTGCGATACTGTCTGCTGAGCTGTGTATCTAATCCTATCCTGTGTGATACTGTCTGCTGAGCTGTGTATCTAATCCTATCCTGTGTGATACTGTATGCTGAGCTCCTGTATCTAAGTCTATGATATGTGACACTGCCTCCTTAGCTGTGTATCTAATCCTATCCTGTGTGATACTGCCTCGTTAGCTGTGTATCTAATCCTCTTGGGTCGCGGCTCTGCGGTCTGACATGTGCTGCGATTACGCACAGTCTGAACAGATGCATCACTGAGACCAGTCCCTCATCACACCCCGCCCTGCCCACAGGGAGCTCGTGCACAACACGCGACACTAATGACATCACATACTGTATGTCACATGACCTGGTCTCCAGTTGCTGTATCACATGACCGTGGGCGGCTGTCCCGGCATGCATCGTAACAGGAAGTGATGATGACAGCGGCTCCGGTAACTCTCCAGGTATTTACAGGGAGGGGGAACGGCTGATACATAGGGTAGTGGTGGAGCAGTGGGTATGTGACACGGGAAGCACGGCTGATACATAGGGGAGTGGTGGAGCAGTGGATATGTGACACGGGGAGCACGGCTGATACAGAGAGGTGTTGGAGCAGTGGCTATATGACATGGGGCACGGTTGGTATATAGGGAAGTGGTGGAGCAGTGGTTATGTGACATGGTTGGTACATAGAGTACTGGTGGAGCAGTGGGTACATGACATGGAGGGACACGGCTTATACAGAGAGGTGTTGGAGCAGTGAGTATGTGACATGGGGACGCGGTTGGTACATAGAGTACTGGTGGAGCAGTGGGTATGTGACATCGGTGGCAGGTGTGGTACATAGGGAAGTGGTGGAGCAGTAGGTACGTGACGTGGGGCACAACTTGTACATAGAAGAAATGGAGCAGAGGGTACATGACATGGGGGTGCACGGCTGGTACATATAAGATTGGTGGAGCAGTGGCTACGTGACAAGGGGGCACAGCTGTCACATAGAGAAGTAGTGGAGCAGTGGGTATGTGACATAAGGGGCACAGCTTGTATATAGAGGAGTGTTGAAGCAGTGGGTACATGACATGGAGGGGGCATGGCTGGTACATATAGGGTTGGTGGAGCAGTGGCTATGTGACAAGGGGGCACAGCTGTTACATAGAGGAGTGCTGGAGAAGTGGGTATGTAACATGGAGGGGGCATGGGTGGTATATATAGGATTGGTGGAGCAGTGAGTATGTGACATGGTGGGCACTTATGTACATAGAGGAGTGGTGGAGCAGTAGGTACGTGACATGGAGGGGGCATGGCTGGTATATATAGGATTGGTGGAGCAGTGAGTATGTGACATGGTGGGCACTTATGTACATAGAGGAGTGGTGGAGCAGTAGGTACGTGACATGGAGGGGGCATGGCTGGTACATATTGGATTGGTGAAGCAGTGAGTATGTGACATGGAGAGGCACGGCTTATACAGAGAGGTGTTGGAGCAGTGGGTATGTGACATGGGGGGCACGGATGTACATGAGGAGTGGTGGAGCAGTGGGTATGTGACATGGGGGCACGGATGTACATAGAGGAGTGGTGGAGCAGTGGGTATGTGACATGGGGCACGGATGTACATAGAGAGTGGTGGAGCAGTGGGTATGTGACATGGGGGGCACGGATGTACATAGAGGAGTGGTGGAGCAGTGGGTATGTGACATGGGGGGCACGGATGTACATAGAGGAGTGGTGGAGCAGTGGGTATGTGACATGGGGGCACGGATGTACATAGAGGAGTGGTGGAGCAGTGGGTATGTGACATGGGGGGCATAAATGTACATAGAGGAGTGGTGGAGCAGTGGGTATGTGACATGGGGGGCACGGATGTACATAGAGGAGTGGTGGAGCAGTGGGTATGTGACATGGGGGCACGGATGTACATAGAGGAGTGGTGGAGCAGTGGGTATGTGACATGGGGGGCACGGATGTACATAGAGGAGTGGTGGAGCAGTGGGTATGTGGCATGGGGGGCACGGATGTACATAGAGGAGTGGTGGAGCAGTGGGTATGTGACATGGGGGGCACGGATGTACATAGAGGAGTGGTGGAGCAGTGGGTATGTGGCATGGGGGGCATGGATGTACATAGAGGAGTGGTGGAGCAGTGGGTATGTGACATGGGGGGCACGGATGTACATAGAGGAGTGGTGGAGCAGTAGTTTTGTGACATGGAGGGGGCATGGCTGGTACATATTGGCTTAGTGGAGCAGTGAGTATGTGACATGGAGAGGCACGGCTTATACAGAGAGGTGTTGGAGCAGTAAGTATGTGGCATGGATGGCATGTATGTACATAGAGGAGTGGTGGAGCAGTGGGTATGTGACATGGGGGCACGGATGTACATAGAGGAGTGGTGGAGCAGTGGGTATGTGACATGGGGGGCACGGATGTACATAGAAGAGTGGTGGAGCAGTGGGTACGTGACATGGGGGGCCCGGATGTACATAGAAGAGTGGTGGAGCAGTGGGTACGTGACATGGGGGCCTGGATGTACATAGAAGAGTGGTGGAGCAGTGGGTATGTGACATGGGGGCACGGATGTACATAGAGGAGTGGTGGAGCAGTGGGTACGTGACATGGGGGGCACATCAGATGACAGTAGGTCCCGTCTCTCCGTATAGTGAGGCGATCTGTATACCGCACTGCGGGCTGAGCGCCCTCCTGACTCCGTGTCTCCTCTGACCTGCAGACTGGATCTCCGATGACGTCACCCGGGTTTCCACATCCGCCTGCAGTGGAGCTGCGCACACATGACTTTGAACGGGAATCCAGAAATTTGATTTTCCAGCAACTTCATTGCACGGCGCTGGGCGAGTACTGCCGTACGCACCGGATCCCGCGCGCGCTGCGCTCACATTTACGGCCCACGCTCTTTAGGGAGGATGAGTCCTACTGCAAGCAGTTTGAGAATATTCTGAACAAATGTTCCTTCGACTTAATGGTTCTGACCATCGATTACCTGCAGAAGTCCATCAAGGAGACGAGAGAGAAGATCGGCGCCATAGAGCGCCAGTTATCGGCCCGCCTGCCTGCGGAGGACTGGCAGTCTCTGAAAGCCAGGATCGAGAAAGATCTGACCAATTTCCGAAAGGAAGTGGAGAAGAAGAGAAGGGAGACCTTCCTCCAGGATACAGAAGACTACCAGCTCAAGCGCGTCTACCGGTGGCAGGAGCCTCCATCGCGTTACTTCAGGAGCTCGAGCAGCGGCTCCAGGAGAGCAGATCCCTGCGGGGTTAGGCATCAGGAGCCATCACACCAGTCCAGGTCCCGAGTGACGAGGTCAGGCATCCGCCCCCGCAGACCACTCAGCACACACCCGGACTCTCTGCCAGGTAGGTGGGGTATCTACAGCTGGGGGTCTTTCTGTCTGACCCCCATTATATCGGCAGTCATTTCATCCTTTCTCCGTTAATACATCTTTCCAAACCACAACATCTCTTAAAGGGGTTATCCGAGACTATTAAATGCCCCCCGTACGCCCGGGCCCCTCACATTGAATATACTTACCTGCCTCCCTGCGCCGCTCCTGGTCCCCGGTTTTTCTGGAGAAAACAACCAGACTTTATGACGTCCTTCAAAAGCGTTACCGCTAAAGGTCTGGAGATGGTGGGCTGACGTGAAATGTATGACTAGAAACAATGAGGTGCCACAGGAAGTTTTTGGGGAGTCTCAGTCACACTGTACGGGAAGTACAAGATATTTCAGTATAATAAATGACCCCGATGCTTTGGTACCAATAAGACACATTTCCTTTAAGTTCAGTTTGGACCCGAATCGGTGTGTATCGAACCAAAGTCTCCTAGGAATTTTTAGGAAAAGATGTTATCTCTTTACATTCATTCTTGAATGAATGTTTGGATTCCCCGCTCCCCAAGCTCTTGAACACAATTACAGCAATAGTCAATGATGTCTGAGTGACGCTGAGATACATAACTATGGGTAAACGTATGTTTCATGGCGTTACTATCACACTGCGCAGTCACATGTTTCGCTTTTTCCTTTTAGAAAGCTTCCAACAATTGTCCCCTGTCAAGGGCAGATGGTGTTTAAACACACACGATGTTATGGGGAAAGAAACTGTGGCTTGTTGGGAACAAGCATCCAAAAATGATGCCTTGACAGGGTCTGAATGTATTGTCAGAAGAAAAAGTGGCTCGTTCTGAACAAGCCCATAAACATTCTGCCTGTTAATTGGGAGCAGCAGCAGTGGGGATGTGGAAAGGGTAGGTCATAGTGGTGGTAGTAGTGCAGTGTGGATGTAGAAAGGGTAGGTCATAGTGGTGGTAGTAGTGCAGCGTGGATGTAGAAAGGGTAGGTCATAGTGGTGGTAGTAGTGCAGCGTGGATGTAGAAAGGGTAGGTCATAGTGGTGGTAGTAGTGCAGTGTGGATGTGGAAAGTGTAGGTCATAGTGGTGGTAGTAGTGCAGCGTGGATGTAGAAAGGGTAGGTCATAGTGGTGGTAGTAGTGCAGTGTGGATGTGGAAAGGGTAGGTCATAGTGGTGGTAGTAGTGCAGCGTGGCTGTAGAAAGGGTAGGTCATAGTGGTGGTAGTAGTGCACTGTGGATGTAGAAAGGGTAGGTCATAGTGGTGGTAGTAGTGCACTGTGGATGTGGAAAGGGTAGGTCATAGTGGTGGTAGTAGTGCAGTGTGGATGTGGAAAGGGTAGGTCATAGTGGTGGTAGTAGTGCACTGTGGATGTAGAAAGGGTAGGTCATAGTGGTGGTAGTAGTGCAGCGTGGATGTAGAAAGGGTAGGTCATAGTGGTGGTAGTAGTGCACTGTGGATGTAGAAAGGGTAGGTCATAGTGGTGGTAGTAGTGCAGTGTGGATGTGGAAAGGGTAGGTCATAGTGGTGGTAGTAGTGCAGTGTGGATGTAGAAAGGGTAGGTCATAGTGGTGGTAGTAGTGCAGTGTGGATGTGGAAAGGGTAGGTCATAGTGGTGGTAGTAGTGCAGCGTGGCTGTGGAAAGGGTAGGTCATAGTGGTGGTAGTAGTGCAGCGTGGCTGTGGAAAGGGTAGGTCATAGTGGTGGTAGTAGTGCAGCGTGGCTGTGGAAAGGGTAGGTCATAGTGGTGGTAGTAGTGCAGCGTGGCTGTGGAAAGGGTAGGTCATAGTGGTGGTAGTAGTGCAGCGTGGCTGTGGAAAGGGTAGGTCACAGTGGTGGAAGTAGTGCAGCATGGCTGTAGAAAGGGTAGGGTATTATAAGCACGTGGTCTGTGAGGAGAACACCACTAATTTCAGACATAAACCTCCCGGACTCACTATTCCTACCGACTTGCACCCTATGAAAATGTGCCTTTCTAAAGCCAGGGAGAACTTACTACTTCTGCCGGATAGCTGGTGCTACTACTACTCCCATTCTGTTCACAGGTCCGCCCCCCTCCTCTCCTCATTCTTGCACAAACCCTTTAACGACAAAGATGCGCAATAAAATGTCTTTCTCTTTCCATAAACGCTGAAGACGCTGCTGCTGACAGCTGACTTTAGAAATAATGCGGCTCCACTAAAAGCCCCTGCGCGGTCTGGAGATGCTCCGACACAGATTTCAGACTAGTACCCTCCGTATTGTAAAACGCACGTATATTGCTATTTTCCCAAACAAACAGAAAATGATAATAATAAATCTAGATGCCCTGACACAGATCTCACTATTGCCTCGGGACGGATTACCACGGCCCTGATTCGTCTTATACTTGTTGTCCCTTTCAGCACTTGATTGATGATTTCCAATGCAAACATTTTGAGCGTTTTTTTTCTCTTTTGTACAGATCCGAGAGGCCTGGAGCGGACCCCGGCAAGCTGCGTTTCTCTGTCTTATAAGAAGAATCGCGTTGGGTGCACTGGAGGGTCTGTGGGGGTCGTGCTGGAGAAATCAAAAAGTCCTAAGAAAACTCCCAGAAGCCATAAAGCAGTGGATAGTCCTCTGGCTGGATCAGAGTCATCGCACCGTGATATAAAAAGGATCTTAATATTAAGAGAAAGCCATGCGTACGATAATGTCACCACCGCTCCGCCACTGCACCAAATCGATAAGGAGATCGGCCAACAGCATGGTAATCCCAGAGTAAGTGATGAGAGTATGGAGAAACTGGGGCAGCGAGGTAGTCCTTCTGATAACGTCAAGAACATTTGTAGACCGTCCAGAAAAAGCACAGACTCCAAAGCTGGAAGCCTCATAAGTGGTGGGGAAAGATCAGTGTCCACCAGGGACCAGAAGAAACCAGTGGTCACCTATCCTGGAAAGAGACCTTGTACCTGCGCTTCTGTCAGCAGTGGTACAAATGGTCTCTCTGACAGGTCTGCGGATCCAGAGGCGGCCTGCGCTTTTGTTGGACGTAATAAATGTCGAAGCAGTGACGAGCCAGACTCGGAGGAGTTCGGAGGAGCCACGATGCCTGCTGTGTGCAGTATGATCAGGTCACTGCCTGGCACAGATCAGCATTGTGCAAATAGCAAGAAATGCAAGACCTCACGTGTGTCCAGAAGCAAGCGGGCGCGTAACTGCAAGCGGGCCAAAAAATCTTTCGACCGGAAAGGGGAAGTTTTATTTCAAAAGATCTCAAGAAGGTTTCAAGAGTGCAACAAATGCCGAAAAAAATTCTGTGTAGTGGTGATCAAAAGCAGACGTCGGCACGGAGCAGAGGTGTCACGATGGAGCGTACGTTCATGTGGCACCGGCCAGAGTAAGACGTGTACCGAATGCAAGAAGATGATCCATGACAGAAGGCTCTCATCTGGCAAGAAAGCCTATTCCTGCACCGAGTGTGGAAAGCGCTTTCTGCAGCGTGCGCTGCTTGATCTTCATCAGAAGAGCCACGTCGAAGAGAAACTCTTTGTCTGTGCTCTCTGCGGGAAGCGCTTTGTGCAGCGCCCGCTGCTGCTCCTACATCAGAAGACGCACACGGTCAACAAACCGTACCGGTGCATGGAGTGCGGGAACCTGTTCTTCAGTAAGGCATTATTTGCAGAGCATCTCAGGAGCCATAAAGAGGCAAAGCCATGTCGTTGCTCTGATTGCGGCAAATGCTTTGCAGACAACGCCACGCTTGTTATACACCAGAGAATCCACACAGGGGAGAAACCCTTCAGCTGCCAAGAGTGTGGCAAAAGCTTCAGTCAGCACTCGACCCTGGTGTCCCACCAGCGGATCCACAGTGGTGAGAAGCCGTATGAATGCCGCGTGTGCGGGAAGCGGTTCCGAGACCGCTCGTCCTCGGCTTGTCATCAGCGAATCCACAACGGCGAGAAACCCTTCAAATGTGAGGAGTGCGGCAAGAGGTTTACACAAAGCTGCAACCTGCGCAGACATGAGCGCCTGCACATGGGACAAAAGCCCTATGTCTGTAGCAAGTGTGGAAAAGCTTTCAATGAGTCCACGAAGCTAAAATCTCATGAAAATGTTCATCTAAAGAAAGAAAGGAAAGAGGCCCAGCGGACAAAATGAAGCCTGTGAGATGAACTGATTTGTGTCCGACATAAATGTAATGGAAATAATGTGTCTCGTGTGGCTTCTTATGTCTGTCCATATTCTGTGGATCAGCGGAGGTCAGCCCAATACATTATGGCGTCCCGTGGCTGCCTATTTGCAGCGTGCACTTGGTCACATATATGCCATCACTCTCCTTTGAGCACCACTCTATTCACTAATGTGGGACCGGCGGAGATGGCGCCACGCCATAGAAGTCAATGGAGCATTGGTCACACGTGTCCACCACTTTTATCCTCACTGTAGGAGGTGGTCAGACCACCCACAATCAGACTCAATACAGGAGATAAGTATTAGAAAACCCCTTTATATTCACAGTCCTGAGCGCAGCAGAGACAACTAGTTATCAAATACAGGGGCAGATACGTTCTCATGTACAGTTGTGTTCAAAATAATAGCAGTCAGACATCACTAACCGGATCAATCACTGTATTTGGTAGAAATGATATTTCTATATGGCAGATAATTTCCTAGCAGGTGTAGTAGAGTAATAGAAATCCAACAGACCCAACAGTCAGGACACGCTGCGGATTCTGTGTAACTGAATCACTAATGGGAAGGGGCCTGTTCAGAATAATGGCCGTGTGGAGCTCAATCAGTGCGGTCATTCATTCTCTGAAAAGCAGGTGGCGGTTATTGCGCTTATTCAAGGAAGGAAGGCAGCGAATGTTGTACCTGCCGGTTACAGGGCGTTTCTCTCAAATTTCTGAGGAAAACAGGTCGTTCCCGACCTGTTCAGAAGAACAGCGTACCTTGATTATAAAGTTGATTGGAGAGGGGAAAACATATAAAAAAGTGCAGAAAATGATCGGCTGCTCAGCTGAAATGATCGCAAATGCTTTAAAATGGCAACCAAAACCTGGAAGATGTGGAAGAAAGCGAAAAACTACCATTCAAATGGATAGAAGAAAATCCAAAATGGCAACAATCGTCTCCAGGAAGATGAAAGAAGGTGTAAAGAGACCTGTGAGGACTGTCACAATTAGAAGAAGCCTCTGTGAAGACGAGCGATCTGTAAGAAGCCCCCGCAAAGTCCCAGACATGTGCTGAAGAGCTTACAATCTGCCAAAGAGCACAGTGACCGGCCTAAAGAGAAACAGCGCAACATTGTGTGGACGGATGAAAGTAAGATTGAATTCAAACCCCAGTGCACTGTGGAGACAGTCAGCATGGTGGGGCAAGCATCATGATATGGGGATGTTCTCATACTACGGTGTGGGGCCTATTTATCGCATACCAGGGATCACGGATCAGTCTGAACACATCAGAATACGTGGAGAGGTCCTGCTGCCTTATGCTGAAGAGGAAATGCACTTGAAATGGGTGTTCCAACAAGACAACGACCCCAAACACAACAGTAAACGGGCAACGTCTCGGTTCCAGACCAACAAGATGGACGCTATGGAGCGGTCAGCCTAATCCCCGGATCTTAATCCAATAGAAAACTTGTCGGGGTGACATCAAAAATGCCGTTTCTGAGGCAAAACCAAGAAATCGAGAAGAACTGTGGAAAGTAGTCCAATCATCCTGGGCCGAGACCTGGTCACAGGGGCCAGAGGTTGGGTGACTCCGAGCCGCACCCATGTCCAGCAGTTCTCAGACACAGCGGTTATACAACCAAATATTAGTGAAGTGATTCAAAGGAAAGCAAAATCGTCAAACATGTTTCAGTTTATATAGTGTGTAGAGGGAAGGGAAGGGTTGGATTTCAATATATATGTATACATGCCTACCTATACCTATATATTAGCCCTCTCATATATTGTGAGCCCAGTATATGGGCCTGTCCAATCTTAATAATATCTCCCTTAACATAGTGAATGCTTGAGTTTGTAAAGAAGAATACAAACACTGCTATTTTTTCGAACAGTCTAAGGCTACTTTCACCCTAGCGGCAGGACGGATCCAACAGTCTGTTCACCCGACGAATCCGTCCTGCCGCTAGTGAATGTGTGCCCCCGGACTACCGCTCCAGCCCCATTGATTATAATGGGGGCGGGGCGGAGGCACGGCGAGAGGCTGCCGGAATAAAACTACGACATGTCCGACATTTATTCCGGCAGCCTCTTGCTGTGTCTCCGCCGGAACTCCACCCCGCCCCCTATTATAGTCAATGGGGCCGGAGCGGTAGTCCGGGGGCACGCGTTCACTAGCGGCAGGACGGATCCGACAGGTGAACAGCCTGTTGGATCTGTCCTGCCGCTAGTGTGAAAGTAGCCTAAGGCTATGTTTACACGACAACAATTGTCGCGCAACAAATCGGGAACCACTACACTGCAACGTTTGTAGCGCGACATTGATGTCACATTAATGTCGCGCGACAATTTTTACAATAGGAGTCTATGGTGGTGTCGCACGTGCAACATGCGACATGTTGCGACTGCGACACAACAGTCGCCAAAAATCCATCCCGGGTGGATTTTTTCCGACTGTCGTGTCGCAGTCGCAGCATGTCGCAATGCGACACCATAGACTCCCATTATAAAAATTGTCGCGCGACAATAGTGCGACTTTTTGTCGTCGTGTGAACGTAGCCTAATATTCACATTTCTTCAAATTTTTTTTTTTTAGAGGAACAACACAAATTTGATATTTTTCTTCATGCTTTCATTTGGAATAGATTGTGTAGTGTCCCCAATGCATTTGTGTGGATGGAAATAAAAGCCATTAGAAGGATTTTGAGCTTTATTCACTTTTTTTAAACACTGCTATTATTTTGAACACAACTGTCGGTGATCTGGGAAGTGAATAAACACCTTCACTAGGAGTGAGGTTCGCCATTACCCAGCACATCACACCAGGTTGTACAGAAAAGAAGCTTCATAAAAAGGTGGAGCTGGCAGGGGTGGATTGGCCATAGATCTTACAGGGATATTTCCTGGTGGGCCGATGCCCGGGGGGCCGCCTGGACCCTCCTCGCTGCCGGCCAGTGGACATTTTTGGGGATGTATTCTGTGCTGCTGGGAGTATTTTGTAATGGACTGTCTGTATAATGTGCCGCAATATGGTATTTCTGGCCTTGTCTTCTATTAATTTGAACTCGACTACAAAACGGGGGCCACTTTCAGTATTTTTTCCAGGGCCACTTTAAGCTCCCAGTCCGCCCCTGGTTGCTGGTAACCAAGAAGGTCTCTGAGGAGGGTTCTGGAAATATTATGTATAGGGACGCTCCCCAGACAGCCTTACAACTGGAGCTCAGCCGGCCCTCTACCTTCAAGGTGCTTTATATATGGCTGACAATAGGTGAGTACGGCCGGCTCACAGTATCATAAAGACATTTAATAACCGTGTAAAAATACATTTCATAAATACATCTCAGCAATCATAAAACACAAAATTACTAAAATTATATAAGACAGTCACAGTCCCTTTAAAGATAACATGCGGCGCTCACGCATGTAATATCCGCGATGACGTAGTATATGACTGGGTTAAATAGTCCGCTGTATCCTCTTGGCATATATTTGCCAGGTGCTGTATTTTGCTGCACACTCAATTGCTATATAAGGTGCCAGTTCACACTGCAGTCTTTTCCTTATTGTGAGATTTTATAAATGTTGTGTTATATTATTGATGAATGGTTAAGGCAATAATTGGGCAAGAACTGTCGGTATCTCCTTATATTACCATTAAAAGCCTACTCGCAAAGGCTGCTGTAAGTGAGAGATAGATGTCTCTTACCAGTCTCGACGTTCCTCAGCGTTCGTCTCACTTGTTTGAATGTGCCGGCCGGAGTGTCTTCATGCATGCGCTCTTGGGTCTTACCCACGCTGGACTTCAGATCATGGCCTGTCTGCTGGGCTTTGGACTCCTCACTGCTGTCAATCTCCCTGTCCGAACACCGCATTATCTCCCTGTCTGCTGAGTCCATGAATGGCCGCATATCTCCCTGTCTGCTGCGTCTCTGAACCGCCGCATATCTCCCTGTCTGCCGAGTCTCTGAACCGCCGCATTATCTCTGTCTGCTGGCTTTAGGATGATTAGTGATGGCCGCGGTGCTCAGGATTCAGGATGATTAGTGACAGCCGCGGTGCCCAGGGTTCAGGATGATTAGTGACGGCCGTGGTGCCCAGGGTTCAGGATGATTAGTGACGGCTGCGGTGCCCAGGGTTCAGGATGATTAGTGACGGCTGCGGTGCCCAGGGTTCAGGATGATTAGTGACGGCTGCGGTGCCCAGGGTTCAGGATGATTAGTGACGGCCGCGGTGCCCAGGGTTCAGGATGATTAGTGACGGCCGCGGTGCACAGGGTTCAGGATGATTAGTGACGGCCGTGGTGCCCAGGGTTCAGGATGATTAGTGACGGCTGCGGTGCCCAGGGTTCAGGATGATTAGTGACGGCTGCGGTGCCCAGGGTTCAGGATGATTAGTGACGGCTGCGGTGTCCAGGGCTCAGGATGATTAGTGACGGCTGCGGTGCCCAGGGTTCAGGATGATTAGTGACGGCTGCGGTGTCCAGGGCTCAGGATGATTAGTGACGGCTGCGGTGCCCAGGGTTCAGGATGATTAGTGACGGCTGCGGTGTCCAGGGCTCAGGATGATTAGTGACGGCTGCGGTGCCCAGGGTTCAGGATGATTAGTGACGGCTGCGGTGTCCAGGGCTCAGGATGATTAGTGACGGCTGTGGTGCCCAGGATTCAGGATGATTAGTGACAGCCGCGGTGCCCAGGGTTCAGGATGATTAGTGACGGCCGCGGTGCCCAGGGTTCAGGATGATTAGTGACGGCCGTGGTGCCCAGGATTCAGGATGATTAGTGATGGCCGCGGTGCCCAGGATTCAGGATGATTAGTGATGGCCGCGGTGCCCAGGATTCAGGATGATTAGTGACAGCCGCGGTGCCCAGGGTTCAGGATAGTTAGTGACGGCCGCGGTGCCCAGGGTTCAGGATAGTTAGTGACGGCCGCGGTGCCCAGGATTCAGGATGATTAGTGACGGCCGCGGTGCCCAGGATTCAGGATGATTAGTGACGGCCGCGGTGCCCAGGATTCAGGATGATTAGTGACGGCCGCGGTGCCCAGGGCTCGGGATGATTAGTGACGGCCGCGGTGCCCAGGATTCAGAATGATTAGTGACGGCCGCGGTGCCCAGGATTCAGGATGATTAGTGACGGCCGCGGTGCCCAGGATTCAGGATGATTAGTGACGGCCGCGGTGCCCAGGGTTCAGGATGATTAGTGACGGCTGCGGTGCCCAGGGTTCAGGATGATTAGTGATGGCCGCGGTGCCCAGGATTCAGAATGATTAGTGACGGCCGTGGTGCCCAGGGTTCAGGATAGTTAGTGACGGCCGCGGTGCCCAGGGTTCAGGATGATTAGTGACGGCCGCGGTGCCCAGGGTTCAGGATGATTAGTGACGGCCACGGTGCCCAGGGTTCAGGATGATTAGTGATGGCCGCGGTGCCCAGGGTTCAGGATGATTAGTGACGGCCGCGGTGCCCAGGATTCAGAATGATTAGTGACGGCCGCGGTGCCCAGGGCTCGGGATGATTAGTGATGGCCGCGGTGCCCAGGATTCAGAATGATTAGTGACGGCCGCGGTGCCCAGGATTCAGGATGATTAGTGATGGCCGCAGTGCCCAGGGCTCGGGATGATTAGTGATGGCCGCGGTGCCCAGGATTCAGAATGATTAGTGACGGCCGCGGTGCCCAGGATTCAGGATGATTAGTGACGGCCGCGGTGCCCAGGGTTCAGTATGATTAGTGACGGCCGCGGTGCCCGGATTCAGGATGATTAGTGACGGCCGCGGTGCCCAGGGCTCAGGATGATTAGTGACGGGCGCGGTGCCCGGGTTCAGGATGATTAGTGACGGCCGCGGTGCCCAGGATTCAGGATGATTAATGACGGCCGCGGTGCCCAGGGTTCAGGATGAGTGATATGCGGCATTATTTTGCTGATTCCATATTTTCTGGAATCACACTAGCCATTAATTTACAATGATTTCCCTTCATTGGCGGGGGTTTAATGATCAGACCACGCTCCTGGGCTCTACTGCGGCATGGCGACTGTCACGACTGTTCAGAATCGGAGCAAGGTGCCCCTAATAGGCATTCTGTAATCTATGGAAATAAAAGTGGAATTGTGTAAGACTGGTAAGTGTGATGGATTTGTAACGGCGAGGAGCCCCCTCCCTCTGCACGGCCCAGCGCATGACTGGGAATGTTCTGCAGTCGAAGAGACGTAGAGCGGAGGACCCGGTCCCCAGTGTGGAGGTAGGTGGTGACTAAGCAGCTGACCAACACATGGCAGACCCGGCACAATGTTCTGCAGATCTATAGGGAGGCCAGTAATATGATAATCTGCTGGATTATATCCTATCAGGAGGTAGAGAGAAAAGGGCAATGTTCTGCAGATCTATAGGGAGGCCAGTAGTGTGATAATCTGCTGGATTATATCCTATCAGGAGGTAGAGAGAACAGAGCGATGTTCTGCAGATCTTTAGAGAGGTCCGTGGTGTAATAATCTGGAGGATATATCACCATGTATCTGTCGGGAGGTAGAGAGGACAGTGCGATGTTCTGCAGATCTCCAGAGAGGTTGGTGGTGTAATAATCTGGAGGGTCGGTACTGGAAGGGTCACAGTTACTACTGGGGTACCACAGGGTCAGTACTGGAAGGGTCCCAGTTACCAGTGGGGGTCAGTCTTGGAGAGGTCACAGCAGTGGGGTACCATAGGGTAAGGGTCAAAGAGTTTATGGTGAGATTATGTCCGCACTGCTTGGCTCTTTTAAACAGCGATGCGACGGAGGGGCTGGAGAGCAACACTGACGCCCTTGTTGCACTAAATCCTCATTTGCATATTGCTAGAAAACTATTTTTTATCCGAGAAACTACAAACAAAGAGCAGCCTTGTAATCAGGTGAGGAAATCCGATTTGACGCTGCAGGGGTCACACAGGGATGTCGCCCGTGACCGGCTACAAATACACGAAGGGTCTGTACAGAGTCCTCTCCGAGGTCTCAGGCTCACGGATCCGCAAAATCCAGACGCCTTCCATGTGCAATCCACATTTTTCTCGCTCCCATTACTAGAAATGATTATTTTTGTCCACAGTGCCCGCATCGTCTCTAATTTGTGGGTGCTGACGGCACACGGATGACATCTTTATGATGTCTGGTTTTTTTTTTTTTTTTTGTATTTTTTATTTTTTTGCAGCCCCTTAGAAATAATGGGTCCGTGTGCAGTTGTATGCATGAGGCCTGACGCTCTTTTTATACCCAGACCTGTATTTTGGACAAGAGAACATCCTGCAGATCTACCTTCTAGAGCAGGGGTGCCCAACCTGCGGCCCTCCAGCTGTTGCAAAACTACAACTCCCAGCATGCCTGGTAAGCCTACAGCTATCAGCCTACAGCCGAGCATGATGGGAGTGGTATTTTTACAACAGCTGGGGGGCCGCAGGTTGAGCATCCCTGTTCTAGAGGGAAGAGTTTCATCCTCATCATAGACGGGGTTCTTTAACCACTTCCTGACTGCCCATAGACTATAAACGTCCTGGGGGTCGGGATTATCATCCATTCAGAGACCGGAGCTGCCGCTAATCGTGCTGGGGCCCCATAGAGAAGGCAGAGACACAGAGGATTGCTGTATATACAGATCAGGAAGAGCTATGCTGCCTCCTGTTCCGCATGACCGCCGGGGCCGGGAGACTGCAGGAGCGGCCCGGTCTGCGATCAGCCCTGCAGGGAGGCCGTACAGCCTCTCCGAGGAGCGCTCCCCCTGCAACTGTCAGCCCCAGGGAAATCAATAGAAAAAAAAATGTTGAATGTCCCCAAGAGATCTTGTATGACCTTATGGGGGGGACAAAGTGTAAAATAAAAGTAAAAAAGGTAAAAAAAAATTATATAAAAAAATAATAATTTACATGTAAAATAAAGCGCCCGTTTCCCCAATTACGGTAAGTCATTTAAAAATTGTTTGAAATGAAAAAAAAAATAGACCTATATTGCTGCGTCCATAACGACCGGCTTTATAAAAATATCACATTATCTACCCCATCTGGTGAACGGTGTAAATAAATAAAAATGATGCCAAAACAGCTATTCTTTAGTCACATCCCAAAATTTTTTATATCAAATGATCAAAAAGTCATATATACCCCAAATGTTACCAATGAAAGTGTCACCTCGTCCTGCAAAAAACGAGCCCTCACTCAAGACCATAGCGAGGAAAATAAAATAAAAATGTCTGACAATGGCAACACAAATGATTTTTTTTCCCCAAAAAATGTGCTAATTGCATGTAAAACTTAAAAAATAGACATATTTGGTGTCCCCGCGCCCATAACAGCCAGCGCTATACAAATGTCACATGATCTACCCCATCAAGTGAATGATGTAAAAATAAAAATTACACCGAAACAGCGTTTTTGTTACCTAGTCTCCCAAAAAAAATATCAAATCATAAAAAAAAAAGCTCTCGGACATCTACGTTGGCACAAAAATAAAAATGTTCTGGATGTTTGTATAGGTCAATGCAAAATATAGTAGATCTTTAATTTAAAAAAAGGGATTTTATGATGCAGAAGTAGTCAAACATGAAAAAACTGTAAAAATTTGGTATCACTAAAATTGTGTCAATCTGCAGAGTAAAGTTATCATATATATACCATATGGTAAACCTCATAAAAAAAATAAAAACAAACACCGACATAATTTCAATTTTTACCCACCTCACATCCCAAAAAATGAGATAAAAAAGCGACCAGAAAGCCAAATGTACCCCGATAGGATGCCAATAAAAAGTACAGCTTGTCCCGCAAAAAATAAGCCCTTACACAGCAAAGTCAACAAAAAATAAAAAGTTATGGCTCTTAAAAACCATTTCACAGAATCCCATGTTAGAAAATCCCATGCCGCTCCTTCCCTTCTGAGCCCTGGCGTATCCCCAAGCAAAAGTTTATGACCACAAATGTGGGGTTAATGCATTCAGGAGAAAATGGGGTGATATTCTCCTGTTATCCTTTGTGAAACCTGTTGGGTCAAATCTCACTAAACCCCTTAGTGACCCATACATGTTTTTACGGCGGTCACTAAGGGGCCTTAGGCTGGGCTGCAGCGTTTTTACAGCGACCCAGTCTAAGCGCTGCATGGATCCCCTGTGCAGAAGGGAGCACGGACCCGGCTCTCACATGAGAACCAGGGCCCTGCTCTAACAGCCTGGACGGGCAGGAGTTTAACTCTTTACATGCTGGGCGCAATAGCGCCCACTGCATGTAAAGCGGTGACGAGAGAGCGGACTCCCTCTGTCACCCATCAGCACTCCGCAAATGCGATCACTGGGTGCTGATGTGTTGTGA